>OZ035832.1:23124061-23801017 GCA_964034765.1 Knipowitschia caucasica | reverse complement strand
GGGATATTTGAGCGGGGACATTTTTTACCTCTTTAATAAGACTGTCTTATCTGTCTGGTTTGAGCCATTTATCCTGCTGTCGATTTGTAGACTGGTTTGAAGATAATGAACAGATAGTTGAATAAAATGCATGCCATTATGTTATGTTTTAGTGGTGTTGGGTAGCGAAAGCTAACCTGGGAAAACCTGCGCATTACACCATCGACATGTATACAGCGACAGTTGTAACACGCTAGCTGCGGTGAAGGCCAATAGGCACATTTTTCACCAACTCGATGGATTCATTACTTTTACAAATACTTTGGTACAGAGATGGTTACCAGGGGATTATTGCACAAGTATTCTAGTGGTTGGTGAAACGGAGAGAAACATTCTAGCAACTCTATCATATGTGGGCTGTTTAAAGGACATGTTTTTTTGATCAATATAACTCCCAATGATCTATTAAAAATATTAGATGATGTGCATGGACATCAGAATCGGTGATTGCAAATTACTCTATTGCATTTTACTTTTTGATGTAACGTTATTTTATTCCAAAAAAAATAAAATAAGAAAAAACCGGAAACTATACATCAACAAATACTACATACAAAATACACACTAAACTAAATAGAAAGTTAACACACATTGCTCAAATAGGGCCAATATAGTACTGACAGTACTTATATCGATCCTTATTATGGAGCTATATTCGTTTTCTGCAAGGTTTGCTTGTTTAGCCACGGCCTCCAATCACTACGGCTTTTTTTCCATAAGCGGAGCCCTAGGTTGTATATTGCAATCTGATGTAAATTAGCATTAGCGCAACTTAAGCTGTACAACAATACTGATGAAATGGTACAAAAGAACGCATGCTAATAAAAGCATATTACTGAAAGATTACGCTAGTTTTGCGTCGAATGTAGTCGTGCGTTGATAAATCCGAGACGGTCCCGCTCCAACAAGTCTCTCAAGAGGATATGATGTAGCTAGTATGTTACCGGCTTGGTTTCTTCTTAGCTCATTTTCTCGCTTTAGTTCCTCTTCTCTTCCTCTCACTGTTGTGTCGTTCGGGGCTGTGTTTCTGAGTTGCAGTTAAGCGCCAGAGGGTTATAGCCACTTATGTACATGCTTCTGGGTTTACAGCGCTGTAGAGACTATGAGCGCGCTTGTTCTGAGGGGGCACGATGATCGGGCCGCTAGTCTCTACTCAGCACTTTTATTCGGCCTGAATCATACACAGGGAATCAATTGTAGCCTGACTCTAGCAGACCCATGTGATGTTCGCTGCACATTCAACATGAGTCTGGTATGAACCCATAGTGGTTGGATTTCAGAAGGAGGATTGGTAAAAAAAAAAATCCTTGTATGTGATTGGATAGGACACTTGTCCGTTCTGGAATTTAAGTCTGCTTTCAACACTCACACGAAGACACGGTCTATAGGTTGCAAATCCAGCAAAGATTTTCCAACCCAAAATCCTGACAATACCCAAAAATATAAAACATCAGTATGATTTTTTGGCTAAAAACGTTAATGTAAATAATGGGCTATCATGATTGTGTTTATTGTCTTTTGTTATTTTTTAATACCTTACAAGTTCTTGGAAAAAATATGCGGGAACACCAAACTGGCAACCTGCTTGCAAGAGTGTGTAAATCAGGACACTGAACAGTGCTTTCAACTAAACTTTTTTTACTAGGAACATGTGACTCTTAAAACACACATATAATCACATAGAACCTTCAACATCTCGGCCTCAAATTGATTAAAAGTGACATTCCGTGTCTTAATTCGATCGTATTTACTCTTTTTAAAAAGATTCGCGGACTTTACGTCTCACCATCTTGGATTCCTCTGTGTGATGAGAGAGCTTGAGAAGATTCTCATTGGCAATTAATTGGTCGATTAAAAAATAATTGGGGAAGGCGTTTCGCCTATGGGAGTCGATCCAGACCATGTGGTTCAGGCTAAACGCCTTGTGGGCCTGGCGGAATTACCAAAGGGTTTGGAGAGAGGCTAGAATAATGAGCTCAAATTATCAATTAGATTAGGATTATGAATACATTTGTGTATGTAGTAATAGCAATCGAGTATAGGTTCTTTAAGCCTTTCTACTGATGTGTGAGGAATAGCATTTTTTTTGATTTTAATTCCCCTGTATCCATATATTAATAGAATATTCCACCATTTTGTGATTTTTAACAAGATTGATTCAGACTTATGCTAACGATCTACACTACAAATCTTGGAATGACATAGAGCACCACTGCTGGACTCCAGAGCCAGGTGGATAAACCCAAACGGAGTCAAATGTGATTGAAAAAAGGATGGCAGCTGGTACCTCACTGGTGCAGGTTGTCACAGAACTGGCATCGAGCGTTCTTATATGGGGGTTTAAATCATTCCAACACTATATTAAAAGTCTCTCGTGCCCTAGCCCTGCAGGGTTAGACCGGTTCAACAATAGGATGGACTTCCGGATCATTTCAGCAGAGAGAATCCGAATCCAGTCCAGAAAGTTTGAAATTGTGTTAGTTTTTTGTATGTAGAGTTTTCTGGGTCTACACTGAAAGACAATTATAAAAAATGTCACAAACAAAAACCTGAAGACGAAAAAAAAATGAGAAAAGAATTAATATATAGTATATAGTTATTTAGTATAATTTATTTTTACGACTGAGGTATCATTCATGGGACATAACTGTTTGTGTTTTATGGAATTCTAGTTCAATATAATGTAATCTACTCTATTATATTTGTAATGCTATGTAATAAATGCTGTAATTTGGAGTATGATAGTTTTTAATAAATAAGAGGTTACATTAGAAATTTTTTGGTTCAATTTCACTTTCAGATGGCAAACTCCTAATTTACAAAATTTTCATTATGAAATTGTTTAGGCATTTTTGTTCCATCTTGAAGCTAACGAAACCCCTTTGAATCTTTAAAATAGTATATTTTTCAATATGAGAGCTTCTTGGGTGTTGTATCTAATTTACTAACTCACTAAGAAAAACAGCTTCTCCACAGTAATAATTTGGCTGGAAAAAAATCCCAAAAACTTCCATTCCAAACAATGTATACCATTCGAAATCAAATACATCTCGCTCGTGTACAGTATTAGTTAGTTTCTTTATTGATCCCCGTAGAAGAAATTCAGGTGTCCAGTAGCAGCAAAAACACATCCATCCACACAAACAAAACAAATAAATTGATACTTCTATAAAGCTAACAATTGTAATAATAAGCAACAGCACTTCAGGTCACAGCAGCAGAGGTGGAGCAGCCGCTTGGTTCGGACCATTTTTCTCTGCTCTAGCCCAAAGTAAAATGCTGAATGCCTCATTAGCATTTTTCAGAAAGTTAGCATTCCTCCAGTGGATTTTCACCTGATCCACTTGGCCCCGACCATGAATCCTCTCATCTCTGGTCCGGACCAGTGTTAAACCATGAACACTGTACTGTAGCAACATTTCCGGTAGAAAAAAGTAAGAAAAATAACAATTGTAAAACACAAAACAACAACTGTTTCAGAGCTACTTAGGACTTGCTGCCGTTTCCAGCGCATTCAAAAGTGAACAGGATTATTACTTACTATTACTTATTATTACTTCCTATTAAACTGCTGATTCAAACTGTGCTCCTGTATATTTCTCCGAACAAGTCAGAAATGCATATAGGAGTAATACTTTTTGACATTCGAAGTGTTCCTTGCCGTCAGGTGGAATGAATGGCTCTTAAATCTCCCCCTGAGTACTCGAATGTGGCTAAAATGGGTCATGTTGTCACGGCGGCGGCTCAGATATCAATCTTAATTAAGGCTTGAGAGTTAGCGACGATTAGCATTAGCGGCTCCCCAGTTGCCGCCTCTGGGACCCCCCGCTGTCCCCTCCAAAGCCTGAGAGCTGTAATTGTAGTTCGAATAATCAGTTTTCCGAACGGGACCAGCGAGAATTCTGCAGCATTTGACCTTCATCAGCCACATTGTTCATTGTTTACAAGTCCTGATGTATCCTGAACTTTGGCCATTACCGAATAATTAGGAAGATTTATATTATTTCATTTCTATAAACTGTTGTTCTGGATTGTTTGTAGAAAGCTATTGTTCCATTTTGTATTGTAATAATATGTGTTTTTTAATCACCGGGCAACTTGTTTTTCTACTCTTTCAATTATATAGATATAAAGTATTATAATTAGTGCATTAAAATGGAGTACAGAAGGAGTGTGTGATTTCCTTAACCTGAAGCGATTAGAGGGAAGGTGAATGGTCAGAGAGTGTTTTGGGACTGTGCATTGTGTGTGTGTGTGTGTGTGCTTTGTGTGAGTAGGTGAGCGAGGTTGCAACCCAAAAAATGTTTCCTTCGTCCAAACCCTTTTCAAACTGCATTTTTCCAATTGTTCTTCTGTATCTTGTTTGAAAATATAGCTTTTGAGATAAACTTTTACTAATACTACTGACAATCGTATAGATTCCCGCTCCAAAATATCACATTCTCTTAGTTTTGTGTACCCAATATTGTGGCTTTTCTTCATCCCATGCTAATCATACTGTTTCTTAGGGAGGGAGTGAGCTCTTGTTGTTATAATATATACCAC
Organism: Knipowitschia caucasica; assembly: GCA_964034765.1. NCBI lineage: Eukaryota > Metazoa > Chordata > Actinopteri > Gobiiformes > Gobiidae > Knipowitschia > Knipowitschia caucasica. Next base: position 23,796,433 of record OZ035832.1, on the reverse strand, counting down.
AACAACAAAAAACAGATTTTTTTGGGAGCAATTTTTGTCATTTGTCTACTCTCAATATATACAGTATATATATTTTTCAAATTTTGCAGCTGGTGCTCTTCTCTGGAAAGCTGAACACCATCGCCAGCATCGTGACCATCTTCTTCCTGCTGGTGTACGCGGCTGTGGACCTGGCCTGTCTCGCTCTGGAATGGGCCTCTGCTCCAAATTTCAGGTACCCGCCCCCCCCTTCCAAAAATACACGTTGTTTTATTGATATAGAAAGCAGCCGATCGGACGCTAATCTACCGAATTTTTTTTCTGTCCACAATGGTATGTTATGTTCCTGGATTTGTTTTAGTGCAAACAACATAGATAAATTAAAAAATAGTTTGGAAGCAGTATAATTTTTTGTGTGTTTGACCAATTTGATTGGGAGGAAAATAGGTTTACCTTTGAGAATCTGTTGTCCCAAAACACAACAGATTTTGGGACAAGATTGGTCAAAATGTTGTGGTCAAAATTGTAAAAAAAAAAAAATTGGAAAGAAATAAGTTATGCCTTTAAAGTCGTACATTTTAACAAAATAATAGTACAAATTTCCACTGTAAAAAGTATTGTGAAAATCCACTTGTGAAAATATTGTCTCATCCCTCCCTCACCACTCTTTCTTAAGGAGGGAGTGAGGTGTTGTTGTTATAACAAGATAACATCCCTTTTTATTCCATTTTTAGCAGAACAAATATACAACAATATACAAACATATGGTCTGTGTGTTTGGTCTATCTCTGCTTCCATTCTTCTATCACTTGAATGCGCCTGCGCGGAGGGGGGCTGCACGTCTGTTTGCTCGACCGTGTGTTTTTGAAACTTTTGTGTTTGGTTTGACATACTTCTCTTTACGTCTCACTATGCCAGCTGGCATAGATAGACTAATGTACTCAAGAGAGAAGTTACTGGCACTAAGAGACAATACCAAGACTACTTTACGCCATATGATTCCACTGGAGCTAAGGCGAAAGTACCGGGGCTGCCGTGCCGGTCGTAAACTGAAGGATAAAATCAAGGCTAATATTGCCAAACGGAGGATTTTTAAGCCACCCATTCCCTCTGTTGTCATGGGGAATGTTAATGCCCTATCTAATAAGCTGGATGAACTTACCGCGCTGATCGGGAGCCAAAGGAGCTACAGAGAGAGCAGCCTACTCATCTTCAGTGAGACATGGCTAACTAGCCACGTACCCGACGCTAACGTAGACCTGCCCGGCTTTTCCACCGTGCGGGCAGACCGGGATCCTAGATCTAGCGGGAAAAGCAAAGGCGGGGGCCTTATCCTGTATGCAAACAAGCGGTGGTGCCATCCGAACCATCTGACTGTGAAATCTGTGATATGCAACCAGGACTTGGAGCTGCTAGCTGTTAGCCTCCGGCCGTATTATGTTCCACGTGAGTTTTCACACGTCATCGCGCTCTGTGTTTACATACCTCCCAGGGCTGATGCAGAGACAGCACGTGAGTCCATACACAACAACATTGCGGCACTTCAGTCCCAGCATCCCGAAGCATTTCTCCTCATATCTGGTGATTTTAACCATGTCACTTTGGACACTACTCTAGCCTCCTTCCATCAATATGTCAACTGTACCACAAGGAAAAATAGGACATTAGATCTGTTATATGCAAACACTAAGGATGCATACTCAGCTTCTCCCCTCCCTCCTCTGGGCAAATCCGACCATAACCTTGTCTACCTGCAGCCCACATACACCCCTGTGGTGAAGAGACAAGTTGTAACAACTAGGCAAGTCAGGAGGTGGTCTTCTGAAGCTGAGGATGCACTCAGAGACTGTTTTTCCACCACAGACTGGAGTGTACTGGTGGGGTCTCATGGTGAGGACATTGAGGGGGCAGTGGGGTGCCTGACTGATTATTTGAACTTTTGCATGGATCAGGTGTTACCTGTTAGAACAATCCAGTGCTTTGAGAACAATAAACCATGGATTACCGCTGAGGTGAAGAACGTTCTGAATAAGAAAAAGAGGGTTTTTGGAAGCGGGGATTGTGAGAAGATAAGAGAGGTACAGAGGGAAGTTAGAATCTGCCTGAGGGACGCTAAGGAGTCTTATAGAAGGAAGCTGGAGAGAAAGTTGAGAGATAACAACATGCGGGAGGTTTGGAGTGGAATGAAAACCATAACAGGCTGTGGCAGTAAGAGCAAGGTGGACTGTATGGATCTACAGAAAGTGGAGCAGCTGAATACATTTTTCAATCGTTTCAGTTCCTCCCAGACCACCTGCCTGCCCCCACAGCCCTTCCCTATTTCCTCTGATGATATTCATCACGCTGCTCATCCTCTTGCCTCTTTTACGCTCCCTCAGGTGCCTGTCACACACACCTCAACTCCTGTTACCATCACAGCAGACCAGGTGACGAGGCAGCTGCAACTCATACGCCCAAGGAAAGCTGCTGGTCCTGACAGGGTCTGTCCTAGGCTACTGAGAACGTGCGCTGCTGAGCTGGGAGACCCCCTACAGCAGGTCTTCAACCTAAGTTTGCGGCGCGGGAGAGTCCCTTCTCTATGGAAGACGTCTTGCATCGTCCCGGTCCCCAAGAAGGGACGCCCTCTGGTGCTTAATGACTATAGGCCAGTCGCTCTTACATCACATGTGATGAAAACTTTTGAGCGACTGGTCCTGCAGATCATGCGGCCCCAAGTGGAGACGACGAGGGATCCTCTTCAGTTCGCCTACCAGGAGAGGGTGGGGGTCGAGGATGCAGTCCTCTACCTGCTACATCGTGCCCTCACATACCTGGATGTGGGAGGGTGCATTGTGAGGATGCTTTTCTTTGACTTCTCCAGTGCTTTTAATACCATCCATCCCATCCTTCTCCAGGAGAAGCTCACCATCATGAATGTGGACCCTCTTCTTGTGCGTTGGGTCACGGATTATTTAACCGACAGGCCCCAGTACGTGCGAGGGGGGGGAGGCTGTAGGTCCTCAACAGTGACCTGTAGCACGGGTGCACCGCAGGGCACTGTGCTCTCGCCCCTCCTCTTCACCCTCTATACGAGTGACTTCTGCTACAACTCTGAGACATGCCACATGCAGAAGTTCTCAGATGACACTGCAATCGTGGCATGCGTCAGGGGGGGTGATGAAGGGGAGTATAGAGGCTTGGTTGAGAACTTTGTGGAGTGGAGCCAGCAGAACAAGCTTCTTTTAAACTCAGCCAAAACTAAGGAGGTGGTGCTGGACTTTCGCCGGGCACCACCCTCTCTGCAGCCCATTATTATCGAGGGAACTGCGGTGGAAGTGGTTTCCACCTATAAGTACCTGGGGCTGCAGCTGGAGAACAAGCTGAGCTGGGCAGCCAACATGGACGCTGTGTACAAGAAGGGGCAGAGTAGGATGTACTTTTTGAGGCGATTGGCATCTTTCAGGGTCTGTGATAAGCTTCTCTACATGTTTTATCAGTCTGTTGTGTCTAGTGTCCTTTTCTATGCAGTTGTCTGTTGGGGGGGCAGTGCACGAAAGAGGGACACTGAGAGGCTGAACCGGCTCATTAGAAAGGCGGGCTCTGTGGTGGGTCTGGGTCTGGATTCAGTGGAGGAGGTGGTAGAGCAAAGAACGCTCTCCAAGATCAGGGTGATCTTGTCCAACCAGAGCCACCCACTGAATTCATTTTTTTCCCGCCAGAGAAGCACCATGAGCTCCAGACTCCTCTCTCTGAGGTGCTCCAGGGACAGATTAAAAAACTCTTTTGTCCCCAACGCCATCAGGCTCTATAACAAAGCCACTTCAGGGAGGAGCAGGGGGGGGAGGGAGGGGGGTGGGGTGTCTTGAGAATTGTTTTGCAGTGCCTTAACTTCTCTTTTAATGTTTTTATTGTTTTTAATGTATTTATTGTCTCGTTTTTAACTTTTGCATCCTATAATTCTTACCTGTGTATGTATTGCTGTATGATTGCGAGCAAGGGACGAGTGCACAATTTCCTTCGGGATCAATAAAGTATATATCTATCTATCTATCTATCTATCTTTCCGAGGTACTTCAGAGGTTCTTTGGTTTAGTCCTGGTTCACTGCAGCTTTTATTGGATTTAATTAAAGGTCATCCCAGGAAGAAACAGTGTTGAACCAGCAACAGGTGATGCTTCTGTGATAACTCTATAGACATATTCTGTTCCATCGATGCCCGTTTCCTAAGGAGCTCAGTCAGCTTACAATCTAGCATTTTGTGTCTCATAATTCACTGATAACGATCCAAGTCTTCTATCTAATGGTGCGTTCAGACCAAACGCGATTTCTGCGGCCAAATCGCGTATATCGCGCGGCTTGAGCCGCTTGTGACAAATTGTGGCAGCCGCTGTCACAGAGAAACTTGGCCGCGCGGCCAGGACACTAGAGGGCAGCCGCTGTCACAGAGCGTTGAGAGCGTCTAGGGGCGGGGCTTGTCTCTTTTGCCTGTAGCTTCCCAAAATGGATGTCAGCGAAGGAGTTGCTTGGCTCTATCTAATAAATAAAGCCAGACACGTCGTCAAAGGGCGAATCGACGACGTGTCTGGATTCACCAGATAGTCCGTAGACGGTTGGAGTTTGGTGAGTTTCACCATTTGCTCCGGGAGCTGCGCTCGGATGAGGGTCGCTTTCAGCGGTACTTTCGTCTCTCCCTGGCCCAGTTTGACGACCTACTGACCCGCATTGGCGCAAGGATCACCTACCAGGACACCAACTACAGGCGCTCTATTCCAGCTGAAGAGCGCCTGTCCATCTGTCTGCGGTTAGTGTTTTTTACCCCATTCGGAATTCCTAAATACTTACAAAGTTTGTCATTTTTCAATCACAATCCACAATGTAATAGCTCAGAAAACAGTATTATGCAACAATATGGTGTCTATGATTACTGTCTATGATGTTTACTGTCTACTAGTTTAACGTATTTTATGCTACACAAGTTTTGTCACGTGATTGTTATGAATGTAATTGTGATAAATATGTTCATATCATTTTGTAATTGCAGGTTTCTTGCCACTGGGGACTCCTACAGGACCATTGCGGGGAGCTTCAGAGCGGGCATATCCACCGTCTCCATGCTCATCCCAGATGTGGTGGCAGCCATCTGGGACTGCCTCGTGGAGGAGTTCATGGCTGTGCCTGGAGCAGAGGAGTGGAGGTCCGATGGAACTTCCCTCTGTGCTGTGGGGCCATTGATGGGAAGCATGTGGCTGTGAAGGCACCCCCCAACTCTGGGTCCATGTTTTTTTAATTACAAGGGGCACCATTCCCTTGTGCTCCTGGCTGTAGTGGATGCCCAGTACAGGTTCAGGGTGATTGATGTGGGAGGGTACGGCAGATCCAGCGATGGAGGCATCGTGTCCAACTCTGCCTTTGGTGAGGCTCTGCGCGAGGGCACACTCGACCTGCCTCCTGACCAGTGCATACCTGGAGCTGACCACAGAGGACCCCAGCCCCATGTGTTCGTGGGGCCTTTTCACTGCGCTGCAATTTAATGCGCCCTGCCCATCTCCAGCCATGAGGATGGCTGGAGATGGGCAGGTTCCTGCACCGAGGGGAGCTGCTGTCGGTGAAGAACCACTTCCAGGCGTGCAGCGGATGGCCGCCTGGAAGCCAGCAGTGGACATAAGGAAAGTGTTCATGGCCCACTTCAGTGAGGAGGGAGCACTGCCGTGGCAGCCCACAGAGTAGTCATGTCCACCACAAGACTGACCCACATCTGGCCATAGTCCAAACCCATATTGATTTGCACTATTCTATTCACCTGTATACCTTCTGTTTCTAGGTAATGACTGCCAGACTCCACTGCGACTCCACTCCAACTTCAGGTTAATCATATGCACATTCAAGCTTTTCCATAATTACAAGGTTGTTAAAACAGTAAAAGGTGAAATGAATAAAAAATACTGTCAACTACTGTATCGCTCTTTAAGTGTTCGTTATTCCATCTTCTATAAAACCCAGTCAGCTCTTATAAAAGTAAATGTACAAATATTTTCTGTCAATATTATATGAAAGGTAGTAATGGTTGGCTTGAAGTAGAACACATGAGGTTTGAAAAATATTTTCTTTATAAAAAAAGTAACAAACAATGAAAAATAAATGAAATGTACATATAAACAAATGAAAAGGAGCTTGCTTGGAGGAGGTGCGGTGGAAGAGGAAAGGGACACATGTCTGTTTCCTCCCCTGCAAAAGGTGTCACCTTAGGTCAAAAAACTGTCTGTTCTGGCCAATGGTTCCAAATTAAGCAGAACGGTGCTGCTTTCATATAAAAGTTGGTACATTTTGAATTTCACAAATTCTTTTGACTCTGGTGCCACCCTTTGCAGGAGAGGAAAGAGAGAGAGCAGGAACTGATGGTCTTCTGAGTAGTCGGGCGGTCCGGCTGCTTTGGTCCGTAGAGTCTCCAGCAGCTCCCGCTCCCACTCTGAAGGCCCACCAAGGAAGAGGGCTCGGAAGAGGCCCACGTCCGTAGAGCCGCCAACAAAGAACACAGGGCAATCACAGTGTTAAAAAGTGGAACATGTATTTCAAAAAAGCAAAATGAAGAGAGCAAATAATATCTGTATTAAAGCCAGAGTGTGTAGACATAGTTAAACACATGTAAAACACTTTTAAGTTGTGTGTTTGTTACAATTAACTTGAACATTGCAGTTATCAATGAAATTACTCACACAAGCACAAATTTCGACAGTTACAAACTAATATCTCTGAAGTGTATTTCGCAATGAAATTTGAAATTGGCTGTAAAAAAGTAATACTCTATTGTCTGCATTAAACAGGATAGCTGCCATCTTGTGGCAACCATTGCATGTATTTGTTCAGTACTTTTATAGCATAAGGTATTTCAGTAGTATGTTTTTATCGAAGAAAGAGGGAAGATGTGTTGTATCAGACCAAAGCTTCTTTCCACCTGTAGTGCCTTGACATCTTGGTGTTTCTCTGTAAATTTGTCGTCTACACTGATGTAACAGCCCTTGGGTAATTTTGGCATATTATGCAGTAACATTTTGTTTATATGAACAGTCCTGTAAAAAGAATAAAAATAAAACAATGATTAAAAAAAGCCACACCTGTAGGTGCAGAAGCAGGGGAAGGTCCAGCCCTCACAGAAGAAGAACCGGCTGAGGAAGCAGCAGCAGCAGCAGCAGCAGCTCAGGCAGCTCAGGCCAAGATGTCTCCCCTTGTGTGGTGGTGGCAGTGTCTGTGCCAGAAGAAAACAAGAAATACAATTATTTCATATCATGTGTACATTGCGCTTATGACATTTATATGTACATAATATTGTACATTATTATGTACATTTAAATGATTTGTTCATATAAAAGGGAAAAGTGAAATTTAACACAACACATGATCAAGATCTATCCTGGTTTGAAAATAGCCAATGCCTATTTTCACCTGGCCATGATGTTAAGAAATCATTAAAAGAAATGCATACACAGAAAGCAATATAAATGTAAAAGTCAGCAAAATGTGGGTAATAGAAAGGAAAGAAATGTATTTTTTCCAACTGTTGGAGGTCTCTGTTTGCTGCATGACACCGACCTTCAGCACCTGACAGCCCTGCTGCTGCTGCTTCCTCTGGCTCTTCTTCTGGGTGGTTGTACCCTGTGGTCTGCTCCTCCTCGGCCCTTCGCCTTGGCATGTTCCCGGAGCTGTCACGGGGAGTGATGTAGGGCTCGAGGAAGGACATGACCACAAGGTACTTCCACGTCTGGCCTTTCCCTGCTTCTGCTACACTCTTCTTCACCTTCTCCTTCCTGCTCTCCTTAGCATATGTGTCCCTCAGGTTCTTCCACCGCTTTTTGCAAACTTCCACTGAATAAACACATCAACTCGTAAGCAGGAAAGTAGTAGTTTTTTTCGCGGGGAAATATTTACAACATTGAAAAGTTAAAATAACTTACCCGAGACACCAACCACCTCGCTAACCCTCCTCCAAGCAAGCTCCTTTTTATTTCGGTCCCGGTAGCTGATGTCCGCAGTGTTATATAGCTCAGAATGAGCACCGACCTGAGCAATTGACGTGTCCTCCATAGCTGTCATCTACTAGTGTTTTTCCGGTAGTGAAATGCGTCACTACGTCACTGGAGGAGAAAGCTCCTGATTGGTCGGCACACGCGAATTCTCCCAAAAAGTTCAACATTGTTCAACTCTAGCGGCGGCCGCGTTGGAGGCACGAATCGCGCGAAACGCGCGTCAAAACGCTTGACATCTCAAAACACGCCGCGCGAATCGCGCGAAACGCTCGAATTCGCGCCGCTCTGGCCGCGCGAATCGCGCCGCGTGATCTCTCGCCGCTCCTTGGCGCGCGTCCCCCATGTTGTGTCAATGTAGACCCGCCGCTTTGGCCGCAGAAATCGCGTTTGGTCTGAACGCACCATAAGACTGCAATACTCTTGGATATGAAATCATCTTCTGTCCCCCAATTTCCAATGGGTGTGATTGTTGAATTTACCAATCAGATAAATAGTTGTCTGTTAAAATACTACAATATAAAAAAAAAAATCAGCAACAATAAATATCTGCACACATTTAAAAATGATAAACTGCCAAAACAGACATCCATCCATCAATTTACCGCTTTATGGGATACAGCTCTGACTGCAGACGCTGCTCCCTCTTCACCCCAACAGTCCAATACAGTGGTCGCATCTCGCTCCTTCACTCACTCATGAACCCCGAGACCCCAAGAGACTTGAACTCCTCCACTTGACGAAGGACCTCTGCACCTGGACAGGCCACAGCACCTTTTTCCTATCGAGCACAATGACCTTAGATTTGGAGCTGCTGATTGAACACAGACACGTGATTGTAAAGAATGTTGTTTCACCTGAGAAACTGCCAAAACTAATTTATGGACAATACTTTTGAGCAAGATGTCAGTGGTACAATAAACATCATACTATAAGACTCAGAGCTTTACAAGACAGAAAGGGGCGGGGTTATGTGTTTGTGCTAGGAGTTCTGGTTTTTAGCTTGGATCGATATAAAAACAAATCTAAATCTGATATGTAGAGCTGCAACTAACGATTATTTTGTAATCGATTAATCTATCGATTATTTTTACAATTAATCGAGTAATCGCTTGGCTGTGAATTGTGTAGAAAAAAATTATTTTTTCATCACAAAAAGCTAAAGTGGCAACACTCGAGGACGTATTGATGGCGTAAACTTAAAGTAAATGTTTGTAACAGGCTCTTTGTGCTAATTCTGCTATCTGATTGGATGAGACAGACAGATGTTCATGAAATTATAAAAACAAAGTCGGTTTTAATCAAAAATACTACATTTTCATGTCATTTTTGCTCTGTTTGAGTCCGTGTGAACCAGAAAACGATTAATTGATTACTAAAATAGTTGTCGACTATTTCAATAATCGATTAGTCGTCGATTAATCGATTAGTTGTTTCAGCCCTACTGATATGTAACATTATCAAAAGCTTAAAAAGGCAATTCTGCGTAGTATGGCTTTAACCATTTACTTCTTGAAGAAAGCAATGTAAATGTTTTTTTTTTTTTTACTTTCTAAGATGTAGGAGCACTGATAACACGTTTTTTTTAACCCCTAGTTTTTTTTAAATATTAAGCCTCTACCAAATGATTGAGATGCAGATTGATGGTAAAAGTGATAGAGACGCCCCAATGAGGTAGATTTCAGTTACAAGCTTCAAGTAGATGTGACTGGTACCGCCCTAAGTTGGTTTAGGTCTTACCTTGTGGACAGGAAGTACATTGTGGAGATTGGAAACTGTGTCTCAGATCATATGGCCCTGACCTGTGGAGTACCACAGGGGTCGATCCTGGGACCTCTTCTGTTCAATCTCTACATGCTGCCGTTAGGTCAGTTAATACGCAGAAACAAAGTGTCCTATCACAACTATGCAGACGACACTCAGATCTATGTCTCACTGACTGCAGGAGAACATGGACCAGTGGACTCACTCCTTCACTGTATCCAACAGATCAGTGAGTGGATGCAAAACACTCAGCTAAACGCAGACAAAACTGAAAAGATTGTCTTTGGTCCCCAGAAACAAAGAGAGAGCGTCATCTGTCACCTACAGTCTCTCTCCCTAAAACCTTCAAACAAGGTCAGAAATCTATGGGTAATACTGGACTCAGACTTAAATTTTAATAGCCACATCAAATCAGTAACATCAGCAGCTTTTTATCATCTGAAAAACATTGCCAGGATCAAAAACATAGTGTCTAAAGCAGACTTGGAGATTCTTATCCATGCATTTGTCTCCAGTAGGTTAGACTACTGCAATGGCCTGCTCAGTGCTCACAGGTCTGTCCAAACAGGCTGTAAAACAGCTGCAGTACATTCAAAATGCAGCAGCTCGAGTCCTGACTAGAACCAGGAAGTACGACCATATTAGTCCGGTCCTCAGGTCTCTGCACTGGCTTCCTGTGGCTCAGAGAATAGACTTTAAAACAGCTCTACTTGTGTACAAGTCTCTCCATGGCCTCGCACCAAAATATATTAGTGACATGTTAGTCCCATATGAACCAGCCCGGACTCTGAGGAGCACAGGGACTGGACTCCTGTTAGTGCCCAGAGTCAGAACTAAACATGGGGAGGCTGCTTTTCAGATTCATGCTGCTAAAATCTGGAACAGTCTTCCTGAAGATGTGAGACAGGCCTCCTCTCTGACAATGTTTAAAACCAGGTTAAAAACTGTGCTGTTTAGCTGTGCATACAACTGAGGGATTTTATGTTTTTATCTTTCTTTTTAATGTTCTGTGAATATTTATGATTTTAATGCTATCTTGTTCAGCACTTTGAGTTGCCTTGTGTATGAATTGTGCTATACAAATAAACTTGCCTTGCCTTGCCTTGACTCAAAAAGTGATCCACTAAACAGTTTAGGAAACCATTAAAAGGTTGATAGTATGGTGGAACATTCCAAGAAGGAGTCTCCAGAATAGTTGCAGAGTTCCCCTTCAACAATAAGAGAGCTTTATGCATCCTGCTGTTGTTCCAGTTGTGACAGACAGGTGGCAGAACTCATGCATGTGTTTGATTCATGCTGATGGCCATAACTTAATCTTTACGAGTTGAATTAAGCAGGTGCTCATAATGTAATGGCCCAGCGCTTCACAGTCAAATGGATCTCGACCTTTTGCACGTGTTTATCCGGCCTCTCGCAACCCCCGCAGCCTCAATCATAGACCAACAAATCCTCCGCACTTTTGTTTCGCGTGTTTCCGTCCACAGCTATTGTTTATTCCTGTTTAAGCCTGGGGTTTATTTGCCAGCTGGATGCTGCTATGGTGACAGTGTACTAATTAAAAGACATAAAACTAGCCACTGCTTACAGCCGCTCATTGGAAAGGTTCTCGGTTTTTGTGTCTATTTTTTGCACAGACCTGGAGTAGATGTTAAAGTTACCATGCATAGAGGGAAAAGGGAAGAGATGTAAATTTACTGTGTGCTACGTTTGTATTCCAGGGACACTGGCAATGATGTTGATTTATCAAAGTGCCAAGGCATTTCCACTCAGCGGGAACATAACCCTAGGACAGTGTTAGTGCATGCTTAACATCCGTAGCAAGCATCCAATTCTCTGGTTTATGGGTCGCTATATAGTCACAGGTGTGGGCATCCAAATATAAGACTTTAGAGATGGGAAAAATATGCAATAATCTTCCTAAAGATATATACCTCCCTGGATTAAACCACCACAGTATCTTCACATACATTTCCTGACAATAACCTCTGCTTGCTAGGGAGGAGATGGCCTGTTTATCCCATGTATCACTGTATAGTTGTGACAAATATGCCTGTAGCCTTTTATAAATTGTTGCACTGTTACCGTGAGATGAAGCATGGTCCAAATCAGGATGCACAAAAGGCCATAACGACTGTTGCAGAGAAAAATAAAAGGCCATAGGAGGTGGTCGGAAATCAATAATTCTTGTTATGCGTTTCCTGGTCTCGGTTCGCGCTGAGACAAAAAAGATATTTCAGAGATAAATGTTTTGGAAATGCCGATATCTAGAGATTGTTTCGAGATAACTCATCTTTGCTTTTGTATTTCATTAAAAGAGGGCTATTATTTAGGGCTTTAGTCAATTAACCCTTATTCTGCACGGACAAAATGTGAGATGGGAAAATGGGATGCATGTGACTTCACTCTCAAGCCGGTGATTGCACTGGAGTCCATGCAAAAACTGCTATTTACCGGGAATTATTATGGATTTTTACTGTTTGGGGGTTCAATAAAAAACCTAACAATTTAATTAGAATAACAAATAAATGAAAGCCGCGGTATTTAATTCTAAAACCACCAAAAACTAATACAAACATGTAATAAAATCTGTCTAACTATTTTACAGTTAGGTACTAGGGCTGCGCGATATTGGAAATTAGTGCGATATTCGACATGAGTGTTTAGTATTTAGTACCTAAAATTGCAATCTGCATTAAAACGCAAGAGACAAATGACAAAAAATAAGCACAACATTAATAACATTCAAGTGCATATATTTATATGTGTGTGTCTGTTTGGTTGTCTTTAATAAAGAAAAGAAAAAAAATATATATATATATAAATGTATTTTTTATTGTGGATATTTTTTATATGGATATCGCTCGCACCAATATCGCAATAACGATATATTTTTTTAAGTATCGTGCAGCCCTATGAGGTACTATCACTTTTTTATTTTTGGAGTTCAGCCAATTAGCTCTCAGCCCAAAGCGTTGAATTGTGACTTACGGTTTAGGCAACACAGGTTTATTTGTATAGCACGGTTACATAAGGCACCAATTTATAAACAAGGCAACTCAAAGTGCTGAATATAACAAGATAGAAATAATCAAACAAGGTCATAAAATCATAAATTATCACAGTACATCAAAAAAAGAGACCTGGACACAACCAGAGCTGTTTTAAATGTATTCTCTGAGCCACAGGAAGTGCAGAGACCTGATAAATGGACTAAAATAATCATACTTCCTGGTTCTAGTCTAGTTTTAATGTACTGTAGCTTCTGCTACTTCCAACAGTGACACCTTGGTATTACGAATATTTAGTAGCATTAAGAAGTACAGTATGCTACCTTTATGGCTGACTGTCGTGAGATACAAGAAATGCTTGTGTTTGTGAATCTGTAACTTCAAACCGCTCCGAGTGAATGCACGATGGAGTGAATAAATACCAGTGTTGACAAATCCATGTTCAAGTTTGAATTAGATCTTGAATGAGGCTTCTCGAAACGGCAGTACTTGAGAGTGTGGGAATTCCCCATGTCTTCTTGGATCTGATTTTCTGGCGCTGATTCTATCAACATTCTGCTCTCTCCTTCACTCCAAGTATGCCGATTGGAAGAATTTTATTTTTATGAGATGAGATTCATAAAATATTGGGCAAATTATCATGTCAAGAGGCTCTTTAAACTTTCATCTGCGGAACTAAATAAACACTGCTTTGAAATCAGCGCAGGATTTTTAATTCCTTTGCAGTATTAACTCCCCTTGAAGTTACTGTTCAGAATGTTTCCAAAAGTACAGATACCAGCTGCAACTTGGGCTGGACAGAACTTTGTGGGAAAAAATTGGCAGTTTATTTTCTTAAGGGTTTCGGTGGCAAAATAAAGGCAAATGAGTTTAATGATGTGTGTATTTAAAATCAATTATTACACGGCCCCTCACAGCAGCAGTAGAACGCTCCATTGATTTGAATGTAATTTCAAAATGTTCTACCGGTCATTATTTCTTTATAACCGACCTCTTAAAAACAATAATGACCGCTGCCCTTTGGCAACGCAACCTCTGATCGTAATTCAGATGTGTAGATTACTCCGCAAGTAATCGTCGCTACTGCTGTCTCTATCGGAGCTAGCCTTGCTCAATAAACACAAATACCAGTCAATCAACACATTTAAATGTTAATCGCAGAATACATTATACATAAACATTCTTAACACACGTGCACAGAGGTTTTCAGAAGTATCTGTTCATGTTTTCATGAAAAAAATACTGTTTTAATGCGAGAAAAAGCGATTGCGATCAACCCGGAAGTACGTTCCGGGACGTTTTAGGAACATTTGCGGAGGCTCGAATTATAGATTTAGATTAAGTTTATGTTTGGGTCACTCACCGCTGATCAAGAGCGTTCCAGTTTGAAAGTTGCTAGGCTATCTGTTACTCGCATAGCCACGGGAAAACCTTTGGGAACTATTTTATTGACCTTTCGGCATTCATAAAAGTGGACTGAAGTTTATTTTGTGTGTTCTGTTGGTACAAAGCCGTATAATCCATCCATCCATTTTCTACCCTTTAATCCATTTCTGGGTCAGGGGGGTGGCAGTCAGAGATGCCACCCAAGTCTCATAGCACCAGCCCCTCACTGACCCTCTGCAGGTGGTGAGTCCACAGGAGGACGGCTGCTCTCTGACTGTGAGCATAGCCTTGATCTTTCAGTGGGGGCTTTGGGCAAAGTGGGGTTAAGTGTCTTGCCCAAGGACACAACGACAGCAGTCAACAGTGGGAGACGGTGGAGAAGGTGCAGAGGTGGGAATTGAACCCACAACCTTCTGGCCTTAAGGCCAATGCTCTACCAACTGAGCTACTGTCGCCCAGTTGGTAGAGCATTGGCCTACCAACTGGCCAATGCCAGGCTTATTATACAAAGCCGTATAATAAGCCGGATAATGTATAGTAGGCAGGTCATTATCGGAAAGTAAGTACAAACAGGGCGAAGCGGACCCCTGACATGCCTACTATACATTATCCCTTACTTATCCCATGGTCTGTGAGAATTCCGACGCTAACTGCTGTGCATTATTTTCGTATACACGCTCACGTAGTCCGGTAAGTTTAAAATCATGCTCTATATCATTCCGCCATATTTGTTGCCATAGTAACTGTAAGAGCTGGATCAAATAAACTGTCAATTAGTTGACAAGCCGTAGGGCTAATAGCGCCGGATAAAATGAATTTTGAGGTGAATTTTAACGTTTTGGGACATAACTCAAAACTTTTTAGGAATGGGAGGAAGAGGAGAATCAAAAAGAACGACAAAAGCAACGACACAAGGAGTTAACATCGGTAAATGTTTTGTCTGCATTATAGTTTTATATTGCAGGCAAAACATTATGTATTTTCTAATCCATTTTGGAGTATAAATAAATCTACCATTAAAGCTACTAAACTTAACAATTTGTTGAGTCGTTTTTCCCAACAGAAAGAGTCCTGGAAATTAAAATGGACAAATCAGACCACAATATGCTGTCTTTATCTCATTCGAAAAACATTTTGTACTTTACATATGTGTAAGAAAGATCCCTGTGAGCTACTAGATGATTGAGGGTGGTCTTCTCTTTTTCACTATTTGATAAAAAAAACTGATGTATTCATGTGACCGAGGCCAAAAACTACATGCATGTGAAAACTAGTGATAGAACCAGAGGAGCTAAATAGATGGATTTCATTGCATAGTTTTTTTTGTTATTTGGTTTGACAGTCGGGTACCCCAGCTTTAATATTTGAATAAAAGGTTACCTCCACTTTTTCTGAACTGTAGTTCTAGCTGCTACTCTTCTATTTTAGTTTAATTTCTTTGTCTCATCCTCCTTCTTTTACCCCATAGATTGTACATCAGGAGCTATTGACTTATGTTTTGTCAATACTTACACAAACCCGTATGGCATTCTCCTCTTGAAGTCAATGGGCAAACGTTAGCTCACACTACACTATCGAGTCTATACGATTTAGCGCGAACGAGAAGCTGTACACTTTTGCCGGACACAGATTAGTTTAGCAGTGTGACAAGCAGGGCCCGAGCTTTACTATCAGCACAGACCCCAAACAGCCCCCCCCCCCCCCCCCCCCCCCCAAGACCAGCGTGTTTATCATCAGCCTATGCCTTTATCTTGCGAGCGTGACCTCTGGCACAGGCGGCGGGACAAAAGTTAAGTCTGTGTAGCCCCCACTGCTGGGGACACTGGACCCACACAGGACTCCCTAGCGCCGCTGATAAGACCTGGTTCAGTCTCGCTGCCTACCCTCCCCTCCACACCGCAATCTCTAGCCTCCCCTTTTCACCCAACAGCCGTTAATTCCGTTAATTCATTGTTGCCATGTCACTGTCCGTGCGCGAAAAAAAAAGAAAAAAAAAAGTTGTTTGTTTTTTATTTATTTTCATAATTTGCCAATGCACTCCACCGCTTCCATTCAGGCGCCCTCTCTTCCGTCTCATTCCAGGCGAAAAGAATTAAAAGCCATTTAGCACCGTCGCCCCCCCCCCCCCCCCTCTGAGAGTAGCTCTGTAATTAGCATAACTAATTTAGCAGAAATATTTTCCTTTGCCTCCAATTCGCAGTGGTGTGTGTGCTTGTGTGTGTGTATGTGTACGTACAGAGCTGGCACAGGGAGCGAAATTATGATGTGGCGTAAAAGATGTCCGCTTGTTAAGTGCGTCTGGGTTGAGTCGCAAAAGTGTAGGTGAATTTCTCAGTAGCGAATCCAACACTAAATGCTTTTCTAATCACTGTTTTCGCAACTTCACTTTTTTCCTCTCTGTTTACCAGCCTCAAAAGAAAAAAAATGCAGCCACTTTTTTGTTGTGCTGTGTTGTGTGTGTTTGTGAATGGCTGGTATTGGCCACGGTTTTATCAGCACCAGGTCCAGCCGCGTGGAGGGCTCCTTTGGGTGCTGCCGAGCTACATGGAAGCAGACCACTTTAGTAGGAGCTTACAGCCACAACACAGACGGAACTGGCCGCCGTTCAGGACACTACACAGCGGCCTGTTAGCGGTGCCAGTGGATGTTTGTGGCCGTGGACGCCTGAAAAAAACCGAAGAAAAAAAACGCAGCATTTTGGCTTCATTCAGTGCTGCCCAGTGTCCACTTTCAACACTTTCACAACTTCCCCTTTATGTAGGGACTTTAATTGACTTGTGATGATGTGTCCATTGAGCAGCTGATGGGTATATGCACACACACACACACACACACAAGCACACACACACACACACAAAAACTACACTTTTGTCTGAATGGAATCATGAAAGTGTCATTATTATTGCTGATCTTTAAGCGAGATTGAGAAGAAAAGAGAAAGAGCAGATGGGGAAATTTACTGTATCATTGTAAATTTGAGATAATTGGTTGTGAAACAAAGAAAAAAACCCAACATATAATGGTATTAAATATGCTGGGAGGTTCCACTGAGCTTGATCCAAAATGTTTTCCCAGATCATTATTTTATAGATTCACAAAACCGCCATACTACATAACCTATTTATACTTCATACTTCTTTCTACCGGCCAACATCTTGTACGTAATTGTGGTTTGCACATTGTCACCACATGTAATGAGATAATGATTATATTTGTTGATATGTCGTGGATTTCAATGGGAAAAGGGGGGAAAAAAACCACAGCATTTTGGCTTCATTCAGTACTGCCCTGTGTCCACTTTCTCCACAACATTCAATTTATGTGTAGACACAAAAAAACACTTAACTTTTATCTAGATGGAATCATGAAAGTGTCATTATATTTGGCTGATGTTAAACAGAGATTGCAGCGTATAAAAGAGCAGATGGAAATGCACTGTGTCATTGTGAATGTGAGAGGATTGGGTGTAAAACAAACAAAGAAATCAAGATATGATGACGTTGAATAAGCAGGTTCTTGATTTTATGTTCTTGATTTCTATCTTAGGTGGACAGCAGGTATTGCTCAACTCTATTGGAAATAATTACTTTTTTTTTAAGACATTTTGAAAACAAAAATGTCCGTTTTTTTTGCCGGGATCATCATTTGGTAGATGCCAGTGTAACTTTGTTCTTCCACGACTCTTTGCCCACTGAATATTGATTGTATATGAACAGCTACAACTTACAGGTTGTAATTGGAATGCAGGTTTCTTGAGGTAAACGACGTCCTTAGCCGGGTCCTTCTGACGTAATGTCTCGCTCGCTCCACCGTATTACTTATAGATCTGTCCTCTCGGCCTAAAAAGCTTCTATGTCCGATTACGGTGACGTCTTTTTGGCTAAAGCGCTTGTCCAGGTCCCATATTCATTGCTCTCAGCTCCTTTTTTTAATGTCCCTAAGGAGTTGATTGGCGGTGATTATTGTGCTGTGCTTTTCGCTGACTCATGTCTTCAGGATCTGGCTCCAGGTGAAAGGACGAGGGGGAAGAGCAGGAACTTCTATTGTAATAATGGATTTAAGCAGGATTATAGAAATACTTCAGAAGGCGGTACTTTTAGTGAATAAAAATATTGTTGTACAATGATATCACAAACCTAGCGGATGACTGAACTATTCACAATATGAGCTTTCAATAATGAAAACAATAATAATAATTTTAAAAAAAATATATCAAACAAACATACCTTAACTAGCATATTAGCATTAGCCTATGTTTATTTTTAGTAAAAGTCCATTTAAATTGGCTATTGGCTGTAGGTTGAGCCCCTAAATAACACTACTGTTGTTTTATATATGTTGTATATAATAATAATATTGTATGTATTTTCATCAATGTTCAGGGGGTCAAATTCGCCCAGGCATTACTCGTTGGAAAAGCAATAGGCCCTTACCCCGGTTGGGGCTCGGGCCTAATTAAAGCCGCAAGCGGCATCTAACGGCCCTCGCCGCACCGCGCTAAGGAGGTGGCGCTGACGCGCCATTTTTCCACTGCCCTGACGGGAGCGACACTGGGCATTTTGAATTCCTATGATCAGTGATTGTGTGTGTCTCTACTGAATAGAAAAACCTCTTTCTCCCCATGCAACACTTGAATCAGTCTGTAGGGGGCACTATTGCTGCAATTTCATGATTCACACTTTCAGTTTACTCAAACCCAAGAGTTGAGCAATCAATTCAAATTTTGTGCAAATCGGACTTTGTATGTGCAAATGGTGTTATTTAATGTTATACAATAGCGCCCCCTACAATTTCAATTTATTAGTGTTATACCAAAGAAAACCAAAATAATACACTTTTAGCATTAAATAAACTTTTGGCAAAGTTTGATGAGTTTTCGTGTTTGTTCAGTGGGTCAAATATGAGTCAAACTACATAAAACCTAAATACCTTTATCCCCATGTAAACCTTTATTCAGCCTGTAGGGGGCGCTAATGGGCCAATGTAATTGTTCACACTGTCATGTGACCTAGGCCCAGGAGGGGGGCGGAGCCATAATAACTTTTTTTTCATGTCTTGACTTGAGGAACATGTGTACCGAGTTTCGTGGCTCTACGACAAACTTGACCTCCGACCCCCTCCCATAGGCGCAATGTAAACTGACTTTTGTAGGGGGCGCTGTTCTGTCATTTTTTTTAGTCCCATAAAAATAAACACCAAAAAAATTTATTTTTCACCGGTTCTGAATTTTGGGCAAAGCCAAAATTGCAGGAGCAAAGCCATTCAGTGCCTCCGGCACTGTTTTGTCAGTGTCTGGGCACGCGCCGTCGGGCTTTGAGGAGACAGTTGAAAGAACCCACCTTTAATAGGACCTCAATTATTTCACTGTGTACTACAGCAGGAGCAAAGCCATTCCGTGCCTCCGGCACGGAATTATCAGTGCTTGGGCACGTGCCGTCGCTTCGCCCGGAGATTGTGACTTATGACAGTTACAACGAGTAATGCCTGGGCTTCGCCCAGGAAGTACTCGTTGGAAAAGCAATAGGCCCTTACCCCGGTTGGGGCTCGGGCCTAATAAATAGAAAATAATATAACAATAATAAATCTGATAGTTATAATAGTAATACTAATAATGACAAAGAAATAACAATAACAAAAAGAAAAAAAAAATCACCACAGAAAGGAGTTACCATGAAATTAAATTACAAAAGAAATATATATATATATATATATATATATATATATATATATATATATATATATATATATATATATATACATACATTACATAAGTATATATGTATGTACATATATGTATGTATGTACATGTATTAGGGTTGGGCGATATGGGCCTCAGCATGTATCACGATTTTTGTTGGTATGTATCACGATATGACGATATGATAATTTTAACAAAGCCTCATATAAAAGCTATAAAAACTTAGCACTGATAATTTTAAACACACTTGCCTCAAAGTGCATTTACTGATTTATTGGCAGCAAAATGTGTAATACAGCTATTGTATATAAAACGTATTAACAAAACTGAATTGTAGAGAATTCTGTTTTGTACATACTGAAAATTGCAGGCAACATGTAATAATTTGTAATTTGTAAAATATATAAAAGTTTGTCCTTTGTAATATAAAAAGTGTAGTATTATCAAATAATTATTTGATCACTTTGGCTTATGTTTCCTAATCCCAATATAGTCAAAATGATCAAATACTGTATATATTTTTTGTATCCTTTTGCGTTTCTATAATTATGTAATTATAATTTATTTGTAATTATATTGCAATGTAGACAAACACATGCATTGAAGTAAAATGAATGACAGTAAACAGTAAATAAAGCTTACCAATGGCACTATGAGAGAGAGAGAGAGAGAGAGAGAGAGAGCGAGTGTCCGAAGCAAGCCACTCGAGTCCAGTTGTTTAGGGCAGCTGCTTTCACAACATTAGATCCACTGTCGATAGTTACACACAATTGCTTCTTTTTATCTAGTTCCCAAACTACTCCCATATGTTTGAGGTAGCTCCGCGTTTTGGCACAATGTCTTCTACAATCTGCATGTCTTCACCATGGTCTTCACCGCTGCCCTCAGCCATGTTTGCTCTCTGCTCTGTTGTTGTTGTCCCTGCACGCCGCTCTGCTACACGTGCCGCGCAGATGCGTCATCAAAGTGCGCCGCACACAAACGTGTCTTCCGCTCGCTGTTTTCAGTGTTAAATGATCGTTTTCACCGGTATAAGGCATTTTCTTATCATTTAATTTACTTATACCGGTATACCGCTACAAAAAAAATATCGCCCAACCCTAACATGTATATACAGGGTTGCACATAAGTGGTACGCAGGTAAAATGCGTACTATCACTTGAGTTAGAAAGCGCCTTTGCGTACTTCACATAGACCAGTCCTTCTCAAATAGCGCTCTTGAGCTCTTGAGAAAAAAATGAATTGATTTAATCAATTTTGGAATAAGGATGTAACATAACAAAATGTGGAAAAAGTGAAGCGCTGTGAATACTTTCCGGATGCACTCTATATCGACTACTTTTCTTCTTTAAATACGTTTCTTTAAATAAGGCAAAAGACGAGGATATGGTTTGCTTTTATGAGCATATGGATAGGCTTGGTGCTGGGTAACATCACCTGTGTGTGCATTGAATACAATAATCCCAGTGTCGCTACTGTCGCCCAGGGCATCCATGGGCCCAGGGCGACAGTAGCTCAGTTGGTAGAGCATTGGCCTTACTGTAAGCCCAGAAGGTCGTGGGTTCAATTCCCACCTCTGCACCTTCTCCACCAACTCCCACTGATGACTGCTGTCGTTGTGTCCTTGGGCAAGACACTTAACCCCACTTTGCCCAAAGCTCCCACTGAAAGATCAAGGCTATGCTCACACTCAGAGAGCAGCCGTCCTCCTGTGGACTCACCACCTGCAGAGGGTCAGTGAGGGACCGGTGCTATGAGACTTGGGTGGCATCTCTGATTGCCACCCCCCTGACCCAGAAATGGATTAAAGGGTAGAAAATGGATGGATGGATGGATGGATCCCAGTGTAAGGCTATGCACTTAAGTATTTGTGTTGGTGTGTTTCTTCGATAAATGATCGGATTTACCTTGATGCCAAAGGTGCATCAACAAAGTATTAAGCAAAGGCTGTGAATACTTATGTACATGTAGGTTTTTTATATTAATACATTTGCAAGAATCTCAAAAAAACTTTTCATGTTATCATTATGGGGGTGACATGATGGCAATTAGCAGAAATGGGAGGCCTACGCCTGAGCTGTCCTGCTGTTCACCTGCAGCTGTGCTTCACTCAGAGTAGTCCGACTTTTTATTTCAATTTGCACAAAACTATTTTGCTCCACAGGTAGATGGGAAAAGTGTTTCCTTTTTACATAACTTTAGCCACTCCAATCAGCATCAATGCACTACAGCAGGGGTGCTCAATACGTCGATCGCGATCTACCAGTCGATCACAAAGGTAGTATTGGTAGATCGCATTAAATAAATGAAAAAATTACACATTCTAAACGAATATATACAAAAAACTCCGGGCAAAGTGGAGATTTTTGAAAACTCCATTAATGCATTTGTGTGTAGACAGAGATAACCGGAGTTTTGCGTTATCGCATGCCACAGTACCCCCCTAAATTCCTCTGATCACTGAAGCATGGATAATACTACCTTAAAAACTGTTCGCTGTGAGATGCTCGCAGCAGCGAACATCCTCGCTCCACATCAGAGAGCAGCAAAGTGATCGCGGGGACTCACGCTCGAAAACAACCGAACCAGGACTAAACCAGGACTAAACCAGGACTAAACCAGGACTAAACCAGGGCTGAGGACGGGGTCAGTGCTTGTAAACATACGTCTTTACTCTGAATGTCTTCTATGACTGTAAAAGTGCCGTTACCGGCATCTGCATCAAAGCTCCGCCCACTTCTGTGTTTTTCCCCAACGCAGGACAGGACGTAAGAGACGCACATGTTTGGAATGTTACGAATGTGATTGATAACGCAGATGTGTGGATGCTAATGATTTTATAAACTGAGGAGGGGAAATATTTGGATTTAAAAAAAATAGGCATGGCACATGGACATGGCACCACAGTCAAATGACATCTGTGTTTTACTCAGTAATGTTTTACTGACACTAGTTGACTGCACATGCGCAAACAACCGCGCTCAGTGCAGGAAAGCTAAACCACGACAAACTTGTCAGCGAGTTACCACCAATTTTCCGGACTATGCATCCCTGGCCGATTCAATTCAGTGCAAGTCATCAGAGTAAACTCGGGTAATGACAAAAAATGTACATGCGGTTTTGCATGTACATAAACATACATTGTAGGTATAAAGAATATTTTTTGAAATAAATATATGATTTGCATTTTTGTAGTAGGTAGATCATTTTGACTTGATCCTTTTATAAGTAGCTCGCATGCTGAAAAAGTGTGAGCACCCCTGCACTACAGCATGCTCATTTTGTTGTTAGTCTGCGTTAGACGAAACATAGGTCAATCATCATAATGACATGAGTGATTCTATATTTGACAAAGATAGAATTACTGATTATTATTACAATGATAACTATTATCAGTTGAGAATTGCCCGACCGTTTCTTGTCCACGTGCCAATTCACACAGCTTTTTTTGTGTACATTCCGTGGCACACGCTGTTTCTTTTCTACATGCTGATTTACACGTATTTTCTTTTTTCGTACATGCCACCAATCAGCTATGGCAGGTGCTTTTTCACAAAAGGAGCCTTCCCTTACTGATTTTTAAGCTGCTCAATAATACTGAAAAACATAGGGTGAGGGTTAGCAACTTGCATCCTTTAAGTGCATCCGGAAAGTATTCACAGCGCTTCATATTTTTCACATTTTGTTATGTTACAGCCTTATTCCTTATTTAATTCATTTTTCCCCCTTTAAATTCTACACATAAAATCCCATAATGACAACGTCAAAAACATTTTTGGGGAGATTTTTGCATATTTGTTACAAATCAATATGCTTTTGCCAAGTATCAATTAAAAAACAAGTTTTTTCTTTTATTTATGCCAATATGTGCTGTATTTGAATCCAGAGTTAAGAATTAGTTCATAACTTACACTTATAACTATTTTGTGTTTATTCAAATTGCTTTACTAAAAGCTCTCTATAACAGTATATTTCTGACCAATATATCGATAGTCGTCATATCGTGATATAATCGTTATCGTGAGGTACCCTGAGGTTCCCACCCCTAGGCGTCATGTTTGGAGGAAACCGGGCACTGCTCATCACCAAGCCAATACCATCACTACAGTGTAGCATGGTGGGTTTTTATGTTGTTGTAAATTTACAAGAATCTCCCTTCTGTACATACAGATTTTAAGGACAATATATCAAGTCAAGTCAGTATGTTTCTAACATTAGCCTCCTAGGAACTGACCTCTAATCCATTATCTAGACCTATTATTTCTGAAAAAGTGAAAGGAAAAACAGCCCCTCCCCACCCCTGCCGGGAGAGAAAAAATAATAATAAATTGAAGCCGCAAGCGGCATCTAACGGCCCTCGCCGCAAAGGAGGTGGCGCTGACGCGCCATTTTCCCACTGCCCTGACGGGAGCGACACTGTGCATTTTGAATTCCTATGATCAGTGATTGTGAGTCTCTATTGAAAAGGTAAACCCCAGTCTCTCCATGTAACACTTGTATCACTCTGTAGGGGGCGCTATTGCTGCAATTTCGTCTTTTACACTTTCAGTTTACCCAAACCCGAGAGTTGAACAATCAATTCAAATTTTGTGCAAATCGGACTTTGTATGTGCAAATGGTGGCATTTAATGTTGAACAACAGCGCCCCCTACAATTAAATTTTTTTGTGTTATACCAAAGAACACCAAAATAATACACTTTATGCCTGAAAAAAACTTGTGGCAAAGTTTGGTGAGTTTTCGTGTTTGTTCAGTGGGTCAAATATGAGATCAAACAACACAAAACCTAAATTCCTGTATCCCCATGTATACCTTTACTCAGCCTGTAGGGGGCACTAATGGGCCAATGTCATTGTTCCCACTGTCATGTGACCTAGGCCCAGGAGTTGAACAATAGAGTCAAGTTTAGTGCTAATGTGCTCCTGTTTGCCCATACAATCTGTGAGTGTGTCCATACAGTCTCCATTGGATAACATGGGAACTTCACACCTCTCTATGAAAATAACCACACTTTGGGAGTCTGTCACTTTCAGACCGTTTGACTAATTAAAACTCTATATGCAACTATTGATGTTCCATGTGTTGAGACGATGTGGAATGATTTTCAGACAAATTAGTGAAACGGCCGCGGCTGGTTTGATGTTTGAGCGAGGTGTACTTTTCAGAGATTTAACGATTTTCACATAGACACAGACAAGGGAGTGTTGATCGTCGCCACGGCAACAGGGTAAAAAATAAACATATGTTGTCATTGACTTTTTGAATCCAGATGACAAAACAGAATTATGTGCAAAATTTCAAACATTTTGACAAAACTAAATTTGAAAAAGCCCATGTAAAACTTTAACATGGTCTGTAGGGGGCGCTAATAAGCCAATTTCAATATTTCAATTTTCAAACGACCTAGACCCTGGAGCTGAACAATGGATACAAATTTGGTGCAAATCCGGTTTGGTTTGTGCAAACGGGAGCAAATTTACTTTTGCCAAAAATTGAAAAAAAAAAGTCACATTTTGCCGCTCCGCTGCTCGGACAACGTTTAACTGATCCAAATTCTATATTCAATAATTGATGGTACATGCGTTTAGACCATGTGGAGCGATTTTGAGAGAAATCGGTGAAACGGAGGAGGAGATAATTTCCAACCGACATGTGTGAAAAAGATCAATTTTCATTTTTCCATTTCCCATTGAAATTAATGAGCTCCCTGTTTGTCAGGGGGCGGAGCCATAATAACTTTTTTTTTCATGTCTTGACCTGAGGAACATGTGTACCGAATTTCGTGGCTCTACGACAAACTTGACCCCCGACCCGCTCCCATAGGCGCAATATAAACTGACTTTTGTAGGGGGCGCTATTCTGACATTTTTTTAGTCCCATAAAAATCAACAGAATTTTTTTTTTTTTTCGCCGGTTCTGAATTTTGGGCAAAATTTCACAACTTTTCATCAATGTTCAGGGGGTCAAATTAAGGTTCAAAGCGCAGAA
The DNA here is from genome assembly GCA_964034765.1 of Knipowitschia caucasica. NCBI lineage: Eukaryota > Metazoa > Chordata > Actinopteri > Gobiiformes > Gobiidae > Knipowitschia > Knipowitschia caucasica. The sequence goes on along the minus strand of OZ035832.1, from coordinate 23,770,614 downwards.
TAAAAAATAAATAAATAAAAAATAAATAAATAAGGATTTTTTTTTTTTTTAAATCTTCGAGCAAAAACAATATAGGTTTCCATAGTAACCTATAATACAAATGATACGTCGTTTTAAAGCGAACGACGAGGCGAACGCAACTATTGGGTTCTGCGCTCGTCAATCACCTCACCATCATGAGGTCACCCACCCCCCCATAGAACCCCATTCATTACACTGTGTACTACAGCAGGAGCAAAGCCATTCAGTGCCTCCGGCACTGTTTTGTCAGTGTCTGGGCACGCGCCGTCGGGCTTGGGGCCCAGGGCTGTCTTTAGACAGTTGAAAGAACCCCCCTTTAATAGGACCTCAATCATTTCACTGTGTACTACAGCAGGAGCAAAGCCATTCCGTGCCTCCGGCACGGATTTATCAGTGTCTGGGCACGTGCCGTCGCGTGCTGCGCCCGGAGATTGTGACTTATGACAGTTACAACGAGGAAGCCCAGGCATTACTCGTTGGAAAAGCAATAGGCCCTTACCCCGGTTGGGGCTCGGGCCTAATAATGGTGTTGTTATTAAAATATGAAAATGAATTCAACTTAAAAAGAGAGAAAAGAAAACAAGAAAGGAAAGAAAGAATTGTAATAATAAGGAAAAATAAAACACATCTGCCCCAGCTCACCCATACTCCTGGTCTTTTCCGCCCAGTCTCACTCACTTCACTCCATCTGCAAAGAGGAAATCGAGGTCAATTACACATGAACCGCACCACAACACCCCGCGCCTCTTTCTGCCGTGAAACTTCTCGCCCGCCGCTGACCTTTTTAACTCGCAAAAAATCGCTCACAAAAGGCCGCGCTCACGACGGCGCGCGGGCTCTCAACCCACACGTTCGCCGTCGCTCATTACGCTCACTGGGCTGTTTGTTTTAATTGGATGCATTTAGTCGTATTTGTTTTGATGTGCAGAGACCGTGCACTATAAACGACAGCGGATCATTAGAACGGGCTATTTGAGACTCAGACGGTACCTTTGGATGTAGCACAAAGTTTTCCACAAATTACCATCGCAGGAGTAGTAGATATTTCAAACACACACAAAAAAAACGCCGCAACAATTAGCCAAGGCCTTCTGGATATTGTTGTGGATGTCTGCTTTCAAGCTTTACCTGACACGTTCCTAATTAGTGTCCAACTTATGCACGACTGAAAATTGCACAACGGAACTAGCCGCAGCTCAAAATAATGAGTTTTGCTTAAATGAAAGGTACAACTTCACTTTGCAGAGTGGAGCTAAAATTACAATGTGGAAAAGTCCTACACGGTGCGCTGATGTTTGTACGTGGACATGATCAGGCAAGCATCTGATTTTATTAACAAAACTAAATGTGAAGATGTGAAAAATGTGAAATGTGTACTGTGTCTTAACTAAGCTACATATATAAGTGAAAATATGTTAAAATGTTGCATGGATCTAGTAAACCAGTGTGCTATTGGCTCTGTTTGGCAAGGAATTAATGACAGGAATTGCAATCTTAACCAAATCTTCATTTTTTTTTTCACCCTTTAATGTTCACAAATGGTTGAGATGCAGTTTGGTGGTAAAAGTGCCTGAAACAAAGTGATAAAGATTTCCCAATGAGGAAGATTTCAGTTCCAGTGGATATAGAGACTCAAAAAGTGATCCACCAAAGTTATTTAAATATTCTACAAATGCAAGCACCAAGACTGGTATCAGCCTCAGATACCATAGGCTTGTACTCGTACTCATATCATAGGACCCGATGCCGCGCAACCGATACCCACATTGTTTATTTACATTACCGTCACAACAACAGACAGCTTTGCGGCACGTGTTGCCATGGTGATTTCCATTGACAGGATTAAAGGAATAGTTCACCGTTTTTACATACTGACATATGTTCTTACCTTACCTTAGACTAGTTAATACGTACCTGTCTGGTCTTAGTCCGTGCGCTCTGTCATGCAAACGGAGCAAAAACGGGAGCACAAACGCAGCCTCCTCTGTATACTGTATAGTACCCAAAAGGTAGCTCCCGCTAGAAGCTACCAAACTCTTCCAAGTGTTCCCTATTAAATGTATATAGTTACATGACGTGTTACACTGCAAAGTATAGTAACACAGAAATGTAACAGTCGATTTTCTCAGTGGATAAAACGGGTACTATATTGTGAGGCGTAGTAATCTGAGGAGCGCTACGTCCGCGCACTAACTTCTCTCCGTACTACAAGTCACGCTGCTTCTATTGACGGAAGTGAGCGAGAGAGAAGTCTCCGGAGAGAAGTTAGTGCGCGGACGTAGCGCTCCTCAGATTACTACGCCTCACAATATAGTACCCGTTTTATCCGCTGAGAAAATCGACTGTTACATTTCTGTGTTACTATACTTTGCAGTGTAACACGTCACGTAACTATATACATTTAATAGGGAACACTTGGAAGAGTTTGGTAGCTTCTAGCGGGAGCTACCTTTTGGGTCCTACACAGTATACAGAGGAGGCTGCGGTTGTGCTCCCGCTTTTGCTCCGTTTGCATGACAGAGCGCACGGACTAAGACCAGACAGGTACATATTAACTAGTCTAAGGTAAGGTAAGAACATATGTCAGTATGTAAAAACGGTGAACTATTCCTTTAAAGCGGTTGTGTAAGGCCAAACTTTCAGGAGGTGGGTCCAAAACAAACACGTATAACACTCCAGCAACTTGATCAAACATCTGAAAACTCAACACAACGAAGAGTGTAACATCTTTGCTGGCACCGGAGCACAAAAAACAGTGCAGTCTGTATTCGGTATCGGCAAGTAATCAAATAAAGGTACTCGTATCGGTTTAGAAAAAAGTGGTATTGGTGCATCAAGGGCGTAGGTTTGCGTGGGGACCATGGGGACATGTCCCCACCAATATTTGGTGAGGACTAAAAAGTCCCCACCAAAATGACATGATGTCCCGTGACCCGGACGGTCCGGGACACATGTCTTCCGTTTGTGCATACGTCGCGCCTCCTCCTCGCCTCCAGAGCAACAGCAGCAGCAGCAGCACGTGACCCGTTCCGTTCTCTGCAGTGATTGGCTGTCGTCTTCAGCGCCAAACTGAAGCACTGAGCGACTGTTTAATTTTTAAAAGTTAGCCAGCGTGAAGCAAGTGTTTTTTTTGTTCCCTGAGCGTTGTAGCACGTGAGTAATCAGAGGAAAGTACTGTAGATCTATTACCATTCAAAGTACTTACGTTATTTCTAATCTGTCAGCGCACTGTTTAATGTTCCGAGGAGCTCACACGGCATACAGAGACAGAACAGAACTGGCTCCAATAAAGAAACAGGTTGGTTGAAAGGCTGAGAAAATACTTATTGTGCTCTTACTATCCAAAATGTATAAGTGGGTGTGTTGTGTGAATCAGGATAAACTAGGGATGAAAATATTCCACGGATCCACGATTTACAACCTTTATCTGCTGATAATGTAATTTCTGTGAAATGTGTGACAGCGGGCACTTGCTGTTATTTGCTCTAAGCACATTCAAGCGATGCACTCGAATGTGCACGTCCTGGTGCAGCTGCTGCCGCTTTGTAATGACAGCCGCGGCGCTCAGTGAAAGCACAGCTCTAACATGGTACCGAGCTCGGACCATATGCAGACAGAACCATGTTGCAAGTGCGGGTCTCCCTCGTATCTTCCCCGTTTCTCCCCTGTGTCTCTGACATGTCTCTCCCCTGACTCTTCCCAAAGCGCAACCAGCGCTCCCGAAATTAAAGCTCGGATACCTAAATTTTCCATTGCGTTAACGATGCATGCTGGTTGTGCGCAAAACACACCACAACAGGTCATTTAAGTTTTTATTTTGCATACTTGAGAGCCCTGTGAGTCATTACTTGCCTTTTTGGGTTGAGAGTGTGTTATGGGAAACTAAGACTCTGCTCAAAGTTCCAGGTTTTCCAGCCCACTCTGATTGGAGTCACTGGAGTCCTTAAAATGGCTGCCTTGGCTCCTCTCTCTCTCTCTCTCAGCCTGGCAGCAGCAGCCCTCATCTCCACACATTTACTTCTTTTTGTTTTGTGTTGTTTCATACCCCTTTTTGGTTTTGTTAATAAACCCTGTTACGTTTTACTAGTGTTTGTCCTTTATGTTGCCCTCCATGAGCCGGGGTGTAACATATTGGGGGCTCGTCCGGGATATGAACCCGGGACCTCTCGCAAAGGCCGTTACATCCCATACCTGTGATTGGGGAACCTTTTGAGCACATTCTCATAGATTGTGTGGGTCCACTCCCTCGGACCAGATCTGGAAATGAGTACCTCTTAACGATGATGTGCGTTGGAACCCGGATTCCAGAGGCTGTGCCACTTAGGAGAATAACTGCTCTCATAATTTCCAAGGCACTAGTCAAGTTTTTTACTTTGTTTGGTCTGCCAAAAGTGGTTCAAAGTGACCAAGGGAGTAATTTTATGTCTAAATTGTTTTCTCAGGTGCTTCAGCAGGTATCAATCAAACAGTGTACATCATCTGCTTACCACCCAGAGTCCCAGGGGGCACTAGAGAGATTCACCAAACTCTAAAGAACATGTTGAGAGTCTATTGCCGTGAGTTTGAGAAGGACTGGGATGAGGGAGTACCCTTACTCCTATTCGCAGTGAGAGAAGTGACCCAGGAGTCACTCGGATTCAGCCCAGCTGAGTTGGTTTTTGGCCATACAGTGCGTGGACCACTCAAGCTTTTAAAGGAGAGATGGCTGGATGAGGGAGCCTCTTGCCCCTCTAATCTCCTCCACTTTGTCAGTCAGTTCAAGTTCAAGTTACAGAGAGCGTGTGAACTTGCCCAAGCAAACTTGGAGGAGGCTCAGGGAAAAATGAAACTTAGATTTGATAAAAAATCTAAAGCTAGAGCGTTCCAGCCTGGGGACAGAGTGCTCGTTCTGTTGCCTCTCCCTGGTTCCACCTTGCAGGCTCAGTACAGTGGGCCCTTTGTTGTTGAGAGCAGGTTAAATGAGACCAATTTCCTCGTCAAAACTCCCGACCGGAGGAGGAAAGTGCGCATGTGTCACATTAACCTTCTCAAGCCTTATTTTGACAGAGACAAGGTTGCTTCTACCCCGAAACCTGTGGCTGTGCTGAGTGCCCCAGTACCAGAGCCTGAGGACAACACGTGTCTGAGAGTACAAACGGTTCCAGAGAGAAGGTTGCCCAACTCTGAGCTTTTGTCAAACCTGCCTGCTCATCTTTCATATCTAGATGGAGGCAAGCGTGCTGAAATTATGGTCGTCATCCACCGGCACCCTGAGCTATTCTCTGATGTACCCACCTGTACGAGTGTGTTGTACCATGACATCGATGTAGGAGACGCTGCTCCTATTAAACAACACCCTTATAGAGTGAACCCTGAGAAACGGCAGGTGATGCAAAAAGAGGTAAAGTACATGTTGCAGCATGGTATAGCTCAGCCCAGTTCAAGCTCGTGGAGTTCCCCATGTTTACTTGTGGATAAACCTGACAAGTCTCCTCGGTTCTGTACGGACTTTAGAAAAGTGAATGCAGTAACTAAGCCGGACTGTTTCCCTCTACCCCGCTTAGACGACTGTATTGATCGGGTGGGATCTGCCAGGTTCATGACAAAGCTGGATCTTTTAAAAGGATATTGGCAAGTACCTTTGACCCAGAGAGCGTGTGAGATTTCTGCGTTTGTCACTCCTGATGATTTCTGTCAATGTACAATGTCATGGCTTTTGGAAAGCGGAATGCTCCGGCCACTTTTCAGCGCCTCGTTAACACGGTGCTGAAGGGTGTTAAGGACTGTGAAGCCTACTTGGATGATGTGGTTCTTCACAGCTCATCTTGGCAGGATCACATCTCACAACTGGACACTGTTTTTTCCCGTCTCGTAGCGGCCAATCTAACATTGAACCTGGCTAAATGTGAATTTGGACAAGCTACGGTGACTTATTTGGGAAAAATTGTGGGATGCGGAATGGTGTGCCCAGTCGGGGCTAAAATTGAGGCCATCACACAGTATCCTGTTCCTACCTCAAGAAAAGACCTGAAGCGTTTTCTTGGCATGGCAGGGTACTATAGGAGTTTTTGCAGGAATTTTGCAATTGTTGCTACTCCTTTAACAAACCTGCTCAGCCCCAAAGTCATATTTGCCTGGTCGGAAACCTGTCAAATGGCCTTCGAAATGTTGAAAGCTCTGCTGGCTAGCGCTCCAGTTCTAATAGCTCCTGATTTTGACCAGCCCTTTAAAGTTGCAGTGGATGCCAGTGATTTTGGGGCCGGCGCTGTCCTCCTTCAGGATAGATCCGGGGTGGAGCACCCTGTCTGCTACTTCTCAAGGAAGTTTAATGTCCACCAGTGTCGGTACTCTACAATAGAAAAGGAGGCTCTAGCGTTAATCCTGGCCCTCGAGCATTTTGAAGTGTATGTTTCTTCCAGCCATCCTGTTGTCGTCTACACTGATCACAATCCTTTGGTCGCCCTGAGTCGCATGAAGAACACCAACCAGAGGCTCATGAGATGGAGCCTGTTCCTGCAGGCGTTCACTCTGGACATCCGACACATCAGAGGACGCGACAACGTCTTGGCTGACGCCCTCTCAAGGTCGTGAGTTCCACATTATGGCATGTTGGTTGGCACCAACTTGCTTATGGGGGGAAGTGTTATGGGAAACTAAGACTCTGCTCAAAGTTCCAGGTTTTCCAGCCCACTCTGATTGGAGTCACTGGAGTCCTTAAAATGGCTGCCTTGGCTCCTCCCTCTCTCTCTCTCAGCCTGGCAGCAGCAGCCCTCATCTCCACACATTTACTTCCTTTTGTTTTGTGTTGTTTCATACCCCTTTTTGGTTTTGTTAATAAATCCTGTTACGTTTTACTAGTGTTTGTCCTTTATGTTGCCCTCCATGAGCCGGGGTGTAACAGAGTGGAATAAAAAAAAAGAAAATATAGAAAAATCCACACTGTTACTTATTGCCAAACTCTTGTTAACTCATTGTATTGAGAAATACTATGTAACTTTTGACATTGGCCAAGTTATATAAATGATTCTGCAGTTCATGTATATGAATGTCTGTTTTTGATTGTCTATACCTTCTTATATAATTTAGAAAAAATGCCACCTCCACAAAAAAAGATAAAAGATATCAGGAGCTTTTTTAACAGTTGGAAAGTAAGTAAGAGAAAGCACAAGTAATAGCAAATTATGAATTGTGATTATTAATCTTCTGTTAACATACATAGGAAACTCAACCAACAAGAGAGAACAATATAGGGAATGTTGAGGTAGAAGCAACAGGCCCTTCAGTGCATCAGGTGAGGTTGGAATTTTGTAGGTATGCATGGGACTATGAATTGTTTTTAGAGATTGATCGTATATGTCAAACAATGTAGTGAGCTACTCACTGTAGATTCTAATTCAATATTTTCTCCTCTGTTTTTATTTATTATAGGAAATTGAAAGATCAGAGCATGATTTATTTCAAGTATCGAGAGCAACTATTAGAAAACATCCTTAACTGCTTCTCATTCAGTCTACAGCTGAGTTTAGTATAGAAGGCAACACACTATTGCAAATATAGTGTGTGATTACACAACAAATTCTGGGGGAGAAACTCTGGACCCCGTGTCAATGGGTGTAGACTCAGGTCGTAGTGAATGTCCCCACCAAGATTGGAACCAAACCTACACCATTGTGGTGCATCCCTAAACGCAAATTTAAAATGTTGCATAGATCCTAGCAAACCATTTTCTATTTCTACAAGCTCTGAGACAAGGTAGTAAAGGCAGGAATTAAAACAATTACCAAATATCTCTTTTTAATGACTATAGATTTCTGTGAGTATTGTTCCGCCTCTTTGCAGATTTTATTTTAGGAATCGCAAACAACTAAATAAAAAGTAACACACATACTTTGGAAGTTCAGTTTGATCTCCCCCAGTCCCCAATATCAATCCAGCTCCGTTTTTACACCTGATTGTCCTTGACCAACTTTTATATCTTGTATTTTCTTGTAACTTTTTATTTTTCTTCAATAAAAAAAGATGATTCACTGTTCTCAGTTACTCTTGAAGGTGCATTTTGAAACTTTTCTGTGGGCGGTCTGCCACTCGCTCATCGTCATGGGGATGAAATTGCTTTGCCTGATGTATTACACAGTCTGACATTTTCTCTCTTGTATTTGCTCCACAGACATTGTTATTGCTGAATAATTATATTGGGGGGGAAAAAAACATTCTTTTCTATTATTTCACCTGCTTGCCTGTTGTTGATGAAGTGAAATGCCGCACTGGGGAATATTTCAGACACAGTAATATCAGGGAGCTGTATGCAGAAGGTTGATTCAGATTCAGGTCAATTTATTTGCAGCATAATCTCAAAGCAGAACACACATACTCTACACAAACACACAGTGAGTCTCACAGTTCACACCGCAGCAGGTTACACAATATAAGTTACAAAAACAACACTGAACAACACAATTCCCAAAAGTCAAAAACCAGAGTTCAACAGTTTTATGGCAGAGGGCACAAAAGAATTGGAAAAACGGTTTGTTTTCCGTGCTGGAGCATGAAAACGACGCCCTGAAGGCATCATTACAAAGTCAGCGATCAGAGGATGTTTGGGCTGAGCCAGAATACATTCTGAATTCAGCACCTGTTCCTCCCACAAAGAGTGAAGGTCTCTGAGATTTCCTGCTGTGATTTTAGAGCAAGTTCTCACAATACAAGCAAGTTGATCTTTTGTGTGTGATATTGTCACTATATCAGGCAATCATTGATCATTTTCTAACAGATTCAACATTTGAAGTTAAAATATTGATCTTGTGATGCGTTCTCACAAAAAATCAAAACCTCACAATCTCAACTTTAGTCACACACAAATATCAGAATCAGAATCATTTTTATTGCCGCGTAAGTAACAGGAAGTCACAGACTTGCTTTGGCTCAGTGCAACAGTCAGAGAGAGAGGTAAAACGCATAAAAGGCATAAAAAATAAAATAAAAAGCACTTCTGCAGAATGAATTTGAAATAGAATATTACAATTACTATATACAATATACAAGTGCACATGGTGCACACAATGTGACGGCAGTAAAACAAAGTAAGGTAGTGGGAGCTGCTGTGGGTTGGGTATAAGAGTATGGTGCTCCTCAAAATGCAAAAATTTTAAAAGGTCTGAGGCAAAACCGACTTTAAAGTAAAAATCCTTTATTATCCAGGGACATTAACGCGTTTTAACCAATTAGGTCTTCATCAGGGCATAGACTTTGTGCAAAACTGCTAAACAAGGTTGATAATTGTGAGAGACATCAATTATAAAGCGGTTCAAGAGGCAGAATCAGAGATAAACTAATGAGTTTAAGAGAAAGACCTGAGGCAGGGTTAGCCAGGCTATCTCTCCATTCAGCTTTCACTGCAAAAAATTAAACATTTGAGGTAATAATTGCTTAAATCAAGAGTTTGTTTTCTGACAAAGGCATTTATTTGTTTTACTTTTATTTGTTTTCTCATTCCAAGGAAGACATTTCTTCTTTTAGATAATTGTGCTTTGTCCCATTGGCAAATCTTGTTTTTAAGGCTGACAGAATTTATGTTAATTAAGATACATTTATGCGAAACTTTTTGCTGTGTGTTGTGCCTCCCTCTGACTCTCTTCTCTCCTCCCTTCTCACCTGTAGACCCACGTTCCGGTACTTCACGTGGCACACTTGCGTCCTGGGCATTGTGGGCTGCGCCGTCATGATGTTCCTGATCAACCCCATCTACGCCTCGGCCAGCATCGCCTTCATGCTGCTGCTGCTGCTGCTCATCCACTACCTCAGCCCCACCTCCAGCTGGGGCTACATCAGCCAGGCCCTCATCTTCCACCAGGTACTCACTCAACAACACTGCTACTGTTACTACTACTGCTACTGCTGCTGCTACTACTGCTACTACTGCTGCTACTGCTGCTACTACTGCTACTACTGCTACTACTGCTGCTGCTGCTGCTACTACTGCTACTACTACCCTAACCCTAACACATAAGAGCCATTGGCCCATAGAGTGGGATGATCATAAATGTCCTTAAATGTCTTTAAATGTCCCGGATCATCACTGTACTTAGATCCTCCTGCATCGACAGGGAACAACTCAATAAGAAATAGTTGGGAAAAAGAGAGAAAAACCTTGGGGACAAAAGGTTTAAGAATCAATAGGTAAAGCTGAGTTCTAAAATAGATAGAATTCCTCCACCTATGATGTCATCACATAGAAACACAATTAATACAGGAGAAAAGCAGTAATCTGACCGTTTAAAGGTTCAAGATAATTTCAGTCATTTCATAACTATTGTATAAATGTAATGTGCAATTGAGCTTTGGCCTCTGTTTACCATGTAGTTGCTATGGAAACTCTCTTTGTGTGTCATACCCACAAACACAATGAAATAATGAGTCCAACATGGAAGAATGGGCTTTACTTGAAAACCTTCTGTGTCATAAAACATTTCCGGTCATTTGGTTATTTTTGAGAGTATACTAATTATTCTAAGTGTGATTAAGAGTGGTTTCAATTATGAGTCAAATCATTGTTATTTTGTGAATGGTGAAATTACAACACCGGAAACATATGACCAACTGTGACCTGATTTATTCCGATTGTTTCAAATTAATTTATAAAACATATCTTTCTTAAAATATGTACAAATTAGATTTAAAAAAAAAAACTATGGACTTCAGCTCTCCTCCTTCAAACTGTTTATTTTTGTTAATTTTGTTCAAAATTATGATTATTTTCTTTATTAATATAGTTATTTTAGCATTTTTTCTAATCATTAATTTCATACGATTTTTCACTGTTGTTGCTTTGATATCGTTCTTGAACATGTTTCAATAGGATTAGATAAGACGGACTTGAGATAGATAGAATTTAGTATTTCATTCTCAAAGTGAATATGAAGCGTGTTGTTGAAGGCGCAGCATTAAAAGGTACGATGTGTCGTTTTTTGCTCCCATCTAGCATTGAGATTACATATTGTAATTTACTGTACGGTAGATTCTCAGGACAATATGTCGTGCCCAACTCCAGGTCCAACCCCTTTTTGTCCCTTATCAGCCAATGTATTTCAAGATGGCGCATTCACATGGAGAGCCCTCAGCCTCATGGACATTTTTAAGTCATATCTAAGCCTATAAGAAAACAATTCAAAAACATGATCGTGGTAAATTTTCTTAAAAAGGTCACATTTGTTATTGGTTGACATGTTTCTTCATTTGGAGCATCTGGAAAAATTACACAGAGTACCTTTAAGCCCATTTCCAGTACACACTGACTGCACCTGAGTTTTATTTTTACTTTGACTCGCCCTGTCTAATCCAAAAACCAAAACCGGACTATTCTAGGTCCATTCAAAGTCCCGAGATCCGCGACAGACGTCCTCTTCGCACAGTGTACGTCTGCGTGTGTCTTCAGCCTCCTCGTTCAAATCTCTTTCCTCTCACACATCACATGGCACGAGATCAGAGGGAAAAAGAGGAATTCACAATTTCTATGAACCGCTATGAGCAGCAAGAACAGCCCCAGACCTGGAAATTGAGGGGAAAAAACACACAGGTAGAACACATGAAAGAGCGGAGAGTCCAAAGCCCAGTTTCCCGCCTGCATGTGTCTCTGTCTCTGAATTATGTTTTTTACTGCCATTGTTAGTACAGTAAGAGTGGTCTTGCTCCAAACCTGAGTCCTGTACTGATGACTAATTAACTGGAATTCCAGATACAGTGCCTTGTGAAAGTATTCGGCCCCCTTGAACCTTTCAACATTTCGCCACATTTCAGGCTTCAAACACAAAGATATAAAATTTAAATTTTTTGTCATGAATCAACAACAAGTGGGACACAATCGTGAAGTGGAACGAAATGTATTGGATAATTTAAACTTTGTCCCCCCTTTGAAGGCAAACATGACATGAAGACAAAGGAACACACCAGGCAGGTCCGAGATACTGTTGTGGAGAAGTTTAAAACCGGATTTGGATACAAAAAGATTTCCCAAGCTTTAAACATCTCAAGGAGCACTGTGCAAGCAATTATATTGAAATGGAAGGAGTATCAGACCACTGCAAATCTACCAAGACCCGGCCGTCCCTCCAAACTTTCATCTCAAACAAGGAGAAGACTGATCAGAGATGCAGCCAAGAGGCCCATGATCACTCTGGATGAACTGCAGATAACTACAGCTGAGGTGGGAGAGTCTGTTCACAGGACAACAATCAGTCGTGCACTGCACAAATCTGGCCTTTATGGAAGAGTGGCAAGAAGAAAGCCATTTCTCAAAGATATCCATAAAAAGTCTTGTTTAAAGTTTGCCACAAGCCACCTGGGAGACAGCCCAAACATGTGGAAGAAGGTGCTCTGGTCAGATGAAACCAAAATCGAACTTTTTGGCCACAATGCAAAACGATATGTTTGGCGTAAAAGCAACACAGCTCATCACCCTGAACACACCATCCCCACTGTCAAACATGGTGGTGGCAGCATCATGCTTTGGGCCTGCTTTTCTTCAGCAGGGACAGGGAAGATGGCTAAAATTGATGGGAAGATGGATGGAGCCAAAAACAGGACCATTCTGGAAGAAAACCTGTTGGAGTCTGCAAAAGACCTGAGACTGGGACGGAGATTTATCTTCCAACAGGACAATGATCCAAAACATAAAGCCAAATCTACAATGGAATGGTTCACAAATAGACGTATCCAGGTGTTAGAATGGCCAAGTCAAAGTCCAGACCTGAATCCAATCGAGAATCTGTGGAAAGAGCTGAAGACTGCTGTTCACAAACGCTCTCCATCCAACCTCACTGAGCTCGAGCTGTTTTGCAAGGAAGAATGGGCAAGAATTCCAGTCTCTCGATGTGCAAAACTGATAGAGACATACCCCAAGCGACTTGCAGCTGTAATTGCAGCAAAAGGTGGCGCTTCAAAGTATTAGCGCAACGGGGGCCGAATAATATTGCACGCCCCACTTTTCAGTTTTTTATTTGTTAAAAAAGTTTAAATTATCCAATAAATTTCGTTCCACTTCATGATTGTGTCCCACTTGTTGTTGATTCTTGACAAAAAAAATATTTTTTATATCTTTATGTTTGAAGCCTGAAATGTGGTGAAATGTTGAAAGGTTCAAGGGGGCCGAATACTTTCGCAAGGCACTGTAAGATGAGAGATCTTTATTCCTCCCGCAGTGGGGAAATTTCAATGTTGCAGCGCACATACAGGACAGTAAGAGCACACAGAATATAAGCTATATGATATATAGCTGCTATGTTTCTTAGCTAGAGGTAAATGCTTCAATATCAATATATTGATATCTCTCTATATATATATATGGACAGCACGACAACAAAAACCGTGACGTCGCCCGGCATGGCGCAGCCGGGGCCCCACCCTGGAGCCAGGCCTGGGGTCGGGGCTCGCAAGCGAGCGCCTGGTGGCCGGGCCTTAGCCCACGGGGCCCGGCCGGGCTCAGCCCGAAGGGATGACGTGGGCAGTCCCTCCTGTGGGCTCACCACCTGCAGAGGGGTCCGTGGTGGCGAGGTGCAGAGAGGACTGGGCAGCAGTCGAAGGCGGAGACCTCGACGACCCAGTCCGCACACACAACAGCTGGCTCTTGGGACGTGGAACGTCACCTCACTGGGGGGGAAGGAGCCCGAGCTTGTGGGGGAGGTTGAGCGATACCGACTAGAGATAGTCGGCCTCACCTCCACACACAGCTTGGGCTCTGGAACCCAACTCCTTGAGAGGGGTTGGACGCTCCACTTTTCTGGTGTTTCCCGCGGGGAGAGGCGGCGAGCTGGGGTGGCCATACTCATTGCCCCCCATCTCAGCCGCCACGTGTTGGAGTTCTCCCCGGTGAATGAGAGGGTCGCGTCCCTCCGTCTCCGGGTGGGGGACAAGTCTCTCACTGTTGTGACGGCCTACGGGCCTAACGGTAGTGCAGAGTACCCGGCCTTCTTGGAGTCCTTGGGAGGGGTACTGGACAGTGCACCGCCCGGGGACTCCGTTATTCTCCTGGGGGACTTCAACGCCCATGTGGGAAATGCCAGTGACACTTGGAGAGGGGTGATCGGGAAGAGCGGCCCCCCTGATCTGAACCCGAGCGGTGTTCAGTTGTTGGACTTCTGTGCCAGTCACGGCCTGTCCATCACGAACACCATGTTCGAGCACAAGGGTGTCCATCAGTGCACGTGGCACCAGGACACCCTAGGCCGGAGGTCGATGATCGACTTTGTAGTCGTATCATCTGACCTTCGACCGCGTGTCTCGGACACTCGGGTGAAGAGAGGGGCGGAGCTGTCAACCGATCATCACCTGGTCGTGAGTTGGATCCGCTGGCAGGGCAGGAGGCCGGTCAGACCTGGCAGGCCCAAGCGTGTAGTGAGGGTTTGCTGGGAACGTCTTGGTGAGCCCCCTGTCAGACGGACTTTCAACTCACACCTCCGGGAGAGCTTCTCCCAGGTCCCGACAGAGGAGGGGGACATCGAGTCCGAGTGGACCATGTTCTCTTCCTCTATCGCCAATGCGGCGGCTCGTAGCTGTGGTCGCAAGGTCTCTGGTGCTGGTCCCGGCGGCAATCCCCGAACCCGGTGGTGGACACCGGCAGTAAGGGATGCCGTCAGGCTGAAGAAGGAGTCCTATCGAGCAATGATGGTTCGTGGGACTCCTGAGGCAGCTGTCCAGTACCGGCAGGCCAAACGTGCCGCGGCCCGGGCTGTTGCAGAGGCAAAAACCCGGGACTGGGAGGAGTTTGGAGAGTCCATGGAGCATGACTATCGGTTGGCCTCGAAGAGGTTCTGGCAAACTGTCCGGCGCCTCAGGAGGGGGAAGCAGTTCTTTGCCAACACCGTGTATGGTGCGGGTGGAGGGCTGCTGACCTCGACTGGGGATATTGTCGGGCGGTGGAAGGAATACTTCGAGGTTCTCCTCAATCCCCCCGTCACGTCCTCCGTCCAGGAGGCAGAGGCTGAGGATGTTGGGGCGGATACTTCCATCTCCCTGGCCGAGGTCACCAAGGTGGTTGGCAGCCTCCATGGTGGCAAGGCGCCGGGAGTGGATGAGATCCGTCCTGACTATCTAAAGTCTCTGGATGTTGTAGGACTGTCTTGGCTGACACGTCTCTGCAACATCGCGTGGCGATCGGGGGCGGTGCCAATGGAGTGGCAGACCGGGGTGGTGGTCCCTCTCTACAAAAAGGGGGACCGGAGGGTGTGTTCCAATTATCGTGGGATCACACTCCTCAGCCTCCCCGGTAAGGTCTACTCCAAGGTACTGGAGAGGAGGCTACGTCCGATGGTCGAATCTCGGATTCAGGAGGAGCAGTGTGGTTTTCGTCCCGGTCGCGGAACACTGGACCAGCTCTATACTCTCCATCGGATACTCGAGGGTTCATGGGAGTTCGCCCAACCTGTCCACATGTGCTTTGTGGATTTGGAGAAGGCGTTCGACCGTGTTCCCCGGGGTGTCCTTTGGGGGGTCCTCCGGGAGTACGGGGTCCGGGGTCCTCTGCTGAGGGCTGTTCGGTCCCTGTATGACCGGAGCCAGAGCTGTGTTCGCATTGCCGGCAGTAAGTCAGACCTGTTCCCGGTGCATGTTGGGCCTCCGCCAAGGCTGCCCTTTGTCACCGGTTCTGTTCACTGTATTTATGGACAGAATCTCTAGGCGCAGCCAGGGGCCGGAGGGGGTCCGGTTCGGGAACCACAGGATTTCATCTCTACTTTTTGCGGATGATGTCGTCCTGCTGGCTCCAACGAACCAGGACCTGCAACATGCACTGGGACGGTTTGCAGCCGAGTGTGAAGCGGCTGGGATGAGAATCAGCACCTCCAAATCCGAGGCCATGGTGCTCGACCGGAAAAAGGTGCCTTGCCCTCTCCAGGTGGGTGGAGAGGTCCTTCCTCAAGTGGAGGAGTTCAAGTATCTCGGGGTCTTGTTCACGAGTGAGGGGAGGATGGAGCGTGAGATTGACAGGCGGATCGGTGCAGCGTGCGCAGTGATGCGGTCTCTGTATCGGACCGTTGTGGTAAAGAGGGAGCTGAGCCGAAAGGCAAAGCTCTCAATTTACCGGTCAATCTTCGTTCCCTCCCTCACCTATGGTCATGAGCTGTGGGTAATGACCGAAAGAACGAGATCGCGGATACAAGCGGTCGAAATGAGCTTCCTCCGCAGAGTGGCTGGGCGCTCCCTTAGAGATAGGGTGAGGAGCTCGGTCACACGGGAGGAGCTCGGAGTAGAGCCGCTGCTTCTCCACGTCGAGAGGAACCAGTTGAGGTGGCTCGGGCATCTGTTCAGGATGGCTCCTGGACGTCTTCCTGGGGAGGTGTTCCGGGCACGTCCCACCGGGAGGAGGCCCCGGGGAAGACCCAGGACACGCTGGAGAGACTATGTCTCTCAGCTGGCCTGGGAACGCCTAGGGGTCCCCCCGGACGAGCTGGAGGAGGTGTGTGTGGATAGGGAAGTCTGGGCGTCTCTGCTTAGACTGCTGCCCCCGCGACCCGGCAACGGATAAAGCGGAGGAAAATGGATGGATGGATGGATGATATCTCTCTCTCTGTCTCTCTCTCTTTCTCTCTCTCTGTCTCTCTCTTTCTCTCTCTCTGTCTCTCTCTCTTTCTCTCTCTCTGTCTCTCTCTCTTTCTCTCTCTCTGTCTCTCTCTATCTATCTATCTATCTCTTTGAGGATATATTGATATGGGGATGTATAGTGATACTTTCTCACGCGATCGATTATCGATATGCTTTTGCCAAGTATTGATTTAGAAAATATAATATATATATATATATATATATATATATATATATATATATATATATATATATATATATATATTAAATTAGTATCAATAATTAATATATGGCTACATTATGCATCTCCATTCCATTTATCATTTATTTTATTTATTTATTTATTAAAGGGACAGTGCATATTAAAATACATTATGCATGTAAATATGCCAGAATTAGCCAAAAGGCTATTTTTCATCTGTAGTCCCTGGACAGTTGTTAAGTGTCCTCCTGAAGGGAATAAAATTAAACATATCACAAACAGATAAAACATAACACAGTAAAATATATACAAGCAATACCCTCAATAACACAAAGCAAACATATAGACATGAACACACAACTGTTACACACTCAACAAAAAATGAAGACAAGTCAGACTCACAGACAAAGAACAAGAGGCCAACGGGGGGCAGAGGTGAGGAGTCAGTGCTGACAGCTTTGATTATGAATGAGCCATTTTTTTTACCTGTATTTTGAATGTTTCATATGTATTGGTGTTCCTAATTGTTGTGGGGGTGAGATTCCATTCATGGGCGGCTTTGACAGAATATGTTGATTGACCAAAGAGGCTTTTTCTCTGAGGGATGATGCAGTCGCCCCTTGCTGCTGCTCTGGTTCTCCTGAGTTCTGCTGTATTGATGTGAATGAACTGTGTGAGTGGGGCTGATGACAAACCATGAATTATTTTATAGGTGAGGCAGAGATGTGAGTATTTGACCATGTTTTCCCAACTGAGTAAATGATGCTTTTGTAATATTGGACAGTGATGATGTGAGAGTGGTTTGCGGTTTTATGGTGCGTTTGTAGAGGGACATGATGGTTTGAGAGTTGTGACATTGGCATGTGACCATCATGAAATCAAGTGTAGTTTTTCACCTAACTTTATTCTTTCTCTAGGTATATTTCTGACTAATATATGGATAATCGTCATATCGTGATATAATCGTTATCGTGAGCGTTGTATCGCGTATCGTATTGTCTCCCAAAGTGGGGTCCGCGGCCCCCTGGTGGGCCGCGAGGGTACTGCAGGGGGACCGCGGGAGGTCATACAAAAAATAAAAAAATAATATAATTATTTAATGTTAAATTTATAATGTTTTGTTTGTAATATTCAAATATTTGTGTTCATTATTTGACTTGAATAATCCACTGTAATCATTTTTGTATTACAATGTTTGTAGCAGAGGCTATTTCCCCAAAATAAAATAACCAGAAGAGCCTATTCTTAATGTTGTCTTCTTGGTTATTATTTTGGGGGGCCACGCAGACCCGTCAGATTTTTAAGGGGGCCTCGGTGTTACTGAGTTTGGGAATGGCTGGCGTATCGTATCGTATCGTGCGGTACCCTGAGGTTCCCACCCCTACGATCTATGTCCCAGAGCCTCATGCTTCTAACACGTACAGATGTAAACTTACAACTATATATTGCTTGCTCTAGAATACACAGTACTTTATATTTACTTCTTTTTTTGCCAAATTTAGAGATTTTATCCTTCTTTATTATGGTAAATATGGAGATTTTATACTTGTGACTTGACACATGACATTCAGCGGACATTCTGGAGTAGCAGTATTGCACATTGCACATGATTACAGTATTTACTATTCGCAGATGAATGACATGTACAGGCTCACCAGTTCTCATTGTACAGTCTGACAGCAGCAGGAAGGACAGACCTGCGGAACCTCTCCTTTACACTGCGAGTTATGTGCTGTCATTAAGATAAGATAAAATAAATAAGATAAGTGTAGAGTTAGAACATGCATAAGTGAAAGAGTCTGGGTTGGTTCATATGTGACATGTCATACTGTAGATACAATCATAATAACAAAGCACAGACATTGCAGCTGACCTTCTACATTTTAAAGATCAGACGTTGTTTATCCTATGAATGCGTCCAGAAGGCCCAAAAGACTACAAATATGAGAGTTGATAATTAAATAACCTTTTTTCTAAATTAGAAAATAATTTAAATCTTAAACTTTGCACCAAAACCATATGTTCCAATTAATAAAGTTGTTTTCACGTTCATTTATATCAATTCAATTAAATGTATTTGTGTATTGCCCTAAATCACAACAGT
Source organism: Knipowitschia caucasica (assembly GCA_964034765.1). Taxonomy (NCBI): domain Eukaryota; kingdom Metazoa; phylum Chordata; class Actinopteri; order Gobiiformes; family Gobiidae; genus Knipowitschia; species Knipowitschia caucasica. The sequence continues at coordinate 23,751,739 of OZ035832.1, read as the reverse complement.
AGATATCTCAGAGGACTTCACAGATCAGAGAATAAAACCGGTCAAACACTAAGAAATGCAATGATTAAAAAAACACACAGAGCCATCGGTCCATACATGTTGATAAAGTCCATGTATGAAAAGAAACGGATATATTTGGGGTACTACGGGGGTGGTTTGGCTGTTCTAGGGGGAGCTGGAGCACACACAAGCTCTCTCCCCACTCAGCGCCGATGCCGATGGTTCATTTGAATTCTATGCACCCTTTTGATGAGATGGCTCTTGACCAAACATGAGTATCTCCCTCTCAGAGAGAATGACAAGAGCCCCGTATCCACACACACACACACACACACACACACATTTGGAAACATAATCTCACTTCTGCGTTGTCATTACCGAAGTCAGAGAAAAAAGCGCATCCCCTCTGCTTTACAAGGGCCTGTACCTGAGCCAAGCGCTATCATTCAAGCCGCTTTATAGAGACACACATACATATACAGATACTGCCGCAGGAGCCAGGAGCATCTATGCATTTACTAGACAAACACGCTCTCCCCTCTGCGCCGCCTTGTCATTCCCACAACCTCCATCTATCACATTTATACATCCAAGATGCCAAGCAGGCCCAGGTGAATCTGCATCTCCAGACTTTTTACACTGAAATAAAGTGCGCACAGAAGCGAGGAGCGTTAAAGTCCTCCATCTTACAGAGGTTGTCAACGTTTTGGTTTTTACAGCGTCTGCTTGTGTTATGCCTTCTTTACGCGCTTCTGATGCTATTTACAAAGCCCACGATCAAAGTTAAAAGACACAGACTTCTTTGTATGTTGGTTTCTCTGTGTTGGCTTTAAAACAGTTTGTGTAGGCTGTGTGTGTGGGCAGCATGGTGGCGCTGTGGTTAGCCCTTGTGCTTCACAGTAAGAAGGTCCTGGGTTCAATTCCACCTCCAGTAGTTTTCATGTTTTTCCAATGTCTGTGTTGATTTTTTTCGTGGTCCTGGTTTCCCATATACCACGAAAAACATGTACTCTGCACCTAAAGTATGGCAACCCCACTCCACAATCGTACAGTGCTTTGTGACTCCTGTCTGTGAAAGGCGCTATATAAATAAACATGGCTTACTTACTAAAACAGCCGATCACGTGAAGAGAGTGTGGATGAATCGGTCTGTGCTGCTGCTGCTTTGCTTTGGATCAGTGTGTCGAAGCTCTCAGACACTCACACGGCTGTCTCACCTCTGTCTTCTCCTGAGACTCTAACTTCTCGTCGCTTTCATCCACGTTTAGTAAAGTATAAACTGTTTTCTCACAATTCACGAGTGCAATAGAAGTCCTGCACGTGTCCTGAATACACATGCAATAAACTTTAATACCGGCACGAGGCAGTATTAATATGGCGTAAAAAGTGGTAGGACCCTGACACCCAGTCTAGGATAATTGAGGAAGGTACATAAAACTGAACAGGAAACTCACATCTCCACTATTGTCAAAAAATGACGGACGTGTCTCAGAATTTGATTTTCAGAAATAAGACCAAGCATTCAAGAGTTCAAAATCAATCAACATTTAATTCTCTTTACAATGAAATATTAATACAACATTATCCAAGCTCTTATTTCCCTAACTAGCTCTATGAGCTGAGCCAGTTGCACTATCCCTCCAGGCCTGAAAATGAGAGAGGACAACCAGGCGCTCTGAGAAGTCCTTTCTCTCTCTGTCCCTGCTCAGACTCACTCTCAAAATGTCCTACCCACAGTTTTATGAAAATGTCTAGAAGAATAGGAAGTGCCTGCGAATACGCCCTCTGCATCCTTTCCAGTCCCGTGAGTCTGGTCTGGTCTGGTTTTAGGTCTCATTCCTTGTCCCGCAAAAGGGAGGCATGCTCGATCTGTTCTTAAAAAGAGGCTTTATCACAGAAACCAGCCTTGTCTTTTTGAATATTCCCTGAATTCACTAGACTCAGGCTAAACATTATACAAAGGCTTTTTATGCAAACACCAAACGATTAGTATAGAACACTTAATATTTTCATAGATGTTGATACATGGATGACGACGTGTGCTGCTTTTCTGAAATATGCAACACCACATATATAACTTTGCAGAGTAAAGTGATACGCTTGTTTCCAATGTAAAAGGCAACTTTAATGATCAACTGTATAACTATAGAGGCAAAACAACCACGTTTAGATGAACAAGAGTAAAAAGCAAGCACACCTCCAGGACAGTTGAAGAATTTACCTCATGAAAAGCGAGACTAGATAGTAGATAACACCCTCGCTTCTCAGCAAGAAGGTCCTGGGTTCAAATCCTGGTCGGAACAGGGCCTTTCTGGTGGAGTTTGCATATTCTCCCCGTGTCTGCGTAGGTTTCCTCCGGTTGCTCCAGTTTCCCCTACCACTAAATACATGTAATATAGGTATGAATGTAATGAGTGAGAGAATGGATAGTGTTGGGACGTTGTTGGTCCAGTGTGTTCGGCGTCTCACTTTCGTCATCACCGCGTGGAGAGATTGGAACAATATCTGAACTCTTTGGGTGATCTTGGTCTGTAAAAATGTGCTACATAGATAAAGTTTACTTACTTACGTACTTGACTTGCTCTTATACTGTATAATCAAGAGTATCCTTTTCAACATATCTGCCCAGGGGAGAAACACATAGAGAGAATGGACAGGGCCTTTAAAGTGCATACTCTGAGAATTTGTCTTTGCGTATCAAGTCTGAAAAAGAACCAGGACAGGTAGTATGAAGATATATTTTCCTCACAATAACATTCACCCCAAATAAAGCACGTTTACGACCGCATTCTCCTGTGTATAGCTGCATATAGTGGGAGGCCTGCTTCCTGGTACGGCTTTACATCACTCCTGTGTCCTCTAGCTGCTGAGCCTGTTGCGCTCAAGGAGAAGTGTGCGTTGCCAAGAGGTGGTGTTTGCCAAGTGGCTGCAGTCTGAGGCGGTGGGCCGGGAGAGCAGAGCGGGGGCCTCGCCAGCAGCTTGTCACCAGGGAGAACATTATTACAACCACTTAACTTATTGGACTTTCCATCCGCCTCCACGCGCTCTTTTCTTCTTCCACTGCCTGCAAGAATGTTTTCAAGCAGCCTCTGTAATACTGTATGTCCAGTGTCGTTTCTACCATCTGTACACATCGGCAATCGACAATATCTAGTACTGTATTTATCACTCCCTTTGTTGCATGTGATGGATTCAAAGAAGATAAGAATCTGACTTGGAGTGTCGGAACATTTTCTGTTGTGAGGCTTTTGAGATTCGATTCAATTCAACTCAATGTGTTCTTGTATAGCCCTAAATCACAACAGTAGTTATCTTGGAGGACTTTACACAACCGTTGAATTTGCCAACACAGATCAGAGAATCAAACAGTTCAGTCCTGGATCATCACCACTGTTTGTTTAGGCATACTCAAAACCATTTCCAAACTCATGTTATGGCTTGCATTGGATTATAATTCCCATAGCCACCAGTAGATTCCACCAGTGATGTTGTGGCTGTTTAGTTAATACCATTTTTCCACTACTCGATTTTTTTAATTCCATTTATAGCAAAGTATGTGGGAGGTCTGAGGCAGTAAAGAGTTAAACTGTCGCCACAAGACATTTCACCCTCATTAGTATAAGTCTGTGGACACTTCTTCCTCAGGGGTTAGGGCTATGGTTAGGGTCACAGGGCAGTTGTGGCTATGGGTACTGGTTATTTCACCGCTGTGTATACTTCAGCTTGCCAACATTTTCCAGGGGCCTGCAACACGGATCGTAAAAAACTACCATGTCCTTGTTGATTCACATTTGACGGAGCTCAAGTTGGCTGAAGACAAATGTGTATCTCACCAGCGACAGTAGTAGTGACCCAATCAAAAGTAGCATTTACAAATAAAGACAACGACCGGATTCCAGGGGTTCTGAGTTTTTCCACGAGGTACAGCCTGCACATATTGGTGAAAATGAAGTTGGCTGGACGACACTGTGAACTTGTGTTTATGACTCCAATGGCTTCTTTGTGTTAGTATAGCAGAGGGCCGCAAAACTTGACTCAGAGATTCACAATTGGCGGATTGACGTTTGAAAAATGTCCTGTGAAAAACCTTTGCATGGATGCATTATTGTGTTTGTCATGTCATGTCAAGAGTGCACGAGGAACTTTGAAATTATTCTGGACTGTTACAAAATTATGATATTATGATAATTTAGTACATGGCTTTTAACTGTGTCACTGGAATAATCCCCCAAACAGACATTGCTGCATCATCAAACACAATAAAACGTCAGTAAAGTAAAGCAGTCCTTGTAGAGTCCAGCCGCGTTAATATCATGTACATCCCATCATCTTTTATGCAAGACTTTCCAAGATGGCCGCCTGCCAACTGGGTGACATTGAGCAAAAGGGAAGGTCCGCGGAAAAGTAACGCCGCGGCTGACAACTGTGTTTACGAGAGGAAAACAAAGGAGAAGATGGTATCGAGGGTGAAACCGAATATCCACGGCTTTCGATGAGCGATGGAGGCTTGATGGATGGCACCGAGGAGGCCGTCAAATCATGATGCACTGATGGATGAGAAAAAGGCAAATTCAAGATAAACAGGAAGAATGAGACCTCTAAAAAGGACTGGGATTTGCTCTGGGGCCTTGTTTCGTTTAGTTTTCTATTACTGAAATTACAGGCCAAAAGCACCGTTTTGAAGATTAGATCCCTGTGCTATAAAAATGCTCCTGATTTATGAGCGCTCGGACGTAGACAAACAACATCCCCGACGTCTTATTACTAAATAGTGATGATTGCGTCTCAATTTATGAGGCTATTAACATAAAAAGTAGGTAATTTATTCCCCGCAACTGTAATAAAGAAGCTCTCCAACGGAAGAACATGTAAAAGTTATTTTAAAGTCACTATTTTGGAAGAAGCTACTTTAGAAACTGCTTTTCGTAGGTGCTGCCAGAAAGCGCCTGAGGTCTGTAGTGCACTTAAAGGTGGGGTAACAAACCTAACCTTAACTCCATAAATAATTCATGGTGTTTGAAAGAGGGTTGTAGTGAGGAAAATTGTATGAACAAATCAGACCACAAGCCAGCGTACTTGTAAGAAAGAAAGAGTTCTATGATTCACTAATTGATGCTTTATGTTGAGAGCTGATTGGCTGACTGTGGGGGGTCCTATTTTTTTCTTTTCTGTCTGAAAAAGCTTATTCAAAAATGAGACAAAGGCCAAAAAATACATAAACATGGAAACTAGAGATAAAGTCAAACTGTACTGAGATCTTGGAATGTGTTGGATGGTGGTTTTATCACATACTTAGTTATTGTGTTGCTGTGTTGAATGCGTCGGACAACACAACAAAAAAGAAAAACACCATTAAAGAAGATAAATTAAATTCAAAAAGTGCAAGATTACTATTGCAGTGTAAAACTAAAGTAATTTTTTTAGCTTATCTATAAATGTCTAAAAGTAATTGTTATAGATAAAATAGTTGATATGTCATTATTACCCTAATAACAGCAAAAAGTGATTAAAAATAAGTCCAAAATGTGTAAAATTTGGCAAAATGTCACTTAATTTCATCACATTTTGACTGCCTTAAAACAAGATTGCAAGCAACATGATCTTGTTATAAAAATTATATAAAAAAACAGTTTCTCTTGAAATGAGAAAATAAGACTGCATGGCTTTGTCCCTTTGAAAAATCATGTTTATACGCAGACGATTCGATTCAAGAAAGGATTACCTCATATTTTATAATTCTTTGCAGTGAATATGTTCTCCTCTTTTCTGCCTTCACTGTCTGCATTCACGTCATTTCTTCTGTGGTCTACAGTGGACCTCAGTGTCTCATGTACGTATCCAATGTTACAATTCAAAACTTTCTATTTGATGTCCTCTTTCATTCCTGTGAACTGGGGAAATGTAAAACCAACCATAAATGTTTACCACCAGCTTGTGGCTCACGCACAGCTGTCATAATTTAAGTATGCACCTGAAGACATCGTAATTACCCTCCACGTCCTCGGGTTTTGAACGCCGTGTGCTTTTCTTTCTGCAGGTGCGTAAATACCTGCTGATGCTGGACGTGAGGAAGGACCACGTGAAGTTCTGGAGGCCTCAGGTTTTGTTGATGGTGTCGAACCCTCGCAGCAGCGTGGGACTCATCACTTTTATCAACGACATCAAGAAAAGCGGCCTGTACGTCCTGGGACACATCCAGCTGGGAGACCTCAGTAAGTGCCACCAAAGAGAGAGGAAGGAAACTGTTCTGTGAGAAATCTCTTCATTTTGTTTTTTTACAGCACTAAAATACAACATTATACAAATTACATATATATTGTTTTTTGCTGTGTCGTAAGGTGCAGTCTGCGAAATATGATCAGCTATGGCACCAGTGGCTTGTCAAATATACATTTAAATTACTCTACAAAAAAGTTGGGATTTTTGTTTTCTTTTTTTGATCTGAACCTCGTAGTGCCCTTGGTTACAAATATGCAACGTAAAGTACAATGGTTATGATTTTTTGGTTTAATGCAATTACTTATGTATGTACCAATGAACCCAAAGAAGCAACATTTGGTCTTTGAACACGTCCCCACTGCGGGATGGATAAAGGATCACTTATCTTATCTTAAAAAGTCTTGAATTTGAGTCCACCTTTGGAAACAGCCGAGGTTACTTTTTGGACAGAACCTGCACCAGCCAAATATGTCTATAAATGCATACTTCTTTTACATCTAAGTTGAATTTTAATGGCTGCAGAAAGGTATTACTACAATAGCAGTGATACGTTTCTGCAACTTTTGCAGGTGAGATTTCAAAACTTTATACTTCCAAGTGTCAGCTTATACATTAAAGCAGCTTTCTTATGTTTGAATCTCCAACGTAGCCAGATAATTTGATAAAAGAACAACAAGTTTATGCATAATCATTCGTCTCATGGTCAAAATGGTGCGCTTTCTGTGTACAATGCTGGCCGTGTTAGATCTGTTTGCCCCTGTGATAAGGTTAACTGGTAAATAAAGCCCTCTGATAGATAGAGATAGGTTCATAGGCCCAGTTTATACGGAGGCGCTGCACAGACGTTGCCAGGCTACAGAAAAGACCAGGCTCTCAATGCAAATTTCACAGCCTTCATACGAGGATAAAAAATGATGTAGTTCTAGCGGACAGTAGTGGGCAGAAGAACTTTACAACACGACACACGCGAGCCCCACCGTCCCCCCAGCAGTATACTCACTTCCTCTACGCGGAAGAACACACCAACATCATTCTGCATTTTAACAGCAGCTGCGAAAATGGAATCTGAAACTATAGCTTTGCGTGGTCTCGTTTGGACGAACCAAGGTGTAGAATCCTCCTCCATGTAGCGCTCGAAGCCCACGTAACTAGTTAGTTTACCAGCCGCCATTGTTGTTTACGTTTGTTCTCCGCCACTGCGCATGTCCAAATTTACGTGCAGGGAGGTGGGGGTCAGATCAGCAGCAGAGAATTCACACATTTTTTCCTCACGCGGGTGTGAAAGAACTCCCAGCTGAGACGCGTATCTGACTCAGGGGCCGTTTACACAGAGACAATGTGGCAGTAAAACGGTATAGTTGGATGTCGGTTTCTACCAACCGTTCATACGGAGACTGTGTTCCAGGGGGGTGAAAACGTAAGTGTTCAGATACAGCCTGCAGAGTGAGATACGCTGCACAGCGGGGGCTCTGAATTCGGGGGGGTGAATTCCCTGCCTGATCTGACCCCCACCTCCTCGCTGCTCCCCGCACGTAAATTTGGACATGCGCTGTAGCGGAGAACAAACATAAGCAACAATGGTGGCGGTCGCACTAACTAGCTTCGTGGGCTTCGAGTGTGGCACAGAGGAGGATTCTACTCCTTCGTTCGTCCAAACGAGACCACGCGAAGCTCTAGTTTCAGTTTCCGTTTTTACAGCTGCTGTTAAAATGCAGAATGATGTTGGTGCGTTCTTCCAGTCTGGCACAGGAAGTGAGTATACTGTCCTGGCGCTAGAACTACATCGTTTCTGATCCTCGTATAAACGCTGAGAAATTTGCATTAGGAGCCTGGTCGTTTCTGTTAATAGCCTGGCAACGTGTGCGCAGCGTCTCAGTATAAACAGGGCCTGAGCTGTCCCACTCTGCAGGCTGGATCTTAACTTAAGTTTTCACCCCCCTGGAACACAGTCTCCGTAGCAACCGACATCCAACTATAGCGTTTTACTACCGCATTGTCTCCGTATAAACGGGGCCATAGATGGACAGATACATTTGATGCCGTGGAGACAAAGAAACAACATTTCCTCACTTTTCAAACCAAAATAAAAAGGATTATAATTACCTGTGGTTAACTGATTAAAATTCCATGCCACTGGAATAAGCATTTAAGATGCGGCTGCTGCTCTCTGAATGTTGTGTTGCCATTTTAATATGCAAAAGTGCTTAAATCAGACAAGTGTGTTTAATGCATCTATTCATTATGTGGAAAATAATTCTTGTGTGATGATGCTGCTTTGCTTTTTAAGGACAGTTGTACTTATTCAAAGAGTATTAACATGCAGGTGTGCAATTAGCAAATAAACAAACAAGAGCTGAGAGAGATCGTTGTGTAAATAGTTTCAGGTTTGTTTCGCCTGCTGCTGGTAAGATTCAGATAAAGAAGGAAATATATTTTACTTCAAAAGGCATTGATTAAATTCTTATCATTGTCTGGAGTGATACATTTTATTTCTATGCACAGATGAAGGTCGGAAAATGACAATGTCGCTCAAAAGTTAATGTATTACCGTAAAAAAAACTTAAATTAGGAATGGCCTTTGTTTGTTATCATTTGGATGTTTATGGCTCATGGTCCATTTTCTAAACTAAAAATATTCTATTTTTGAGATTTTTACAAGCTGTGAGCTCAACACTAACAGCACAGAAAAGCTTGATATATCTCACTTTGTATTGTGTACCATTTTGTTGGCGGCACGGTGGCTGAGTGGATAGCACTCTCGCTTCTCAGCAAGAAGGTGCTGGGTTTGAATCCCGGTCGGAACAGGGCCTTTCTGAGTGGAGTTTGCATGTCTGCGTAGGTTTCCTCCGGGTGCTCCGGTTTCCCCTACCACTAAAAACATGCACAATAGATATGAATGTAAATGAGAGAGTGAATGGATGGTGTTGATTGGGGGCTGATGCACCAGTGTGTTCGGCGACTTGCTTCCGTCATCACCGTGTGTGGAATGAATGGAACAACATCTTAACTCTGAACATTGTAAAGCGCTTTGGGTTGACCTTGGTCTGTAAAGTGAGCTATATAAATAACCATTACTTACTATTGTGTGTTACTGTAATGGGTCTTACCATCTTTCACATGGTTGAAGTAAATAGTAATCTCAAAGATATTCTTGTTTTCTGAGTTTCACCTGTATGTCTCTATCCATTCATGTTTGTTTATAGGCTACCATTCCTTGCACATCTGTATTGTGGATTGGATTGGGGATGTTTATAGCCTTCTTCTTGAAGTTCTTGGCAGGTGGCAACCAGCAGCTTAGGGAGACACTCCCACCTGCTGCGTCTTTTTGTCTCAGTTACAGTCTGTGTGTTAGAAAAAATAAAAATAAATTTGAAACCATTTTATTCCTTTAACATATCCCATCAGTGCCCTCATGTTCTTGCTGTCCCCCAGAATACCCTATAAAATCCAACCGATACACACAAAAATACTCACAGGGAAAATACATATAATAAGAGTAAACAAGAAGACCTGTGCATGGTTTGAAAGTAAGTAAGTAAGTAAGTAAGCTTTATTTATATACCGCCTTTCACAGACCAGAGTCACAAAGCGGTTTACAATTGTTATTTTTTGGGCACTTGTCCTCTCACTCCACACTGAGATGGGAGCGGGGTCGCCGAACAGGAGGCGCATGCCTCAAAGGGAATTGGTCGAAACAAAAAAAGCGTATTTTAATCCAATTTTTGTATTCTTTACTTTGTTGTGAATTCTTGTTTATGAAATTATTTCATGTTTTGTTGTATTTTGTTTTTTATTTCTCTTATTTTGAATTGCGACACAAGCACTGGTTAGACCCGCCCATTCTCATCCCTGCAGCTTCCTGATTGGACAAAAATTCTTGAAAATCCCTGTCTTTGATTTTTTCGTGTTTTATTCCAGCAAATCTCACTGGTGGTAGTTATGCTAATAGTAGGGATCTTTTTAAAAAATATTATTGATTAAACATTATTACTTACTGTACAGTGTGATTTGGTTAGAAATGCACTTTCTTTGAAAGTTGCTGACATCCCCTGTAACACTCTCTCCAACATTTATCAGAGAGAAGCCAAAAAGTACATTAACATTCTCCTTTAACTTTCTTTTTCCGTATCAGAAAACAGCGAGAGTAGTTTAAATGTTTTCCTTGTGGCTTTGACGGACTGTGCTTGTCCCATCCCAGTCCCCCACAGTGAGAATGATTGTGAGCATTAAGACTGGAGTGCTCCGCTAATTCAGGCCTGGACTGAGAACTGGGGCCACAACCAGAGAAATATGAAGGCGCTCTCTGTTTGATTATAATGAGTTTGTTGTTGAGACTAAGACTGCACTTTCTCCTGCCCTTGTTTTAATGCGGTCTATGACATCAAGTGTTTTCGAAAGTGTGCGGAGGTCGGAAATTAAGGAGCTACTTTCCACCTCATAATTAACAAACTTAAAGGTTTGCTACTTTTCTATAGTTCTAATGTTCCCTCTTTCTCCTCATTATCCAAAGTTATTGTATTCAATTTGACATTTAGTATACATTTAGAAGCTAGTCTACGAACGTTCATTTTGGTGAGACTGTAAGACGCAAGAGGTGGCTAGAAAAATAAGCTTTTCAATCTCTGAGGCTGGGACGAGGACATCACACCTGTTAGCTAGTGGTGGGGGGAAAAATCCATTTTGTTCAGTATAGGGACGTTGCTTTAAAGTCCAGACACTTTGGTGGAGTTGGCCTCAGGAGGGTCCCAAGAGGCCTGCACTGTGCTGGACTGTGCTGGACTGTCCTGGACCGTGCTGGACCATGCTGGACTGTAGTGGACCCATAGACTGTAAATATTAACGGACATAGTCACGCCTATCTCCGCCGTTCTAACTAATGTGCCACCACTTCCGCAGTCTATGGGCAGTTTCAAAATGGCCGCGGGGGCTGGAAAATGTGAAAAATTGCATCTGCGCATGTGTCAGCCAGCACGAGCCCCATTCATTTAACGAGTGACTTCTTCAAAAATTCAAAGCGACTAAACTAGAGTGGTCCAAAAAAATTCACCCCCCTCAGCATTGACACACATGTGGAACGGAGCTTTGGGCCAAGAGCCAACTTTTGGACCATCCTGTGAAGGTGTTTTCGAGAGGTACGAAGATGCTATATGTTAGCATTGGCTAATTCTTATTCTGGGTCCACCCCCATCGGCCCGAGGTGGTATTGCAAGCATGTCAGCGCACGTCATTTTGGCCACTTTTGAGCCGGGACCCGCCCTAACTGAGTGGACCAGAGCCTGAGTTTGCATAGGAATGTGTTTTCTTTGATTGATCACCTGCCTCTGTGCTTCCGCCTCAGTGGCTGTTTCTCCATCTTAGCAGTCACATGGGTTTGGATCTGGCTCGAGCTCCCCTCACTCACACCAACACTGTGTCCCAGAGTTACACAAGAAAGTCTCCAATCTCAACACAACAGGACCACTCCCTTTAAAAAGAATAATAAAATGTTTTCGAAAATATAGAGAAAATTATGAACCTTTGCAACATGAACCTGTGTTTAACCAAGACACACCATTAACCTGCCTCAGAGAAATGTGTCCCTGGAGCTTCCTTCCTTATTTGCTAGGAATTAGACTGAAAAGTGAACATTTTAGACGATAATCTTTAAAACCTTCATATCAATCTTTACAGTATTAAACAGGCCTCATGTTAAGTTTCAGAGGATTAATAAAAGTGTGGTTTGTTTTTCAAAAAGCCTCAGATGACTAGTTATTTGAATGTGTGGTAACTAGTGCTGTCCAACGATTAAAATATTTAATCGCGATTAATCGCATGAATTTCATAGTTAACTCGCGATTAATCGCAAATTAGTCACACATTTGCGTGCTGTGTGCAATTGCTTTTTTTATTGAAAACAATGTGTAGTGTTATATTACACACTAACATTTGATGCAAAATCATCAATAAATGGATGACAAAATAAATAATTGGTAACAAAAAGCCCCTTCAATGTGTGTGTGTGGGTGTGTGTGTGTATGTGTGGGTATAGACCATAGACTGTATAGAAACATCATGGTGTCATTATGATGATGATAAACAATCTGTAAATATTTTGTAAATTTGTTCATGTAAATACTCTATGATGTTTCTCTGTTTACCTTCGGTATATCTATGACTGTATACTGTTTGCTTGTATTGCCTTTTTTATTAACCCCTCCCCCCATCTCCCACTTCATGTGTGTCCCCCCCCCCCCCTCCCCTCCTATGTGCCCTTCTGGGTTTCTTCTTTGGCCCCCTGTATCTCCAACTACATATTGTTTGTAATCTCTGTCTACAATGTATCTGAACTAGTCCTTTTCTTTGTTTCTATTTTTTTTTCTGTATATTTGTTTGTCTGCAATAAAAAGTAAAAAAAAAAAAAAAAATCTTTTTTTTTTTTTTTTTTTTTTTTTTTTTTATCGCGCGATAAAAAAAATGACGGCGTTAATATTGATTTGCGTTAACGCGTTAATAACGCGCTATTTTGGACAGCCCTAGTGGTAACCATTTAAAATAATTCGTTTTTTGCTTTGTTTTGTCAATTTATTATTAATTGTGGTTATCACTCTTTTTCCAACAGTAACTATAGTAATATCTTTAATCAAAACCAACCTCCAAAGTGCATCAATATAACAATCAATTTCAATAATTATCTCTATTCTTTTAAAGTAATTTTTGTTTGACGTTTGTTTTTGGGTGGCCCTTAAAAGCCTTGTTTTTTCTTTCTTTTTTCTATCATTCCAAGTGAGAATTTGCTTTAAGTGGTTTGAGGAAATCTCCCTTCATATATTTTGCAAAGGGCCCTAAATGGGAATTTGTTCCAGTTTCTCTCTTGTGCTGACAGAGGCTTTTTGCCTTTGCAAAACCCTGTGAAATCAATCTATAGACATTTTGCTTTTATTATCATTTTGCATATCTCCAGAACAACTGTTATCCCACCTCTGGTTCAAAGGCAATCTTCAATCACTTGCAGACATATAACAATTGTCTGTCTGTTTTAAAGGACACTGTATACAATTGTTTTTGAAAATGTAAATACTATGCAATATAAGGCAGAGTTGAGTTCCAACCCTGGTCCTGAACCTCCTCTGCCCTTCCCCCACAGGCTCGCTGCCCTCAGACCCGCTGCAGTCCCAGTACGACTCGTGGCTGTCTCTCGTGGACCATCTGAACATCAAAGCCTTCGTGAACCTGACTCTGGCCGACTCGGTGCGACACGGCGTCCAGCACCTGCTCTTCATCTCTGGACTGGGTCAGTGACAGAGCTACACTCTCCTCTCTCTTTAAGCACAAGCCGTCAGAGTCATATCCAGAGAATTCGTGACAGAAGAGAGACGTCTGACTTTAATGAATGAGAATAAAGCAGCACGAATAAGCTTTTAAATTATTTCTTTTTACTTACATTGGAGTCGCTTTTGACCACTTTTAGCATTATTGACTTTCAAGTGATATATTCTTGACAGCATTTGCAATATGATTGTGAAAAAATAAAGCCAAAGGTAAAGATGACTGCTGTTGGGGTTTAGGCTTATACAAAACTGAACTGAATTAAATTACCCATGAGCAGACCCAAAATGAAAGTAGTGATAGACATAATCTGGGTCAATTTAGGATCGACATAGAACAACACCTGTGTATACGGTTGTGCACAAACATGTATTTTTCAGTCATTGTTGGTGGAGGTGTGAAGCAATTAATTGTAAAATGATCGTGTTTGCTATTTTAAAAGTATATTATAATTAATTTAAAGCAAGGAAGTTGAGTGCTGCAGAGGGTACGAGTGGTAGAAGGCTTAACAAACAGGTGCTCTTCAAAGACAGGGCAATCTAGGCAGATTTAGGATGTCAAAAAGAAGTCTGAGGCACTCTGTTGAAGTGAAAAAATAAAACTGCCTACGCGTTTCGACCAAAAGCGGTCTTCGTCAGGGCATTAAAATATAATTAAATCCAATCTCATGTGCAGTTGATGCAAGACATCCCAGGAATTAACATGAAATTGAATTTGGCAAGAAACATGTGCAGCCTTACCATCACTGAGGATTGAGAACCTCCTCCCCCACTACCACAAAAGTCTCCAAACTTTCATTGATGTTTTAGGAGAACCACATGCTATTGAGAACTGGGGATTCCCAAGTTTCTGTTGTTATTCGATTTTTTAAATATTTTTTGACTCCTCATAACCATTAACAATGAGTGTAAAAAGTTGTTTGCGTTATTATTGATCATCTCTGAAATATGCCCCAAATATCTATTTCTGCAGGGGTGTGTAAACTGTCAAGCACTACTGTATTCATTATTTGGAGAGATGAGCCTGATCCCACCCAAGGGTCGCAAGTTAAATAGGCTTGCATTACACTGAGACATGGCAAGTTTATTTATATAGCACAATTCATACAGATGCTGAACAAAACAACATAGAAACAATCACAAGGCTTTCAAATCATAAATAATCACAGAACATACTTAGACTAATTTGAGTATTTTTCACCTCTTGTTTCAGGTGGGATGCGTCCAAACACTTTAGTTCTCGGTTTCTATGACGACTGCTCTCCCCGGGACACTCTGACCGACCCTTCGCTCCTCTCCAGTCAGTCCATAGACCTCTCCAACCCGTCCCAGGACTTGGAACGCCACTCCCCGCCGTTCCACTTTGCGTCTCTGCGCGGGCCGGCCGACAAAGAGGGCGGCGACGACGGCAAAGTCCTGACCCCCCTGGAGTACGTGGCCATCATCGCCGACGCCATGAAGATGTCCAAGAACGTGGTCCTGGCTCGCTATTTTAACGACTTCGACCGCGGCGAAGCGTTGTCGCCTCAGTTCTCGCACTTCAAAAGCGCGGTGTTTATCGACGTGTGGCCGGTGAACCTGCTGCGTCCCGACAGCAGCAACTATGTGGACACATGCTCGCTCTTCCTGCTGCAGCTAGCTTGCATCCTCAACATGGTAAGGGCCTGGCGCAAAGCTACCATCCGCCTCTTCCTGTGCGTGGAGGAGGGGCGGAGCCTGCAGGGGGTGGAGCAAAAGCTGGGCCACCTGCTGAAGGAGCTACGGATCAAAGCGCACGTCTATCCGGTGTCGTGGGACCAGGAGGCCGCGCTGCACTGGCAAAGGCAAGGAGATTTCAAACCGTCAGAATCCTCGGAAAGCACCAAGCAAGAAGAAGAGGAGGAGGAGGAGGAAGAGTACGCTAACAGTTTCCCCAGCAACACGTCGCGGCTCTCCGACGAGTATCTGGAGGCCGTGAACAGGCTGATCCAGGAGCAGGCCAAACCTCCGGCCGCCGTGCGCTTCCTTTATCTGCCGCGCCCGCCGGCAGACACGCGCCGTTACGCCTCGTACCTGCACCAACTGGAGCTGCTGACCAAAGACCTGGGACCGACGCTGCTCATCCACGGAGTCACGCCGGTCATCACCACGGATCTGTGAGGCGGCGTCCACACGTGACCAAAGACCCTCTCTGTCCCACTATTTATAGGTTATTTAACATTTTATTATCTGCACTGCAAAAAAAGTAAAACAAAAAAACACATGTTACCCTTTGTAGGCGCCAGTTTTGTTAGAAATTTGATGGAAAGCAAAGAGTGGAGCTTGAGATAAGAGATAGAGAACGACAAGAGCAAGTACATTCATTCAAAATAGAAAGAGCTTTATGAAAGACGGACGGAAAGAAGGGGAAAAACGGATCAAGGTTAACACCATTTTTGATCATCTTTTTTTGCAGTGCGGACTCTGTCTCTAGATTTGAATCCTGTGGAAAAGTGTGTTCAGTAGTTCAATTTTATCTTTTGACCGAGACATGTGAGTTTTGTTGTTTTGTAAAAGACGTGAGTGATGCTTCTAATGAGACAAAATGTGTGACATCAATCTAATGCTACATGGAAAATGTGCTACACAAAAAAAGTAGATTAAGCTAGTTTCTTCACACATTTTGTCTTATCAAATGAATCACCTCAGAAGTCCATTCCGAAGAAAATTTTATAAAAGCTGTTATTATAGGTAGATAGCTAGTTCTTTTAAAATTGAATATTTTATTGATTTATTTTGATTACTTGTAAATTGTGATTCGTTTGACAAAAAAAAAGTGTTTACAAAGAATATCTCTGTGAATTGAACTACTGAAATCCATTATCTTCTTCACATTATTCCAAGTCGTTAACATCTCGTTTTGTAAATTTGCTTTTCTAGCCTCTTATATATGTTTTATTTTAGTATCGTTCCATTCCAGCACATACACGCCTCACCCACTCTTCGCATTCCTTTTAACATTCGAAAACATCGCCGCTAAACGCACAATAATCCGCCACGACACTGCAAAAAGTGAGGAAAAATAAGTTAAAAGTTACTTCATTTGAGCACATTTTGACTGACTTAAAAGTGTATAGGAGGATTTTCCCACATTTTAGGAAAGAACCGCCCTCTCCACTCTTTGAAAATAACTCTCTGGTCTTATTTGACGACCACGTATCACCAGAATGATTGGTAAAGTTCGGAGGACCAGTAGTCTTGACAATCCACCTGGAAGTAGAAAATCCTCCTGTATACCAAGATTGGCTAGCAAAAAACTAAATGGCTTTGTCCCATTGGCAAAAATTGTTTAAAGACAGTCAGAATGTGCTCAGATTAAGAGAAAAACCACTTGATTGAACCATTCATTTCCTCGTATTTTATCAGTTTTTGCAGTGTAGCAAGTATCACAACTTCCAAAACACAAAATAGTACTCAATAATAATAGTCACTTATATCCAGACTTACACTACTCACAGTTCATGACTCAGCCAGCTCTGCAGTGCCAAATTACCTGCCAATTTCTACCTGTCTAATTTCAAAACCTCCACCTCGGGCAAAAATGTGAGATATACAGTATTTCATTGTTCCTGAGTTTTCTTTTCTCTTCCTGCGAGCTGCCAGGGCTCCCATCTCCCTTAAAACGCCAAAATGATCACTTCATACGCCTTCAGATTCCAAAAAAGTGCCTAGTTACAGCAGAAGTCTTGGCAGCGGCCCATCACAGAGTAGGATGGAGACGAAAGCTCGCGGCGGCCGTGGCGTTCAGGAAGTCTGCTCTTTTCATTTGTGCGATTCCCGAACAAAGAGAAAAAACTGAATATTTATAGTGACGGCCGCGGCTTCTATGGAAACCTTTGTTTTGTTTTTTTTTTTTTATATATATCTGACCTCAGGACTTCCCGAATGTACTTTTGTATCCAAAGCTTGTATTTTTCTTCCAAACTGTCTCTAGAGCCGCTGTTAGAAGCTATAGCAGCAGAGAAATGTTTACAACCACATTTTCACTCCAATTATTGATCGCGTTGTTTTACCGTTTTTATATATTACCTTTTGTCTTGGTTCTATATACGGCCTTTAATGCTAAAAAAATACATAAAATTACCTGCATTCTTACTGTAGACTTAGCTATGGGATCACTTTACTATATTTTGGCGCAAATCAGCACAAACACGTACCCCCATCCCTTCTGTCCAAATGTTTTCAATTTCGTTAAGCTACGCAGAAGCCTTTGATTATGATGCTATACAACAAAAGTATTGCCCCAAAAAAGTGTTGGGATTTTCTCCAGGACTCTGCCTTCAAACCTTGCCATGTTAAAATAGCAGAAGATAGAAACACGAAATGGGGGGTGACAAGGCTAACCCGCTAACTCAATGAAGATCACGAGGGAAGTGCTCATGGACAAAGTTTTGCTCCTACTCGCCCTGTCTCCTCTTGACTTACATTGAAAAGTAAGCTCCTTGATCGCAGTAACCTCTCATGTCACACTCATTATTGTGGGCTTCAAAAATCTGTCGTATGGTGCTCTCTTGGGGTATTTATTTTGATCTTGACTTTGTAAATCCAGAGCCATAAGGATTGACCAATCACATGCCTTAATATCTGGGGTAAACTCCAGCTTGGGGCGACAGTAGCTCAGTTGGTAGAGCATTGGCCTTTGGGCCTGGAGGTCGTGAGTTCGAATCCCACCATGGGACCTACTCCAACTGCACCCACTGATGACTGCTGTCGTTGTGTCCTTGGGCAAGACACTTAACCCCACGTTGCCTAAAGCCCCCGCTGAAAGATCAAGGCTGTATCACAACTGATGGAGCAGCCATCTTCCTGTGGACTCACCCCCTGCAGAAGATCAGTGAGGGACTGGTGCTATGAGCATTGGGTGGCAGCTCTCATTGCCACCCCCCCGACCCAGAAATGGACTAATAAAGGGGTTGAAAATGATGATGATGAACTCCAGCTTGCCTTAGCAACCACCTTGTCGGCCTCCGTTACAGCGCAAAGCTAATGCTATCGAAACAAATGCTCATATAAGGAAATTAGCTCGTGCTAGCTCATGTTCAAATCAGTAAACACTGGGGATGATGTCAGCACTAATCCACTCCTAATATACTGTCTATGATTCATACATGTATCAATGTATTTTAGAAATGAAGGATTTCACATTCTAAAACAGGTAATGATTTCTCAAGATGCCACACATTTTATTTCGTTTATTTATTTAGACCTTTTTGACCTTTTTTGGCGTAGTTTTTATCACTCCAAATATGTCTCAGGTGCACTGAAGTTATTTTAAATGTAATATTATAAATGCCTTTTACTTCCAACTGAAATATAAATAAGATTAACATTTCTATTTGTTTTTATTTTATTGACTGGAAATGCAAATGTCCCAGATGAGTTTTTTTGTGTATGTATAATCAGACAGTGGTAGATTTGCAGTGAAATGGGTGAAGACAAAAATGGAGGATTCTAAAGTGTGCAATGTAACAAATGAGAAAGTGGGTACGTCACATTCAGATCCAAAAACATGCATTTTATTGTTAGCACATAAACAAGAAGGAGTTATGCTACACTTTAGAACTTTCTACAAGACAAATAACATCTTTGTTTAGACGAGAGGGTTCACGAAAATCTTTAAAGCAGGGTACCGGACAGTTTTTATCTAAATTAAATTACATATTGTGTTTAAGGAAATGTATTTTACTGGAAAGGCCTTGTAAAGCTTTGAACAAATCCCAACACTATCTAGATCCAAGTTTTACAAAGTCAAATCTCTGAGTCCATCTTACTTTTGAGCTGAGAGCCGATTGGCTGAGGGAGGGTGGGTCTTTCTCCTTCAATTTTGAATGAATCTAGGGCAGTGAATGAGTCTGAAAAAAATCCTTCATGTAGAACTAGTGTGCCCAACTGTTTTGAGAAATGGAGACTATATGTAATCAATTTGAATCAGGTACCCCAGCTTTAATGACCTTTTTTTGAAAATTAGAATTGCAGACAGATTGTTTGCCATTTGCAGTAAAACCCAATTGGAATAACTTTTAATTATACTTTCTGTATAGTTTAAGGCTGCATTCCAAATATTTCTTTTCGTATTAGGCCATTTCCTTTTGTGCTGGATTTCTTTGAACATATTTGATTTCTTTCCTCGTCCCTTTGTATTTCCGTTTAGAAAGTATATCGTGTTATCAGAGACCAAACTGCACTGTGAGCCTGAACGCATTTTTGTCTCACAGTTTTTAAGATTAACACAGAATTTGAAAATCTGTTACTGACTGTAATTGTTTTATATTTTTAACTCAAACCTGTAAAAATATGGACCTGACAATCTGTAGAACTGACTGAATAATAGACATTTTTGAACAATGTTGCTCCGGAACCATTTTTTTTCCCTGTGAATCGCTCCAATGTATTATTATTCTCTTAATATTCTGTCATTTAGTACAAATTCTGGGATTTTTTGTACTTAATGTGTTAATACAGTTGAAGTTCTGTTTCAGCCATTGTCTTCTTGAGTCCAATTGCAAGCAAGTTAAAATAAAAAGTTAGATTCACAAGCAACTGTTTAGTTCAGTATTAAAATACCAGCCGGGAATGGTCTGTGGATCTTCTGGAGTTTGGATATAAAAAATGCAAATTTATGTGAGTTTTAATGAAGAAAAATGCATGTGTAAGTGCTTTTGACTTAACAATTTTAAAATGAATAATTGTAATGGGTGGATAAAAGGTGTTGTAAACATAAATGAAGAATTAGATTACATAATTTGAGAGGAAAAGTTGGAAAAAATTGTAGATTCACCCCAACTAATGACCTGTCTCCAGCACGTGCTCAGAGACCACCTGTGGTACTGCAGCTAAAAATCTCCCCGGCTTAAGATTCGTTCCCAAAGTCCTCAATGTGAATGGATTTTGTGGATCTTTGTGACTTCCGCGTGATCATAAACTTTCTTTCATATAAATCCACCCATTTGTGCATCAAACTCGTCCACTCTATCTCTGTCGCATGTACCTTTAGGCCCGAATTTAGCCAAAATGCTAGCTCTGGGCTAGTTTACCGTTGGTAGCTTCTAATGGCAACAGGCCCCAGGGATTCAAGATGGCGGCTCATTCAAGTCAATGGCCTGTGCTCAATTGTGCGTATTCAAAGTCGTCCGTTGTTCCAAAAGTTATAGATTTTTGGCTCATTCAGGTTTTCTTGCTGTCTTTGGGAAATATTTTTATGAGGCCCATGAGAATTTAGTTGGTGGTCTTTGAGCATGTTCTGCAGAGGGGCTTAAGCAAACAATACACCATCCAGATCCTTTTATAGATCCAGGCCAAACTGAATTCCAGATTACTTTTTAATTGTTGAGTTTAAAATCCATTGTATTCTTATGTTTGACACTCATGACCGAACGATTGCTTGGTTAAATCTACGTATCAAGGCTTGGGATTGGCACAAAGAAGACACAAAATATTCTGGTAGCAGCCTTAGATTTGGCCTAGATATTTTTCTCTATTATATTTTTGATGATGGTACTGATATTCCACGAAAAAGCACAATCCCTTTGAAGTGTTGTTATAAAATCTTGTCAAAAAATATACACTGTGTTAAATGTAAACTGCAAAAAATAAAAGTCTACTCAAAGCCCATTTTTACTTCTCCTGAGCTTGTTTTCGGGGTAAAAACTACTATTTCGGATGTTTTCAAAAGTCGCCCCGGACGTCCTGTGTCTGGGCCTGAGCGGAGAGAGAGGCTGTAAGCGGGAGTGAGGCCTCCTGTCGCCTGCACTCGCTTGGTTGTGGTAAACTTTGGAAATAGGAGCTCAAATCACGCCAGAAGTCAGACAGCGAGATACCGGCGAGTGCCAAGAGCCAAATTACCTTGTCCTACTACAGTCCTGGACAGAAATGGATTCCATCTCTGCTCCGAGGTGAACAACAGATTGGTGGAATAAGCCCAAATAACCCTCGGTATGTGACGCAGCAGAGGCAGGCTGGCATTTATCACCGAGGAGAGACTCCCAGGGAACAAAGCAAAGGTATCAAGCTGTTGTCTTTGAAGAAAAGCCATTTTTACAGCTCAACTTGCTTAAAAAAAGGCAGCGGCAAAATGCAATTGAAACGTGTGTCTTCAGACTAATCATAAAAGTCAATCAGGGAAACGATTTAAGTCATTGACTGCCATTGATGTATTTATCTGATACCAGTGATTTGAACGTCCTCCTTTTCGACTGGTGATTACAGGAGAACACAACTAGCCAGAAACCAACTTTTTTTTGCTGCTGAAAGTAGACAGTACAATATTTCGGAATCTGGTTTCATATTTCATATTGAAATCTTCAAAAACGGCCGACAGTCAATGAGTTAATTAGGAAGTGTTTGAATAGATGGGGGTTGGAAAACAAGCTACTATAAAATCATCTGTCATCATTTTGTGCCATGACTAAATATTGGATAAAAAAAATGCTGTGAAATGTTACCAAATATTTTCAAATCAAGATTTTTGAGTTGATTTTAAAAGTCTACCTCAATCTCACACTTAACCGTGCATTGTAAAAATACACCATATAAATACTTACTACTTTCTTACTGCATATCACAGACTCTTCTCAGCTTTCAAAGACATCATTAGCATTAAACAATTTTTCAAGGTTTCAGGAGTCTAAACCAGTGCGTTTAAGTCCACCGTGTCATAAAATAGATCCATGCATCAAACCTGACAATATAGAAACCAAATCTTTGACAAAATAGACGTATTTTTAACTATAAATATTTGCTGTGGAATTATTTGCATTGTTGTATCAATTAATAACAAGAAAATGTCGCCATTATCACCCTCGTCAGGCAAATGTATGTGGCGAAAATCTGTCACAGTCTTCCCTAAAACGTGAGACAGGCTTCTTCTCTGACAATGTTCAAATCCAGGTTAAAATTGATTCTGTTGCGCTTTGAATCTTCACTCAGTGATTATTTATGCTTTTAATGTCCTCATGTGATGTAATGTTTATTTTCTTGTTTTGTTAAGCACTTTGAGTTGCCTTTTTTTCTGAACTGTGCCTCAAAGTAAAAAATAGTAGTTTTTTAGTACCTCCAAGAACTAGGAATTTTAACATGTTTGGGTGTCACCAAGTTGTCAATAATTCATCCTCACATAATTATATATATTTTCAAGTAGGCCTAATAACACATGTCCTTGGTTTTTTGGGGGGCGGGAGTTAATGCTGGAGGCCTTCTTAATCTTATTCTAGTGAAATATTAACATTGCCAGTCCCCGGTGTTATTATGATATCAAGGCCAAGACTCTCGGAGCAAGCATAAGTCAGCTTAACCATCAGAAATATTGTCAGAAATCAAGATGGCGGGCGCGTGGCGTGCTGTGGGCCTGCAGTGTCTGCTCTGATCTGGGTGAACTCGCCACCGGGAAACACTCCTCGCCGAATCTCTGTGATCCAGCTAATTCCATATGTCACCCACATCACTCCAGAGAGAGACGCAGGGGCAGAATTAAAGCAGCAACTTTGGCTAAGTAAGTTTTGGCCAGGCTAACACACACACAGAGACACACAGACACACACATCTATAAAATTTTATCTCCGTGTGTGAGGTCTCACACAGAGAAAAAATCAGCCGACAATTTTAAAATCGTCTCGTGTGAACCAGGCTTAAGTTATAGAGACTGTAAGAGACTATATGAGAGTATGTGGTTCTCAAACAGTGGAGCACGGCTGGAGAGTGTAATTACAGATCATCACAGAACTCATTGAGTAGATAATGGATCTTTGTAAGACTTTTTATGTCGCTACTTTGAACAGTATTCAAGGGGGTCTTGATCTTCTGAAATCTACATGACAAGATACAGACGAGGACAGAAGGACATAGGATTAAAGCCATAGAGACACTTAAAGGACAACTCACCCTCAAATCCACTTTTTTTTGCTGATAAACGGTATAAATGAGTGTCCAATAGTGTTGTGTACATATCCTGGTCATAGTTTTTCCACTTTGGTGCAAATTAGTTGAAAGTTAAACTTTCTGCCTAAAACCGTCTGTGAGGCGCCATCTGCTGGCGACCTGTATTATTACATTTGAATTTTGAATCTGGCGCCAACACTGGCGCGGCAGCAAGACCTGACGTCTGAAGCAAGACCTGACGTCTGAAGCAAGACCTGACGTCAGCAGCCCCCCGCCCAGAGCTATGTAAACGGCCCAGTCTCGTTCACGCCCCCTTCAGTCCTCCAGGCTACGCCCATTTAGAGGAAGATTTGAACAGGAAATGTGAGTAACGTAAGCTCCAAGGAGCGGGGGTGAGAACCACTTTAAGCCGGCATGAAACGATATTTAAAGGTTTTTCCAATCACAACAGCAGAAGGACTTTATTAAGTTCTCAGGGGAACCACAAAGTTGTCGATTCACCAACCGATCTGTGTTCCAATCAAACAGTTGGAACACAGGAAATGCAATAATAACAAACAAATAATAGGCATTGGTCCATTGGAAGCGAGATGACCACTGCCCATAAATGTCCTTAAAGGAATAGGCCACCGTTTTTACATACTGACATATGTTCTTACCTTACCTTGGCTTAGACTGTCCGTGCGCTCTGTCGCAAACGGAGCACAAACGCAGCCTCTTCCACATTCAGTATAGTTCCAAATCAGCTCCCGTTAGAAGCTACCAAACTCTTCCACGTGTTCCCTATTTAAATACAGTTACGTGACATGTTACACTACAAAGTATAGTAACACAGAAATGTAACATGTCGATTTTCTCAGCGGATAAAAAGGGGTACTATATTGTGAGGCGTAATAATACGAGGAGCACAACTCCTAAAGACTTCTCTCCCGCTCACTTCCGTCAATAGAAGCAGCGTGAGCGGGAGAGAAGTTAGTGCGCGGACGTAGTGCATATTATTACGCCTTAACAATGAACAATGTTTATCATCCACAGGGAGCATTATCAAAAACATATATATACATTGATTATATACTTGCGAACTAGCGAATCATACTTTTGTCTGTGATACAAACACAACTGTGTACAACACAGAGGGGTCCTCAGCCATTTACTTTATCCTACATGACTTACTTTTAGCTATATGATGTTCATGAAGCCCATTTAGTCTCTATCAACACGAACAAGTTGCTCTAAGCCCACAGAGCAGATGTTACTGTATATGCACAAGGCTAGTACTTTTCCTCTAAACTTCAGGCTCCTTCTCACCTTTTGGCCAATGAACCACAGCCATGTCTTTTGAATGAATCCCACCACAAAGGGCACACTCCAAAGCAAAACATGAAAAGAAAATCATCTCAGGCCAAAGTAAAACAATAAAACAACAAAGAATCCGTGTTTATGTCAAAGAAATTGGCAGTTTTTTCAAGGGTCGGCTTAACATCAAAGGCGTTCTCCTTTTGGCGCATCTGGAAAAGGCTGCTGTAGAGTGCGAGGAAATCAGGAAGCAGCGACTGTGGACACCAAGATTCTCTGTAACGGTTCATATTCATAACGGCTCTTACTGGAAGTTGTCTGACTTTGGAAACCTCAATAAAACAACTGTTGAGCCAGATGCCGTTAAAACAGGTTGAAAAATGTGAATACAGTAGTCATGAATGCATTGGATTTAATGGGATGTGAATGGAATAGTACAGTGTTTCTCAAACTGGGTAGGGGTACGCGGGCGCCCTCTAGGGGTACGCCAAAGAATCACTGTAAAAAAAAAAAAAAAAAAACAGAACGACACTCTGTAGCTACCCGAGTGGAAAATATAGGTTGAGATCATAAGTCGGTGGGTCGATGCTGAATTAACAAGAGGAATTGTCTGTTGAGCCGAGTTAGGGCAACAAAGCCTCAGATGACAGGAAGGAATATAGTCTAGATTAAGATCAAAAAATCTTTATTTGTCCCCACAGTGGGTGAAAATTTCCGTGTTGCACTCACCAGCTTACAGTAAGTAGGAATGAGTAGCACAAGATAACTGAACTCAATAACAGCTCCATACTAAATCGTATAAAATAAAACACCATTAACTAAGATGAAAAACTAAATTCTTTATCTTTAGCAAAACTGAGTTTTTATACATGTTTCTTCTTCTTTTGTATAGTTTAAACGTACATGTCCATTAAATTATGCAGTTTCCAAAGGGTTGAAGGAAAAAGCAGAATCACAAGGATAAGATATACTACCATTTGATTTTTACAATCAGGTTGTGTTGAGGTTATAAATATTTCATACCTTGCAAGTGAAAGCCTGATCCGGCAGACCTTAAAAGCAATGCAGGACAGGCCTGGCTATTTCTGTGATAGGGAGACTCGGGAAACATGAAGGTGTCACTGTCGGGGGTCTTGCGGATGTAAAGTTCCCCAAGGGTCATTGTTTCCCTCACCTATATACGTGGGTTGTGTGTGTAAATTATTGGGAGTAGACTCAGTTGTACGTTGAAAATAATAATAAGGAATATTAACAAGAAGTTTACATCTTTGGATGTGTCCAAAAAGCACAATATAAACCATATGCTTTGTTCTCATTAAACTCACAGAATGAAAAGGCCACTTCCAAGTAACACATATTCTAAATAATTCTTACATGATAAAAGTTAAAGGGAATATATTGAATAGCCATTAAAAAGGTTCTAGTTTTGTGGTCCACCCCGAGTTAAAGACTTAAATGAACTCTCACAGCCATCTGCCTTCTGAGTTGCCTCAATGCAGAGGACTGAGCGGTTCCTCCTGATTCTGCGGTGAGGCAAACCGGAAACCTCTTGTTTTTTGTCACCAGTTGACCAAGTAACCTATACACACAACTCCAGGAAGGCTGCACCATGCAACCCATTCTATGAACACAAGCCCCAGCTTGTATCACTGAAGCAATCACTGTTACATTATCTTTGGACACAATGTGCCTTCAGTGAGAGCTGGTCTACTGTTAGTCCTCTAATCAGACTCAAGTACCCTGCAGCAGGTCAGCCCTGTCGAGCCCCCTGATGAATGCCTCTGCTCATGTATGCTTTACTTTTCATTGCACAGGGACACATTGTCTGCAAAACCACAATGAGAATAATTCTTTTTTTCTATATTTAAGTGATACAATGTGGAAGGCTGTGCACAAAGACACGCAAAAGACCTGATCCACACAAGGAAATATAAAGGCTAAATAATACCATAAATTTATTACTATTTCATAATTTTGGTACCAACAAAAGATAATTGTGGTGTCGACAGTAGCTCTAGTTGCTAGAGCATTTGGGCCTGAGGTTTGAGTTCGAGTCCACCCATTTAGACTTCCACAAACTCCCATGTCAGCTGTCCATTGTGTCCTTGGGCTTAGACACTTAACTTGAGTCAGTAAGACTTGAAGCCCTGATAGCCCCCGCTTGAAAGATCAAAGGTGGGGGGGGGGGGGGACTCCTGTGGACTCACACCTGCAGGCGGATCAGTGAGGGGCTAGGGCTCTGTGGACTGGGGTGCGTGCAGCTTGACTGCCACCCCACGACCAAGAATGGTCGGCGTGGGATGTCTACATAGAGTAACTTTGCCAAATATCTGGTCACTTTTATGTTTTTATTTTAAAGTAGCCCTAGGTACCTTCTGTGTGCACTCAAATCATTCCAACAGCCAATAAACCCTGGCCAAAAGGGACACACTATTTGACAAACGAGGTTTGAAATTTATTGGAATGTATTGTTGGGTCTAATTCTTGAAAAACAATATTGTGTTTCATAGACTGAAAGTACTTTCTGCTGCAATCACCTTGTAGTAGTTGTAACTCTTAATTAACACATATCATATTAACTTATTCATGTTCATGAATTTAAAATGCTTTTGGATTGGCATTTACTTTGTCTTTCCATTGCACATGTAGTAATGTACAGTCTGAACTTTGTTCACCGAAAATTATGTTACATTTGTACTGTAATGGCAACTTAAATTCTTATTTGATTCTTATTATTCATGTCTTATTCCAAGTGTTTTTCTCTCGGAGTAAATGCTTACCATCAGATAACTGCAGCTTTTTGCCACAAAACGTGAAAGCTGCATATTATGGACTTGTTGTATTTTGACAGCTCCAGCACCTCAGCCATCACATTCTCGCTGTTACGGTCCTGGGATGCTTTCGCACTCAATACCATTTTTGTGCACAGATTTTTAGGCGAATGAATTTTTAAATGGCGGTAAAATCCTACTGGGCCTCTGAGTGCTTTTTTTGTATTATACACAATCATTGATGTCAAACCAATGCTGCAGTATTTACAGGGTAATGGGGATAGACTCATAATATCAAAACATCCAAATTCCAAAGCCTCATTTTCACCTTTTAGAACCACTCTTCTCCAGAAACACAGCAGATTTGGCAGATACTTTTGACATTTTGTTTGATAGATTTTTTTAAAGATTTGGTGCAACATTTAGTGACAACATCCTACTTCTCTAATTTCTCTATTTGTTATCACGGAAGTAAACACACGACGGATATTTGTGACTGTTTTTGATGTCAATGGTTTTTTACTGAAATAGAAACCCCTTGGGTGGACCCAAATTTGGCCTTTGGGTGGGGGTTCTATATCAGTCAAAGGGCTGCTGATTTTGTCATTATTTCAGTACAAAGACTGAATGACAGGAGCACCCTTACTTTTTTATAAAAAGGGTGATAATTGGACACTAACTGACATTGTTGTTGTTGCAGATAACTTTTTCCCTGAAAAACATTGTGGCAAGTGTGGGTGCTCAAATGATTTCCCTCTTTGACCTTAATTTCACTTGATGATCATGTTCATTAGATTCACTTAAGGGGACAATATTTTTAGAGTACACTTACATTGTTCCAGATAATCAGAGCACAAGGGTGGCAGTACTTTCATTGATTAGGAAAACGAATGATGGCCATACTAACCATGAATATGATTTCTCATATTAGAGAATGAGGCTTTCATTTTTTTTGTCATGTGAAATTTAGCTGGTAGCTAGAGTTTGTACTGTTTTAGCATCAGTACTGTACTAGTAATCAGTTTACTGGAATGTGTAGTTACTGTGTTCACCAGCAGGAAGATTCTCGACAGCAAAAAGTTGGACTGTTATTTGGAATGACTTTATTAGACCACAAAGAGAGTAATTATAGACGGCCCACGTAAATATTATGATTCTAAAACAAAAACACATCATACACTCTGTTGAATACAAACCGCATAATGATGCGTGTCCATATTGTTTGTTATAAAGAAACTATACTGATCTATTATCTAATGGTTCATCAAAATGCCTAAATCTGTGTTATTGCAAACTGAAAATTGATTCAACTTTTGTATACATTCAGGCCATAAATAGTTCTGCGTAGAAACCTTTGCGTGATGTTAGGTTCTTCCTCCCTTTGCCAGACAAGGAGCGGCGCTGTGCGACAGGCCACCGCCTCCTCTAGCGTCTGCAGCGCAGGGTAAACAGAAACATACTGTAGCTGACTGAGAGTAGCTTACCTGCTCTGCATGGACACAGAAGAACGCCAAGGCACCAAAGGTGACGGGAGAAGAGGGAACTAAAGCAAATAAAGATCAGAATAAGAAAATCAAAGCCCCGGTGGGAATATATGTTGATAAATTGTATCCTCTGGAGCGACCCCGTTGGTGCGGGCGCTCGGACGGGAACTAGCAAGTAAATCTTTCAGTTATTCTATGTTTATTTTGATAGCAGTATCTTGCTTGTGTACCATTCATCAGTGATAGTTGTAACCAGCTTCAAGAAGTTGCGCTCATTGCTAATGTTTGCATACCGTAAGTATCAGATTGCTAATACAACTAGATGGCTTGTGGGGTGGGAGAGCGGTAGAGGAGAAACTAGGGAGGCCTTTCTCCAATTGAGAAGCTGTCGACGCGAGTTGGGGGGGCGGTTGCTAAACATTCAATTGAAAAAAAAAAACCACCTTGAAACGGGT
This sequence comes from Knipowitschia caucasica, assembly GCA_964034765.1. Taxonomy (NCBI): domain Eukaryota; kingdom Metazoa; phylum Chordata; class Actinopteri; order Gobiiformes; family Gobiidae; genus Knipowitschia; species Knipowitschia caucasica. Next base: position 23,722,319 of record OZ035832.1, on the reverse strand, counting down.
AGTTAGTAGTATAGTAGAGTATTATGTAAGTAAGTTTTTATTTATATACCGCCCTTTTCATGCCGATCTGAGTCTCAAAGCGGTTTACAATTGTTAATATGGGCACTTGTCTCTCACTCCACCAGAGATGGGGCGGCGCGTCGCCAAGTTACAGGAGGCACATGCCAGAAACTATGGACATATTTTTAGTGGTATGGGAAACCGGAGTACCCGAGGGAAACTACGTTAGACACGGGGCGAGACATGCATAACTCCACTCAGAAAGGCCTCGGTCCGGCCGGGATTTTGAACCCCAGGACTTCTTTGCTGAGAGGCGGAGTGCTATCACTCAGCCACGTGCCGCCCACCTATAGCTCGGGTTAGCTCCTTTAGACCAGGACAGCATTGAACTGAGCTGAAGTCCTGGCCTGGTGTCCGTTTCACATACTAATTGAACCTCCTGGATCCTGGATTGACACCTACAAAAGAATATCATATAAGAAAATCGCTCATAGTCAAGGACATGTCCTGTCTTCCATAAGAAACCTGCGCACAAAGGCTTCATATTGTTATCTTAACTGTGGGGCATTTGTCATCTGCAAAATGCTTGGAATTTCTTACATGACATTTACCATCTTACCTCTTATCAAACTGTATTAAGTGCATGGAAAATTTCATTAAATCATGCAAATTATGTTGCAAGGCCTTGAGGTAATAATTTCTGTATAATTTATCCACGTGTCCATTTCTAGCTAGGACTATTTCCTCTGAGGTAGCCAATAGCCAAACAATAAATAAGCGTATAGGCATCTAATTTATTTCAAGATTAATTTATTTTCCTATTACATGTGTCTTATGAAGCCCGTGGCGGGATTTTTATCGCTTATCCATTTTTTCTATGAAAGATTCCAAAAGTTTCCTCCGCATCATATAAGCCTCAGGGCTGGATCTTGTATGTCGGACCACATCCAAATAAAAATAAAAATAAAATCCATCAGAAAACACCACCAAAACAACACAAAAAAAAAAAAAAAAAAAAATGAAATAATATGGTTTCAAAATGTTGTTTCTATACAGTGGTTCACTCTTTTTTTGTGAGGGTTATGTTTATAAAAAAATACCATGATATAATAAAATAAATAATACTGCGAACACAGCAGCTGTTTTCTTTTAGTAAGCCGTAAACCAAAACTCTGTACACTTTTTCTAACCACCTGAACGCACCAACTGCTGAAGTGTTGACCGCTGAGATAGCGAACCTGTTTCGTTATAGGTTCTGGTTGCAGCTGTAGCTGTCAAAAGCCATGCATGCCCTGTGAAATACCGCTGCATGTAGGACCGGACTCAGGGCTACTGGAAGGTGAACCGCTTTATGTGAGGTTACACGTGTATTCTAATTTATTTGCTCAAAAAGTTTTTCTCCTAATGTGGATAAATAGAGCGTCTTAAGAGGACGAACCTCAGTGGTGGAGGTTTATATTGTTATTGTGTCAGTGGAGGACATGATGCAGAGCGCCTCTTTCGGGTCTATTAACAAAAGTGTGGCCTTTAAAACAGGGAGTCAGTGGTCTTGAGTGGAACCTGATCTCTGCCTGCAGGGAGGTATATGACTTCAGCGGCCGGATGGTCACAGAGGTGGTTGGCACTCCTCGCTTCTCAGTAAACAAGGTCCTGAGTTTTGATTCCACTTCCAGATGGGGCCTTTTCCGAGTTGAGTTTGCATATTCTCCACTGGGTCTGATAGATTTCCTCCAGTTGATTCTGGCTTCCAACCAGACTACTGTAAAAGAAAATGATTGTAGTGATTAGAAAAAGGCAGTCAGAGCTGCACCCAGTACACAGGAAGCACCAGCCCTCATGTCCTCCTGCAGGTGGTTGAGTCCACTGGAGCTGAGATCTACAGCTGGTGCTTCAGGCAACAGTGGAGTTAAGTGTCTTGCCCAAGGACTCAACGACAGCAATCATCAGTGGGGTCGGGATGTAGGTCTTGTGGTGGGCACGAACCCACAACTCCAGGCTTCAAGGCAATGCTCTACAACTGGAGCCCCTGTAATACCGTTCCAAAAAAAACTCATTATTGTGCACACTAATTACTGAATTAACTTAGGGGCTCTGTAGGCTTTAACGTATTCCAAGAAGATGCACAAAACACTTGATGCTGTTAATTAATGAATAATTTGCTTTTTGGATCTTTGGTTTTTCATTGCCAAAGTTGTTAGTGCTTTTTTATCCATAATATCCCATTTTTTCTGCTCTGTCAAACAACAATCAAATCTATTATCTTGAGATGAACATCCACACAAAAGCTAAAAAGGATCAGATAAGAATAAGATGTAGAAATTAGTGACAAACAACAAATATTTCCGAAGGTCCTTGGGAAGAAAGCCCAATGCCGCTTCAAAATACTTTCTTTTCCCGCAGTATTTATAAACCTGTTAGAAGAAAAATAGTAGTCTTGAGTTTGTTCTTGACGATGTATAAAAAGACCATCGCGTCCGTTCCCCAAGTAGACTGTGAGACGAGCACAGAATAAGTGCCTCAGGAGCCGACAGAGTCCTGCTCTAATGTCACCAGGTCAATAAACTGTGTAACATTGAAATTTGACACGCTGCGAGTGTGCCTCAGAAGAAACAGACTGTGTGGACAAAAAGTGTTCTAATCTCTTTCTAAAACTGTTCTGTGTCCTCGAAAAAGAGGCAATGTTCTGACTTGTTCTTTGCTTTTGAAATCAAACACCAATTCTCCCGGGACAAAAGAAAGGGACACAACTATTGACACTAAATGAATAGTTTATATATTTGGCCCTCTTTAGCTGACAAGTGTTTATATTGATCGTCAAATACAATTCTATTACGGACACATTGTCAGCAGGTTTTTGTGCGGAAATCTTGTAGAAGTTTTAAGCAAAAACCATGCAAAGCTTTACTGTTTTAATGATCCTGTGTGCTTAGCATTTTACTTCCCAGCAGTTTACTTCCCCTCTGCTCTTTTAGCTTGCTGCGGGCGTTGCATTTGAGATCTCAATGAGATTTTTAGAGTTTATTTTGTGAGTCACATTTTTTGTCTGATATACGTTGTTCCTCACAAGAATTATGTTTTCAGTTCAGGGCATTCACTTCTGATCCAGCATTGTGTCACTGTCCCCATTATTTATTAATAATTGTTTTACCAACTGATAGAATATATTTAAAGCCGTTTAGCAATATGTTCATACAAATAAAAATGTAATGTGTTAAAAAAATGATTGTTTATTTCCACTGTCATAGCTTTCATGCCTTCAGCGCTCACTTATTTCCGGCGTTAGTTCCTTGCTAGCGACTGCGCCGGTGGTCGCAAGTCATGTTAGCAGCTATCGTCGGCCGTTTGTGATGACAACAGAAATAGAACCATCTTCAAAAAAGGCCGTCTGTGGGTTGTGGGTCCGCTGAGAAGATGTGAACGACAGAATACCGGCATAACGTATAGGTGAAAGACAGGGGGAGGATCAAAAGAAAAGAGGTGGGAGAGATGGGAACTTTGGTGAAATCTCACTTAATATACCTTTAATTCAATGCAATTAATTCAAGTTTATTCTTGTATAGCCCAAATCTCAACAGTAGTTATTTTTCGACTTCATAATAACCGTCGATTCGCCAACACTGATCAGAAAATAATCATTCAAACCAATAAAATAAAACAGAAACAACAGTGGTTTTAGGTCCATAAGGGGGCAGATAACTGTGTTGCCAATGTCCTTTACATGGATCATCACCACTAATATGATAATGTTGTAACTTATTTGAGACCAGGTCAACAAACAGCCACATTTAAATTGCTGTGATAAAGGGTACTGAAGCGGAATAAAATACATACAAATAATTTGGTATTTTTTTTTTTTTTATGCAAAAATGGCTCTTCCACTTTTTCTCTTGACAGGTCACGGTATGAAACAGCAGTATAAGCAGAGACTTGGGGCGATTGTGTAAAAAACACCCTCCATGCACTCTCAAACATGCTTTGTTTTGCTTTTCCTTTAATTACCATAAGGCCTTTGTTTGGTTGTTAACATGGGACAAATCAGCGTTTTTCTACTGAGACGATGCCCACTGATATCAAAACGCGTAAAGAACACTGAAAAACTCTTGAACAAGGGGAAAAAAGTTAAAAATAACACATGTAGCCGATCGCATCATTTGTTAGTATGAACATTTACCATTATACCAAAGGTTTAGGCATGCACTCCTGTGTAAGCTCATCTCTGTGTGTGAGAGAGTGGATCTCATGCCGCAACTATTGTAAAGTGCTTTGTGACTTGGTCTGTGAAAATCCATCCATCCATCCATCCATTTTCTACCCTTTAATCCATTTCTGGGTCAGGGGGGTGGCAGTCAGAGATGCCACCCAAGTCTCATAGCACCAGCCCCTCACTGACCCTCTGCAGGTGGTGAGTCCACAGGAGGACGGCTGCTCTCTGAGTGTGAGCATAGCCTTGATCTTTCAGTGGGGGCTTTTTGGGCAAAGTGGGGTTAAGTGTCTTGCCCAAGGACACAACGACAGCAGTCGACATTTATAAATATGTGACATTCTAAAACCATGTGTTTTATGACCCATCGACCTCTGTATGGGAGGCCAGTCCTTTTAAATCTAATTCTAGGTGTCTTCTTGTGGGACCAACTAAACAACAGATGGGTTCTGCTGTTTGGATTTGTCTTGCCTGGCCTGCCAGACACTCCTCCTTTCTGTTCAAAAGAAGAACCGTCTGGACACCTCTTCCTAGCCTATCATTTCACGATTTTACCCACATCGGTCCAATCACGCACCGAGAGGCGGGACTTCCTTTCACCTTTGAGTTGCTAATAACTCCTCGTATCTTTAAGTTTTTGTTACAAAATCGACAGCAGTCGTTTACATTTGCACTAGCTGACATGCCGCCATCCCTTGTTTTGTGTTTACTGAAACGGCTTGGGTGCCGCTAGTTGCTGCGTCATATCCTGTGTGCATCTAATTGGTTGATGCAGTCTGTCAACCACGCCCACCGGGAATTCGCTGAGATCAAGCTCGTTCCCAGACTATATGTCTTTGAAAAAGCATATCGTTTGGCAGGCCAGGCAAGGATTTGTCCTCCTAGCCTTGGCCCCTGCTGATGTCTGCACTATTCAACCCACTCCATCAAGAGTGGGTTGACGACTGGAGTCTGCCAGTCTACTCATTTGACATATGATAAGACACATAACCTTTCTTAAAGGCACACCGTGTAACTCTTGGCCACTAGGGGCGCTAGACCTGCAACTTTCACGTTTAGCGCCCCTAGTGGCCACAAGCAACTCAGCACTGTCGCAAAAGTCAACAAACAGTCAGCCGGTGTCTTTTGAGTGTGTATTCAGACAGCATGCACTGGTGTGTGTGTTCAAACTGTAGAGACATGCCTACAGATATTGAGAGACTCTGCTGTGGTCAGCCTCCAGACCGCTGCATTAGTAATCTACCACACATGGACTTCTATATCCTGGATGAGGGAGTTCTGCGTCTAGCTCGTGCTGCGTGGAATGACATCTTTGCAGTCGATGACATCCAGGAACCAGGTGAAGAGCAGCGCTCATACAGACATGCAGCTTACAGCACGATCCCTTTCGCGTTTCCTCTTTTTAGCCTCCTCCGAAGGTTTAAAATTTTTCCTTGCCTCAGCCATGACCAGGAGTCGAGCAGGTGAAAAATGAGTAGCAAAAGCCTTAGCTCCATGAGTATATCAGCGCCTGTAGCCGTAAAGCAAGTCTTTCTTCCAAGTCACGTGACCTGGTGGCAGACGGTCCGTCTGCTCGAAACTTACATGGGCGGTATTTCAAGAGGGCAGCCCCGCTCGGAGCATTGCAAGTGTCAAGCGCTGTATATTGGCCCAAGTATTCATATAAAATAACTCATATGTGTCAACTCTTTAGGTCACAAAGTCCGCGGTGTGCCTTTAACATATATTTACTTCATATTTTAGGTGATTTCATGTACTTAGATATTAGGTTAATTAGTGTGATGTGTTTTGTACTGCAATAGGTTTGTCCTTTAGGAAAGCGGGCTGTGGAGACTAATTCGGGGAGTTGTTTAGACAAGAGATGGATCTCAGACCGGTGACAGCTGCCTGGAGACTTTAAGCAATAAAATCTATAGATTGGGGAGGAGTAGTGCGTGAATGATTCTGTTTAGGTGCGGAATGGAGACGAGGAAACCAGATGGTGCGAAGGCGGATCACGGGACCGGAAGCTGCCTGATACCACGCCCCTTCTTCCTGCACATTGACTTATAGTGAATAGCTTGAATGTGTGAAGTTAGTTTTTTAGACCGGACCAGGGACAGCAGTGTGACTTTGTGTGGAGCGCCCACCCAAAGTTATACTTTTATACTTTATATAGAGAATAAGGGATAGCTACTTTTGGTCCGGACAGCTATTTTAGATTCTTTTTGTATTAGGGAAATAAACCTTTTTGAATTTAACTTTCTGAATTTTGGTCATCTTTATAAGGGATTTTGAACACGTCATTTTTTAATACGATACTGCTAATTTACACATCACGCATTACAGCACGTACGCGTTATACGCGCAGCAGACGCGCATAACTTTTTTCCATGTTAACCTATGATGATATTTACACTTCTAGCGTTATACGCCCGTATGACGGACGTATGACGCGAAGCTGCGCTCTAATTTAGGATGGATTTCTAATTTTGTGTGCGCACCAACGCGTTTCCCATTGAAATCTCATGTAAAACATGATTTTTCTAGCGGTCCTTGGCTCTAGATCGCATCTGCACACACACAGCACTTGTGTCTAAACATCAGCAGGTTTTACAGTGATTCTGGACATCATTTTTTTTCTTTCATAAAGTCTCACGTCTGGCCAAACCAGCGCACATGAGGACAAACACATGCATATGATTTGTGTTGCTCTACATCAGTCCTCTGGCCCGTATTGTCCTCTACACTGCTCCATAGACTACACAGGGAGAGCATCAGAAGACGCGGACCTGCGCGCACGGCCAGTGTAGATACTCCAAAAAAATGTTACGCGCAGAGAGCGCGCAGTAAACAACGCGCTGTTTACGCCTACTGTGTAAATTCCCCGTAAGACTCCACTCAGCACTTTTCACGGCATAAATTTCATATACAGCTGCTTCAATGACCTCAAGTTTTCAATTAAATTATGTACTATGATACAACTTGTATGTAGTAAAAAGCATTATTGTGAACTACTTAGAAAAAAAAATCGGGTTATAGCTTCTTTAAATACAAGCACAAAACAGAATGACAACACGTGAATACTGCAGATAATACGAGATATAGCACAGTAGCACGGGAAGGACGTTAGCTTAGCTGCTATCGATAGCTAAATTAAGCTAAATGTAGCTAGCTCACTGTGTACAAAAGACAATCAAACACTTACATGGGTGAATACATTTCAGGACGTAATGTAGCCGAAGCAGAGCCGAGCAGAGCAGCCGGTTTTAAAGATGGCGGTTGAGTTGTTTTTCCCAAAGGGTCAGACGTCGCTTCCAGTGACGACACTCGTTGACCAATCAGTGTAAGGCAGTGGGCCGACGTCACGCCGGGTATATGCGCCAGAATATACCCGGGGTTAAAGTAGCCTAGGCCAGATTACACCCCGGGGGTTAAAGTAGCCAAGGCCAGAATAGACCCCGGGGTATAAACTGGCCTAGGCTAATTTAACCTAGCCTGGCTCTGCCAGACCCTTGTAGTTCCGCCATGCTCCACCAGAGGCGTTTGGCTGAACCACATGGGTTTGGTATCGAGCCCATAGCGAACGCCTTCCCCAGATTATTTTTTAATCGACCAATCAGGATTGCCGGTGTTACGTGGGGTTTGCACTGCCTTCTCACGCTTCTCTCATGCAGCAGCGAGAGGAATCCAAGATGGCAGACATAAAGTCCGCGAATCTTTTTAAAAGAGTAAATACGATCCAATTAAGACACGAATGTCACTTTTAATGAAATTTGAGGCGAGATGTAGATGGTTCTAGGTTGATATATGTGTGTTTTAAGAGTCAAATGTTCCTGTAAAGTTTAGTTGAAGCACCGGTTCAGTGTTCCTGTTTACACACTATGCAGCAGGGTTGCCAGGTTTGGTGGTTCCCGCATATTTTTTCCAAGAGACTTGTAGGTATTAAATAAACAGAAAGACAATAAACAGAATCATGATAGCCCAAGTTGATTATATTCCTTTTTTTATTTTTTTGGGTATTCTCGCGGATTTTGGGTTGGAAAATCTTGCTGGGATTTGGCAACCTATGGGAGCCGTGTGCTTTGATGTGAGTGGTTGAAAGCAGACTTCATTCAAGATAACGGACAAGTCGTCTATCCAATCACATACAAGGATTTTTTTTACAAGGCCCTGCCTTCTGAAATCCAACCACTATGGCTGTGTCCAAAACGCTAGGCATCGGGCCGCGTAGGGTGGTTGCGTAGGCATCGAGGGAAGGCCGCGTAGCCACAGGCGAGTTAGGTGGCGAGACCAGAGGTGGATTTGGACAGCAGCTGCCTTCGTTGCCTGGCAACCCAAGACTCAGAGCGGAGCGGAGAGAAAGGACAGCGCCGCCATGATGGAAGGTAAAAAGTTTGAAATACGCTTTGATTAGGGTATAATAGTTAATTGTAATAACATTTGAGGCGAGAAATACCCCCCTCTATTGTCATCTCACAGGTCTGTTTGGTGATAAAATAGATTTTTTTTCCGGACTTATCCACTAGCTAACAGCGGGGGTGGGCGGCGCCGATGCCCAGACAAGACTCCTAAACGCGTGGACTCATTTTGACAAGCTCCCCTGGTGCTAGTAGTCAAATATGAAAACAAGACAACCCTAAGTGAATACAATGAGGGATTTTCTTTGTTATAATAAATGGTATAATTACTAGTTCCATTATATATATGCATTATGTAGATTTAGCACTTTTTTAATGTAATCAATATTTTTGTATGGCCCTTGCTCATCTGTTTTGTGTATATAAGTAAGTTGCATTATATTTGTTGAAACATGTTTTTTGAAAACAGATTAATAACTTGTATTTGTATATTACAATTGTATTTGTATATTACAATTGTCTGAAGTCAAAAGCTAACTTATTGTTAGTATAAGGACTGCTGATAAGTGTACTTTGTAAACAAAAATTACATACACATTCTGCCCTGATGTCTAATTATTATAGCAGTTAACAACCACAACTACTGCAGGAGTATAAGACACAATATTGTATTTGTTGTCATTAATTTGTTTCTACTCTTTTTTATGTAATTACAGAATGAAGAGTCTGATCGTTGCCAGGATTGATTCCATCTGCTCATGATTTAATAAAGAACTTCTCATTGGAGACTCACTACACCCTTGAGTTACTTCTTCATGCAATCAGACTGTACAATGAGTAATGCTTGCTGACCCTGTGCATGTCTATCACATTATAAATATTTGCAAAACTGTACAGTAATAATTGAAATTGAATTGAGTTAATGGCTCTCTAATGTTAAGACATTTGATGACATTGTCTTTCTTCAATTAAAGATTTCTTTTATGTTGTTTCATTCTCTTGAGTAGTCACATGCCCAACACTGGACACTGAAATGTGGGACAAATAAAGGATCTCTTATCTTCCCATATGGAATTCTTTTTGTATTGACTGCATTATTGTTTTAATTATTCTCTTTGAAAATAATGATTAACTACGGATTACATTTGAGTACTGTACTCTTTAACACGTCTTTGTAAACTATTCAATGATCAAGATTGATAAAAAAATAAAAATAAATAAGTACGTTGGTCCTATGTGCATTCCGCTGTGTGCAAATTCAGTTTTTGTTGTTGTAAGGATGGATCCTGAGTTAGCAATTTTGTTTTTCATTGTTTTAAACTTATTCAATGAGCTCGAGAGAGACAGGCAGGCACGCAGGCGACGAGTGGTCCTTCTGCGCACCAACAATGTAAGTTACGTTTTTTATACGAGATTATACTGTTTTGACAGTCAAAAAGGGTTAGCATGAAATTGTTACAGATGTACTAAACATAACAAAGACCAATGGTGCTAAAGTTAAAACGTTTTCCTTTGTTTTAATAGAGCTAGCATTACACATAATTCAATGAATAGTCATCAAAAACATTGCAACAATACTCATTACCAATAGAAGTCACCACTGCCCACGTTTTAACTAATGATCTTAACCTATTGCATATAAAAAATGATTATATTATACATACATTATGTACATACATTATTTATAAAGAGTAGTTACAAAATCTGGAATGACACATTCACTTTTTGTATTCGTTTTTCCAACAGGATAGGAGTCCTTACTGCAGGGTAAACCTGAGGGTGCCAGTGCTGGACAGTTTTTTTAATGATGGAGATTTACGTCCAGATTTTCGGCTGAGCAGGGACTCGTTTGGTGTGTTGCTGAACCTCCTGCACCAGGACCGGCACCATGGATGGGGTGCAGAGATTGAGGTCCTGGTCTTCCTCTTCTGGCTGGCTAGTGGGGCATCATACCGGGTGGTGTCCGGGTCTTTGGGATGCCCAGATCCACCGTCCACTTCATTGTCCACCGGGTCACTGGGGAGGTGGTGGCACTACGCCACCGAGTCATCCACCTCCCAAACACCCCTGAAGACCTGCAGACAGTGACCCGGGGGTTTGCACGGCTGGCGAGGAGCGAGGTCTTCACAAGAGCTGCTGGGGCAATAGATGGCTGTCACGTCGCGATCAAGCCTCCAGGCGGCCCTGATGGTCAATGTTTCCAGAATAGGAAACTTTTCGCAAGCATAATTCTTCAAGCGCTGTGTGACCATCAGGGCCGCTTCATGGACATCTACGTGGGCTGGCCTGGGTCAGTCCACGACTCCAGGGTCCTCCGCTACAGCCCTCTGTACCTCAGAGGGCTGTATCCTCCTCCAGGGCACTTCCTCTTGGCGGATGGAGGGTATCCCTGCCTCCAGCGTCCTCTCCCCCTCATCACTCCCTACAAGCGGCCGGTGCAGGGTGTGGCGTCCCGGCGCTTCAACGCTGATCATTCCAGGGCACGCTCCATTATTGAGTGTGCCTTTGGAATGATGAAGACGAGGTTCCGGGCCATCTTCTTTCACACCCTGGAGGTGCACCACACCTTTGCACCAAATGTAAGTGATAACCATGTTTGCAAACTTTCAAACATTTTCAACTTCCTGTAATTCACTTCAAAATACAGTATTTATCATAATATTGTCTTTATCCATGTTATTAATACTGCAGCTTTTTCAGGTCATCGCCGCTTGTGCTGTCCTTCACAACATCTACCTTGGGGTTGGAGATGTTGTGGCCCCAGAGGACAGCCCAGAGGACAACACAGAGGAGGATGAGGGGGAGGAGGACACCGTCTCAGCAGCGCAGTGGAGAGACCGTCTGTCTGCTGAGATGTCTGCCCTGGAGGAGGTGCAAATGGACCATGAGTACCTTTAGGTATTTAAAGTAGTACTAGAATTTAATATGCTGCTATCCAGAATATATAACTACAATATGTGTTTATAATATTTCGGGTGTTCATTTTGACATGTTCAGATGAATTATGTTAATAAAAACTGCTTTGAAGTGGCACCTTTTCACTTCCGCATAGAAACGCTAGGGGGAGCCAAAATGGCGGCGATGACGTAGCAGAAGGGCATCTCACAGCAGCAGACAGCAGTCGCGGCTGAATCTGTAGGAGGTTTCACTGTCATCTCAACAAGGTATAAACATATTTTCATCCGTTTTGTACATAATAGTGCGCAACTCTTTTAACCTTTTAGCCTTATTTGTGAGATTCAAGCAAACTAGTGTTGGGCAAGTTAGCTAACTCTAGTTGATATCATAAAACATGCTAACAAGGCTAATATTCGTTTTTACATTATGCCAGTCTCACTTTGGTTGCCTTAGATTTATTTACCACAATGTACATTGTAATATTCAAAAATGCTAACACCTATTAACGGTTTAATTAGCATTTTTATCAATGATTGCATCACATGTAGTCTATGTTTTCAACTTCTGCAGCTTTTTGTTCATAAAAGTAAAATATTTATTTAACTCAAGTTATTTTGATTAGCATTTATGGATATTACAATGTACATTGTGGTAAATAAATCTAAGGCAACCAAAGTGAGACTGGCATAATGTAAAAACGAGCCTTGTTAGCATGTTTTATGATATCAAGTAGAGTTAGCTTAAGCCTGGTTCACACGAGACGATTTTAAAATTGTCGGCCGATTTCACTCCGTGTTAGACCCCACACGGGGAGATTAAAAATCCTGCGTCTAACCACTTTGGTCGTGCAGTGTGTGGTGCGTAGCCACACGGCAAGATCACGCAAGCCACAAACATCACACACGAACCGACCGATATTATAAACACTTATTATACGGCTCCTCACAGCAGCAGTAGAATGCTCCATTGATTTGAATGTAATTTAAAAACGTTCTACCGGTCATTATTTTCTATAACGGACCTCTCAAAACAATAATGACCGCTGCCCATGGCAACGCACTCTCTGCTTGTCTTTCAAATGCGTGGATAACTCCGCAAGTAGTTCCGGCCACTCCGGAGCTAGCCACGCTCAATCAACACACTTAAATGTTAATCGGAGAATACTTATACATATACATTCTTCACACACGTGCACGGAAATTTTCAGAATTTTCTGGTCTTGTCTTCATGACAAAAATACTATTTCTCTGCGTCAAAAAGCGATCGTGAAAAACCCGGAAGTAGTTCTGGCCGCTCAATAAACGCAAATGCCAATCAATCAACGCAATGAAATGTTAATCGGAGAGTAATTTATACATATCCAGTCTTAATACAAGTGCACGGAAGTTTTCAGAATTTTCCGTTTACGTTTTCATGACAAAAACACTGATGTAATGCGAGAAAAGGCGATCCCGAAAAACCCGGAAGTAGATACCGGCACATTTTAAGATACCGGCACATTTTCGGACACATTTGCAGAGGATCGAATTATGGATTTAGGTTAGGTTTATGTATGGGTCACTCACTGCTGATGTTCAGAATTCTTTGTTCAGTTTTCATGCAGTTCCAGAGAGTTCTAGTTTGGAAGTTGCCAGCCTAACTGTTGCCCGCGGTTGCCGAGCAACGGGAAAACTTTTTGGGACTACTTTATTTGTTGTCATTAAATAAACTTTTGGCATTCATAAAAGTGATCTGAAGTTTATTTTGTGTGTTAAGTTGGTACAAAGCAGTATAATAAGCGGGATAATGTATAGCCTACAGGTCATTATCGGAAAATAAGTACCTTCAGGGCGGAAGCAGACCCCTCCGCTGCGCGTCGGGGTCCGCTTCGCCCTGTCGGTACTTATTTTCCGATAATGACCTGTAGGCTATACATTATCCCTTACATATTGTAGTTATATATTCTGGATAGCAGCATATTAAATTCTAGTACTACTTTAAACACTTAATTACTTATGTAAATATATGTGAAGTTGCCCAAACAAATCCACAGACAAGTCACTTTGTCACACATCCATTCACTTGTGTGTATAAAATGTTTTATTTTTTAAACAAATGTGAATCTTTATACCATCTTTTCATAGGACATGGCAGCCATCTATTGCCCCAGCCAGCCGTGCAAACCCAACAAATGGACGATGAAGTGGACACACCCCCGGTATGATGCCTCACTCGCCAGAAGAGGAAGACCAGGACCCTGATCTCTGCACACATCCATGTTGCTGGTCCTGGAGAATGGGATTCAGCAACACCCCAAACGAGTCCCTGCTTAGCCACACAGCACTGGCACTCTCAGGTTTATCCTGTATGGCTTGTTAATAGTTTTATTTTATTGTTTGTTGAATAAATGGTTACATTGATTTTCTTGTGCTATATTTTTGATTCCACAAAATAATACTTGAGCTCTCGAACTGCTTCACACATTTACCAGGGGTTTTTTGTCCCATCAAACAAGTGTATAAAATCTGTATATACAAAATATAGAAATTACATAAAAGAAATTAACCAATCATACACACCTTCAAGGGGAAATGTAAAGCCACTGTTGGGTAGACAAACACACATGTTAAGGTTTAGTCTTCGAACCCCAAAGCAGAGGGAGGCCAAAGCAGTTTAACAAAAGTCTTTAATAACCAAAAATACAAAAATACTCAAAAACGGTTGGAGCAGTGGAGACAGGGAGCAGGCCGGCCGAAGAGCAGAGCAGAGACATGAGGACTGGACGAGCACAGGATCGATGAGACGGAATTTTCTGGCAGAGGAGTGATGAGTAGACCAGGTTTATATACTGAGTAGAGTGGAGTGAGTGGATGCAGGTGTGTCTCGTCAGCAGCCCAGCAGAGACCGGCCACGCCCCCTGTCTCACACATGCTCTGGAAAGAAAGATGGGGAGAGACCAAAACAAACAGAACCATGACAGTACCCCCCCCTCAAAGGCCGCCACCCGGCGGCCCGCCGGGCTTGTTAGGATACCGGGCATAGAAGTCCCGCAGGAGACGAGCGCTCCTCGGGGCCATACCCCTCCCAGTCCACCAGGTACTGCAAACCACGGCCCCGGCGCCGAACGTCCAAGAGCCCACGCACCGTGTAGGCCGGGTGATCATCAACGACCCGGGGGGGCGGAGGGGGAACGCCCGGAGGGCTCAAGTCACTGTGAGAGACAGGCTTAAGGAGGGACACGTGAAAAGAGGGGTGCACATTCAATGAGGCAGGGAGCTTCAGCTTGACTACCGTGGGGTTGAGAACACAGTCAATCTCAAAAAGGACCAATGTACCTCGGAGAGAGCTTCCTCGACTCACACTGCAGTGGGATATCCCTGGTGGACAACCAGACCCGCTGCCCCGGCTTGTAGTCAGGCGCAGGGACGCGACGACGATCTGCCAGCCTGCGATTCCGCTCCGCCGTGCGAGAAAGCGCGGCCCGGACCTCGTGCCATATCCTGCGTGCCCTCCTGAGGTGGAACTGGATCGAAGGTACTCACTTCCTTCTCCTGAGTTTGGAATAGGGGAGGCTGATAACCGTAACAGACCATGAATGGTGACATACCCGTGGCGGAGGAGGTCAGTGTGTCGTGAGAATACTCAATCCAGGGTAGAAAAGTGGACCAGGAAGCAGGATGAGCAGCTGAGACACAACGAAGGGCAGCCTCAAGGTCCTGGTTAGCCCGCTCTGTCTGGCCATTAGTCTGAGGATGATACCCCGATGACAGACTCGCATTCGCCCCAACTGCCCGGCAGAAAGCCCGCCACACCTGGGAACAAAACTGAGGACCCCGGTCGGAGACAACGTCCTGGGGAATCCCATGTAGCCTGAAAACATGTTGTACCAGGAGATTTGCTGTTTCAAGCGCTGAGGGGAGTTTAGTGAGGGGAACAAAATGCGCTGACTTAGAGAAACGGTCCACGATTGTCAAAATAGTAGTATTACCTTCAGACGGTGGTAGACCGGTAACAAAGTCCACCGCGATGTGCGACCAGGGACGGTGTGGAATGGGCAGAGGACGGAGCAGACCGGCAGGAGGACGGTGGGATGCCTTGCCGCGGGCACAGACAGAGCAGGCCGATACAAACTCCCTAGTGTCCGTGGTCATGGAAGGCCACCAGAAGCGCTGCTTGAGCAGTGAGAGGGTGCGATGAACTCCAGGATGGCAGGCCACTTTAGAGCCATGACCCCACTGGAGCACAACAGAGCGGGCAGAAGGAGGCACTAACAGGAGACCAGAAGGGCACTCAGCTGGGACCTGAAGGTTCTGTTGGGCCTCCTGCACCACCCTCTCTACGTCCCAAGAGGCAGCTCCTACCACGCATGAAGAGGGTAGGATGGTGTCCTCACTGGAGTCAGAAGTGGTCACGGCGGAGAATTGGCGGGACAGAGCATCAGGCTTAATATTCCTGGATCCCGGTCTGTAAGTCAGTGTGAAATTGAAGCGACCCAGGAAGAGGGCCCACCGAGCCTGACGGGAATTAAGCCTGCGAGCAGAGCGAAGGTAGGAGAGGTTCTTGTGGTCAGACCATACCAGGAATGGTTGCGATGCACCCTCAAGCCAATGCCTCCACTCCTTGAGCGCAAGGACAATAGCCAGCAGCTCCCGGTTCCCCACGTCATAGTTTCTCTCAGCAGGTGAAAGCTGGCGTGAGAAAAACGCGCAGGGGTGCAGCTTCTGATCAGAAGTAGAGCGTTGAGAGAGAACAGCTCCAACACCAGTGTCTGATGCGTCCACCTCTACCACGAACTGAGCTGAGGGATCAGGATGGCACAGAACAGGAGCGGAACAAAACAGATTCTTCAATCTAACATAAGCCCGATCTACTTCAGGAGACCAGGAAAATGGAACCTTAACAGAGGTAAGTTTAGTGAGTGGGGAGACCACACTACTGTAATTGCGGATAAACCTGCGGTAAAAGTTAGCAAACCCAAGGAATCTTTGCAGTTCCTTCCTGTCAGTGGGAGTAGGCCACTCAGCTACTGCTTTTATCTTAGCAGGATCAGACTTAATTTGCCCCTTCTCAATAATGAAACCTAAAAAACTAACAGAAGGCTTGTTGAACTCACATTTCTCAGCCTTAACATAAAGTCTGTTTTCCAATAACCTCTGTAACACAAGTTTAACATGCTGGACATGTTCAGTCATGTTGCGAGAGAAAATCAAAATATCATCGAGATATACAAACACAAATCTGTTGAGCATATCCCGCAAAACATCATTAATAAGGGCCTGGAAAACAGCAGGAGCATTAGTAAGACCAAAAGGCATGACTAAATATTCAAAATGTCCTAAAGGAGTGTTAAACGCCGTCTTCCACTCATCCCCCTCTTTAATCCTCACCAAATGATAAGCATTACGTAGATCAAGTTTAGTAAACACTGTGGCATGATTTAAAGAGCTGAAGGCTGAGTCTATGAGTGGAAGCGGGTACTTGTTCTTTATAGTAATGTCATTCAAACCTCTAAAATCAATACACGGGCGAAGGGTCTTGTCTTTCTTGGCAACAAAAAAGAAACCTGCCCCTACAGGTGAGGAGGAAGGACGAATAAGTCCAGCCGCTAGGCTCTCTGTGATGTAAGTCTCCATTGCCTCCCTCTCTGGATTGGAGAGATTATACAGTTTACGGGTAGGTAACGGAGTCCCAGGAATCAGTTCAATGGAACAGTCATAAGGCCTGTGTGGGGGCAAAGAAGTTGCACGATCCTTAGAGAAGACTTCTTTGATGTCACGATACTCCGGGGGCACTAGAGACAGGTCCACAGGCCTTGAGGAAGAACTAGTCCGAGAGATAGCCGGAACAGCAGAATGGAGACAATGGGAGTGGCAAAATACACTCCAGTTGAGAACTGATTGAGTGGACCAGTCAATGTGAGGATTGTGAAGCTTGAGCCAGGGGAGGCCCAAGACTATTTGGTTTGATGGAGAGGTCACAACAAACAGGGAGATTAACTCACAATGGTTGCCTGAAACCAAGAGGGATACAGGGACAGTACGGTGAGTAATGAGAGCTAGTAGCTTACCATCTAAAGCAAAAACTCTCTTGGGATCTGAGAGGGCCTCTTTGGGGATTTTGGCCTGGGACACAAACTCAGAGTCAATGAAATTATCATCTGCACCGGAGTCGACTAAAGCCTGAACCGGGACCGAAGTGGAACTGAATGAAATAGTACCTTTGAGCTGAATGCGCTTCGAAGGGGGGTCGACAGGAGTACGGCTCACCAGTGCCCCCCCTTGCGGCTGGCGAGCCTGGTGTTTTGGCCGAGTCGGGCAGTTGAACAGAGTGTGACCCGCTTGACCACAGTACATGCAGAGACCCTGGTTGAGACGACGCTGGCGCTCCTCTTGGGTCAAGTGCATCCTTCCAAGCCGCATGGGCTCCTTTGTCGTCCCGGCTCTGGGTTCTCCGGAAGAGGCAGTGGCTCGAGGAACAGGATTCACTGAGAAGTGAACTGGAGAGCTGGAGTGGGTACGAGGGATATGGGCACTGTGCCTGACTGTTCTTTCCCTACGTCTCTCACGGAGGCGATTATCTAGCCTAATCGATAACGCAATAAGCTCTTCTAGAGTCGCTGTCTCGTCTCTTGCTGCTAGTTGGTCTTTAGCCTCTTCGCCAAGCCCCCAGAAAAAGATGCCCTGTAAGGCTTTATCGTTCCACCCAGATTCTGCAGCTAAAATCCGAAACTCAATAGAATATGTAGATACTGACCCAGAACCCTGACTCAAAGACAAAAGCTTGTGGCTAGCCTCCTCACCCTGAAGTGGGTGATCAAACACCTTCAACATTTCTGCTGTAAACGTGTCTAAGGTGTTACAGACAGGAGAACTAGCATTAGCTAACGCTACTGCCCAAGCTAAGGCCTTACCAGAAAGTAGACTCATGATAAAGGCTACTTTGGACTCTTCGGTTGAGTACGTGTAGGGCTGTTGTGTGAAAACTAACATACACTGGTGTAGGAATTGCTTACATATGCCTAACTCTCCTGAATATCTGTTGGGAGTGGGGATGAAGGGCTCACGAAATTGTGCAGACTGAAGCTGGACCGGAGCAGGTGGCAGCGGGGCAGGTGCTGAGGACTGGGCTGAGTCTGGAGCTTGAGCTTGATTAGCATCCATGGCTGTAAGCTGAATTGAAACATCATTAAGTCGATTTCCGAGTTGATGAATTCCAGCAGTGAGGTCCCTTATCGACTCCATTACTGATGAAATGGCTTGGCCATGTTGTCTCACCAAAGCACCTTGTGCAGCGAGAGCCTTAATGGCTTTCTCAGCCTCAAACAGCGCTGGGTTAAGTCTCTCGGCCTCTGCGGGGCTCATGTTGGCCAGAAAATTCTGTTAAGGTTTAGTCTTCGAACCCCAAAGCAGAGGGAGGCCAAAGCAGTTTAACAAAAGTCTTTAATAACCAAAAATACAAAAATACTCAAAAACGGTTGGAGCAGTGGAGACAGGGAGCAGGCCGGCCGAAGAGCAGAGCAGAGACATGAGGACTGGACGAGCACAGGATCGATGAGACGGAATTTTCTGGCAGAGGAGTGATGAGTAGACCAGGTTTATATACTGAGTAGAGTGGAGTGAGTGGATGCAGGTGTGTCTCGTCAGCAGCCCAGCAGAGACCGGCCACGCCCCCTGTCTCACACATGCTCTGGAAAGAAAGATGGGGAGAGACCAAAACAAACAGAACCATGACAACACATTTGTTTTTAAAATCCCCAACACATCAGAGCTGTGGTTTGCCAAATGTTCTCAGGTTGGAAGCGTTAGATATGGCCCCACCAAATTCACTCTGAGAAAGTCCCAAAGTAAATAGATATTAATTTATTTAACTTACTTACGGCTTAATCTATTAATGTGAAGACCTTGAGACCTTGATCTATAGCATTTCAAATGTATGTTATACTTTTATGGGCTTTTTCGAAATGTAAATCAAACAAAAATAGTTGATTTTTATTTGTTTTTATTTTCAATCAGCTTCTCGAGGAGGCCAAACAGCCTGTCAAAATTGGCACTCCTCTCCTGTGCCCGCCGCTCATCCTCCTCCCTCTGCATCCTCAGATCCTCCCTGTACAGCTCCACCAGCTCGCTCTCCCTCTTCCTCTTCCTTCTCGTTCCTCTCTGCTGCTCCGCCTCTGGCTCTTCCTCCTCCTGCTCCGGCTCCTGCTCTCTGGCCTGGCTTGGCCCTGGTCTGGCATCAGGGATGGAGGCGATTAGGACAGGAGGGTTGATGGACGGCTTCTGCCCCAACACCTCATCCATGATGCCAAACCAGGGCCAAGTCCCAGCAGTGGGGTTCCCCTCCACGCCCTGGCCTGTTCCAGGGCATTTACAGTCCTTTAACACAAGAAATATATGTGGAGTCATGATGGGCTCATGTCGGCACAGGCAGACACACACACACACACACACACATGCAGACACACTCACACACATGCAGACACACTCACACACATGCAGACACACTCACACACATGCAGACACACTCACACACACACGCACACGTGACAAACTCACAAAAACAAGATTGATTTTCATACTTTATACTTTTTTTTTCTAATTGTCCCACTTCTTACGGGCCTGCAGGGGCGTGACCACCTCCTGCAGGTCAAGCTTTTCCAGGATAGTCCTATAGAAAAGACAGAAACAATAAAATAAAGAAACAGAAAAACTTACTTTGTGTTAGAGAATTCCTGAAATTATTGATCATGTTAATGCAGAAAACAATAGTTATACGTTTCTCATTTTTGTTCTTTTGTTATGATTGATATACTCTTCTACAACTTAATTATAGATTTTTAATACGGATGACTGTTGTATTTGAGAATAGCACCAGCTTGTCTAAACCCTTGTATACCCATGTATATATTAAGTATTAAACTCACATTAAGAACAAAATATGCAGTCCTAAAGTCAATTCCAGATAACATAAATTAATCATAAGCTAAACAGTGACATTTCTCAAACAGCTCGTACCTCCAGGCCGTGCTGGCGGAGAATTTCGCCCCAGTGAAGAGGACGTCGTTCTCCGCCCGCACCCTTATGAAGGTCTCCGTCATCTCCTTCGTCCCTATGAACAAAATAAAACGTTAAAACTACATAAAGGAATAAAATATAACTAATTGTGACAATACTAATTTAGTTACAGTTACAACTAAGCTATCATATGCCACAGAAGAAAATTACACTCTAAAACAAATGAAGTAGCGCAATTTGTCGCTTAAAATTCAAATAATATTTCTTTATAAGTGTTATTAGTCATGTAAGAATATTATAATATGAAATATACTTACATTTATACACTACAGTGGGGACAGGGGTAGCTGCTGCTGGTGCCTCCATACTGAAAATAAAACCCCGCGAATCGAACCCCGCGAACTCAACGCGGGGAAGGCAGCGAAGCATACATCAGATGCATCCGTCATATCTGCTCCAAAAGTGGCCGTTTCCATAGAGACGAAGTCACGATGCCTACGCTGGCGAGCTCGCCAAGTGGTTTTGGACACCCCTGCAATAGCCGTCGCTTGAGGAAGTGACGTCACGAGCCTACATATCCACCCTACGCGGCCCGATGCCTAGCGTTTTGGACACAGCCTATGGCTCAGTACCAGACTCATGTGTGAAGTGCAGCGAATTACATGGGTCTGGCGAGAGTCAGGCTACAAAAACTTTGCCCCACTGGAGCAATCCAAAATGGCCGCGAGTGGTCCCGCCCATCTGCGCATGTGTCAGCCGGCGCAACTCCATTTATTTGAACGAGAGACTTCAAAAATTCACAGCAAGTAAATTAGAGTGGACCAAAAATATCCACCCCCCTCAGCATTGACACACATGTGGAACGGAGCTTTGGGCCAAGAGCCAACTTTTGGTCCATCCTGTAAAGACGTTTTTGAGAGGTCTGCCAATGCTATATGTTAGCAATGGCTAATTCTACTCCTGGGTCCACCCCCATCGGCCCGGGGTGGTATTGCAAGCATGTCAGTGCACGTCATTTTGGCCACTTTTGAGCTGGGACCCTCCCCCACTGGTAGTGACAAGCGCTGATAGCTTGTTGTACTTGCAGAGTAATGGCAGTATTTTACACACCTGAATTACAAACAGAGATTGCATTGGAGTTCTGCAAAAATGATCGGAAGAATTGCATTCAAGTCAATGGAGTGCTGCTGCTTTGAGGAGCTCTATAACAAATTATAATTAAATATTAGAATATATTCTAATGTTTTTAAATTGATACATTCGGACGCGAAACTAGCGGCATTCTTTTACTTATATATTGTGTTAGCAGTGCGTTGCTTTAGTGCCATTTCATCAGTGATTGTTGCACAGCTTACAAGAAGTTGTGCTAATGCTAATGTTAGCATACGTATCAGATCGCAAATAAAACTAGGTGGGTCTGTGTTATGAGAGCGTAGGGGAAATGAGAAGCCATTGAGCGAGTTGGTGGGCGGTGCTAAACATTCAAACATTGTAGAAACGGGTATAGCGCCTTTAAAGCTGCACTAACTGACTTTATTTTTGTATTAATTACTAAAATGCTATCCATGTCCATGTAGTGCATTGGGATATACATCATTTTGAAGAAAAAGTAGCGCAGATTTGTGCTGGCGTGACATTATATTTTAGATCGAGTTTTGATGAAACAAGGAAGAGAATGTGTTTCGGGTCGCAGATTGTGACCAATCACAGCGCACCACTGGCCCCCACTTTTGTGAGAAATCTACAGGTCCGTTAGCACAGACAGCTGAGTTAGCACAACAAGCCGAGGAGCTAACCTGAAGCTTCCTCGTCTTCGTCACCGGTTACTGCTTACACAGCGAGACAGCCATCCAAAAGAAAGTCTCGTTCCTCCGCGCTTCCCGGTTCTATCGTTCTATGGTCACGCCATCCACGTGCAAATCCATGTCCATGTATTATCCATATTGAGAGACACTAGCTCCGTCCCAACGGTGGGTGTGTGTGGGGGGCGATAGCTTCGTGGGTGTGGGGAGGGGAGCAGAAAGAGAGAGGCCAGCGAGTCCGCGGCTTCAAAATCCCAAAGTCAGTTAGTGCAGCTTTAAACTAGCCTAGGCCAGAATAAACCCCGGGGTGTATTCTGGCCTAGGCTATTTTAACCCCGGGGTGTAAACTGGCCAGGGGGTTTAAAACGGCCTGTTACTCGGTACTATGGGGATGGAACCACGGATGAGGCAGTACGGAAAAGCACGCAAATCCCCAATACCATCCACTAGTGGAAACGCAAAATAACTGCGCCGAAGCTCACTGTACTATATCGTACTGATACTGTGGAAAAGCGGCATTAGACAAATAGATACCATACTGATCCCCGTAGGAGAAATTCAGGTGTCCAGTAGCAGCAAAAATAAAAAACAAAATTGATCATTCTAAAAAGTTAAAAACAGTAATAATAAGCAACAGCCTCACTGCTAATTTAGGGTGTATTCAGACCTGCACATTTGCTCCACTTTAAACGGACCAGGATTCGTTTGGAACTCTGATCCGAAGCTTTTATGCAGGTCTGAATACACACAAACGAATCCTGGTCCGGACCAAAGAACCGAACCGAGACCCACTTTTTGAGGTGGTGTCGGTCCGCTTTCAAATGAATTCTGGTCCAAGTCGAATCAGGTCTGAATACAACCGGTGTCGATCCGACACAACTCCAAGATACGTGCGCATTTTTTTGGGCTTAACAAGCCGCAGATAGTCCTGCTTAGCTTCAGAGGTCTGAGGCGATCTGGCTTTCAAATGCACTGTTTGACAATTGGGACAGATGGATTACAAGATGATAGGTGGATCATTTTGATTTAATTATTACAATGGAACAGTAATAATAGCAGTAAAATAGCTGGTGGATTTGTGTTATTCATGTTCTCAAACGAAGATAATTAATTAAACTCTTATTGCAATGGGATAGTTTTCATCTGTAGTCATGTGTTCAGGTGGAAAAAATAATCAAAAATTACCATAGTAACCAAAACATAGCTTTACATCCCTTGCAGTGACATGTATCTTTAGTCATCTGCCCATTTCCTTATTGTCTTTAAACTGTGTGCTGTGTTTCTAGTCTTTAAATGGTGTTGAACAAATAAACTTAACTTACTTACTTGGTGAAATAGTTCTTCTCTAGTTCAGTTTCAAGCGACACTCTTTAGACGTCATTTCTGAATTTTCTTGGACGAATAATGTATTGAGTTGTTCATTTTCTGTCTAAATTCTCTTTCCCTTTAGCTTCTTTGTGCATTTTCCCATTCTGTGACTGGTGCAGGTGACCCACAGGCGTCTAAATTCATAGATTCACTGCGACATTCATATCCTCACTGGTTTTTCTTTGATTTATCTCGGAACCAGACAATCTCGCCGCCACACAGCTGTTCTCCCCAGAAACAAAGACTCCAGTAAAATGACAAGCCAACCCCATTACCACGCAACCTCCTTCAAATGGGAAAAATGTGAGCAAAATTATCAAAGATTGTTGTTTCGTGGCCGTCGTTCGGTTCAAAGTCGTGGAAATTAAAATGAAAGCAAACTTTGATGAGGTGTTGTGGTAATCATGCGAATGTGCAGTGTTTTTACATCTGCTTTTTGTGTGATTTCTATTTTCGTCTGATAGAGGTTTCTGGAGTTTGCTTTTTTTTGCTTTGGTCTTGACAAGTTTCGCAATCGTTAAGGTAAAGTTATTTTTCAACGCAATAACACATTTTGTTTTCCACATTCAAAGTCCTCGGCAGGTTTTCAGAAACTGTCACAGCCGAGTTTGGGAAATGACTTTCCCAAACATCACATATGGTCAGTTAGTTCATCCACAACATGGGAGAGCCTTAAAAGTAATGCCTTGTGTGTAAGTACAGTAGGTCAAGTTTATAAATATAGCTCTGTTGTTTCTTTCTTTGTTAAGCTCATCTCACACTTTGAGTTGCCTTGAATTTTGAACTCGCTACGTTGGCTTCTGTTTCTCAAGACTTACACACTTTACAATAATGAAAGTCTGTGCTGAGTTCAACTGAGGAATTATGTCATTTAAAGGGTCTGTACTGGTTTCCCTTTTGTCGAAGGTGTTGTGTTTGAAAAAAACAATAATAACAAGGACATTTTATTTGTAGAGCAAAGTTCATACAAAAGACAACTCAAAGTGTCACAATACACAGTTTTTTATGGCAAAACACATTTGTTTAGATGAAAGTTAATACAAAATAAGTACCATATGTAACATGCAGAGTTTGTACTATGTTTGTCTAATCCCGAGCAGGTGGATTGCATCGGTTATAAGTGCTCCAGGAGCTGCATGTGTCACAAGCAGAAGATTCTGGCAACGAAAGTGTGATTGTAACAACTTGTGTTGTATAGATTCCAAATATTGTGTCTCTTTGTGGTTAAGTGCGTTGTATTTTACCTTTATTTTAAATGCTAATAACATTTTCCTGGTTAATTTTTTGTGATTCATTCTTTGTAAACTATAAACCTGTTGTGACACGTCTGCCCCAGAAACTAAGCTATGTCTGTCTTCACAATAGTTTTATTAATCAGTGTTCCTGTTAACAGAATGAATAATTAAGATAAAGAAAACATAGAAAATCATATTCTCATCGTATGGTGTCAGTCGTAGTCTTAAAGGTACACTGTGTAATTTCTAGTGCCTCTAGCGTTGAGATCTTATATTGCAGTCTCATATATTGAGATTTGAGTACGGGTGCCTGTAGAGTTAAGGAGACTCTTGCCTAAACTGTTTGACAGTGCTCCTCAACTCTCAGTCTTTCACAGACTGCCAAGGAAAGAATACTTTAGTTTGATAAATGACCGGATCTCTCCAAACTTCTCGGGCACTTGACAGACGCGTGGGGCCAACATGTAAACAAGACCGCGTTCAGACAGCAGCACCCTACACAGAGGCTCTGAGTTTTACCATGGATCTATTGTAATATATAGTTTTACAAACGCGGTGTGAAGAGAAGAGACGCATGGAGGAATAACGTCTGTGTGAGGTTAAAACTGTGGTGATCAAAGAAGCAGGAGACATACAGAGCCGTGGCAGGACATGGCAAAGCTCATGTTAGCATTAGCGTTAGCCACAGCGCCCAATCTGCATCACTGTAAGAAAAACAGAACATTCACTCTCGCTGCTGATACATTATTCTGGCAATCGTTTTGTGGGGATTCTGTGTGTTTTATTTGATGCTTGTCCCTGAATAAGTTTAGTTGAAACTTGTGACATAGTAGTTGGACTGCGCTTGGATCGGGTCAGAACATCCTGAGACTGTGTTGCAGATTCTGACTCGTACTTATTGTCAGTGTGAAAAAGTTACGTATTGTTCACGTGTGAGTCTGTTGTGTACAAAATACACCATGTACCTCATGTTGTTAACGCTGTCTTTGTGCGTGTGGTTTGCGATGTTTACACTTCGCTGCTATGATGCTGGATGCTGGACATAATTATTTATCTAAAAGATTGTTGTTCCGATCGTTCTTTTACATAACTGTGGTTCTTTTATATAACTGTGGTCCTCCATGGTTCCTTCTTCCAAATTGTGAAGGCACGGTGAAATCAATATCAGTAGCTTATGAGAAACGAAAACGCGTTTCTCGCTTTTTGTCCTTATCCACCACCGGTTTTCAAGATGGCGCATTTACACGGATAGTCCTCCTCTCTCATGGACACTTATAAATTCAATTCTAAGCCTATGAATACAATTAAAAAAACATGGTGGAGGTAAATATTCTTGAAAAGGTCACATTTGTTATTAGTTAACATGTTTTTTCACATGGAGCAGCTGTAAAAATTATACAGGGTGGCTTTAAACAATGCACTGTGATGTTTAAATTCTCAGGAAAAGAAAACAGTTGATCATTTCTTTTCTCATTGTTTTTTTCTCAAATGCTGGTTCCATATTGCCCAGTGTTCCATTGTACCCGTTACCATGGAGATCCCGTACTATGTCATGACGGCTTTGTGATGTCATCAGTTAGAATCCACATATTCTGTGGTGGAGGTCAGTCCAGGAAGTCCACTTTTGTCAAAACCCACATCTGAAGCCGCCGCCCACAGCGTCACAGCAGATTAGAATCCACGTTTATAACTCACAAGGAAGTTATAAAGTCACCTCAACAGAACGATGCCTGAAGAGAATGAATGCAGGATGTTGCCAGAGGCCACAGAATTCCCGAGTAGCATGACTGGACGTATCAGTCGGCTGACCCTGGAGGAGCTGAACGAAGAAAGAGGCTTCGACCCGACACCACCGCCCAGAATGGAAGACTTAAAGCTGCACTAACTGACTTTGGGATTTTGAAGCCGCGGACTCGCTGGCCTCTCTTTCTCCTCCCCTCCCCGCACCCACGAAGCTATCGCCCCCCACACACACTCACCGTTGGGACGGAGCTAGCGTCTCCTAATATAGATAATACATGGACATGGATTTGCACGTGGATGGCGTGACCATAGAACGATAGAACCGGGAAGCGCGGAGGAACGAGACTTTCTTTTGGATGGCTGTCTCGCTGTGTAAGCAGTAACCGGTGACGAAGACGAGGAAGTTTCACGTTAGCTCCGCCGCTTGTTGTGCTAACTTAGCCGTCTATGCTAACGGACCTGTAGATTTCTCACGAAAGTGGGGGCTAGTGGTGCGCTGTGATTGGTCACAATCTGCGACCCGAAACACATTCTCTTCCTTGTTTCATCAAAACTCGATCTAAAATATAATGTCACGCCAGCACAAATCTGCGCTACTTTTTCTTCAAAAGGACGTATATCCCAATGCACTACATGGACATGGATAGCATTTTCGTAATGAATACAAAAATAAAGTCAGTTAGTGCAGCTTTAAGGTTTCATAGCAGAAAGGATGAGCTAATGCAACCAATCAGAGAAGTAGAGTTCATGCAATCATTCAGACTGATGGGTAAGCGTCCCAGCTCACCCCTGGACAACGCTATACCCACCATCAACATAGACCAGATCCATCCTCTGATTGACTCCTGGAGGACTGTACAGACCACAGGCTTCAGAGAGCACGAGGTTCGGACACAAATGTCACAGCTGTTCATGGATATTATCATGAACTTTTCTGATAAAATCCTCAGCGGTGTGGGTAAAATCATCGCCCAGAAACAGTTTTCGCCAAGTGATGCTTTGCTCTCAGAAGATGCCGTGAAAGACGCCCTGAACGCTGTCCTCCGAACCAGCTTTAAGACCAGTTCTGCTGATGAGTATTATGCACTTGAGAAGGTCCATGAGCAGATAAGCGCAGAGGTGACCGACACTGTCAACTCGGTTCTGAGTCGCATGGGATCTCCTGGAAGCAAACTGACGGTAGACAAAGAACAAGGCTACACCCCGTCCAGATACAATCTCCTCAGTATTGTCTCCAATGCCCAGAAATTCATGCAATGCTGTTGGCCATGCAGGACAAATATTCCAGGTGAGGAGAAGCCAGTGGACAAAGAGCTACAAGAGAGGGCCAAACATCTAAAAGTCAGAAATGAACTCCGACGGAACGGGCTGGGAGTGGCCGAATCTGTGGAGACTGCAAACCTGTCTCAGCACGGTGCCTCTGGGATTTCGAGTTTTGTTACAGAGATCAAACCCAGATCCGACTCTGCAACCAGTGAGACACAAGAAACACAAGTGGAAGAGGAGTCCTGCTTTAACTAGCACAGGTGAAGTCCGGTCTTGAAGGATTACATCTCTGCTGTTTGCGTACTTGTTGACTATTTGCCTTAAACCAGCTCCTAAAATTCTGAGGCCATGGTACTCGGCCAGAAAACCATAGTAGCAGATTGGACTATTGCGCCTGCAAAGATCTGGTTTTAAATTGATCCAATTTATGTATGTGTATGTATTAATCCAATTTATAAAGCACATTTCATAAACAAGCAGTTTACAAAGTGCCGAGCAACAACAGCTAAGACTACAACAAAAACTACAACTACAACATAAAAACAAGCAAAAATAAATAAATAATGATAATTTAAAAAAAATATACATCTAATATGTTTCTCATTTGTTGTTAGTATTCCCTGACAAGCACAACTATAGGGAAGCTTTTTCACATTCCAAAGCAGGGGTCTCCAACCTATAGCTCGCGAGCTACCGGCCCCATTTTGAGTAGCTCGCGCAAGGCTATCCATTATTTTCCTAAATTTAGCATGAGAAAATAAATAAATAAATACATTCGCATTTTGGTCGATTTGGCCTATCACATTATCATATCCGTTGGTGTGTCCCGCCCCATTTACATAAATAACACATTATTTGTCTGTAAGCTGTCTATCAAAGGATTGCGCCTTTCAGTCAAACTAATAAGCAGCGTTTGTTTCGTGCACGAGCCTTGACAGTGTTGATGCAGCATCATGAGCTCTGCTAAGAGGAAAACTTACGCTTTTCACGAGCAGTGGGAAACTGACTTTTTATTCACAAATGTCAACAATAAATGCGTTTGTCTGATCTGTGGGTTCAGTGTGGCTGTTGGTAAGCGATGCAACGTTCAGCGCCATTTCGTCTCAGTCCACGGTAACTTTTCACACAAGTTTCCCACGGGGAGCAACCTACGAAAAGAAAAGGTGATGGAGCTCAAATCAGCTCTTCAGAGACAGCAATCTTTATTCACCAAGACAACAAAAAAAGGGTTGTGCGGCCACGGAGGCGTCATTCAAAGTGGCACACTTACTAGCAAAACACAAAAAGCCCTTTACCGATGGAGCCATCGTGAAGGAGGCTATGACCGCGGTGGCTGAAACTTTATTTGATTATCACAAAAGTAAGAGAGATTCTTTCTGCTATTTCTGATGTGCAACTTGGGGCAAATACAGTGGCCCGGAGAGTTACTGCGCTGTCACAGGATGCCACAAAACATCTGGATATGGACATTGAGAAAAGTCAATGGTTTTCCCTTCAGTGTGACGAGTCGGTGGACGCGAGTGACACCGCACAGCTGGCTCTTTTTGTTTGTATGGTGTTTGAGGACTTCTCCACCAAAGAGGAGTTTTTGACCTTGCTTGCACTAAAAACCTCCACCAGGGGAATAGACATCTACAACGTCGTAAAAGGATATGTGGTTGATAAAAAGTTCCCTATTAGAAAGCTGGTGTCCATAACGAGTGATGGAGCCCCTGCTATGACTGGCCGCCACAACGGATTTATTGCGCATTGCAAAGCGGACCCGGACTTTCCCAAGTTTTTGAACTACCATTGTATTATACATCAGCAAGCCATATGTGCAAAGGTTCTGGATTTTGACCATGTTATGGGACCTGTTGTCAAGATAATCAACTCCATTTGAGCAAAGGCAAAGCAACATAGGAGCTTCAAATTGTTCCTGGAGGAATGCGCCGCGGATCACAGGGATCTTCTCCTTCATTCGGACATCAGATGGTTAAGTCGCGGTAAGCTATTGCAACGCTTTATTTCTTTGCTGGATGAAATCAAGACTTTTGTGGCGGCAAGGGGGGAAGAAATTACGTTGTTAAATAATACGGAGTGGCTTCTTGATCTTGCATTTCTGACTGATGTAACAGATAAAATTAACCAACTGAACACACAGTTACAAGGCAAAGATAAACATGATGATCAGTGCTGTGAGAGCATTCAGCGCTAAGCTCTCGTTGTACATCAGCAGGTGAAAAACAAAAAGTTACAGCACTTTTCTTCTCTCTCAAAGATGTGTGAATAAAATCCAGGAGCAGCTAGTGCTTTGAATGTGGACAAATATTGGGAGCTTTTGGCAAAACCTGGACAGGAGTTTGTTGACAGATTTGTTGACTTTGACAAACTTCAGCCTTGTGTGACATTTATGGCAAACCCCTTCATGGATGTGGACATAAGTGACATTTCTGGTCAGATGGCAGTACTTTTTGGTATTGATCCTGTAGAAATGGAAATGGAGGTGAAAAACCTACAAAACAGTGTGCAGCTCAAGTCTCAGCAAAGTTCGGGACATTTTTGTAGCCTTGTGGATCCAAATGACTTTAAGAACCTTAATGAGGTTGCTTTGAAAGTGTCTGCTCTGTTTGGGTCCACTTATCTTTGCGAGTCAGCTTTTTCGGACATGAATGCAATCAAATCTAAGTACAGGACGAGATTGACTGATCAACACCTGAATGATGCCATCAGGGTGAATTTGAGTAGCTATACTCCACAATACTCCAGTCTTGTTGAGGCCATGCAGTGTCAGCCATCCCACTGAGTATGTTTCAGCTTGAGCTTTTTGTTAGAGTTAAGTTTACATACACACACTTTGTTTTAATTGTGGCAATATCAAGTGTTCTTTGTTAGTTTGCTAATAATATTCTTGTTATGTATGCATGTTTCTCACTGTGTGCATTTTCTTTAAACCATAACGGAAAAATAAATGTTTCCGAGCATAAGTAGCTCACGCCTGATTTTTTTAAAGAGCGACTAAACACCAAATCAACTTTTTTCAACTCATAAACTGCATAAATATGTTTATTGTAGTGCTGTCTACATATCCTGGTCATTTTTTTGACATTTTAGTTCAAATTAGATAAAATATCACTTTTGAGCCAAAAAACGTCTGTGTGGCGCCCTCTCAACCTTTTTGGTGGTACTACATTTGAATTTGGTTCTGGCCTCTCCATTGACTCTGAAGTTCTCTATGACATCAGTTGTTTTGTGTGACGTCAGTCTGTCAGAGCCAGTGACGTGAACCCATTCAACTCTCACACACGCCCCAGCTGCAGTTTGGAGTATTCTGGCGCCATCTAGTGGATTTAAATGAAATTACATGAGTAATTCTGAGATTATTGAGTGTGATTAGGTTCAGGTGTGTAGCTTTACAATTATCTTAGTGTGTAAACAAGGGTGGAATGAGACTTTCTGGTCTGTAAACTATTGCTTTAAGCAGCAATGACAACTGTCTGTTTTTTTATGTGTGACAAGCGAGCTGTCAATCACAGCCCAGACCACGCCCAACTCTAAGCCCCCCTTCTTGTCCCTTGGTCCTCCAGGAAACGCCCTTTTAAAAGAAAATGTTCAAATGTTCATGTGGGCGGAGTAAGGCTGGGCACAGGTGTTTAGTCGCTCTTTAAATTAAAGTAGCTCACAGAGCAAAACGGTTGGAGACCCCTGTTCTAAAGTGAACCGGGATGAAGCACTGGCCTCTCCAAGCTGAAGCCGTTTCCCATTTCAGAACGGGATTCAAATCGTGGTGTTTTATTCTGGTCTATTTAATTTGTCAAATTTGTAGTGGAGAGTCACAGTCAGGTTAAGGTTAAGGTTTACAATAGTTAATTTGCTGAAGTTTAGGGTTGGGGATAAGGTAACAGTTTGCTTGCAGCTGGATGTAATGCCAACATTTTAGAGAGTCTCAGACTGAAACAGCCCAGAACCAGCACTTTGGTGGAAAAGAGTACTCTTACTTACAGTGGAATTTCTATAGTTGTAAATGTTTTCTCTTTAGCCTGCATTTTCGCCATGTTTATGAAAATATATCACAAAAAAAGGTTTATCTCTGTATCTAAACATTGAGCATTTATTTCAGATTCAGTTTATTTGCTATTTAAAGTAAAACCAAATTGGATACACATGCAAAAAGTCTCCCAGTGTGCACCAGACATTTTAAAACAGCTTTAACCACGACCCATTTCCACTACTATAGACTTTTGTGATGTCTTTATTGAAATTATTTATTTTGAGACGGACTTAGCTCGAAAGTTTGCTCAATACATAGAAATAGAAAGTAATCATTCTCTATTTTGAAGAGAGGATTTCTTGACAAAGATGGCTTGACATATTATGAATAAGGAAATATCCCCAAATTAAGACAAAAGGCTGTGTCATCAAAAATCTGAGAAAATGCAGCGGATACGAAATGACTCTATTAAAAGTTCTGGGGAACACTCGGAACGCACGGCACAGGTCAATGATTTGGCTTTGTGTTTGCGGAAGTACATTTTCAAACCAGCGACTACAGTAGTGTTAATAGTTTCACTTTTGAATACAATAGTCTATGTGGCAGCATCATTATTGTTTATTCTCCCAGCTCTTGTTTAAAAGTCTGATCAGCGCTGCTCCCAAACACATTATGTAAATGGGCGAAGAAGTGATCAAGCACAAAGACTCTGTGCTAAACTGAACTGTGCTGCAATTAACTGGCGCTACTTCAATCCAGCTTTATTTAAATGCCGATATGGAACGCAAGGTCAGGTGAATATGAGCAATTTAGCATCACTTTCCTTTAAAAACAAAACAAACAAGTATTTAGAAGAATGTTCCTGAAAGACAGAATCTGCATTTAGAAAGCGAAGAGTTTTTTTGTGTTATTGGCTGCATAGAAAAACTTAATGCAGCAGTTGTTGCGTTCTTCTCGGCCAATTCTTCGTGTTTTGTTAATGTACACAGATCACACTATTAAAGATTCCTAAATGTCATTTTCCTCAACTAACATAACAACATAAAAACATTGATCGTTCCAGAGTCAAATATATCCTATCCCCAGATACCAATAAAATGCAGGTGAATTTGGAGTTTGATCGTTATCTTTATAATAAGGTTTCAGCCATAGACTGTAAATATTAACGGACGTAGTCACACCTATCTCCGCCGCTCTAACTAATGCGCCACAATTTTTGCGGTGTATGGGCAGTTTTAAAATGGCAGCGTGGGCTGGAAAATGTGAAAAAACACATCCGGCACGAGCCCCATTCATTTGAACGAGTGCCTTCAAAATTTCACAGCGACTAAACTAGACTGGTCCAAAAACATTCCCTCCCCTCAGCATTGACACACATGTGGAACGGAGCTTTGGGCCAAGAGCCAACTTTCGGACCATCCTGTAAAGAAGTTTTCGAGAGGCTAGCTAATGCTATATGTTTACATCGAGTAATTCTCATTCCGGGTCCACCCCCATCGGCCCGGGGTGGTATTGCAAGCAAGCACTTTTGAGCTGGGACTCGCCCCCACTGGTTTCAACTTAATAACTCGAGAAAATGAGTCATCAGAGGCCAACACTACAGGACCCCGCCTTCACAAAGAGTTAATCCATTCGGCTGTGGAACAAAAAATGTATTAAAACAGATTCAATTTTGTGTTTTAGAGAAATAGGAAATAATTTATCTTATAACATTTGTAACTATTTCTAAGTATTTACAAAACAAATTAAGCTTCTCGCTCATCACTGGTAATACGTCACTTTACACAATGGATTACATTAAAATCTGTCTTTGCTGCTATAGCTATACAGATACAGTGGTGATGGTAAGGGGTAAAATCTAATCTTTTAAACCACAGATAAAGTTATTTTCATTATGTTTTCATGTTGTGAAAAGTCACTTACAATGTGTCAGTTATCGCCTTGACGACCAACACTATTCACACGTGCTGCTGTTTTTTGACTTTGTCTCTGTGATAAAGCAATATCTTCAGATCGGGGAGGATTTCCGGATCGCTGTGGAAACATTGTCCTCACGACTTCCTTCCAAACGAGTTCAACAATATGGAAACGGTTGCTACCAACGCATTTGTCTCCATATTCCCGTTCAAACAGTTCAAAGTTCATGTTTTATCTGTACAAATCTGCTCCATTTATTTCAATGTAAAAGCCATTATTGAGATAACTACTGTTGTGATCTAGGACAATACAAGAATGAAGTGGATTAAATTAAGAAGTTAGGGGGCGACGGTGGCTCAGTTTAGCATTCAGCTTTTTTTGCTGTGTTTCAGTTATATTCAAAAGCAAGCTGTTAATAGTATAAACCTCATAACTTACTTACTTTAAATAAAACTGGTGTAAAAATAATAAATGTTTTGGGAAATCTTTCAGAGTTCTAATTTTTCTAATGAGACTTCTTGTATTTTCATAATTCTGGGTTGTTGTGTGAAGGCGAACACTATGGGTGACGTCCACTCCAAATATACGGCCCATGGTTGCCACATAGATGTATGAGTAATTGAAGTAACATTACATAATTTTAAACCATGCGATCACACTAGTAGTAGAAGCCAGAGTAGAAGTTAAAGCCTCTATTTGCTGAAATGTATGTGTATAATTTCTTTCTGGCTCTGGCTGTGATTGTTTGGTCCGCGGCGCAGCGTAGCATGAAGCCAGCTCCTCACTATGTACTTCATCACACACAGCAGCTAATGCGCGATCACAAACGGCTTCACTCTGCACGTCCCGCACAGAACTTATGAACACAAAAGCACCAACACTTGTCTCTGAAGGAATTCCATCTTTTTCCACTTTGCGTCCGGGCCACGGCAGCCCCACATCAGCGTTTGTGATCTATCTCAATGCCACGCCTCAACAGATTCAATCAGAGAGGCTTTTTCTGCACTTGTTGTTTTATTTTATTTTTCTCTCGCTTCCTCCAAGACTTTTCCTTTCTCCTGTTGTTGCTGGCTTCCTCCAATTTCCCTCTCTGTATCGTCTCAAGAGCTAATCCTGTTTTGGTAATTCAGTTCCAGTGGTTTAGTCAATAACTAAGATAAGAATATATAAACTTTATTGAACTAATGCAACTAACTTGGTTACCAAAATGGGTGATTAGACAATTAACACTGTACATATTTATTTTAAGGATTAATAAAATAAATTTAAAGAGGATATTAGGATTAGTTAGTTAATTATGTGTTTTTTTTATTTCAGTTTTAAGGCAAGAAAAAGCTTGTAATCATATTTTTCATATTTACCTGGTGTACATTCTATGGTTTGTTTTGCATAGACTTTATCCAGGGTTTGTATCGATTTAGAAATAAAGTTTCAGTACCATTTTTTTTTTAACCAGTTTTAGTACCATTTTTACTATTTATATTAGAAGAGAACTACTAAATGTTTCAACATTAATTGGTGGGTCAGATGCATAACTACCTTGTTGTAAGCCTTTTCTAAATAGATTGATAGATAAAGAAGATAAAGGTAAAGATGGCATTTTGTGGTCTGATTTTTTCACATAATAGTACTTTTAGAAGACATTTTCATTTGGGACAAACAAAAAAAAAGCAGAAAAAAGTTATTCTAGAAACTGCCAATCCTGATATTTAAGCATCTTGACTTTCTATAGCTAAAACTTGTAAGACCGAAGTAGAAAACCAATCAATGCCTTAGATCCATTGCTCACACCGCTCTTCCAACTGTGTGTGTGTGTGTGTGTTTGCTTGTGTGTGTGAGTTACTGAGGCCTCTGCTCTGAGTCCAGTCTAGATTTATGCTGCGTTCACTGACCACTCTGACATCCCATTACTGTAGTGACTGCACTTTTATTAAGCACACACAAAAAGAACATGGACCTGTCACACACCACTCACTGCTGGATCTAACCGACTCTCTATAGTTTAATTCCATGTATTTATTTATTTATTAGAAGCTGATTCTCATGAAGAGCACCATGCATTTTGTAATTTTCATTTCTGTACAACATCACAGATTTTCGAGTGAGATTCACGTCGAGATTGTGCGCATATCTTTGTGACATCGAGAAAAAATAACACCCAAGAAGATTTGCATGATTAGTATTGTTATTATTATTCAATTTTTATAATGCTTTATTTGTTATTACTATTATTATTTATATATTTTGTATGTAATCTTTTCCTTTGCATTGTAATTATTACCTTATTATGTTTTTAAATTATTTTTGACCAACCCAATCGCAATAGTATATACAAAAAAAAACTGAAAAAGACATTTAAGACAACCAGAAAATACATTTATTAATGATTTACACGCATCCTCATTCACATACATATGATATTTAAACCCATACACAATCATACAAGCCCAAATACTACCTACTATACTTCCGATTTCAAACCTCTCATTATAGTGTACTAAAGACAACACAACAAATACCTTAATAGTGGTCGTGAGTATAAGTAAGTAAACTTTATTTATATAGCGCCCTTCACAGACCAGGGTCACAGACCAGGGCCAAGCGCTTCACATAATATAAAAAAAGACATTATATAAATTAGACATACACATTTTTAAAGGCCAAGACAACCATGTGAAAAACAGCAAGACAGAATTATGCAAAAGCTTGAACAAATAAATGGATTTTCATTTTGAAGCACTCAACAGACTATGGAACACAGAGAGAGCGGGAGAACGTTCCAAAGCTTGGGAGCGACAGCCTTGAAGGACCTGTCTCCGCTGGTCTTGAAGCGAGTGCGTGGAACCATCAGGAGGTTCTGATCCACAGACCTGAGAACCCTGGCTGGGGTGTAAGGCTGGATAAGGCTGGATCAGGATTCTCGCTGCAGAGTTCTGCACTAACTGCAGGCGAGACAGTTCTTTCTTGTTTAAACAAGAAAACAGACTAATACAATAGTCTAAACGCGAAGATACAAATGCATGAATAATCACCTCCAAATCATTCTGTGAAACCATTTTCCTGACTTTGGAGATTCTCCTCAGCTGAAAAAAGCAGTTCCTGGTCAGCTGTTTACAGTGCTGCACTAACGACATGTCCTTATCAAAAATAACACCTAGGTTTCTGAGGCTCAGTTTAACTGACTGGCCTAAGTCACCCTTGTTTATCCCTGAAATGTGGTCATCAGGGGCATTCACTTTAGCCCAAGATTTAAGAAGCAACAAGTACAATTTGTCTGTTTTTTTAGATTTATACATCTAAACAACAACAACACACAAGTTAAAGTCAGAGTTAGCAGTGCATTTGTTGTGAGATAGAGCCTAGAATGTTTTGGTACAACTTGATACAGACAAACTTGAGACCCACTGTGATAAACGACTTCAAGTTTCTTCTTAATCTCACTTTCTGATGCCTCCTGATGTGCACGTCCCGGACCAGACTGAGCAGTGTCTCATTTTGTCATCCCCCCACTCATCCTCCCTCATCACCCCAACTCACAGAGAAACTTCCCCCACTTCCAGCCCTTAGGCAGCCGCCACACACACACAAACGGAGCCCAGATTTATATATACTGTACATACACGACTGCAGTAGGACTAATTAAAAACAGAAGTCCATTTACACATTGACTTCTCATATCTGACTTGATTCAATCCCCGCCTGCACATATCACCTGAGGCTGACTATATTGCCCGAGCCTCAATTTCAAAGTCCTTCTTCAGAAACTATAGGCCCCCCTGCTTTACCGTAACACGAAATTCTTAAAATAGCTCACATTCTGACGTGTTTTGGCGTTTTCATAGGTGCAGAAGTGCGTTGAAATGTTGCGTTTGACCTGGGACAACTGTGGGGAAGTGTGTTGTGTTGTCTTAACCCGTGTCAAAGTAAATGCAACTTCTAACTTTCAAAATCAGTCTTTTAAAATTACAGTGCAGTGTAATCCAGGACCCCAGGAAATCACATGGTCATTTACCTATAGTAAGTTTATACTTGTGTACAATTCTCTCCATGGCCTTACACCAAAGTACATCTGTGACATGTTGGCGCCATTGGAACACGGGTCATTTGAGGATCATCACTTTCTGGACCAGAGGTGTCAGACTGCTTCCAGTGTAGATACAAGTTTTAGTAGTTCCAACCAAAGCAGGAGCACACCAGTCTCCACCCATGTCCTCAAATCTTCAGGACCAGACTGGACTCACTTAAGAACATGGATGGTGTGATCTTGCTTAGGTTGAAGCTAAAAGCTGCAGCCACATCGGCCATTTGAGAACTGGTTTGACAGCCCCGCTCTCGACCCTCCTTCATTGATAAGGAACGACTCAAAAACCCTGTCGGAAAAAAGTGAGAAGTTTCAATACAAAGTCAATGGTAACGGCTGTCCTGGCGAGGAATTGCATGGACGTCGCGGCACGCACGCCTCCATCTACGCACGTCCATGCATCGGAGGTCTGAACACAGCTCTAAGATGGAAGGTTCTGGTCTGAATGGTAGAATGGTCGAATGGAAGAGTTTATCAACGTACTGTGTAATTAAAATACTATTATCGGGAATGTCCCACTGTATGATAAACTTATGCTTCATTTAATGTTTAAAAGAACATTGCGCCAAACCACACACATTTTGGGACAGAGGATTGGCTATCGACCTTTAAGACCCGCTTAGATTTCAAGCGATTGAATCTTGATTAAAACGTCATTAGTCGCACAGTCCTGGCAAAAAGACTCAGCAGAAGAAAAGGCTGTAATGTTCTCTAATCTCATCTCCTCTTCCCACAACACTACACTATTTCTCCATCCATTCAAACTAAACTCCTCATTTTCTTTTCCGTTTCTCCTTGGTGTAAACTGTGCATGGGTGACTTTTATTTGACACCACAATTCTCCACAGCAGCTAAAGAACATGCTTAAGCCGTGAGAGTGTCTGGGAGCATCCGTCTGCAGCCTCATAGTCCAGACTTTACCCCAGAAAACGCACAATAAACAAAAGACTAAAAGAAAGTCACATTTTTCAGTCCAGACAAGTGCATCCGTCAGCCACACGCACCCAGAGCGTTGATATGCCGTCGCTGACTGATCATTGAATTTTGAATGGGCTTTGGATTTGTCAAAAACAGATCACAGTAATATGCATTTGTCACATGAAAACACTTTGATTTTACAGCAAGAGGAAATATTTGAGAGATTGGGATGAAGGATGAGGTGCTTTTCCACATAAATATGATAGATACAGTGTTTTGTTTTGATTGTTTTGATTGATTTTCTTTCTCTATTGTTATAGACATCTTGTGTCAGACATTTATATTATGTGCAGTTGTGCTTTCTGGTCTCTGGTCTCCCTCTCTCTTTCTAGTCTCTCTCACTCTCAGGTCTCTTGTATCTCTCTCTGTCTGGTCTCCCTGTCTCTTAGTTTGCACAGACAGATATGTAAATATTTTTGCCTGCTATTTAATATAGACACTGTTCTATGGAGTTTCAAATGGCTTATTATTGTACTTTAAACAGCTTACGAAGCATAAATGCACAGGATACAGATAGTACTATCTAATGTACATTGAAGTTTGGTCCATGACAAAGGCATACTTAGATCATAGTTATGACATCTTAGGCCAATCATGTTTCCAAAGTCTATTTGTTTACGTCATCTTTTAAGGCCTATATAAGCGCCATCCTTCTCTGTGACAATCAGACTTTGGCAGGGTTGTAGAGACTTCTGCAGGAGCGTCCATGGACCAGACTTTGGAGCTGTGTGGTACCTTTCTTAAAACTGCTAATAAATGCCAATTGAACAATGCAACCTTCTGATGTCTACTTGTCTCATGTCTAAGCTTAAAATTAATTCACAGATATTTAATCAATATTTTGGAGATTATTAACAACTTTCTCCTCTTATTGTTGGTAGATGTGTGAAGCCCTAGTGTCGTCAAATATACATGCTTTCTATAAAATGATGAGATCTGGGGAAGCATTTACCATCAGAGATGATAAAGAACCACATCCACAACTACCATAAAAGACTCCAAGCAGTTACAGAGTAAAAACTCTGACAATTAGAATATCGTTCAAAAGTTCATTTATTTCTGATGATTAATTAAAATAAGACCATTGTCGTAGCACTCATGAAGTTACAAACCTTCATTGGTTATTGATTCCCATTCATTGAAATAGGTGGAGATGGTATACTGTTTGCAGGGCCACACTTTGGCCAATTCTGGATAGTTATTGCAGGCATGACAAAGGTCTTTCCTGGAACCTACTCTTTAAAATATTGCTCTTATTCGTGACATATTTTCGTATTACACAATCCATATCCCTCGCTTGGTTTGTGTAATTTCAGACTTTCAAACAGACACATTTGCACAATTAAATATCCATTAATGAGAACAACTTTCATATTCCCCCTATAATTAGCGCCTCTTCCGAATAATCCAAACTCTGACCTGCTTTTGAGGCCAGCAAATTCTACAGTTTCCCATTTTCAAACCAAGAAAACAGGCCCTCCGTTGCCTCTGTAGTGTGGGATCGAGCCGAGCAGTTTAAATACCAAGTGGAGAGATTCTCATTGTGCACTTTTTCAATACTTTGATCCCTTCTCTCTCTCCCATCAATACTCCTGCGCCACTGAAGTACCTTTAATAATTAACATTTCATTCAAGCCGTTTCTCCTCCTCGCTCATTAATTACACAGACCAGTGGCAATCCGTCCCACGTATGGCGCCGGCTCTTTGTGTTTTAAGCTGTTAAATGAGGCCTGTGCTTCTGCATTGACGTACAGCGACACCCTGTTCAGTCTGCATGGCTGCTCCACACGCTAGCTCTCTCTCTCTGCATAAAGCACTAATTAGATCTGTAAAAGGAACAGGCAGACAAACAGTTTTTTATTTATTTACCGCTGCCTCCTCGGGTGGGATCCCATTCAAGTGATTTGGATCAAGATGTAATGTGTTTTCTGGCTCCGTCGCGGTGAAAAGATGAGAGCATTAAGTAGTGTGTGTGTCCTGTGTGAGCAGTGCAGCATGTCCTCCTGTGTGTCGCCTGGTCTCGGCTTCATCATCATCATTATCATCGTCATCGTCATTGTCGTCGTCGTCATCGAAGGACACGAGGGCAGCGTCCTACACTTACTATGTTTACAAAGTGAACGTGCTAACTTCAACTCAATTCAAAATATATATTTTTTTGAAAGATCTAGACCAAAAGATAAGATAAGATTAACTTTATTGATCTCACAACGGAGAAATTTACAGCAGTCATCTCGGACTTAAAAAAGATTTCTCAACAGGTCGAGACACAGGAAATGCAATAATAACAAACACATGGAAGCTGTCTGTAAATGTTAATACATGTCCTTAAGTGTTCCGGATCATCACCGTCACCGACCTCAAACCATCCGCTGTCCACCAACCAACTCAAAAACCCAGTGTGAAAATCCAGTGAAAAAGGCTAGACAGGAAATAGATCCAGGGCGCATGTAAGTCTGGGCAATTTGTAACTGTAAAAAAATATATCTTTGGCTTAACCGGATCGAACCAATTCAACTTTGTCTTGTCTGGTATGCATTCAAGTAAGCTGCATACTGAGACAAGAATCAGAATCAGAATCATTTTTATTGCCACGTAAGTAACAGGAGGTCACAGACTTGGAAATTGCTTTGGCTCAGTGCAACAGTCAAAAAGAGATAATAAGAATAAAAAACACTTCTAAAGAATAAATTTAAATTTAAAATAGAGTTACAGTTACTATTTACAATATACAAGTGCACACAATGTAAGGTGACAGCAGTACAGTGAAGTAAAGTGACGTATGATGGGCAGTAAAGTGACTTTATAAAGGGCGGGGGGACAGGTTAAGAAGTGTTCAAGAGTCCAACAGCAGAGGGGAAGAAACTGTTCTTGTGGCGGGAGGTTCTAGTCCTGATGGACCGCAGCCTCCTGCCTGAGGGGAGTGGTTGGAATAGTCCATGTGCAGGGTGAGAGGGGTCGGCTGTGATACGACCAGCCCGGCCTCGAGCTCGGGCGACGTACAGGTCCTGCAGCGATGGAAGGCTGCGGCCGATCACTTCCTCTGCAGAGCGCACAATGCGCTGTAGTCTCTGTTTGTCCCTGACTGTGGCTCCAGCGAACCACACGGTGACGGAGGAGGTGAGGATGGACTCGATGATGGCCGTGTAGAACTGCACCAACATCTGTGCAGGCAGCTTGGCTTTCCTGAGCTGCCGCAGGAAGTACATCCTCTGCTGGGCCTTCTTGATGAGGGAGCTGATGGTCGGCTCCCACTTGAGGTCCTGGGTGATGGTGGTGCCCAGGAAACGGAAGGACTCCACAGAGGTGATGGGGGAGTCCATCACCCCCATGGATGTCCCCCCGCCCCCATGGGTGGGGGCGGGGGGACAGTGCTCTTCCTGAAGTCCACAATCATCTCCACTGTCTTCTGGGCGTTCAGCTCCAGGTTGTTACCACTGCACCAGGACACCAGCCGGTCCACCTCCCTCCTGTAGGCGGACTCATCGTTGTTGGAGATGAGTCCAATGAGGGTGGTGTCGTCCGCAAACTTGATCAGCTTCACGGAGTCGTGGCTGGAGGTGCAGTGGTTGGTGTACAGGGAGAAGAGCAGGGGAGAAAGAACACAGCCCTGTGGGGCTCCTGTATTTATAATCCGAGAGTCCGAGACATTCTTCCCCAGACGCACTCGCTGCTTCCTGTCCGTCAGGAAGTCAGTGATCCACCTGCAGGTGGAATCGGGCACGTTGAGCTGGGAGAGCTTGTCCTGGAGCAGGGATGGGAGTGTTGTGTTGAAGGCAGAGCTGAAGTCCACAAACAGGACCCTGGCGTAGGTCCCCGGGGAGTCCAGGTGCTGTAGGCCAGCAGAGGCATGTAAGAGCGCAGGGAAAAGACTTGCTTGTATTGGAAATAGTTGAACGCTTATTGACAACACTCTCATTTTTTTATTATTATTTTTTTATTTTTTTTATTTGAATTTAGGACAGTACATATTCATCAGTGTGTCCTCAAACAGCGTCAACATAAATATGCTGGAATTAGCACAATAGCTAAATTGCATCCATAGTCCTAAGGCAGGTAAAAAACACACAGTTAGTAAAGGTACAAACAATAAGTGGAAAAACAAGACATAAAGAATTTTAAAAGAGGAGAGAAAGAGGAAGCCCAAGGAAGAGCAGATCATCTGTGGGTGACTGGTTTGATTTCAACCATAGACTGTATATATTAATGGACAGAGTCACTCCTATCTCCGCCGTTCTAACTAATGGGCCAAAAAATTTGCTCTACTGGAGCAATCCAAAATGGCCGCGAGTGGTCCCGCCCACAATTAAATTGTGAAAAAACGCATCTGCGCATGTGTCAGCCGGCGCAACTCCATTCATTTGAACGAGAGACTACAAAAATTCACAGCAAGTAAACTAGAGTGGACCAAAAAAATTCACTCCCCTCAGCATTGACACACATGAGACACACACGAGCTTTGGGCCAAGAGCCAACTTTTGGTCCACCCTGTAAAGACGTTTTTGAGAGGTCTGCCAATGCTATATGTTAGCATTGGCTAACAACACGGGGTGGTATTGCAAGCATGTCAGCGCACGTCATTTTGGCCACTTTTGAGCTGGGACCCTCCCCCACTGATTTCAACCAATGTTTGGTTGGTCTACAGTTTCAAATGTGTTCCGGCAAAGTGTTCCATAACGTTGTGCCTCTGATGGACGCCACCATTTGGCTGAATTTAGTCCTGCGCCTTTGTATACCAAGGTCTCTGGTTAGTGCTCTGGTTCTAACTCCTCGGACGTTTTTTTTTACATATAAAATCCATTAAGGGAGGAGGAGCAAGTCTATTTAATACTTAAAAAATAAGGCAAGCATCCAGAAACTTCTGATAGCTCTCAAAATCTACAATGTTTTACTTACTTACAATGTTACAGTAATGATAAAGCAAGGGCTTCCTATCTAATGTTTTAAGTGTTTTCTTAAACAGAGACTTGAGTGGCTTCAAAGTGCTCTCGGACGTGTGGGACCAAGTCGTGTGGCAATAGTTAATGGGCCTCATGTATGAAAGTTGCGTAGAAAAGGGTGTATATTTTGGGTGTATATTCCATTTACGCAAGATCCGACGTGGCATTTATGAACATGTGAGATACGCACAGATCTGAGCGTACGCACCTGCGGCTGTTGATAAATGCCGTGCTCAAAACCAGCGTATTTATGAAAGTCACGCCTATAAATATTCAGAAACTGCCTGTTCCACGCCCTATTTTTGCGACAGGTCAGCAGGAAGTCGGCTAAGAAGACTGTTTGGAAGCCTCAAAAAACACACAATTCTGAGATTATTCACGTTTAAAAATATATATATATATATACGCTCTATTATATATACTCGTCTTTCCCTAGTGTCTTTGTTTATGGGGCTTTATGCACAAAACTAAGGAAAACCCACATTGCTTTGCCAGAGGTGAATGAGGCAAAACATATGCGTAATTACATATACGGCGCAGGGTCTGGTTAGTGAGTAAACGGCTAAGGAAAAATAACTTCACGGAGCAGGAGATTGAGACCATTATGAACGAAGTGTGAAAAAGAATAAAGTCTTACTATTTGGAATTCTCAAAAGTGGCATCAAGGGGCTCAAAAAACAATATATGGAAAGAAATGACAGCATCTGTAAACAGCGTGGGGCCTGCAACACTCACTCCTGAAGAGGTGAGTTTATTCATGTTCGAAAAAAAATACGCTATATTATATCAAACAGTTGATATATTGGGCCAATAGTTAGGATTTATTAATTTATGCTACGAGTGAAAAAAAAGGGAGCA
The DNA here is from genome assembly GCA_964034765.1 of Knipowitschia caucasica. Lineage (NCBI taxonomy): Eukaryota > Metazoa > Chordata > Actinopteri > Gobiiformes > Gobiidae > Knipowitschia > Knipowitschia caucasica. The sequence goes on along the minus strand of OZ035832.1, from coordinate 23,677,732 downwards.
ACCTTAAAGTGTGAGCAAAATGTTTTTATATTAAATCAAAGGAAAACGAGCCATCGAGACATTCCAATCCAATCTGCTATAGACGGAGCGAGTCTTTCCACGGCTGAAACGATGCGCTTTCTACGTGTTGAGTACGGGGTTTTATTCATGCATCTATAATGGGTTTAACTCCCTTTTCAAAGACCCTCACTGTTATCTGCGGAGTTATTTCTCCGGATTGTTGCTAAAAGAGTGATGGGCTTTATTTTGTCACAATAAAATAATCAGACAAGGAACTTATTCCCTTTATGTCTCTAGGTTCCAACAACTTTACCCTCACGCTCGCTCCATCGGCTCACTCCAGAGCACGCTCACGTTTCGGCCGCGCACACGCACACACTCACGTCACATACTCTTGTCATTGACGGCACATAGCGTTACTTACAGGTGTGTTGCAGCATCTGGACATCATACAGATGCAGCCGTTCACTCTGCACCACTCCGAACACACAGAACTCATTGCAACACATCACTACCATGTATAACTCCGCCCTCTAGCTAAGTCTGTGTTCATATCACTATATACTACGCTAAAACATTGTTATGGGAGGTTACAACAACAAAAAAAGGCGGGCTTGATACGGGTTTAGGGCCTGAAAATTCAGAAACCATATCGGGCCAGGGCCGGGCTCGGGCCCAGATAATAGGCCCGTGCAGGGCTCTACTCTTCAATGCACTGATCGCAATTCCAAAAGGTTTAATATTGTCAGTGCCCGTGTCTGTGGTTCTCCTGCCTCTGTCTGTGGTTCTCCTGCCTCTGTCTGTGGTTCTCCTGCCTCTGTCTGTGGTTCTCCTGCCTCTGTCTGTGGTTCTCCTGCCTCTGTCTGCGGACCTCCCTCACTGTCCAGTAATCGCGAACGGTCTCTCTGTCACAATATCATTCACTGCATTTCTGGTGCATCCATCGATAGCCGTGATACTGACCAGATGTCACCAGTTGAGGCTCAATGACTTTGACCAGCCACATGTGTTTTATTATTAATCTTCCACAGTCCGTTTAGGATAAACTAAATAGAGGCTCCTGAAGCGGATTCTAATCATAAACTGAGAGACCGTTTGCATTTTAATGCGATTACTGCCCCAACATTATTGCTGCTACTTCATGGATGTGGTCACTGTCTGTAGGCAAAATCTTCACATAATCTGCAGGTAGAGGATGACCCATGGATCTATAACAGGGATGTCCAGAGACCGTTCCAGACAACAACACATACGAGTTTTCAACTGCACATGCGCAGTTGAAAACTGGTAATTTTGACTTTTGAAGTCAAAATTTAGACTTTCTGTAGGCTTTTTTTTTTTGTTTTTACATGGCGGAAACGGGCTTCCATACTTTGGTGTGCAGCACTTTGGAAATCCTGTGTTAGCAAAAAGCACTATACAAATAAAGTTGGAATGAATTGGAGGATGTTGTATGACCAAATTTGCAGTGTGTAGATGACAGACGTGTTTTTTTACTATTACTGTTCTAGTTTGAGTCCAAGGCAAAGTCACAATACTCACAGCATCACAAGGCTCCAATCAAACAGCTGAAGTTCCTCACATGTAGACTTGAACTAGACTGGTCAGACCGGTCTAGGAGAAACTTTTATTAGAGTTTGTGTTGTAGCACAGCGGTGGTCATTTACCATTGAGATCATTTTGCTTCTTGCTTCTGCTCGCTCCTTTTGAATATATTTAATACTCAAATAATCAAACAACAAAACAGCACAATACCAAAAGTTCTGCCATGTCATAATATTGAGACAACAATAAAAATTTGTTTTCACTAATTATTTGTTTTCAATTAATTGCAAATCACGCAAAGTTATTATTTTTGTCGAAAGAAAAATGTTTAATTATTGAAAGAAATGAAACAGAATATTTGACTCCTGCCTTGTTAAATGTCTCTTTGTGTTTTGCTGCACTATCTCTCTTCTATATGAGGACAGTCCCTTCCTTCCAACTATTTGAAAATAACAGAATAACTTTGAACATGTTTTATAAATTAACATATTTTAAATGAAGGGAGAATGTGCATCTGTTTTTAAATTAATTTATAATGAAATGACAAAACATAACTAACACATCAATTCAATTCAATTCAACTTTATTACGGACTCAAGGTCCAAAAAGACAGCGACATCACAAACAACATTAAACTACAAACAAATAAATTACACAGTCCCTTTAAAAAGACAGCTATACCAGTGCCTCCACATTAGCGACTGATAGCGAATGGCACTACAACATCATTTAGTTACACTACAAAAAAGATAAAAATGAGATAATTGCTTGAATCGAGTGGTTTTTCAAGAACTGATGCTTTATTTTCTCATTCCAAGGGAGACATTTATTATATCTTTCTAGGCTTATATATCTTTCTAGGCTTATATTTATTTCAACGCCGCTTTCAGCTTTAATTATTATTTTGTTATATCATTTTTTTGACGATGACTGCTCTTGTCAATGAGGGCTGCACACAAATAAGTTGAATTGAATTTCTATTTCTAAATTAAAATAGATCCGTGAATGGTTAATAACGTGTCCCTATAATATTAAAGGCACTATACCCGTTTCTGCAAGGTTTGAATGTTTAGCCCCGCCCCCCAACTCGCTCACAGGCTTCTCATTTCCACTACGCTCTCATAACACGGAGTCATCTAGTTTTATTTGCAATCTATATGCTAACATTAGCATTAGTGCATATTCTTGTAAGCTGTTCAACAATCACTGATGAAATGGTACAAAAGCAACGCACTGCTAACAAAATATATGACTGAAAGATTACCGCTAGTTCCGCGTCCGAATGTAGTCCCAGCATAGATAGTCCGAGCATAGATAGTCCGAGGCGGTCCCACAGGTCTCTCCCAAAGACAAGTCTCTCCAGAGGATACAATGTAAGCTAGCTATGTTCACCCGGGCTTGATTTCTTCTTAGATCATTTTCTCGCTTTAGTTCCCTCTTCTCTTCCTCACTGTTGTGTCGTTTGGGCTGTTTTTCTGTGTCTGCAGTTACAGCCAGAGGCGTTATAGCCACTTATGCTAACATGCTACTGTGTTTAGCAGCGCTGTAGAGACTAGAGGACGCAGCCTCGTTCTGTGATTGGAGGAGAGCCAGCGTCACACTAAGTCTCTACTCAGCACTTTCATACGGCCTGAATTCATACACAGCTGAATCAATGAGCTCAAGTTTGCAATTAAATTACGGATTATAATACAACTTGTATGTAGTAATAAGCGTTTTTATGAACTCACAAAAAAAAGTAGTCCTGACATTCTGGTTAGATACTGTTTTAGCATTAGTCGTGGTCTCCTTTCAGTCTTCATTAGAGACAAACTGTGCTTTCCCTTACCAAAAAGAAGTATACTTCAAGTATATAATATCAAGTTTACTTTAGTATATATAAGTATATATGCCCAAGTATACTTATACTTGTACTACAAGTATACTCCTTGGGACTAAATTGGCCCACTTGCAGTATACTTCAAGTATACTCTAAAGTAACCCAAAAGTATACTTCAAACTAATCTTTTAAGTTTACTTGTAGTGTACTTCTCATATAATTAAGTATACTTTTATCTTTGAAAGTATACTTTGTAGTATACTTAAAGTAATCTTTAAGTGTACTTATGATATAATTGAGTATACTTCTATCTTTAAAAGTATACTTTGTAGTATACTTAAAGTAATCTTTAAGTGTACTTGTAGTGTACTTCTGATATAATTGAGTATACTTCTATCTTTAAAAGTATACTTCGTAGTATACTTAAAGTAATCTTTAAGTGTACTTGTAGTGTACTTCTGATATAATTGAGTATACTTCTATCTTTCTAAGTATACTTTGTAGTATACTTAAAGTAATCTTTAAGTGTACTTGTAGTGTACTTCTGATATAATTGAGTATACTTCTATCTTTCAAAGTATACTTCGTAGTATACTTAAAGTAATCTTTAAGTGTACTTGTAGTGTACTTCTTAATAATCAAGTCCACTATTTCCCATTTCACCTTTATGCTGAGAAAAGAAGAACATAGCAAAGTCATTTTGTTTAAATTTATTCAACCTACAGTGAGAATTTTACAAATTGAACATTATAACAAAAACAGATATGGATTTTAATTCTGTGTAGCATCCACTTGCTTGGCCGTTGATCCTTTTTTGAAGTTTTCATTGTTGCACTTCTTTCTTATTATTTTTCTTATATCTTGAACGCTCAAAGATGGAAACCTCGACCGAGCGTACCCTGTGAACACAAAAACAAAAATATGAACAGTTAGATGAACTCCATCCATCCATTTTCTACCCTTTAATCCATTTCTGGGTCAGGGGGGTGGCAGTCAGAGATGCCACCCAAGTCTCATAGCACCAGCCCCTCACTGACCCTCTGCAGGTGGTGAGTCCACAGGAGGACGGCTGCTCTCTGAGTGTGAGCATAGCCTTGATCTTTCAGTGGGGGCTTTGGGCAAAGTGGGGTTAAGTGTCTTGCCCAAGGACACAACGACAGCAGTCATCAGTGGGAGTCAATGGAGAAGGTGCAGAGGTGGGAATTGAACCCACGCCTCCTGGGCTTAAGGCCAATGCTCTACCAACTGAGCTACTGTCGCCCCTAGATGAACTCTGACACCACAAAATCTTAACAGTTCATACCTGAATTAATAATACTGCTGTGAATCATTTTTTTGAACATGAGATTAAGCAGACTTTTACATTTTGATTGATCACAATAGATAAGTTAATTTTGATATAATTAATTAATAAAAAGTAAGCATATAATGCTCTAACTGTACACCCACCGATGATGAAAAACGTATTGATTGGCAAATATGCAGCACAGGATGAGTGAGGCCACAGACAGGATCAGAACAAGGTATCTTGACCAGTGCTTTTCAAACATTTGACACAAAGTACCAACACATAAATATTTTATCTGAAAGATAAAATATTTATGTGTTGGTGTTATCTTATCCGCTCGTGCTACGTACATCAAAACAACAATGGAGAATAAAGCAACGGTGTAACGTACAATTTATTTAAATATTTAAAAGTACGTAAGTATACTCACCAACAATAGCATCCAATTTAGCAGCATCCAGTTGCGGCTTGGACTCCACATCTTTATGTGCTGCTGACTGTCTCCCGGTCAGACTTGAGCTAGCCAGCGTTTCTCTGCCAAAGATTAGGACAGCAAGGTCTCCAACATAAACTGACGAATTTGAAGTTCGGAGAGAGTTCAGCTTCATTTTGTTGACTTTGACGTCTGAGCCTGGCACCAGAGACACCTGTAAAACAACAAAGTTTATTTGCAATAGGTGGCGTTCATGTTCTACAAAGTGATGATGTCATAATGTCAGGTGGAGGGCAGGGGCCAATACAACTCTAAAGTCGTTTTGACCAACATCACGCCCCCTTTTTTTTTTATATTGTCTCCACTTTTGGATGCTTTTCAGAGATAATCGGACATTAGTTTATATGTGCTGACAGAGAAGACAATAAACTTTGAGACAGTTTCTGTTTCATGTGGATTTTCCCAGTAATGAGTGAGATATTAGCCACAAAATAAGACAAAGAAATCTGCAGTTTGCCAGTTACCATAGTTACTGTACCATCATGGAATTTTCAGCTGTCTTGCACCTCAAAAGTAAATTATTATCCTTTCAGGGTATTAGCATTTTACAGTAGACCAGATAATCACTTTTATGTATTTATTTATTATTTACCTTGTATGATTGTTCTGCTAAACTTGTTAGACCTAATTTTTTTCCACATTGTTCTGTTGTTACAGACTTGTAAAATACATTCACTTCAGCCAGATTAAACCCTGCTGGAACGTGAACCTGGACTCCAGTCTCTTCCGTCCCTCCTGCATTCTGACCGATCCACCACTGTTAAACCCTAAGAGCTAACCCTACATACAGTCCACCCCACCTTAACTATTTGGTTCTTCGAAAAGTCAATTCCTCCATTCCAACCGTGCATGTGTTTTAAAACAGGTTGTCGATGAGATGGTCTTGTATTTTAATTGGAAGAGTGCCACCAACTGATTATCTGGCACTGTGTGACATGAGCCATAATCTACCCCAAGAGCTTTACACTAGCCAAATTAAGAACATTTTGTAAACATTCCTATATTACCATGTCAACAGACTCCTCTTGAGGAGATGCAGGAGAGGATACAGGCAAGTGTTCAGATCGCACTAGTCGCACAGGTGTTGATTCGGCAGAGGAAGACTTTGAGAACGATGAAAGCTGCTCAGTTATGTGTCTTAAGTTTTGAACAACAGCTGGCAGGTCTGTAAAGAGAACAGAAACATTCAGTACATGTTTCTTTAAAATGCTTACGCCACATTAGATTTTTTCACAAGAATATAATCAACACAATTATAGTTAAGATTAATTATTAATCAAAAATAAATAAATATCTTGATCACTAATATATTATTATCATTGTTATTGATCATGGCCTGGGACTAGGGCTGAATGATTTTGTAAAAATTAAAATTGCATATTTTTTTTTACTCTATACAAGCAGCACAATTGGCTCATCTTCATCTCTGTGTAGGGTACTAACACAGTCCCGTCAGATTTTAGTGAGGATTTCTGTGACCAGTACGCAGCCCAGGACTCTGAATGGAGTGATTAACACGGTAGCTAATGCAACACTAACAGAGAAAAACCTTTGTCATTTACGGTGGTGGTTTAGCACTACTTAGGACAGAGGAAGAGGTAATCATACTGTATGAATGAGAAAATAATGAGGCAGAGTTCTACGGAACGCTCAGTCTTGGAATGTTCCCATTTAGGACATAAAGAAATGGCCATACGCCTGTTGCAATTAATAAAAGTGACATAAAATAAGATGGTGAATTTGTGCAAGTTTTAGAAATCTGAATCTTTAGAAAAAAATTTTTTAGCTACTTGGAGCTCCAATAAAGTTGATCCTGTTTTCACATGAAAATACTTTTCCCCTGCTAAAAATACAAAACAAAACAACTAAACTTACCCCTGATTGCTTCTACAATTTGTTTATAATTGCTTTCTTTGAGCCTTTTGTTCTCAGATTTTAATTGCTTGATTTGACGCAGTGTACTGCTCCAATTCCTGGGAGGCTCATGGTCCTCATCCGATGTTTCGTCACATTCAGAACGTAACTACAAGACACAAAAACACAAGCACAATAACATCAAGATAAAATGAAGACATCTATGGTCAAAAAGTGCTTGCTTTTTAAATGTTATTGTGATGGGCAGATGATTCCTCAAGGTGTTTGTTTCCCTTATTGTGTCAGTACAGAATTGTGTTATGATCCAATATATGGTACTAACGGCAACTTGCGGTGAAAAACATGATCTTGTCTGCAGCCTCAATACCAAGTTATTTCCTAAATTAAACAATAAATATACAATTTACCTCCAAGGCTTGCTGTTCCATTAGATCTTTCTTCAAGTCTTCAATCATTTGGTTTGAAGCCTCTTTTGCTGGACAGGATGATGAGGATTTTTTGGTTTTTTGCTGCCAAAGAGATATTTTACATTTTAGTATTTGCAAAGTGCTTCAATGTATGACAGTAAATATGAAATGCGTATTAGCATATAGAGCTATAATTTTAATAGATACAGTCAAGGCAAATTGAAACATTGACCATCATGTTAACAATATGGTCACAATATATTAATATTACACAACATTCCTTTTTGTTGAGGGACTCAAAAATCATTTGAATATATAGGAAAGATTTTCATTTACATGACATGAGGTGTATGATAGAGCTTCCTATGTATTCAAACTTTTTTCTAAATGTTTTACCTTTTTGGATTGACTATCAGGCTCTTGCTCTTTGTCCATCCACTTGCTGTTTGGTGTTCTCCTCCGTTTATCGTTACCTTTAGGTATTTCCCAGATATCCTTGCCTTTTATGAATCCCTCCCTCTTTTTACACAGATCAGTGTAATTGTCTATGAGAAAAATCATCAGAGTGCAATGTGATACAAAAATGTACAATAATGAACGTGTCCACTCAAATTTTTCACAGGCAAAATAACTTTTTTAATGACATTTAAGTCCTTGATTTTACCCAAAGTCGTGCAATGACTTATGCTTTTTAATGCCCCGCAAAAAACGTGTAACAAGCCAATTACTGTGTTGTAAAATTATTTTCCTGGAAAGTTATTTTGTTTAAATAAATATATAAATTATAAATCACACATATACTGACCACTGATCATTAGAATCTTGGCAGGAAAACTCAATTGGCCGTCTTTTTTCCCCTTCTGTCCGGGTCGCCACTGCACATTTACCCAGCCATCTTCATCCTCCAGATTAGGGCACTCTTTAAACGTTTTGGATGACATTTCCTTTTGGTCTTCCTCCTTCATCCATTGTATTTTTCCCACCTCTACAGCTTTGTCTTTAAAGTAATAAATAGCATAAGCCATGGTTACAGATAATTATTTCGTTGATTAGCTCCCTTTTTTTTCCTTCACCGCCAAGAGCGCGAACGGTTACAATTCAAGAGCGCGAATAGGCTCTCGCGAGATGTGCGCAGCTCAGTGTACGTCGGATCGTAGCACGTGTAGTACCGCGAGACTACATGTGCCCAAATGAACGCTGGGAAAGGAGAAGGCAGCGAGAAGAAGCGTCCATAATGGAGAATGCTCTCACATTTTCGTAGCGTAAATCATGGCAAAACGTTCGGGATCCTACAAGAAGTATTTGGAGGATGGCACAGAACGAATCCCGAAAAGAACACGGAACAGATGGAAGCTAGCAAAAGTAAGTTATGTTGCTAATTAGCAAAAGCTAAACAAAGTGTCTACGATGCTGTCGATCTATTTCACGTGTATTTGATATAGTTGTCTGGTTAAGGGTATGGCCTGGAGTTGGAAGACATTTGTTTATGAACTATTGTGAAGTTAAAAAACGGATAAAATTTAGATTAAATATTGGGGATTAGGTTTGTGTAGCATTATGACATGATCAGTTTAAAACAACATTAAGCCTACGTGCTTGAAATGAACATTAAAAAAATGTCTGTGAAAAGCGAAACAGTGGCGTCCATGTTCACTGGAATCTTGACAATTTATCAGAAGGAGAATGGAATCGCAAAGAAGACTGTTCTATAGACCCTGTCAAAAAACAAATTCCAATTGTTCTAACATGTAATGGCTGAATGCCTCCAATTTAATTTTGCCGAGCTAGTTAGCTCCGTCTAATGCATTGAACGTGACACCCCAGCTCCCCAGTCCACGGCCTGTGTACGTGGCCGTAGCCATGAATAGCAGCGGGCTGCGGGCAGGCATTCTGTTCTTTGTCTTCACTGTATTATCCAGCCGACTCTTCTTGTTTGTTTATAAGGCAAGGTGTTAGTGGTACTAACGTAATCTACTGTAAATAAGATACATTATGAAAATGTAGCTCTTGCTTTAATCTGTTTCAACATGTCATTATAGCTGCATTGTGACTGTCGGTAATTTCTTCAAATGCAGAGACGCAAGGAGGCTGTCCCCAATGAAGAAAACAATGAAGATGATGATTCCTTGCAAAATGTGGTCAGTATTGCAGTTTTACAATGCTTTATGAAAGTTAAGGGCAACTAAAGTGTATTGGGTCAATGTAAGTATTTCTGTGAAACTATTAATGGTTTACAGAAATTGAGTTGGCAAAAGCAACGTCATGAACAACGTGCCTAGACGCCGCCATATTAGTCTACAGAATGACACTTCAATGCAAAAAGACTCCAATCTGAGTCTTTTTGCATTGCATTTTGACATCATAAAGTCCTTGTTTTAAGGTTCTTTTTGAAAAACACTAGGTATAACAAAAAAAACTTTGTTCAAATACTTACAAAACGCGTATGGTATTTTAAGGTACACCTTGAACTTTTGTCATGTTTACAGCCATAAACAAAACATTTATTTTGAATTTTTTTACTGAAAGTTCACACACAAGTAACAGACAACTGTGAAGTGAAAGCAAAATGATACATGATTCTGTTATTTTACAAAAAATAGAGAAAAAAAAGTTCATACAGCATGAATTAATACTTTGTAGAACCCCATTTTGCTGCAATAACAGCAGCAAGTCTTCTGGGGTTTGACTCTACAAGATTTGCACATGTAGAGACTGACATTTTAGCCCATTCCTCTTTACAAAACAACTCAAGCTCTGTCAAATTAGAAGGAGAGCGTTTGTGAACAGCAGTTTTCAGGTCTTTCCACAGATTTTCAATAGGATTTAGGTCAGGACTTTGACTGGGCCATTCTAACACATTAATGTTTGTTTTTAAACCATTCCATTGTAGATGTAGCTTTGTGTTTAGGGTCATTGTCCTGCTGGAAGGTGAATCTCCGCCCCAGCCTCAATTCTCTTGCTGACTCCAGTAGGTTTTCCTCCAAAATGTCTCTGTATTTGGCTCCATCCATCTTCCCAACTATTCTTACAATCTTCCCAGTCCCCGCTGAGGAAAAGCAGCCCCATAGCATGATGCTCCCCCCACCATATTTGACACTGGGGAGGGTGCGCTCAGGACCATGAGAAATGTTACGTTTGCTCCATACATAACGTTTTGCATTTGGGCCAAAAAGTTAAATGTTTGTGTCATCTGACCAAAGCACCTTCTTCCACATGGTAGCTGTGTCCTCCATATGACTTCTAGCAAAATTCAAACGGGATTTCTTATGGCCTCATTTCAATAATGGCTTTCTTCTTGCCACTCGTCCATGAAGGCCAGATTTGTGTAGATTTGGTTGCATTCCTGACCAGTGCTCTCCTTGTTATGTCTGTTAGTTTAGGTGGACGCCCGTGTCTTGGTAAGTTCGCAGTGGTGCTATACTCTTTCCATTTCCGAATGATGGATTGAACAGTGCTCCGTGACATGTTCAAATCTTGGGAAATCTCACGATGTTGCTTAGTGACCAATACACTCTGACCATAGCTCTGAGGCCTTCACAGAACAGCTTTGGAATTATACTGAGAGTAGATTACACACAGGTGGCCTCTATTTAATGGTTAGGGCAAGGTGTGAACTTTCTGCAGTCATTAGGAATGTTATAAAGGCAATTTAATGCACTCAGAAAAAAAAAGGCTGTATGAATACTTACGCACGCCCCACTTTTAAATTTTTTGAACAATAACAATCATGTATCATTTTGCTTTCACTTCACAGTTGTCTGTGTGTGAACTTTCAGTAAAATAAAGTAAGTGTGTAATTTTTCTTCACTTTGAGTAACACTTTCTCTGTTATTACACTAAAGGTCATACACGATAAAAATTTCACAGAAAATGAAGATGAGGAAAACTCTTCTACTGGTTCTCAAGAGGTAAATGCATTCATGCACCACTTTCACTTGAATTAATATTCTGCTCCAAACTCTAAATCTTAATTTTTTACCTGTAGATCAAAGAAGACAGCATTGAAGATGAAAATGTGGAGACTGAAGACCTGGATTTCAACGCAAAAGAAAACGCTCCTCAATGTGCAATGGTAGGAATTGCATTGCTTGACAATGGAGGAATAATATCCCAGCCATCAAAACAATGTAGGCTCCCCATGGGTTTGCTCACCTGGGTTATATGTGGGTTTGTCTGCATTTTCCATGTGGGCTGGACCTTTACAAGTCAAACTTAACCCTTTCTAGTCTGGTTTTATTATTTTTAGTCTTGGAGCTTAGATCTTGGTGTTTGGTCACATTTGAGGCCAACCCACTCTGAGTCAATGTGATGTTTCTTTTTTGTTTTTTTTTTAATGGCTTCAGAGTTGCAGTGACATGATGCTCTTTTCTGTAAAAAGGCTGAGGCCTCATTGCTCTTCAGTCACAGACTGAGAAGTGAAGAAGGAAGTAATGGAGATTCTGCTTTAGAACATTACACTTCTCCTGGATTAACAATAAAAGATTGAAATTAAAGTATTCCTAATTAATAGGTTTGACATTTCAGTGATTTTAAAATGTCAGTTAATTATTAGCTAACACTCATTCTACAAAATACAAACCCTTGTCATTGTATCTGCTGTAGAGTCAATGTTTGTCCCCAGATCCTCTGAGTTTGGTGCAGCAGGACTGATGTGGACCAGATGTTACAGGAGAAGCTCATGAGGTACATTTCTTCAACGGGATACTATGTAACTATTTGTCTCCAATTAAAAGTAACCTACACAGTCCAGTCCATCCGTCATGGTCCCACTCATGACCTACCACGACCAGAGGAACTGGGACACATGACTCTACTCAGATAATATATGGATGTTTGTTTGTCTTTATCAACCTTTTTAATAAGCATTGAACATTGTGTGCTTTAAAAAGGAAATAAAGTGGTAATTACAATTTCATTCCATTCTTAATTTATTATAGCGACATACTTAAAGATTCAGAATTTTGTTCTGTCTAAGGCAGAAGCTCCATGACTTCCTTATTTACACTTCGCCTCCTGCGACTGTAGAGCAATGCGGTCTCAAGCCTTTTTACAGGAAACAAAGAGCACATATGTAGTCTAGCATCATGCCGGCTTGCTCCGCCCCTCTCCCTTGGTAACACAACTGAGTTGATGACCCTCTGATACTAATTAACTCAAAAGCAGAACCAACGCCAATTATCACCCAGGTGGCAAGAGCCCACATTGTTTTGATGCTGGGGATCCATCCACACCATGGAAAGGGCGTGGTTTTAATACTTCCCATTTTATTTTTTTGTGTTTATTTTTTAATGGCTATCTCCCCTCTTTAACCCTCTCTTTGACAAGAATGGTAGGGGGCAGCTAAATGCAATAGAAAGTAGATTTGCACTTTCTAATCATGGACGATATAAAATGCTGCAACTCCATTATGCAGTTCCTAAGGAAAGCCTACGTCAGGAGGATGACGTTGCCCTAGCACTGAGTCACAGAAAGGAGTTGAAAAATAATACTTTGCCTTAAACATATCACAATTTATACTTGATCCATGCGACAGACTAATGGCCGTTATTATCGTGTAAGACAACAGGGGGTGCTCTTGTCTACAATTTTGTCTGCACGCCGAGCACACTATAGGAGGAGGCGGAGCGAGGAACATAAGATTAGCAGGCATAATTGGATTCCTAAATGTTATGCATTTGCCACCCGATTGTAGTTTGTGCAGTATTCATTAATAGAAATAAACCATTGTAGCCTCCTCCAAAACAGAAAATTGGTAGTTGGGCATGGTGTATAACTCTCAGCGGAACACGTGTGTCAATTTTAAGATGAATGGATCCTTGAGTCATCTGCTGTAATAAGTAAGTTGAGGTGATACTATGTGGGGCCATGCATTATCCTAGATGATAAACTGCGATATTTCTGCACAGTTTAAGAGACATAGATCCTGCTTTGGGATTTGAAAATAAGATGCATAAGAGAGTTATTATTTTGAGTGGAGCTGCTGGGGGGTGGGATTGGTAATTTACTGAAAACTTTTTTTTTCCAAACTTCCAAATATGGCAACTATTAATCATTTGGATGTACTCTCTCACCTTAGGTCAATGAAGATGGGAAGATGTTGGCAACAAGCCCTTGTATCGCTGGGTGCCTGCCGGTCTTCGTAAAGGACGCAGCACTTTAGCAGATCTCATGGTGACCCTTTCTGTGCGGCACAATTGACTGTGAAGGCGATTGCCTCATTGCTGGAAATAGCTCAACATTGCATTTCCTGGCTTGATCCATCCTCCATTACCTGTTCCATAAACGAATTTGGGAATCCTCATCTACATATGAAAGTACACTTTTATTGTGAACGCAGTTTGAAATACCTGGCATTCGACTGAATGTCCCCGTGAATGTGATTCTAGTAACACACCATTTGATTGCAGACGAACACCTGACAAAAAGGGGGTCTATCTTCTCAGTGATTACCATCCTGCGAGCGCAGATCAAACAACTCCTGACGAGCACAGTGTACGCTTACTCAACATGATCAAACAGTTAGGGAATTCTCTCTGCTATACGAAACTGGCAAGGAGTACCAAAAGTGTATGCGATAGTGGAGTTCTAGATCTAAAGCAGAATGATGCTTAAGACTTTCATTGGAATGTGATGACGGAGCACCAGATCATATCAAAATTTCTAAGATGCAGGCATTTGGCCAATTCAGTGTCAGGATCCTTGAATTAGCCCCGGCTGAGCGAAGAAAGCACATTTGTATGGCTGCAGTGTATGGGTTTGGGCCTAGCAGGGGTGCCCCCCGCCTCACGCCCCCCGTCCCCCCCTCCGCCCCCCCCATCAAGTTTACATTGACTAGCCCCCCATTTGTAAAAACGCCTCTTTGGTGTGGAGACCGAAGGTGTAGATTGGAAAGATGAAACATGGGAAACCCTCATGTGTCTAAAGTGTATTGCATCCCTTTGTACGTTCTGATTCAGTGGCGCGAGCCTGTTGCTTCGAACACAAAGCAGTTTAATGGTTTTTATGGATGAGATTTTGTTTATACACCAAAGGCGGCAAAGCATATCCATGACACCAGACCGTAACCCCTCTGCGTAATAGAAGGATCATTTTAGCGACGTCATGCACTGTCAGGCAACAGTGGATGCCCTGTATTTTGGAGTTAAAGGGCCCATCCCTTTGATGAGGCTGAGTCACTTATCAGATATACATGGCTTCATCCGAATATCAACACAATGTGTGCCTGGTGTCACCCGACAGCTGGCTACTCAATGAGATTTGAATTACCTACGAACAGTGAGTGCTTCTGGTACATTGTAAACAGATGGAAGAAGGTTGAGAGAGGTGCGCGCAGACTTGAAAGAGATAAAGCTAGGCCGGAAGTGTAGATAAGCAAAGTGAGCAGAGCGAGCCGACGAATAGACTTTCAAGGACAGGAAATTTTCTCGGAGGCTTCGGAGTGGCAGCTTCCGTAACTCTATTGTATAGCGCGTTAGGCGCAACGTATAAACAGGAGGATGTCTATGGGGGCGCGTGCAGAGCAGAGTTTTGGAGATAAGAGTCTGTTCCTTTTGGTATTTGCATATACACATTACTAGCAGGACGAGATGCCAGAAACGAGCAATCATGATGGCAAGAACTGGCACTACAAGACCATTTGTTATTGACTGTTCAGAGACTGTAAGGAAAGACCGCATGACTTTCAGTATCGCAATTGCTTTTCCATGTAGCGACAAAGTGTTAAACATGGGGAACCTTTTATGCTACTTCGAACTTTTCCAGTTCCGATCCAAGTATGGGCACTCTCTTAAATAGTTTTCATGGGGATAACCCCAATCTTCCCGTTGCAAATGTCCAGAACATTTCTGTTGGTGGAGAGAATTACCGGAAAAAGCCGAAACCTACCATGAACATCTGAAATCTGCAGAAGGTAGAGTCATTTTTAGGTTGAAAGAACAGTATTCCCTATGACCGAAGAAGCAAAAAATGGTCATAACTTAAGGGAAAAGTCAAGGGTTTTGGTCATCCTCCTTGGCAGGGAAAACATCCCGCTTGCACATGGGCTTGCCATTGACAAACGTGTGAAAATCTAATAACTGCTTCTGGTAATCCAGGCACGTTTTTTGGTTAACAGGCAGTTTTGTTTCAACAGTCCGAACTTATGAACGGCTGAAGAAAAGATTCAACATGTGCCTAGTATCTTTGAATGATGGTCAATTATGTTTAATTAATGACCCTTGGTTTGTCTTTAAAGAAAAAGTGTGGGCACTATAAAACCCGTGAAAACACGTGGCATGAATCAAACATTCGTGAGTGTTAGGTAGAGGAGCTGAGTAAATCTACCAGCCCTAGTGAAACGATTCCAAGGCTAATGTAGAGAGGACTTTCCATTCACGAAGTACGAAGACTGGAAACGTGTATGCAATTTGCCCTGAGAACGATAGTTACAGAAATGTGTCCTCCGTTGAGACCGATAAACTGTATTTTGTACCGCTGCCAAATCCAGCGAACGGGACTGAAAGAGTCTCATTGTCTTTAAATGTTCCCATTTTCTGAGGACATCATAAACTTACCTGAAAAGTTGTTTGTTCTCCTTTTTTCCATCGTTAGAAAGTAGGTGGTTTTGTGTACTATTTAAGGCCGGACACTGTTTGAAATAAAAGGGTTATAATGACACTATGTAGACTTAGTAAAGGAAAGAGTTTACTTAGGCGTATAGTCTTAAGCACATACATGCTTGGACCTTTTGCAAAAAAAGAACTGACAAAGATCAGATCAAATTTACCACATCTTGCAGTATCTTCAACAAGTCCAGCAATGTGAACATATATCAAAAGGATACAATCAAAAAAGAGCATTAGCAAATAGTTTAATATTAAACTTAATAAGATCACCTCAAGTGCAAGTATATATCTAGAATGTAAACTTAGTTCTAAGTGATATGGGTATAAATACTATAGCCTAATTTTTAATGTACTTAGACTGTTACTTGCAAAGTCTACTTCTGGTAAGTAGCAGATCAAGTACAAATATATGTCTAAATGTAAGTAACACTATTGAATAAGTACACATACAATTACAATATGCGACAATCTATATTACTATAGCTTTCAGGATAACTTTTATAAGTATACTACGGTGCACAGGTATCGTCTAAATGTAAGTAAACGTGATAATAAGTATATATATAAGTATGCTTAGTTATATACCTTAAAATTTACATAGTAAAGTATACTTTCTGATAAGTACAGTGAAAGTAAACTTGAAGTATACTATATGCTTTTTAAGTGTACTACCAGTATACTTGAATGTACTTCTTTGGGAAGGGTTTTTACTCTCATCGACGTCAGTGACACAGGCCGTGCCGTGGAGGACTTAGAAAAGTGCTGGGGGTTTTATTGACATGTCTCTCTCAGCTCAATAATACAAGCAAATGACTGTTTAATGTTTACTGCAGTCAAAACCAGCCGCACTTAATTACCAAACAAGATTAAGGCTCGAGACGAGACCGAGGCGCGCTGAGTGAAAGTGAGCACGCATCGGAGACCCATTTCATTCTGTTTACACACAACTTTAAACACATTTTTTCCCCCGACATTGATCTCCCTGACTGCACTCAGAGTTTACACAAAGCTTATTAGCTAAATTAAACTTCTGGGTTGTATACTTCAAAGCAAAGGGAGTCATTTGTCACACAGTTCTGTTTAGTAGTAAGTAAGTAGTAAGTAATCTTTATTTATATCCCGCCCTTTTCACTGCAGGGATCGAGTCTTCCAATCCGTTTACAATTGGTTAATTATTGGCCTTGTTTCTGCACGTACCCCACAGACTGGGAGCGGGGTCGCCAGTTACCGAGTGCGCAAGCTAGACACTATTTGGATCAAATATTTTTAGTGGTAGAGGAATCGCGTAACCCGGAAGAAGACCTTACGCAGACACAGGGAGAGACATGCCAAACTAGCACACTCAGAAAGGCCCTGTCCGACCGGGGATTCGAACCCATGGACCTTCGTTGGCTGAGAGGCCAGAGGTGCTAATCCACTCTGCCACCGTGCCGCCCCAAGTGTCGTTGGAATTATTGACATTGTACTACAGCCTTGCCGATGTATTTAAGACGGAGTAGAAAGTGATTATATTAACTCCATCCCACAGTGGAAAAGTGTTCATCTCAAATTAAGAACAGATAGGAATGTGGACAAATTACAAGATACCTGACAGTACAAGTATGACTAATTACAATAACCCCAAATCTCTAACGTCTCAGCAACAAAGAAAACCAGTATCAATCTCTATCTTGTAAGATAAATTCAACATACTTAACATACTGCTGCTGTAAATAATTACTGCAGCAGCATGTAAAAATCTTGTGGTACTGCACTCTCCCTGACTCAGGTTGCCAGATATGCAGATGAATCCAGCCATACCGTTTTAGCTGAGTTTTGTCTCAAACAAATCTACAATCAACACCTTTTTCACAAAGTTTTCCCTGATAGAAATCCTTGTTTTATTCCTTGTTTTGTCAGTAATGATTTGAGAATCATAACGAGACCTTTATAGTTCTGGGAGCCGGGGACATGTTACCATACATTTTGGGAGGGGAGATAGCTCGACGTGGAGTTCATGCAACCCGAATCCCCAGACTTTCTGGAGTGGTCACGTTGCGTATTGAGGGCAGGACAACAAAATGACCCCCCCTCCCACGCTTTCGTGGCTGGTACCATTAATAATGCAATTATGAATATCCTAGGATAGCCCTACTTATACTTTAGTTTAGAAAGAGCAAGGGTTTATTAACGCCTTTGGACGATTATGCCATTTCCTGATGACTAGCCATGAAATCTCTACATACTGCTTCTTTACGCAAGTATCAAAACTTATAAAAAATAGAAGTTTACTCCTGTAACTGTCCAACTTAGCTTCATCATAGTTAGCTACAAGCAGCCAGTATGAGTTAGTCATTCTTACCATTATGGGATCAGTGAGTGTTTACTGGTAGAATGGAATTGCATGTTACGGTTATCATATCTATGAATGGTGAATGTGCTCAGTCCAAAGTACAATCTTGGTAACCTACTTTTTGAGTGTCCAAATCCCCTTAAATCCGTGAATTCAGATCAACCAGTCTCTAACCACAAGTTGGGTACCAACGAGTAAGTTCATGTATTTTTGGCTATTCTCCGAATGGTGGGGCGTGTGTCCATATCACTTTGAAATCCAAACCTGTGTGGTCTAAGCTCTTATTTCCATTGTGTTGAGTGACCTGGAGATCTACCCCATTATCACCTGTGGCTTTCTATATGATAAGATTTTAGTTTCCTCCAGTTTACCCGCCCATTAATGGTAAACCTCTGACTAAGCCAAGAAACTGCAGCTCACATCGCTAAAAGCAACCTCAGACTTTGAAGAATGGTTGAACTTGAAGTTGCTGAGGGCGCCATCTTATTGATTTTAGTTTTATTAGTTTCCATGGAGCTGCAACAATCAACAGCAAATCACTTCTTTGCAAACTATACATCTGTTTTTTTTTTTTACGCCGCTCGGGGGAAGGAGAGCAGTTTTGAACTGTTATGGACAAAAGAAATTAAAAATTCACACACACTCAAACACCACTTGTGACTTTATTCGTACAAGAGTTTGTGCACACTCAACAAAAATCCAGCACAAAACTTGCTGAAACAATCACAGTCAACACCTTGCATAAACAGGGGCCAAATATTCCTATTTTAGCACAAATTCATGGGGTGGGGGGGGGGGGGTGGGGGGGGGGGGGGGGGGGGGGGGGGGGGGGGGGGGGGGTGGGGGGGGGGGGGGGGGGGGGGGGGGGGGGGGGGGGGGGGGGTGGGGGGGGGGAGGGTGGGGGGGGGCTGCCTCAAACAAGACTTGGCAATGGGGCCAAATTACATCTTATCTGTTTTGGAAAAGATACCATACACTTTATTCTAGTATTAAGCCCGAAATACACCAACAGAAGTAATCTTCAGAGGACTTAAACTCAAACCATTGAAATCCACCACACACAGAGCAGAGACTCAGCAGTTATTCGACACATCACGAATAAAGAACACATGTCAAAAAATGTCCCCTGACATGTTGTACTGAATGGGTGGAAAGTGTCTTGGATCATCACCACATCCTCTCTAGTTTTGTACAGTTTGAGAAAGGGATCCGCTCGCCTCCGGACGGACGGGCTATAGATCCAGGACCTAAGAGCTACAGAACGTGGACGCAGTGGTCGTTGAACGTGGACAGGTCCGGTGGCAGGACTGAAGCACTCCCAGCGGGTCGGGCGGGGCAGTCCGCAGAGTGTAGAGGGAGGAGGCCAGGTCCAGAGCGGCGTCCCGTCGTCGTACCATGAAACAGACAATGGACAACGGGTGAATAGTCAATGAACAAACGACAGTCAAAAATCCTAATAATGCTAAACAGATGAAAGTAGGGAAGGAGGAGAGGATAGTGCTCAAGTTACCATACTTCTCCCAGCAAAGCTGACTCCCCCTATGCAGCTTGACTGACAGTCTGAGGAGTTTAGCCTTCCCTGAGTCTTACCTTCCTAACCCATGATGCTAAACTAAAGAGGACTGTTTTAGCCTAGCCTAGAACGTAGGGTGAAGATGCAGCAGACCGGGTCCAACATACGCAGACTCCAAGACCGGATGAAACCTGACAGGACAACAACCTAACCAAATGCTAAGTTGAAAAAGAGTGTTTTAAGCCTGACCTTTAATGTAGAGACCGTGTCTGCTTCCTTAACGTGGACGGGAAACAAGAATGTCTCCATTTTAAGACACACAGAATTAACTGAAATTAAGATAAAAACCACTCAATTCTATCAATTATGACCTCATATTTTGTCATTTTGTGGAGTGTACATTGGAAGTTCTGCTTTCTCTTAATTACATAAAAGTGGTCTGGTCGCATTAAGGTCATCACTGGGAGAATAAACCGGTCTAACCGCTGTGCCCTAGTTTAGACTTTTAACAACAAATCTGAAATCTACTCAAAATTGTTCATAAAGCAGCTCTTGTTTATGTGATTTATAAGACAGGGGTTTCCAACATTTTACCCCAACCTGTCTTACATTTTTAGGAAGACTGTTCCAGATTCTAGCAACATGCTTCTGTACGAAGTTTGGATTTATAATATCTGTGAGCAAGTGACTAATACATTCTGACTTTTTCTTTACATTATTGAAGATTTTACTTTCTAAATCCGTTGGGGAGCTACCTATAGGACGGCGTGGTGAGCTGCCGGTAGATCCCTAGATGTAGGTTAGAGACCCCTGTGGAAGGTATGTAAAACTAGATTCAGTTTCAGACTTCTTTATTCATCCCATCAAGGGTAATTTGTTTGAGCAGCACACGGCATAAAAATTTAAAAAACACGTTAAAAAAATAGCGACATGATATGACATGAAGTCGAGCCACAAACAAAAGAAACATACAAAGGCCAAATGACCAACAAGCTACAGAGAGTTCATCTGTCTAATACAGAATGCAAGTCTAATGCAAAAAGTGATGAAAAATAAGTTCAAAATTGCTCAAACTTAACAAAAATGTATCTTAATTTGAGCACTTTTGACTGCCTTAAAACAGGATTTGCCAATGGGAAAAGCAAAAATTATCTGGTTTCAAAAATATACTAGAAATGTCTCCCTTGGAATGAGAAAATCAAGCAAAATTTCTTGAAATGGCTTTGTCCCATTAGCAAATTTTGTTTTAAGACAGTCAGAACGAACTCGAGTTAAGAAAAAAACCACTCAATTCAAGCAATCATTACCTCATATTTTATAACTTTTTGCAGTGTAGCATTAACAAAGTTACCTGCAGATGGCTACTAAAGACAGGCCTGTTTTGAGGATTGCTTATCTCAGTTGCAACTCGTTCCTCAAGTCGCATACATCACCACCAAAGGCCCGATAATGTCTGTGAATATTGTCCCTGTCACCAAACACCACTATTAAATGAGCTGCCAGATGTGTCTCCTCTGTGTGTTTGAGCAGACACTGTCCCCTCTTTGGCATTTTGATAGTGGCAATTTATCGCCCTCAAAGTGAATATTAATAGATTTATAACCGAAAAGACTTTGCCATCCATCTGAAACCAGGAAAAAGAACAGCATATCTAATCCGTCAAAAGAATAGAGTCAGCCACAGTTTGAGGTACACTGCAAAAAAAATGATATAATATGAATAGAGTGGTTTTTAACATTCTGATTGTCGTATAACAAGCCAATGGGACAAAGCCATTTAGTCACATTTCAAAAACTGATGCTTTTTTCTGTCATTGACTCTCACTGATGTCTGTTGTCATTCTGTCCTTGAGCAGGACACTTAACCTCTGGGAACACCAAAGGCAACAGTGGGGTGGCTGCGGCTGTAAAGTGCCAAACTGCTGTTGTGTCCTTAGGCAAGACACTTCACCCCCATTGCCTTGAATGAGTCTAGTGTGTGTGAATGGTTGGTGGTGGTCGGAGACGCCGATGGCACATACTGGTTGCCTCGCTTTTGTCAGTGTGCCCCAAGGCAGCTGTGGCTACAGTAGTAGTTCATCACCACCGTGTATGGAGTGAATGAATGTGGAACGTCTTTGAGTGTCCAAAAAAGCGCTATAAAAAACCGATGCATTATTATCATTCCAGGAGAGACATTTCTTGTTTCTTGTCATTTTGCTTTGTCCCATTTTTTTTAAGGCGCCAAATATAATCAAATTAAGATACATTTATTAAACTTATTTTTCATCACTTTTTGCAGTGTAAAGAAAGATTTTTTTTTTGAGATGTGTGCGCACTATTAGTCAAGATATTTTTGTTATTTTGTGGCGTGGCGTGAAAGTCTATCACATTTACTTCTTAGTGGGTGAACATTTTACCTTTACAGAACATCAAAGCCCGAGCGAGTGGAGAAGATGAGATTATTCACTGGCTGTGTTGTCGGTGGAGAATGTTTTGGTCATGCTCCGGTGGGTGTCCCGGGCACTTTTCACGGCACTAAAATCCGCAGAAGTCCTTGGGTTTGGAGTTTTTTGGGTCCACTGATAGAGCTCGGCTAACTGTGCAAAACGGGGACAGCTGTTTTTGTTCTGCATCGCCTCAAACTATGGGCTCTAATTGGAAGTTTGTTGTGGTGGCACTGGTGGGCTTGGATGGGCTCGGTTGGCTATACTGTCCGGAGCTTGTCCATGTCCGTGTGTGTGTGTGTGTGAGAGAGAAAGTAATTGTAATGCTTGGAAACTCAGAACTGCACATAGGTAGAATGAGACCAACAACATGGAACCAATTTATACTGTCAGTCAAGTATAAAAACAAAAAAACAGCATTTGATAAATATCAGAAACATTTACAATTTTCTCTTTCCCGAGTAAAAAAGAAAAAAAACATCTCTTGTGCGGTTTCTCTTGGGGATTTTTTTTTTCAAATGTACTGCTAATAACAGATCATGTTGAAGATTATATGTTTATTTATATAGCATAGTTCATGCACAAGGAAACTCAACTGTTTTTTTTTTTTCCAAATGAACTCAAAGTTTTTAAGTCATTATTTTATACTTCTTGTATAATGGGAAAAGTTTTAACCACTTCATAGATAAGGCCATTAAAGCTGAGGTGCCAGACTTTCCTTGTTCGTGTCCCTTCTTTACCATTGTCATTAAAACATGTCTTCTGTCCGTGACACCATCCCAGACCGATTCGCATCTGGACACATGTTTTCTCCAAAGATGAAGACTTGCTGTGGTCTAATTAGTTCACTAATGTAAACTTTAAAAAAACGTCAGAAAATATCATGGTTAACGTTAAAAACGTAGGTACCCCGTCTTTAACTATACCTTATTTGTCCTGTGCATTCGTTAATGCCACCTGGGAGACCTTGTCGGCAGAAACCTTTCATTAAAGCAGAGACTTAAACCCACCATATTTTTTTCTTGGCCCTTTGCCAGGTTCAGAGGTCCCACGACAACGGGACCTCTGAACCTGGCCTCCTCCACCTTCATCTGCAGACTGCCCTGCCCGACCCGCCTGGGAGCGCTTCAGTCCTGCACCGGAGCTGTCCATGCTCTGCGGCCGCTTCGTGGCATTGGCCCTCGTTCTGTAGCTTAGGTCCTGGATCTCTAGCCCGTCCGTCCGTGTGGAACGGATCCCTTTCTCAAATGTGGGTCTCCCCGAGGTTTCTCACTTTTTCCCACTGGGTTTTCTTATGAGTTTCTCCTTGCCGATGCAGGAGGGTCTGTTGGGCAGTTAGTGTCCAACTAGAAGGACTGTGGTGATGATCCAGGACACTTTAACATTTTACAAAAGTATGGACATTTGTCAACATTCATGGTCATTGGTCTCTCCCTATGGACCATCTCATATGTGTATATTTTGTGTCTTAACTATTGAGTCTCTGATCTGTGTTGGTGATTTCCTCTGAGATGATACTGTTGTGATTTAGGGCTAAACAAGAGTCGTTGTTGTTGTTGTTGTTATTTTACTTGCCTTTAAATCAACATTTCCTCTTGATCCATCAACTCCGCTTACAGTTTTTACCATCATATCTGGCCGAGGCTCCAGCTCCCACAGTATCTCAAACAAACAGCTGTTATTTACTGATATTTCCTCTGACTGTTCTTCTCATTTCTTATTCCCTGTGCTCTCCTCCCCTTCACTTAAAACACTGGCACAGAGCTGAGCCAAATCCAACCCTTTTTATACTTGCTTTTAGTCGGACAGAAAAACGATTGGATTTCTTTAAAGATGGAGCGGGAGGCTGGGCTTGGACGGAGCATTATCCTTCAACAACCTTCAGTCAATTACACCGCTGATTAAAGGCTGCTAATGGGACGTAAAGAGCGGACCGCACACTCCGCTGCAGGAGTCACACTGCTCCTCTCAACTTCACTGATGGAGCCGGGATTAAGTTCCTTTGGGGCTACGGCAGATTTGAGGAGGCTCCGAAAATCAACCATGCAGGTTTGGGCCTAGATTTAGTGAAAGTGGTGGTAAAGGCTCGTTCATACCCACATATGTGCGTGATTTGTTACTTACGTGGCAATAAAAATGATTCTGATTCTGATTGGGTCAGAGCGTTTCGAGCGTCTACACCAGGGGTGTCATTCATGCGGCCCGCGGGCCAAATCCGACCCCCCAAGAGATTTGACACAGCCCGCGGCTCATTTATGTAAAATGATAATAATAATTATAATAATAATGAAAAAAGTAAAAAATCCGCCAGGCTCCGCGACGCCACGCGCCGCAACGCTGAGCTCAGCAGCGAGTTGAGTGCCTCTGTAGCGGCTCCCACCGGAGCGTGTTCTCTGACTGACAGTAACAGCAAAATGTCTCTATCAAAAAGGCAAAACTAAACCCTAACTTCAATCGTACTTCAGATATCAAAGTTATTTTAAATAGATTTTTCCCAGTAAGTGAATATAACTCATTTATTGTTAGTTTATTTAAAGCTTGGCTATATCACTCAGGATTCTCTTTGAATTGAATTCTCTCTGTTCAAGTAAGCCTCACTGTTGACATTTTGACGTGTAGAGTCTTAAATGAGACAGGTGTGTTTCTAACAGGGTGGCACGGTGGCTGAGTGGATAGCAGGTTCGCCTCTTAACTACAAGGTTGTACGTACGAATCCCGAAGTTGATATTTAATCTTTATCGCAATCACTTGAGTTTACTTGGTAATATTGAGTAAAGGATGTACTCGAGGAATTCAAGTGAAGTTAATATGCAATTTATTTCCAAGGTTTTTTCAAGTAAACTTTACTTGTCAGGGTTTACTGTGTGCTTGGTTTCATGCAACAACTGGCGGTGCTGAAGGAATATCATCTACAAGACTGCGATAAATACAGCACTTTGAGCGGAGAATTGAGAAGACAGAAGATAAACATGTCTGGCCCTGAAGAAACAGCAGTCTGTTTGTGCCCAGAGAGAGAAGTTAGTGATGCTGCTGCTGCTGTTGGACAGTGTGGACTGGTCCTGCGCTCGCCTGGTACCGATGGTAAAGGCAGGTGTTGTGACAAAGCTGTAAATGGAGGTGATGATATTTGGACATTTGACTGTATTTTACAGAGACACTGCTGCAGTCGTTCAGAATAGATCCCGTTATTGAAGTTGTTTTGTTCATTTCAACTGAATCATGGTCGGTTTGATGCTTTCTCTCTGATAATAACATAACCAAGGTCCTTACCTCACTGAAGATGGTTAATGTGACAATAACATAACCATGGACCTTAGGCAAGGAAAGGCACGGCAAGTTTATTTATATAGCACAATTCATACACGAGGCAATTCAAAGTGCTGAACAAAATAAGAAAGCATTAAAATCATAAATAATCACAGAACATTAAAAAGAAAGATACAAATATAAAATCCCTTAGTTGTATGCACAGCTAAACAGAACTGTCTTTAACCTGGTTTTAAACATTGTCATTGAAGAGGCCTGTCTCACATCTTCAGGAAGACTGTTCCAGATTTTAGACCTTACCACACTGAAGATGGTTAATGTGATAATAACATAACCAAAGTCCTTACCTCACAGAAGATGGTTAAGCTGAGGGGCTGTGTTAAAGTGCTTTTTTCTATCTACCTACTTTACCTTTGTGAGCAAGTTTTCTCTGTAATGAGAAAGCTAACATACAAATATTAATATAAATATTGTGAAATGCCATTTACAATGTAATATTGTAAATACATTACATTATTTGTACTATGAAAAACTCAGTTACATTTAAGTTTGTAACAGATTTACCGTTAAAACTGAGTGAGTATTAAAGGACAGTGTTTTAAAGGAAGTTTTAAATAAATGTGTTTATGTGCACAAAAAGTTCGACTTTGTACCGTTTTCGGGTATTTTTGAAGAGCATATTCTGGTCCGGCCCACTTGAGATCCAATTAGATTGTATTTGGCCCCCGGACCAAAATAAGTTTGACACCCCTGGTCTACACTATTAGACTCCTTACCATATACAACATCATGCTTTTGCCAATTTCTGTCTTTTCAATTTATATACTTTTTTGTTTGTTTGTTTGTTGTTCTCGTTGAAAGTTGATGAGATGTCTTTAATAAAGAAAAAATTAAGTAAAAAAAAATATCAATATTGCAATAATAATATTTTTTTCGATTTATCGTGCAGCCCTATATTGGTCCATGGGGAGATGGACCAATGTCCATGAATGTTGATAGATACATGTCGTAGAATGTAGAAAGTCCTGGATCATCAGTCTTTCGTGTTGGAAAAACTCTAATCCAGTGCGAGAAAAGTGAGAAACCTCGGGGAGACCCATATTGAGAGAGGGATCCGCTCCACACGGAAGAACGGGCTGTAGATCCAGGACCTAAACAACAGAACGAGGACCATGTTTTTATGTATCTTTGATGATAAATCGTCTCTGGCCTGTATCACTTTAATCAACAAAAAGTAAATCCCTGTGACTTTGTTCTGTGAAATGTCCTACATAAATAATCATATCTTTCTTAGTTGTATAAAAAACAATACAAGCCTTTTGAGTTTTTATCATGTTACTGTAACTTCCTTCGTCAAAAACAAAGATAATGCTGCATAAGTATATTTTTTTATATTTTCAAGCTTTTCTCTTGGATTCAGACAAAAATATACACAGAAACTGAGGAGGACGATGGATTTGTTAAAGCAAAACGAGACAAAAACTGAGTGATACAAGAGACTGGAGACTGAACACTCTGGAGGCAGGTGATATATAGTCGAAAAATATTCCTACAGTTTAACGTACAGGTTCTGCCATTTAGCTTTAGAATATAATTATGCACAAACAGCCTTGAGCAATTACTGTAATATGGCCTCTCTGCCGCCGCAATCTCCTCTGCAGCTCATTTTACCCGATAAGAAAAGCAAGAGAGCACATCGACTGCTACTGTAAATGACTTTGCTCAGATGGCAAATTATTAATACCAGAGCAATTTCCAGGTGACTTACCAATATAAAAAGTGAACTCTGGGCTTATGTGTGATAAGAAGTTGTCCAAATTGAGTGGCTTGTGTTCAGATTGGAGCACGTTTTTAATAAATGAGAAATTAATCCATGTCCAGGAAATCACGTCTTAAAAAATGAGACCATTTTGCAGGGAGTGGTTGGAGAGTTAGTTCCTTGTTCAAAAATATGGACTGGAGGTTTTAGAAATGTGAGATTTTGGATGATAATGTACAGTATATAATGTCTTGGTTTTGGGATGTGCTTCTACACTGCAAAAAGTCATAACATTTTAGATTTTATCTTTATTTGATTTCATTCTGACTGTCTTAAAACAAGATTAGCCACTGGGACAAAGCTGTTTAAAACTGTTGTTATTTTCCCATTCCAAGAAAGATAATTTTTGGATATTTCTTTGTAAAATAAGATAATTTGGCTTGTCCTATATTGGCAAATCTTGTTTTATAGCAGTCAAAATGTGTTCAAATTTAGATAAATTTTGCCAAATTTGAGCATTTTTTGACTTATTTATCTTCACTTTTTGCAGTGTACTTTGGAGTAAGATCTCCACACGAGGTCTTTCTGAGTGGAGTTTGCATGTTCTTCTCGTGTCTGAGTATAGGCTTTTTCCAGGTGCCCCTGCGGTTTCCTCCCAGTGCTGTGGTTTCCTCCTGGTCCTCCGGTTTTGCCCAGCACTCAGAACATGTGCAATAGTAATGGATAGTGACGGTGACAGTACCACTTCTGTCATCAATGTGTGTGGAGTGAACGGAAGAAATACACCAACGTTTAAGCGCTTTGTGTGACCCTGGTCCGTGAAATTCTACAGTATATGGATAAAATGACCTAACCAAAGACTGAGAAACACCTAAAACAAACCAACATACTTTCTCCTCTCCCACCCTCTGTCGCAGTCGCAGCGTCCTTTGCCTCTGAATGACACAAATCAAACATAAACGTTCGCAAATATAAAATTGTAAATATATTTCTTCTGTTTGTTGGGTGGAGCTGCCAGCGCTGAGTCAGTCTACTTCAGCTAAATGAGCACAGTCACATCCAGGATTTATACAGCGACCGATTACAGCATCCACCGCTCCAAATCAATCAGATATGACTTCATTATGAGTGAGTGGGAGGGGGGAGGGGGGAGGGGAGAGACTGAGCCAAACACTGATGTCATAGTAATACCGAAGCGTTTCAAACTTGGAGAAAGTGAAAGCAATGAAAGAATATTATAACATTCATAGCATACAGTATATCATAGAATAATAAAGGTTTCAACTATTTTCTGGTAAAAACTGAAGATGTTAAAAAATAATTGAAAAAGAAGAAATTGTAGTTTTTTGGTTCAATGAAATATATGTTTATTTAGATTGGGGGCGACAGTGGCTCAGTTGGTAGAGCGTTGGTCTTTGGACCTAATGGTTGTGGGTTCGAGCCCACCACCCATGTCATCTACTCCCACTGATGTCTGCTGTCGTTGTGTCCCTGGGCAAGACACTAAACCCCACTTTGCCTGAAGTCCCCGCTGAAAGATCAAGGCCGTATCTATGTTGAAGGAGCAGCCATCTTCCTGTGGACCCACCACCTGCAGGAGGATCACTGAGGGACAGGTGCATTGTGAATTGGCTGCCACCCCCCTGACCCAGAAATGGATAATAAAGGGATGAAAATGAAATGAAATGAAAAAAAAAAATGAAATTAGAATAGGGAAATATGGTGTAATAAGTTAACACAAAATTAACATTCTGATTTTGTTGTATGTGAATTAACAGTAACATACAGTTGAAATCTGAAATCACAAAGACATTAAAAATAAATACATTAAAAAACAGTAAGGCCATGTTGAGAAGACATTAAGCCCTGGAACCATATTTACCAGCTTTTTACCATTTTTCTACAAGGACACTCTTTACAGTGTAGATTCACTCCATGTACAATACACAGTGGTAGGTGTGTAACGTTTGGGGATCAAGAGTCAATCCTTTTTGGGGAGTTTTAACCAAATACATCTAATTTCATGCACTAAACATGGGGAGGAGGCGTTTCACATAAGTGCAGCTATAATCTGGAACAGTTTTCTTGAAAATGTAAGACACGCTTCGACTCTATGTCAAATCCAGGTTAAAATCCGTTCTGTTTCGCTGTGCAGACAACTGAGGGTTCTTTTTTTAACTACTTTAAATGTACCGTGGTTATTTGTGTATAATATTAATGTTGATTTTCTTGTTTTTTTAAGCACACATGAGTTGCCTTGCGTATGAACTGTGCCATACAAATAAACTTGTCTTATAGCCTCAAGAAAAAGTACAAACATCTCCAATAAAACCGCTGGTGCAACAGCCTTACTGAACTCAATCCCACTTATGTCACAGCAGATAATTATTCATTTGGTTTGAAGCTAAATGTTTTGTTCAGTGATAGATCATACAGTGACAAAGACAAATCTTAAAGTAAAAAAAAGGTTTGGACAGATTTCTTTTTTCTAGTAATTTAAGGTCCTGCATGGGGATGATAAGGTTCCGCTGTAGCTGCCCTGGGGCACAGTGACAGAAGCAAGGCAACCAAACTGCACCATTTGACCCTAAAAAGTGTTCAAAAAACTAAATTATCTTGAAATCAGAATGCAAGAGTTGTGAGAAGTGATGCATTTAGAGAACTAAAGGACATGTTTCTACATAACCAACACCTCTTTTGAAATAACCTGGATTCAAATCTTTCTGAGAGTTTATTTACAACGACTGGGAAAACATTCAAAATAATCAGTTTGACCCGTGGGCCTTGTATACATTTTGATTCGAGCTTCTTAAGACGTGCCAGTCAGAATCTCTCATCAAAGAATGCAATCTGCCTGTCTCCTCGTGTGGAAGTGAGTTCCTTATAATTGAATTGGCAAATAAGTTGTGTCTTCAGAGCACTGGAACCTGGCAACGCCGCCGCTCGTTCATTTCCAATTTGGCACAGGACCATAACACAAAAAACTCATTGAAATAAATGCATGTAATATAAAATTTCACGTTAGAAAAAAGGATAAATTGCAAAGCATGATGGCTCGTTAAAAGGCAGAAATGACAAACTTGATCAACGATTTACAAAAATGAGTGTAAAATGTACTTTTTATTTGTGATGTACGGTGACCTTGAATACCTATAAAGGTGCCTAAGAAATAAAAAGTATTATTATTATTAGTGTCAACGGTTATAGCTGTATCAAATCAGAAATAGTCCGTCCCTTTAGCGCACTGCTAGCACCTCTGATTAAGATAAGATAAGATAGACTTTATTGATCTCACTCTGGAGAAATGTACAAAAGACAAAAGACAGAAATGTGCATCATGTTAAGGTAAAAAATATAGTCTGTGCAGGATTTAATTATGTACAATAAAAAAAAGTGGCAATAGCAGTGCAGGGTTTTTTTCAGTCCTGGTGCATTAGTGACTAAAAGTGACTTATTGCACAGTCTGACATGTGTTTCCTCTAATCCCAATGTTTAAAATTGTGAGTACTTCAGAACTTATTGTGACACAAAGCAATGAGAAATAATTTAGCATGACTTTTTATAAGCTCGTTCACTACACTCATCATGTTATAATTAATTACAAAAACTACCTATCAAAGTGTATTAATCCTACAAAATCTAATCTTTCATTTGGCCCTCAGTGTTTATCTAGAAGATATATGGGTACGCACACAAATACAAACACACACACACACACACACACACACACACACTCGACACACACACTGCAAAAAAATGATGAAATATGAGGTAATGATTGTTATTTAACTTGAGCACATTCTGATTCTCTTAAAACACAATTTGCAAATGGGACAGAGCCATTTAGTCTTATTTCAATCTGTTTCTCTATTTTCTCATTCCAAGGAAGACATTTCTTTTTTAAACAACAAGGTCATTGTGTTTGTCCAAATGGCAAATCTTGTTTTAATGCAGTCAAAATGTGCTCATTTTAAGATACATTTAGCTAAATTGAGCAATTGTAGTCTTATCATTCATGAGTTTCTGCAGTGTGATCGGCAGAGTGAAGGTGGTCCTCTCTTTCTCACTTTTCTGTCTATAAACGCTGATCCAAAGATGTGACAGAGGCCAAATAAAACTGTGTAGATCCAAACTTTTTTGCATTTCTCGCTTGAAATGTGGACTGCTTGCCATGAAACTTGTCACTCCTCTCCACAGATATGACGTATAGCTTTGTGAGGTCGCTGGTTCGTCTCCAATGCAGATAGTTCGATTTTAATCAAGTTGCCATACGACAGAACGCTCCAGGCAAAACAACAACAGTTGAATGGACTTGAGCCAAAAGCGGACCCCAACAGTGCAGTGCAAAACTAATGGCAGCAGCAGACGTCTCTTACAGATGTATTTCTGTGGCTTTGGCCCAAAATGAGATGTCTAATAACAGAACCCCCTCCAAC
The DNA here is from genome assembly GCA_964034765.1 of Knipowitschia caucasica. Classification (NCBI taxonomy): domain Eukaryota; kingdom Metazoa; phylum Chordata; class Actinopteri; order Gobiiformes; family Gobiidae; genus Knipowitschia; species Knipowitschia caucasica. The sequence goes on along the minus strand of OZ035832.1, from coordinate 23,645,970 downwards.
TCTCCATAATATATTTCGGTATTACTGGCTAGAATGTATTTCTCATTTGAATTTATGGAAGGATGAAAACCTTTGTGTGAAGAGGCCAAAGCCGGAAAGAATGCAAAGGTTGTTCCTGAACGTTTTTGTGCGTTTTATTGTGAGCAGAGACGGTGATGGCAAAATCTGAACACCATTTCTTGACTATTTGCCAAAAACAGATAATAAAATAGATCAATTAAAGTCTTGACCAGACGAAGACAAAACAGGATTTACATTTGAAACTGTAATGCGTGTTATAAAGAAACCAGCTCTGTAAATGTATCCGGCCACACAGAGCTGAAAAACAAATGCAATTCACCAGAAAGAAACCCTGACGCTGCTCAAACTCTAAACATAAGAAGACAAAAGGAGGCTCTTTTCAAATTTGACTAAAATGAGGAAAATGAGACGCAGATTTTAAGAACTCCATGGTGGATTTATTTATATATTCCTTTCATGAAATATTTCCAGGTATGACATCATGATTTAAGCCAGTGCGGGACAAGGAAAATGACCACAATGATCTAAGTCTGTTGAAAGAGTTCCATGTTCAGCGTATACATAGACTCCACTCTGGGACGGTTTTACAGTGTCCAGATCATAGACTGTAAATATTAACGGACGCCTATCTCCGCCGCTCTAACTAATTTGCCACAACTTCCGCGGTCTATGCACTCCATTCATTTAAACGAGTGACTTAAAAAATTCACAGCGACTGAACTAGACTGGTCCAAAAAAAATCACTCCCCTCAGCATTGACACACATGTGGAACGGAGCTTTGGGCCAAGAGCCAACTTTTGGACCATCCTGTAAGGTCTGCCAATGCTATATGTTAGCATTGGCTAATTCTTCTTCTGGGTCCACCCCCATCGGCCCGGGGTGGTATTGCAAGCATGTCAGCGCACGTCATTTTGGCCACTTTTGAGCTGGGACCCGCCCCCACTGGTCCAGATTCACCGGCTCCATGTGGACGTAAGCTGAAAATAAACAAAATAGTTTTGCTGATTCAACTCAATTCATTTTACTTTTGTATAGCCCTAAAACACAACAGCTGTCGTCTTAGAGGGCTTTACAAAGGACTTGTCGATTCAGCAACAACAGATCAGAGAAACTGTTCAAACACACATTATTTTTTTAATTTTTTGTATTGTCTTCTTGTCTTTGTGTTATTTCTGTTCTGTTTGAGGTTGAACTTCTATGTTGTTGTTTTATGTTGTGTTCTGTTTGTGTTCTTGTTGAATGTTGATGGGTTTGTCTGTTTTGTTGTCATTAATAAAAGAACAAAAACACAGTTCAAACACAAGAAACGCAATAATGTCAAACATATAGGAGCCTTTGGTCCATAAGGGGCAGATGACCAACGCCAATACATTTTGATATATGTCCATAAATGTCCTTGAAAGTTTGAAATCATCTGTGTCTGGACAGGGCCTTAAACAGTCATTGGTCAAAAATGATTGAAAGATTCGTAAGTGCACAAAAATTAAATCCAAATGTAAGGCCCTCGTTCTTCGTCCAGGAAAAAAATAATAAAAATCAAACAAAAAAACCCAACTTTTAGATTCTATTGTAATGGATTGAGAGTCAAGCCACCAATTTCCCGAGTCCATGTAACCCTTGAAAATAAGTTCTGTCAGAAAGAATTACTTTCTGCCAAACTTTTGAGAATGTAATGTGGGGCCGAATGTGCTCGTCTCTGTTATAATTTTGGGCTCTACAAAATAAACGCTTCTTAAGAAAAATAGCAACAATTTTATCCTCAGAAAACCACTTACTCATGTTTTGTGCCGTGCGCCCTTTTGTCAGCTCAAACAATAGAAAAACCCGCACATTTGGAAAACAAAAAAAACCAAATGCGGCACGGTGGCTGAGTGGATAGCACTCTCGCCTCTCAGCAAGAAGGTCCTGGGTTCGAATCCCGGTCGGACCAGGGCCTTTCTGAGTGGAGTTTGCATGTTCTCCCCGTGTCTGCGTAGGTTTCCTCCGGGTACTCCGGTTTCCCCTACCACTAAAAACATGCACAATAGGACTGGCATGTGCCTCCTGTACTGGCCCCGCTCCCATCTCTGTGTGGAGTGAGAGACAAGTGCCCAAAATTAACAATTGTAAACCGCTTTGAGACTCAGATCTGCAGTGAAAAGGTGGTATATAAATAAAAACTTACTTACTTACTTACTTACAAATCTACATCACCATTTTTTTAAACGTGCAACCTCCTGATGGAAAGGGCCCAGCTGCTGCGCATAGAAACAGAGTCAAATGTGTCAAAATGTGGCAAAAGTGAATGAATTAAAAAGCGGCTACATCTGGCTTCAATGAGAGGAACTTTTTACGTGACTCCTGGATTATTGTGGATGTGGATTTTTTTCTTTGGTTTCCAGGTTGAGGGTTATTGAGCAGACCTATACACTGCAAAAAGTGCTCATTGCTCCCTTGGAATGAGAGAACAAAGCAACAGTTCATGATATAAGACTAAATGGCTTTGTCCTGTTGGTGAATATTGTTTTAACACAGTCAGAATGAACTGAAATTAATATAAAAATCCACTCGATTCAAGCTATTATTACCTCATATTTGATCATTTTTGTTACATTGTATGTATACGTGCAATCTGTATTTATATAGCACATTTCATTAAAAAAACAGTTTCCAAAGTGCTGCACAATAAAATACTAATTAAAACAAATCTATAGTAAAACAGTAAAATCATAACAAATCAAATAGGAAAAACCGTGTGTGCATATATGTATAAAAATGAAAATAACAATAAAATAGAATGAGTTGTATGGTTGTATGATAGTCAATATTTGCCACTGATCCAAGTACCTTGCAATAAATGATGAAATATAAGTCAAAAGTGCTCAAATTTGGCACATTTTGACTGCCTTAAAGCACTATTTTTTTTTTTTATATATATGAGAAATGTCCCTCTTGGAATGAGAGAATTCAGCAACAGATTCAGATTCATTTATTTGCCATTTGCAGTAAAACCACATTGGAATACATGAGCAAAAGTCCCCAGTGAGCACAAGACAAGTACATACATAAAACAACATTAAAAGTACAGAAAAAAAAACAGTTAAGTTGTCGCTGTGAAATCAAACAGTTCTTAAAAAAAGACTTAAATATGGTATAGTCAGAATGAACTCAAATTAAGATAAAAACAAAACAATTGAATGACACGTTTTATATTTTTTTGCAGTGTACGTATACCTAAAATCTGTCCAGACAGTCCAGAAATGACCATGTTTACGTTTCTCTGACAGTGGGCCTGGTGCAGTGGGCTGTGGGCTGAACCTGCCTCTCTCTCACACATGTTTTCTCTCTCAGCGGTGGTGGGAGTCCATGCAACTGAAACATGAAGAGCACAAATGATTTTAACAGAAGCGTTCAACGACCATGATTTCAAGCCAAAACCAGATTTTCCTTTCAACAGCAGCCGAAACCGTTCTCATCGGAGCAAACGAGAGACATGCCAAGATGCGAAAGTGCAGTTCATTCATCAAGAAGTTCATATGAAGTTCAAGTTCATATCCATAAATCATATGGAAAAAAAGCATTACAAATTTTGAGATATTTTTTTAGTGGATTTAATGACGTTCTATGGGACTTTTCCGGTGGAGGGTTTTGTAAGATCCAACGCTTTTCAGGGGCTGACGACCCAGATTTTACAACTTGTTTGACCGGATTAGGGTTTTAAACTTTAACATGAGAACTTCCAGAGCAGTCAATTTTTACGGGTTTTCGTTTTGGAAGTGTAATTACTTTGTTTATGTGGGTTTTTAGGCTTCATAAATGTTCTGTTTCTATTTGTAGTTTATTTCTCATCATGTTTACAAAATTATCTAAATCCTTGACTGGTTCAGAGCGATCTCAGTTTGGTTACCATAGCAACACAGTTTAAAAGAGTTAATAATTGCTTGAATCAAGTGGTTTTTATCTTAATTTGAGTTCATTCTGATTCACCGATGGGACAAAGCCATTTAGTCGTTTTTCAAGAACTGTGGCTTTATTTCTTGTATCTTTCTAAAACAAGATCATTTTGCTTTTTCCCATTGTCAGAATGTGCTCAAATAACACATTTTGCCATTTTTTATCAATTTGTGCAGTGTACTTGGATCACTTGTAACCAAAACACTTTTTATGTGTGTGTGTTATTTTTGTTAGTGTTGTAATGTAGTAAAACACATCTCGATATTAAAGTAACTGCAAATGATTAAAGCATTAAAAACATTGCAAACGAAAACCCCAGATGTCGACATGCAGATGGACACTCAAAAACTGAAAATATAAGACTGAGACCTTGGATCTTGCAGGGCCAACGAATCACTAGGTCCAGTCATCAAAGAGGACATTAGCATGATCCCAAGTGTCATGCAGGAAGCAGAGAAAATACCAAGTTCTAAATGCACACATACAAGTAAGAAACAGGACCAACAGTAAAAAACAACATCAAGTTTGCGTTCTGGAGCAGAAGTGTTCCAGCGACTGTACGTCTGTAAAAAAAAAAGGTTCTAATGAGAAAGTCTAAGATGGAGTTCAGACTGTGTTCAGCTACAGGGACCAGAGAGAGGACAAGATTACGACTCAAGCTAGGCACAAGTTTTTAGAATCAAACAAAAAAAGGCAGAATGTGCGTGGCCACGGGAAAAGGTTTGAAAAATTAGATGGAAGAAATGTGAGGAAGTGGATTTGGTGCATGTGCAACACTCCCAGAATTATGAAACAACTAGACCTCCCAGAGCAGTCATTTTGAAGGCTCCCACTCAAACTAATGGAATTCTACAGTTTTAAGTTTTTGCTCGTGTTTAATAGTAAGTCAGTAATTCGTCTTTTATCTGTCACACGTGCTAAAACTCGTTAATATAAATACTAAATAGCAAAACGAACGGTGGGTTGCTATGGTAACAAGCACTTCTCATTCAAGGAGTTCATTTCGTAAACTTCAAAAACAAAGAAATGATTTAGATTGATGAAGACTAAAAGCTGTCAAATTGACTGCTCTGGAAGTTCCAGCGTTAAATATTTTATTTTATTTTTCAAGATGTATTTTATTATTATTATAGAGTTATAGTGTACACCGTCACACTGATAAGGCATTTCTACATCTTAATCAATTTTCTTCTAAACTGTCTTTCATGGTTTAGGTTATTTTCCTGTTTTGTAACTTGTTGGCCCTGTTTCTTCCTTAGTTCTACTTCCTGTTTCCTGAGGACCAGCCCCGCCCTCACCTGTGCCTCGTTAGTCGTTAGTGTATTTAAACCCTGTGTGTTCTTCACTCCCTGTTCTGTCATTGTCAAAACCATTTCTGTTTGGCAAGAGCGCTGGTGTGTGCCGTCTTCTATGTCTGGGGCACACTAGGGTAGTCTTGCACAGTTTTTCCAATGTGGTTTTACTGCAAATGGCAAATAAATGAATCTGAATCTGATCTGAATCTGTTCTTGTTGTCCATGTTTAAGGTACTTTGTGTGTGTGAATTTTGGATTATTAAATGTATTATTTTTTACAGTTCTGACACTGTCACTCCATCTCGTCGTATCTAAAATGACTTGTTTAATTAAAGTAACAGTCGGTTAACTAACTGACGTTTAATTTGTGAATTCTCAAATGCAAACACTGAGTAAACCATGCGTCCCTCTTGCCTCCCCCTCTCGCCTCCCTCTGCTTCCTGATTGGATTACAAAATTGTAAGTCCTTGATTGACAGACAAGCCCTTTGGTTTTTCTATTCTCCTTCAGGAAATCTTAATGGCGGTGGTTATGCCATGAGGAGAAACTATATTAAATACACACAGGTCATGTGATATAAATATGGATCATTTTAAGTACAGTAGTACGGTACCTGTAGGAATTGGTTTAAACTGGTTATTGGTTATATTCTACATATTCTCATATTGTTTGTATGAATGGATGTGTTTCTTCTGCCACTGGACACCTGAATTTCTCCTTTGGGATCCGTAAAGTATCTATCTATCTATATATCATTCTATGTTCATGTACGTATTGTAACATGTATAATATGTAAAAATTGTATATTACATGAAGTGATTCCTGTTTATAAACTTAAAATAAAAAATCTAATTAATTGGTTCATCAAACAAGTCAGCTTCAGATTCAAACAACTTATTTATTCCACCAGGGGCAATGGTTTGAGCGTCATATGTATGCTTTTAGAAAATAATAGTTTATTTTGAGAACTTGCTGGTCCTTTGCTGCCTCTCACTCCGAGCAAAGCTTCACATCTGCACAAGTCATTACGGCGCCGTCACAGAGCAGGTAGATCCACACTCCTCCATATGTAAAGGCCATCAACACACTGTCTTTATTAGACTCAAACCCAAGTGTTTCTGCTCAAGACCCAGTCTGAGCGTGTGGGCGGACGGCACATAATGCATGATTTAGAACTGAGGTCACTCAAACTCCTATACTCCACATGAGAGAGAGAGATACAGGTCTCATCTGCACTGACAATCTTTAACTTTCTTTTATATATTATTTGTTCTGTTCAATTCAATGTTCTTTGTTAGTAAGTAATCATTATTTAAATAGTGCCCTTCACAGAGCAGAGTCACAAAGCGCTTTACAACTGTGGCCATTTGTCTGTTTCATTCCCTATGAGAGGTTGTTTTTAGAAGTAGGGGAAACTGGAGCACCCGGAGGAAACCTATGCAGGCACAGGGAGAACATACAAACTCCATTCAGATGAGCTCTGAATCAGAAAGGGCCTTTTTCCGACCGGGATTTGAACTCAGGACCTTCTTGCTGAGAAGCGAGCACTCAGCCACTCACTTATGTATGGCCCTAAATTACAGCAGCAGTTACTGTATCTCGGAAGACTTTACAAAATTGCCGATTTGCCAACACACAGATCAGAGAATCAAATAGTACATATTACTTGCACTATAATATACAGATGAAACATAAACAGATTAGAGTTTTTTTTACTTGTTTCTTCATTATGCTAAAGTTAGAGAATGTATTTTATCTTGTGCTGTGTGCTCCTCATTCCTACTGTTCTGTAACTTGTGATGCAACACTGAAATTTCTTTGCCGTGGAACCAGTAAAGGATTTTTTAATTTTAAACGGTGGCACGGTGGTTAGCGTTTGTGCCTCAAAGCAGGAAGGTCCTGGGTTCTATTCCACCTCCAGGGATTTCTGTGTGGAGTTTGCATGCTCCTCCCCATGTCTGCTCAGGTTTCCTCTGGGTGCTCCGGTTTCCCCTACCACTGAAAACATTTACAATAGGTCTGGCATGTAGGAGAATACAAAGTGGCTCAAAAACATGACCAGTAACCATAACTTTAAAAAGGGTCATGCCGTGTGAAAAGTTAATTCACATTATGTCCTGTTTTTGTGAAATAATAGCGGGGACAATGTCATGTTTTGGCAAAAGTATCGTTCAGAATCACATCACGGCAGCAGCATTTGAACCAGCAATCAGATATGTGTTGTTTTTGGTGAACAGCTGAGAATATGAATGTAATTCCTTGATATGAAGAGGCGTAGATTCTGTGTTTGAACCAGTTTAGTAAATAGTTTGATTTAGTCCCCAATCGGTCCAGAGTTTTCGGTTCACTCTTTACCCAGAAGAACAAAAAAAAGTCCTCCTTAATCACTAGAACTCCACTGTGTTCGGGCAGCATGGTGGCGCTGTGGTTAGCACTTGTCTGAAACCCTGTGTCTTCGTAGGTTTCCTCCAGGTGCTCCGGTTTCTCCTACCTCTAAAAATAAGTTCATTAGGTCAGGCATGCACCCCCCTATGGTGACCCCGCTCCCATCTCTGTGTGGAGTGAGAGACAAATGCCCACAATTGTAAAGCGCTTTGTGACTCTGGTCGGTGAAAGGCGCTATATAAATAAACATTACTTAGTTACTTACTTATTTACTTAACAAAAGCCGTCAATTTGACTGCTCGATTTGATGGCTTTTAGTGTTGGAAGTGTAATTACTCTGTGTATGTACATGTTTGGGTTTGTTCACGACAAAATTAAACTCAAACTCTGTGCATGTTCTCAGAGGTAGGGGAAACACAGACACAGGGAGAACATGCAAAAACATGAAAGGTACTGTTGATAAAGTGATGGGGTGAATACATAACTTAATGTTCCACTGAAAGTAAAGGACCTTGATCCTAATGAAGAATACATGTTTTATTTGCAAGTTCTTTTGACAAGGACTGGGAAGTGTTTTTGGACTTATACAAAGTATCTATGTGTGTGTGTGTGTGCATGTATTGAGAACATTTACAAGTATTCGGCCTCCTTGAACCTTTCAACATTTCGCCACATTTCAGGCTTCAAACATAAAGATATAAAATGTTAATTTTTTGTCATGAATCAACAACAAGTGGGACACAATCGTGAAGTGGAACGAAATTTATTGGATAATTTAAACTTTTTTAACAAAATTAAAATTCGGCCCCTTTACTTTCAGTGCAGCAAACTCACTCCAGAAGTTCAGTGAGGATCTTTGAAGGATCCAATGTTGTCCTAAATGACTGATGATGATAAATAGAATGCACCTGTGTGTAATCAAGTCTCCGTATAAATGCACCTGCTCTTTGATAGTCTCAGGGTTCTGTTTAAAGCGCAGAGAGAACCATGAAGACAAAGGAACACACCAGGCAGGTCCGAGATACTGTTGTGGAGAAGTTTAAAGCCGGATTTGGCTACAAAAAGATTTCCCAAGCTTTAAACATCTCAAGGAGCACTGTGCAAGCAATTATATTGAAATGGAAGGAGTATCAGACCACTGCAAATCTACCAAGACCCGGCCGTCCCTCCAAACTTTCATCTCAAACAAGGAGAAGACTGATCAGAGATGCAGCCAAGAGGCCCATGATCAATCTGGATGAACTGCAGATAACTACAGCTGAGGTGGGAGAGTCTGTCCATAGGACAACAATCAGTCGTGCACTGCACAAATCTGGCCTTTATGGAAGAGTGGCAAGAAGAAAGCCATTTCTCAAAGATATCCATAAAAAGTCTTGTTTAAAGTTTCAGATTCAGATTCAGATTCATTTTATTGGCCATGTGCAGTAAAACTACATTGGAAATACATGCAAAAAGAGGTACTCTGTGTGCACCGACAGAATAAAAAGCACGATACAATGTAATATAAATACACATACACTGAATATAAAATAATAAATAATAAAAAAACAGCTGACACTGTGGCACCGATCGACAAAACAATACAAGGGGTAAAAGCAGTTTAAAAGCAGGTAAAAGCAGGAATTAAAATGCTCTGTTTAGGCACCTAACAGCCTGTGGAAAGAAGCTGTTAGCATAGCGAGATGTCTTGCATCTCAGTGACCGGTATCTTCTGCCAGAGGGAAGAAGCTGGAACATGGCTTTCCCAGGGTGGCCAGAAGAGTCACCGATGATTTTAAGAGCTTTGTTTAAAAGTCTGGATTTGTAAAGAACCTCCAGAACAGGAAGCTCACAGCCCACGGTCCTCTCTGCAGAGCGGAGCATCTTGTTTAAAGCTCTCTTTTCTTTATCTGTGATGTTTCCAAACCACACAGACACAGAACCAACAAGTAAACTTTCAATGGTGCAGCGATAAAAGTTCAGCAGAATCTTAGAGTTAGTGGTAAATTCTCTAAGTTTCCGCAGGAAGTAAAGACGCTGACGGGCTTTCTTTACGACCCGGTCAGTGTTTTTAGCCCATTTCAGGTCGTTAGACAGAGTTAAGCCCAGGAACTTGCACTCCTCTACGATCTGCACCTGGGAGTTGTCGATAACTACAGGAGTGTGAGAACTGCTATGACTGAAGTCAAAGACAAGTTCACATGTTTTTGCAGTGTTCAGCTTGCGACAAGCCACCTGGGAGACACACCAAACATGTGGAAGAAGGTGTTCTGGTCAGATGAAACCAAAATCGATCTTTTTGGCCACAATGCAAAACGATATGTTTGGTGTAAAAGCAACACAGCTCATCACCCTGAACACACCATCCCCACTGTCAAACATGGTGGTGGCAGCATCATGGTTTGGGCCTGCTTTTCTTCAGCAGGGACAGGGAAGATGGCTAAAATTGATGGGAAGATGGATGGAGCCAAATACAGGACCATTCTGGAAGAAAACCTGTTGGAGTCTGCAAAAGACCTGAGACTGGGACGGAGATTTATCTTCCAACAGGACAATGATCCAAAACATAAAGCCAAATCTACAATGGAATGGTTCACAAATAGACGTATCCAGGTGTTAGAATGGCCAAGTCAAAGTCCAGACCTGAATCCAATCGAATCTGTGGAAAGAGCTGAAGACTGCTGTTCACAAACGCTCTCCATCCAACCTCACTGAGCTCGAGCTGTTTTGCAAGGAAGAATGGGCAATAATTCCAGTCTCTCGATGTGCAAAACTGATAGAGACATACCCCAAGCGACTTGCAGCTGTAATTGCAGCAAAAGGTGGCGCTACAAAGTATTAGCGCAAGGGGGCCGAATAATATTGCACGCCCCACTTTTCAGTTTTTTATTTGTTAAAAAAGTTTAAATTATCCAATACATTTCGTTCCTCTTCACGATTGTGTCCCACTTGTTGTTGATTCTTGACAAAAAATGTAATTTTTATATATTTGTTTGAAGCCTGAAATGTGGCGAAATGTTGAAAGGTTCAAGGGGGGCCGAATAGTTTCGCAAGGCACTGTATATTAAGTTAATTTTTATTTTAGTTTATTTTTTTCAGTTTCTTATATATATTTGCTTTGTTAATTTAGTTTCTAATTTTTTGTTGTCTTATTTTTTATTTTTTTATTTATTTACTATATATTGATTACCTCCTGTTCTGCAAAAATGTTCTTTTTCTCCCTTTAAATCAAAAATAAAATGTGAAAAAATAAAAAGTCTAAAATGCCAGATTGTCAATGAGATTTCAAACAATATAATAGTCTGTGATAGTAAATGGTAAATAAGAGTAAAACTGTGCTGAGTTTATTCTGCCGCTGCCTAACACAAAGCAGACTGAAACACACAGCGGCGCAGCGATGACGAACCGATTCTTAAGTGTGTAATCATTTGAATAAATCACGGCTGCTCCAAGAACATTGAGATGTTTCGGGAGAATAACGTTTACTCAAGAAAACAGCCAAAAAAAAAGCACATTCTTAATGACTTTTAGATTTACGGCCAGACGAAAATGTTTTGATGTTGTGAAAGAATAGGTAGAAGTACAGAAATGATGTAAATTATGTGTGTATTTTCAGAATAAAATAGTTACTGCATGTGATTCAGGAACAATATTAGTATAAAATATTCTCAAGCGTTGACGTGTATGGTAGTTGACATATATCTCACAAATTCTGATATTTAGTCCAAATAAAACTTTCTGTGCTATGTCCAGTGGATCAATACATGGTTTTCAAGATGTCCAAATCTGAATGAAATGAGGATTCATTACAATTTTTGTTTTTTTAATAGCATGACAACATAAAAGGGTCAGAAATAGGGGCGGAGTCACAGGGAAACTTGGTTCTGTTATTAAAATGTGTTGGATCCTGAAGTAGAGACAGAGGCGTGGTCGGCTTCAACAATAAAAAGTGATTTAATAAACAGACACAGAAAGTAAAGCAGGTAGTGAAGACAAGGAACTGGCGGGCTGCTTGTTCGGACAGAAAGCAAAAGAGAAAAATCACAAGCTGACATGGGATTATATGGGAGCGAAGTGGAGTCTGAACCAGAGTTTTGAGAATAGGGAGAGGAGAGGAAATGATGCAGCATGAATAAGATAAATAAGACTCATATCCATGCTCCAATAATAAAAGCATTTAAAAGGAGCAAGCAGTGCTATTTGAGTTTCTTTTTCTTGATACGCAAAGACCCCTTCACATGGCATATACAGAGGCAGACAGAATCGAGAAAAACTGTGTTTGCCATCGGCCCCCACCGCACCTCAGTCCTCGTTCTACAGCCTGAGTCCTGCATCTATGGCCTGTCCATCGCCTGGGAGCGGATCCCTCCCTCCATGTGGACTCCCCTGAGGCTTCTCACTCGTTCTTTAGAGGCTGAGTTTACACGGAGACAATGTGGAAGTAAAACGGTATAGTTGGATGTCGGTTGCTACCAACCGTTCATACGAAGACTGTGTTCCAGGGGGGTGAAAACGTAAGTGTTCAGATCCAGCCTGCAGAGTGGGACAACTCAGATACGCTGCACAGCAGGGAGCTTTTTCACACCCGCGAGAGGGGAAAAGGTGTGAAATCCCCCTCTGCTCTGACCCCCACCTCCGCGCTGCTCCCCGCACGTAAATTTGGACATGCGCAGTAGCGGAGAACAATCATCAACAATAATGGCGCCGCCCACACAAACTAGCTACGTGGACTTCCAGCGCGGGACAGAGGATAATTCTACTCCTTCGTTCGTCCAAACGAGACCACGCGAAGCTCTAGGTTCAGTTCCCATTTTCACAGCTGCTGTTAAAATGCAGAATGATGTTGGTACTTTCTGAGGGTCTGGCACAGGAAGTGAGTACACTGCCGGAAGGGGGGCTGGGCACGGGGCTCGGGGTCGTGTGTCGTGTTGTAAAGTTTCTCTGCCCACTACTGGCCGGGCGCTAGAACTACATCGTTTTTCAACCTCATGTGAACGCTGAGAAATTTGCATTAGGAGCCAGGTCGTTTCTGTTAATAGCCTGGAAACGTCTGCGCAGCGTCTCAGTATAAACAGGGCCTGAGATTCAGGAGGCCTAGAGACAGTGATGATCAGGACATCTAAAGACATTTATGGAAAGTGGTCGTCCTGGTCCTCATGGACCATGAGGAGGATTGCATTTCCTGTTTCTCTGATCTGTTGTTGGTGAATTGAGAACCTTGAAAAGTCCTCTGAGACAGCTGCTGTTATAATTCAGGGCTATACAAAAATATATTAAATTTAATGGATTTTTTTACTGGAGAAAAGATACTTTTGTGGATATTTTAAAGCATCTGAAGAGAAAGTTGGTGCTTGGTCACAGATTTGTGTTTCGATGGAAAAAGACCAGGCACACTTTCAAATTTGCACAAGAAATGATAAAGAAAACATTTTCAATCTGTTGGAGATGTTTGAGTGAAGAGCCCTGACCCCAGCCTGATTGAACATGTGTGGTCCGAAGGAAAAACGTGGGTGCGGGTATATTTTTTCAAACAATTTTATTAACATTTTCTGACAGCAAAATTAAAAGAATATAAATAAATAACATGGAATATGCGTCATGGCTGTATTTTAGAAAATACATATTTTGTATATCTTGTGCACAAGAAGGAAAATGTTCATTTTTACAGTCCTATTGTCCCCTTTGAGAAAGCATACAAAAAAGTATGTCTTGAAAAATAAAGATTGGTTGTTATGGAGCTATCTCTTTATCACCAAACACTAGAATGTTCTGTCCAAACTGGACAAAGATGTCTGACCAGGGCTTTCAAAAATAACAACATGAAAACATGTCAGTGAAAAGAAGAGGATAAAACGCGTCCCCAGATCCACACGTCGCTCTGCTGGTTTGTGTTGTTTCACCTTCACACACTTTCCAAAGGTACGACCTGTGCGGCGGTGACCAAAGAGGCCTCACGTCCAAAAGCTTTTCCCTCTGATCATTCGGAATCAAAGTAATAAAAGTCGAAATTGTGCAAAAAGAAAACACAAGAAACTAAGGATCCACTTCAGGGTGTAGTGGAGGAAGTTTTGTGATTTGTGTTTGAAAATAACATGGACTTTCTTAGTCGTGGATGTAGCCGTAGCAGTAAATGTATTTGTTTTTCCAGGCATCAAGCAAAACTACTTTTGTCTCTATGTAAAGATTGTGACAGTACGATTTGTGAGTTCAGTGAAGTCAATAGCTTTGAGAAATTAAACCATAATATTGTTATTATTTTATTATTTACAATCATTTTTCATTTTTATTTCAAGCAAACAGGGTTCCAAGACTGCAAATTAGAGAAAAACAATACAAAAAGGAAGACCTATACAGTACTCTGATGCTTGCAAATAATCTAGGGATTAAGTTTTCACCAGAATTTACATCTTTCTACCTTCTTCATCTCTTCATTATGCTAAAGTTTGAGTTTTAAAGCCTAGCGTACATCGGACTGGCAACTGATTATATCCGTCGCATACGAGTTGCTGCCCCGCACACATCGACAATCTGACGAAAACGGGCAACTCCCAGTGGCAGACCAGTCTCGGGAATAACAGCGCGTATATCGACAGCAACTGGCCTCAACTACAGTGTGTTTTCTGACATAAACTGTTGCGGGCTCGCAATACACGCAATACACACACGTTCTCGGAGCGGCGTATGGAGCGCGCACATCGGGTCATATCTCTGAAACTGAGGACAACTAGTTGCCGAAAGGTAGAACACGGGCAACTGACTGAAACTGGAGACCGACTGTTCATCTCCAGTTGTAAGAGCGCGCACATCGACCGATTTCGGCAACTGATCATCTCCCACCATCTCCTCTCAGTTGCCAAAAGCCGCCTTGCAAGTAGTTGTCCCCAGTTTCTCTGTTGATGTACGCTAGGTTTTAGACATGCTTCTTGACTATGCTAGCCTGGCCTTAGCCATCCATACACTCCGCTCAATCTTCATTTCACTGCATGTAACGTCTGGGTCTGGTCCCTGTGTTAGCGATTACAATCGGTTTAATTAAAACCGACCATTCAGAGAGCGCGGAAATGGGTATTGTAGTTAGTTGTGGGTGATGTTAAGAGTTTGCGTCAAACAGGCAGGTTGTAGCTTGGCAGTGGCGAAAAATGCGATAGTAAAGTAATCCAGTCTGGTTCTATCAAGAAAGTGAAGACGGAGCAAAAGGAATGTTTAGCAAATTGTGGCGCAACAATCCTAGTTTACCGTGACGGTAAACTCAGATCCAATCGTTTCAATCTGCAAAAGGAGTTAACCCCTACCACCTGTAAACGAAGCTCAATGGAGCGTATCTAGACCTTAGTACGAAATGTAATTTGTACTATGGTGTGGTACGACCAGGCTAGTACTATGCTAAAGTTAGAGATCTTATTTTATGCGAATGCTGATTGTAAACTACAGTCGAACCTGGACAAAATCGCACACACAAACTGACATAGTTCAGGCATTCTTTTTATCTGATTGCCATTTCCAGGGAGAAATGTCCTGATGGGGGCATAGCACAGAGCTGGGTGTCCTTCAGAGCAGATCCGAACAGACCGTAACTTCCTTTTGATAGTACAAGGCACACCATCATATGCAGAAATGCCAAAAGATAAATCTCAATACAACCAGAATTTTAGCCAAATATGATTCAATAAAATAACTTAAACGACATTCTAATAACATTTTATATCAGTATAGAGTGATTGTTTATTCATCTTGTGCTGTGGTCTCCTCCTACTGTTCTGTGACTGATGCAACACTGAAATTTCCCCACTGTGGGACGAATAAAAGGTCTCTTCCTCGTTGTTACTGTGACACGGACCCAAGAGCGTGCCCAGACTGATAAACATGTTGCCGATGTGAAGCACTTTGGGTTGCATTCTGTATGAACTGTGCTATAGAAATAAACATTGATTGATTGATTGATTGACATCCTTACTCCTGCTGTAGTGCAGTGAAATGAATGGGGTCCTATGGAGGGGGTGGATGATAGCGGAGATTGGTACTCGCAGGATGGCATTATACATTTACACTTTTTTAATTCTTATTTTTTTACCTTCATTTAACCAGAAAAGTCTCTTTGAATCAGAATCAGAATTCTTTTTTATTGCCATGTAAGTAACCGGAAGTCACAGACTCGGAAATTGCTTTGGCTCCTCATTATACACGCCACCTCCACCACGTTCATTCATTCTAACTTCAGATGGAAAAACCGTGGTGTGGTTCCAGAAGTCTTTCCCCTCGAACGCTGCCTGGTGTGCCGTGTGCGGTGGTGGTCGCTTTCGCCGCCAAGACGTCTCAGGGAAGCAGAGGAGAGAGAGGAACAGGACGGAGTGAGAGAGAGAGAGAGGTTTAGCTGTGAGCCACACGCTGCCTTCATTCATAAGCACTGCCTTTAAGGGACACCACACATCTGTAGCAATCAATATACACCGTGTTTCTCAAGGTGTGAATCAGCTGCTTGTGTTCGTCGGCCTATGGGGATGCAAGTAATGTTATGTGTGTTGTTACATGCACTAAATGGGGGAAAATGTAGGACTCATTACCGCATACCTCATTAAATATACCCAAATGTTTATATAGAGAATCTTTTGCAACTCCTGTTTGTCCCTGTTAATCAAAAACACATAATTTGTAGGCTGCGTGATCTGTGATATCATCTTGATCTTGTTGAGAGAATTTCTTCTATTAAAGTAGAAATATGTATTTCATGTCAAGTCATCATTAAATGGTCCTAATCTGTCAAAATTAATTAATTAATAAAACTGCTCTTTTCCAATACTTCTTTAATAACAGTAGTTCAGCCGAGATATGAGAATTTCAAAATGAGTTTTACAGCCCCTAAATCTTGTTATTGTTTTCAATTTCAATGTCCCGCCCTCCACCGTTTTACGAAATTCTGTGATCCATGTTGCCAGAACTCACAGCATCGAGCTAATCTCACTGGTTAAGTACCATGTGGCCACAAAACTAAAAAAGGTCTTGTTTTGATTCTCAAATCATTTATGACAAAACAATGGAATAAAACCAGGATTTCTATCTTTGTGAAAAAGGTGTTGGTTATAGATTTGTTCTTGACAAGACTCTATTTAGATATTATGGTCCCAGCTGGATTCGTCTGCACTACTGGCAATCTGAGTCAGGGAGAGTGGGAGAGGTTGCAGTACCACTTTGGGCCAGATTTGTACACACTGCTCCTTTTGAATCAGGTTATTTATACTTTTTTTGTGTATAAAATTGCTTTGTATTATTATTCTGTAAAATATTGCTATGACTTTAGATAATGTGTATGTTTTAAAAGTTTTGTGAAGCACTTGGGATTCCCTTGCGTGCAAATTGTGCTGTACAAATAAACTTTGATGATTGATTGATATCTTGGATTGTCCGTGGGAGCAGATCACGCTCTCATTGTGGCTCTACTTGAGTTTTCTCACTTTGTCTTTCACTGGGTTCTTGAGTCGTTCCTCGACATCCAAGACATTTATTTTAGAACGTTTAGGACACGGTCACCCCGCTCCCTGTTGACCAATATGGCTCTTAAATAGTTAGTATTATATAGTTTTGTCCGAATTGACAATCTCATAAAGTCTTTGGAGATGCTCATGACATCAGTCGATAAAAGTCCTGAAACCAATGGGATAGTTCTAAAATGACATCAGAGTCCCAAACAAATAGAAGTTGGAGATTTGTAAAAAGAGAGTATTCATCTAAGAAGCAAACCAAATGTTAAATGCCTGAAAAACCAAAACCTTTTGTAACATTCTGCGCATAACGACAAACCTCATTAGAAAATAATTAGACCATTGTGGATGTATTCTGAAGTACATTTCAAACTATATATTTTTTTTCAAGTGGATTAGCTCAAAAATGAGCTCTGAATATAGACTAAACTGTAAGCAAGACTTGACAGTTACCATAGTTACCAGGACAAAAACTGCAAAAAATAAGTCAAAGATTTACCAAAATTGGAAACACTTTTTGACTGCCTTAGAACAAGATTTGGCAATGGGACAAAGCAATATGATCTAGTTTTTAAAAATATACAAGAAATGTCTCAAATCTAGTCAGAATGACCTCAAATATAAAAGATAAAAACCACTTGATTTAAGCAATTATTACATCCATATTTTATCTTTTTTTTTTTGCAGTGCAGGAAAGATTTTCAAACTATAGGTTCTTTGGAATGTCACATGTACGTCACATAGTTGGAGTCTGATTGCTGGGGTGAGTGGGGGGACCTCTCTGCAGACCTGTAACTTGACCCACGTGTGTTATTCCTAAATCGCCATGATTAGTTTAATGACAGTGGAACGTGTCAGAATACACACAATATACACACATGAACACACAACGCCGGAGTGAAATCCCATGCATCAAGTGTTCCCTGTACTTGCAGTATACTTTTGAGGTCTTTTCTCTAAAACCACGTGTTAATTAGGCCAATCATGTCACGCTCCTCTCTGGTGATTTAGATCCTATTAAAACCAAGGGCAGAGGAGTCAGGGAGTGGAAGGGAAAATGAACATTACGCTGCTGGTTAAGGGAAACAACAGAGAGATGCTAACAGGGGTAAGTTACAGGCAAGTGGATGCTATCTCTAGATATGAGCAATATATACAGGACCTCTCAACAATTATTAGTCATTTATTTTTCTAGTTTCAAAACTGCACAATACCCAGCAGATGTTCCACCTCTGCTGCTGTGACCTAAAGTGCTGTTGCATTTTATCACTATTGTGTACTTTTAGCAACGTATATGTATGTATTTGTTTTGTTTGTATGGATGGATGTATTTCTGCTGCTACTGGACACCTGCATTTCTCCTACAGGGGATCAATAAAGTATCTATCTATTTATCTAACAGATAAAATAACTGGAACCTGGTTTGAAAAGGGATTGGACGAAGCAGATATTTTATTCCAACCCCCCCCCATTCTCATATCTATGCATCAGGAGTAAGACACATATTGTATACAGGTCTGAGGAGGTTATGTATTGTCTCCTGGACCCTGTATTAGGATCCAAATACAGGTACAGTAAGTTATAGTATTTACTTTCCACTTTAACATCTGTTTGTTCTACTCCATGCGTGTTAAAAATGGTGTCCCTCGCAGTTGAAGATGTGGTATTAAAAAGATACCAAATTGACCAAAACAAAACACAACGTGAGTCCAATGTATCATGCACTATACAGGCTTGAAGCAGTTAGCCATGCTTCTAAGTTCTTCTGTATTCTTCTGCTATACACATTTGTCTTGCTCTAGTGTGTGTATGAAATACTCCTAGAACAATATAGATTAATATAGTCTACTAATGAATAATAATACACTTTATTTATTTTACATATACTTTACTTAAGTATACATCTATGTTTTAAGTTATTTTTACTTTTCCTTTCTGTTGGCAATACTCCACCGATTCAATTCCATTAAAATTCCATTTAGTTTTGCATAGCCCTAAATCACACAGTTCAGAGAATCAAACAGATCAAACACAAGAAATACTTGAAAAAAACGCAGAACCATTGGTCCATAAATGTTAATCAAAGTCCTTTAAAAAAAATCCCTGCAGCATCCAATTTCCACCCAGTATATGCACCGCTCTCTCTTTCTTGGAAAACATTGAACATTTCAGCGTAACACAATCTTCAGTTTATGGAGGAACCTCACTGAGCCGCCTGAGGGTCGGAAACTGTAAACAAACTGCGCATCCATAACTTTCACGCAACACACAACACAACACGCATATATGCAGCTGCACTTTGGGCAAAGCACGGGCAGAAATGACACACCAGCGAGATACGGCGGGGAAAATGAAGAGGAAATTGAGGGTGTAGGGAGACGGGAGCGGAGATAACAGTCCATAGTATCGTCTGTGTATAGTAGAAATAGAGAGAAGCTAAAGCGCTAGGAGATGACACAGGCCAGCAGTGAATTAGTTATAATGGGATTGTGGAGGAAGGATGTGGCTGGGAACGGCTATAAAATGGGCTGGTGGAGAGGTGAACTGTATGGAGAGGCCAAAACACACAATTTCACACCAAAAGAGACAGAGAAAAAGAAAAACGGCGCCACGGAGGGGATGAGAAATTGACACGTACACACAGTAGAGTCACACGAGGGAGTGCGCTCAGTCACAGCAGGGTCAGCCATTCATTCTGTCCCATTACGCCCAACACTGCTGTGAAATTGTCCAATAAATCAGCGTCCGAAGTGGTGCTCCCCCTGCTGACCGGAGACAGGCTGACAGGCAGGGAAGGCACGGGGATGACTGCAATTATAAGACCACATCCGAGACATAGTGCAGCTGAACCGAAGGAGCAGGAGTGGAAGGTAGAGGTGGAGAGTGGTAGAGAGTGGTAGAGAGTGGTAGAGAGTTAAGGAGAGAGGTAGAGTGGTAGAGAGAGGAAGAGGGAGGTAGAGTGGTAAAGAGGCTTAGAGAGGTAGAGACTTAGAGAGTGGTAGAGAGAAGTAGATAGTGGTAGAGAGTGGTGGAGAGAGGAAGAGAGAGGTAGAGAGAGTAGTAGAGACTGAGAGTGGAAGAGATGTAGGGAATTTGTCACACAAAAAGACCCCAAAATACAGGAATAATGATTTAATGATGATGAATACAAGTCCAAGATGAAAGAACAAACTCAAAATCCAAACGGAACCAGGAACAGAAAAAGGCAAGGCAAGTTTATTTATAGCACAATTCATACACAAGGCAACTCAAAGTGCTGAACAAAATAAGAAAGCATTAAAAACATAAATAATCACAGTACATTGAAAAGAAAGATAAACATATAAAATCCCTCAGTTGTATGCACAGCTAAACAGAACTGTCTTTAACCTGGTTTTAAACATTGTCAGAGAGGAGGTCTGCCTCACATCTTCAGGAAGACTGTTATAGATTTTAGCAGCATGAATCTGAAAAGCAGCTTCCCCATGTTTAGTTCTGACTCTGGGCACTAACAGGAGTCCAGTCCCTGTGCTCCTCAGAGTCCGGGCTGGTTCATATGGGACTAACATGTCACTAATATATTTTGGTGCGAGGCCATGGAGAGACTTGTACACAAGCAGAGCAGTTTTAAAGTCTATTCTCTGAGCCACAGGAAGCCAGTGCAGAGACCTGAGGACTGGACTAATATGGTCGTACTTCCTGGTTCTAGTCAGGACTCGAGCTGCTGCATTTTGAATGTACTGCAGCTGTTTTACAGCCTGTTTGGACAGACCTGTGAGCAGGCCATTGCAGTAGTCTAACCCACTGGAGACAAATGCATGGATAAGAATCTCCAGGTCTGCTTTAGACACTATGTTTTTGATCCTGGCATGTTTTTTAGATGGTAGAAAGCTGCTGATGTTACTGATTTATTGTGGCTATTAAAATTTAAGTCTGAGTCCAGTATTACCCCTAGATTACTGACCTTGTTTGAAGGTTTTAGGGAGAGAGACTGTAGGTGACCGATTACGCTCTCTCTTTGTTTCTGGGGACCAAAGACAATCATTTCAGTTTTGTCTGCGTTTAGCTGAGTGTTTTGCATCCACTCACTGATCTGTTGGATACAGTGAAGGAGTGAGTCCACTGGTCCATGTTCTCCTGCAGTCAGTGAGACATAGATCTGAGTGTCGTCTGCATAGTTGTGATAGGACACTTTGTTTCTGCGTATTAACTGACCTAACGGCAGCATGTAGAGATTGAACAGAAGAGGTCCCAGGATCGACCCCTGTGGTACTCCACAGGTCAGGGCCAAATGATCTGAGACACAGTTCCCAATCTCCACAAAGTACTTCCTGTTTTCAAGGTAAGACCTAAATCAACTTAGGGCAGTGCCAGCAACACCAACCCAGTCCTCTAGTCTCTGTAAGAGGATCTCATGGTCGACAGTGTCAAAAGGTGCACTTAGATCTAACAAGATAAAGACTTCAGTGTTCAGCCGGATATCGTTTGTAACCTTAACGAGAGCAGTCTCAGTGCTGTGGTGGGGTCTAAAGCCGGACTGAAACATATCAAATGAGTTGTAGATTATAAGAAATCTAATAAGCTGTAGGTAGACAACTTTTTCAAGGACTTTCCCCATAAATGGCAGATGATGAGATGGTGTGGAGTGAGCACGCGTTTTGACGTCTCTGCTCTGTTTACCCTTTTAAGCCTTTTAAAGCCTTTTAAACACGTTTTTACGGTGTATTAGTGTCTTTTGTACACTCTAGTGTTTTATTATCTTAAATGCAATGGTTCCAGAGCATTACGTCTTTTAACACAAAGACCAAATCGAAACGCGCTAGCTCGGAGGCTACCACGAGCGCACCACAGACATGGAAAGTGACACTGCAATGACCACGAACGACATTAGTCGCCTCACATTGGAGCTTCGTGAGAGGGACCGTGCCACTATTGCAGACCTCCGTAAAGAAGTCCTTCGCCTCACTGCAGAGCTGCAGGATAAACAGTCACTCGTGTCCAAACTTTTTGATGTCGCTGGCGGGCAGCACTCACGGCTTATGTCACTGAGCGCTGCATACTGTGACACTGTCGTGTGGGAGAGGTCTGTCAGCTCTGGGCCCTCTTGTTCTACACCTAAGTGCCCGGTTCGGAATAAAGAGCCTGCGGACTGCGAGGAGCCATCCAGCGCCGTGGCCCATGTCCTGAGCCTGTCAAACCGCTATGCAGCCCTCTCCGCTGACATACCAGCCCCCTCAGCAGAACCCCTGGACTCTGCAGCAAACTCTACTGCTGTCCGTGGATCCAGGTCCACTGCGAGAAAGACACTCTTAAAGGAAGCTGTCCTCAGACGAAAGAGTGGTCATTCCCCTTCTCTGACCCCAGTGCATCACCACCACTTACCTTCACCGGGTCAGCAGCAGCGACCCGAGCCTGCTCCTCTCGCCGCTCCAGCGTCTCCGTGCACACAGCGTGGGTTGCCCGGAGCTGGGAATCAACACCCCCACTCTTCTCCATGTGTTCAGCAGCGCCCTGGTTCGGACCCATCCCTGGATGAGCCCGCTGGTTCTGGCCATGGACACCGAGCGCTCTCTCCGCGGCCGCGTCCACTTTTCGCCCCAACTACTCTGATCGTTGGAGATTCCATCGTGAGGCACGTCCGCTTTTTTAACGCGGTCACTCACTGCATTACCGGAGCTACAGTCCCAGATCTGCTCATCCGTCTCCCTCCTCTGCTTCACTCCCTGCCCGATACCATATCCAAGGTAATCGTGCATGTGGGTATAAATGATATGAAGCTGCAGCAGTCAGAGGTCACAAAGAAGCACTTTATGAATCTGTTCCGCCTCCTCCAGTCCTCCGGGTTGTGTGTTTTTATCTCTGGTCCAGTCCCGACTGTAAACCGGGGTGACTGCCTCTACAGTCGCGTTGTGGCGCTCAACATGTGGCTCCAGTCTACATGCAGCACTTTTAACTTTATTTTTGTGAACAACTTTGGCCTGTTCTGGAAGCGTCACGTGGCCTATCGTCCAGATGGTCTGCACCCGAACAGATACGGCACCAGTTTGTTGACGGACTTCCTGCGCCATGTTGTTCAGTGCTCCCCGAGGGGGGCGTGACTGTTTACATCTGAGGCTTCTCGGCCCCCACCACCCCCCTCCTCTTCCTTACCAGCACCGGGTGAGTACTGTGGTGCAAACACTGACCCCTGTCCGTCTGGCAGTGTAACGACAGTCCTGCCACTGAACTGTGCTGACTCAGTTATGCATCTGGAACTTAACAAAGTACAACAGAGTTCACTTTTTAAACCAATAGAGACTGTGTGTGTTCCTCGCACCAGCTCAGAAATGTGTTTTAACTTGAATAAACACAAATTTAAAAGAAGGACAGCAGTTAGACGGTCCAACTCTGGAAATCTAATTCCAGTTCTTTGTAATCAATCAACTAAACCCACTAACACTGATATTAATTTTAACCTTGCTCTACTTAATGTCAGATCACTATGCAACAAATCATTTTTAATTAATAATTTTATCTGTTCGTATGATCTTGATTTTATGTTTATGACTGAAACATGGCTTGACCATAATACAGGAGATGCAGTTTTAATAGAAGCCTCACCACCAAATTTCAAATTTGAATATGAAACACGAGAAAATAAAAGGGGGGGGGGGCATAGCAGCAGTTTTTAAAGATCGTATTGTCTCCCATAGGGTGTCTCTTGGGAAATTTTCATCATTTGAGTATGTTTCTTTTAAAATAGAACAAAAGAAATCTTCTTCCATTCTTATTATTGTTATGTACAAGCCGCCACAGTCATGCCATAGTTTCACTGATCATTTCACTGAGTTGCTTTCAGTTGTGTGCACAGACTTTGATGGTTTAGTCATTATAGGCGATTTTAATATTCATGTGGATAATGTTAATGACAGATACGCAAAAGAGCTGAGTTCCATACTTGAATCCTTTGGCCTCACTCAGCATGTGAGTGGCCCCACCCATAGCAGAGGACACACCTTGGACCTGCTTATCACGAAAGGGGTGAATATTTCAAAAGTTAATGTAGTTGATGTTGCTCTGTCGGATCATTTCTGTGTATTTTTTAACATGTGTTTTGCTACCAGACCACCCGCTAAATATGAAATTGTTAGAAGTAGACACTTAAATGAAAACACGGGTGAACTATTTATGGGAATGATCCATTTTGAGAACACATCATGTTCTACTGTAGATGAACTGCTTAACTCTGTCACCTCTAGTGTGTTGAATGTTCTGGACGCCATTGCCCCTGTGAAGGTAAAAATGGTCACAAATAAGCAAAAAGCCCCATGGATAAAAGCAGGCCCGGTCAGGGCACAGAAGCAAGAGTGCCGGAGAGCAGAGAGAAAGTGGAGAAAGTCCAACCTCCAGGGTGATTATAGACTCTTAAAAGAGAAGTTGTGTGAGTTTAACAGAGTACTACGTAGAACAAGAGAATTATACTTTTCTGAAACTATTGAAGGCTGCAGCAACAATCTGCGTGTTCTATTTTCAACAATCAATAGATTAACGAACCCCCCTGTTGAGTTGCCATTAGAACACTACTCCAAATCCAGGTGTAATGAGTTTGCACAGTTCTTCAGAGACAAGGTTCAGGGTATCAGAAATGCCATCACCTCTACAACACAAGTAACAATGCAACATCCAGTGAGGCTTTGTGAGCTAGCTCAATTTGCACCTGTCAATGATGAAACTGTTAAAAAGATAATCACAGGTCTTAGTTCCTCTACCTGCAGTCTGGATGTACTACCTCCTAGATTTCTGAAGTCTGTTATGTGTAGTCTATTACCCTCATTGACACAAATAGTAAACATGTCTTTTTTTATCTGGAACATTTCCAATGGCCCTGAAAAAGGCAGTCATTAGGCCCCTCCTAAAAAAGAGCAGTTTGGATGCTGCGGTACTTGAAAATTACCGTCCCATCTCAAATCTGCCTTTCATGGGAAAAATTCTTGAAAAAGTTGCCTACCAACAACTTACTGAATTTTTAATATCTAATGACTCATTTGACATGTTTCAGTCTGGCTTTAGACCACACCACAGTACTGAGACCGCTCTAGTCAAGGTAACAAATGATATTCGGCTTAACACTGATGCAGGAAAAGTCTCTGTTTTAGTCATGTTAGATCTGAGTGCCGCTTTCGACACCGTTGACCATGAGATTCTCATGCAGAGACTGGAGGACTGGGTTGGTGTTGCTGGTACCGCCCTAAGCTGGTTTAGGTCCTATCTAGAAGAAAGGAAGTATTGTGTGGAGATTGGAAACTATGTCTCAGATAATATGGCCCTGACCTGCGGAGTGCCACAGGGGTCGATTCTGGGACCTCTCCTGTTCAATATTTACATGCTGCCATTAGGTCAGTTAATTCAAAGTATGAAAGTGTCCTACCACAATCACAATCACTCAGATCTATGTCTCACTGACTGCAGGAGAGCATGGGCCGGTGGACTCACTCCTTCGCTGTATCCAGCGGATCAGTGAGTGGATGCAATGCAATTTTCTCCAGCTAAATGCGGACAAAACCGAAATGATTGTCTTTGGTCCCGAGAAACAAAGAGAGACCGTCATTTGTCACCTTCAGTCTCTCTCCCTAAGGCCCTTAAATAAGGTCAGAAATCTGGGAGTAATAATGGACTCTGACTTAAACTTCAATAGCCACATTGGATCGGTAACATCAGCAGCTTTTTATCATCTGAAAAATATTGCCAAAATTAAAAATATTGTGTCCAGGGCAGACTTGGAGATTCTTATCCATTCTTTTGTTTCCAGTAGGCTGGATTACTGCAATGGCCTGCTCACAGGTATCTCCAAACATGCAGTAAGACAGTTGCAGTATATTCAAAATGCTGCAGCCCGAGTCCTGACTAGAACCAGGAAGTACGACCACATTAGTCCGGTCCTCAGGTCTCTGCACTGGCTTCCCGTGGCCCAGAGGATAGACTTTAAAGCAGCTCTCCTGGTGTACAAGTCTCTCCATGGCCTTGCACCAAAGTACATCCATGATATGCTGGTCCCATATGAGCCAGCCCGGACTCTGAGGAGCGCAGGGACGGGACTCCTGTTGGTGCCCAGAGTCAGGACTAGACAGGGGGAGGCTGCTTTTCAGATTTATGCAGCTGGAGTCTGGAGCGGTCTTCCTGAGGATGTGAGACTGGCTGCCTCTCTGTCAATGTTCAAATCCATGTTAAAGACTTTTCTTTTTTCCCGTGCATACAACTAGAGAATTTTATCTTTTTAACACACCTTGTTATTTATTGTTGTAACTTTTTGTGTTTTTAACTATTTTATTGTTTTTAATAACTTGTGTGATTTTTATGTTTTTAAATTACTTATGTGATTTTAATGCTTTTTAATTACATATGTGTTTTTAATTGTATTTTAATGGTGATGATTTGTGCATTGTGTGGTGTGGACTGTGAGGCGCTTTGTGTTGCCCTGTGCAGGAAAAGCGCCCTATAAATAAAGATTGATTGATTGATTGATAGTTGTTAAGTACCGTAGCATCCAGACTGCTCTTTTTTAGCAGGGGCCTGATGACTTCAGTTTTCAGGGCCTTTGGGAATATTCCAGAATGAAGGGACATGTTTACTATCTGTGTGAGTGAAGGTAACAGACTGCTCAGAACAGACTTCAGAAATCTAGTGGGTAGTTCATCCAGGCTGCATGCGGAGGAGCTCAAACTGGAGATTATCTCTTGGACAGTTTTATCATCTACAGGTGCAAAGTGAGATAGCTCAGAGAGCCTTTCTGGCTGTTGGATGGTTATCTGTGGATTGGAGACAATGGCATTTTTGATGCCTTGAACCTTGTTATGGAAAAAATGTGCAAACTCATTACATTTTTGTTTGGAAGTTAGTTCTTCTGGCAGCTGAACAGGGGGGTTTGTTAATCTATTAACTGTTGAAAACAACACGCAGATTGTTGCTGCAGCCTTCAATCATTTCAGAAAAATACCTTTCTCTCGTACTACGTAGCACCCGGTTAAACTCGCACAACTTATCCTTGAATATCTTGTAATCAACCTGGAGGTTGGACTTGCACCACTTCCGCTCGGCCCTCCGGCACTTTCTCTTCGGTGCTCTGACCAAGTCTGCTTTAGCCCACGGCGCCTTCTGCTTATTTTTCACTATTTTAACCTTCACAAGGGCAACGGTATCCAGAACATTCAAAACACTAGAGGTGACAGAGTTAAACAGTTCATCTACAGTAGAATACAATGCATTCTCAAAGTTTATCATTCCCATAAATAGTTCACTCGTATTTTCATTTATGCGCCTTCTTCGAACAGTTGCAGAGTCCACTGGTGGTTTGTTAGTGAAACACATGTCAAAAAATACACAGTAATGAAACGAAAGAGCAGCATTGACCACGTTTACATTCGAAATATTCACCTCCTTCTGAGTGGAGTTTCCATGTTCTCCCCGTGTCTGTGTAGGTTTCCTCCGGGTACTCCGGTTTCCCCTACCACTAAAAACATGTACAATAGGTCTGGCATGCGCCTCCTGTTCGGCGACCCCGCTAGAGTTTCGCTTTTCAGCCCGAGCCCGAGCAGGCCTGAGGCCCGACCTGAGTTCGGGTCGGGCTCGGGCCTCATTTGGCGCTCAGCTGTCGGGTTCGTGCCGGGCTCGGGCTTCATTTTTTTAATATGTTTATTTTTTATTATTATTATAATTATTTTTAAATTATTTTTATACATAATTATATGCATATATATATATTAATAACAATGTCCGTTGATTGACAACAAGTTATTTAAAAAAGTTAATATATTAATGACACCGTAACCAGCGTGTCCTACAGCAGCAGCGAGCCGTGAACGCATCATCCCCGTGTCTCCTGCTGCATACTGTGGTCAACAGCGAATAGGAACAATAGTAGAAATGGATCAAGTGGAGACAAAACAAATTCAAAAGTGGAGACTAAACTTGGTGAGTGCGTACAACGGGAAATCAGATGTGTCGGGTTCTGTCGGGCTCGGGCCTGTTATACAGCGTTCATTGGTCGGGCTTATACGGGCTCGGGCTTAACATTAGCGGGCTCGGGCCGGGTCGGGCTTCATTTTTCAGGCCCGAACGAAACTCTAGACCCCGCTCCCATCTCTGTGTGGAGTGAGAGTACAATTGCCCAAAAAATAATAACAATTGTAAACTGCTTTGTGACTCTGGTCTGTGAAAGGTGGTATATAAATAAAGAAGATTACTTAGTAACTAACAGGTCTAGAGTGTGCCCTCTGCTGTGGGTGGGGCCAATCATGTGCTGAGTGAGACCAAAGGATTCAAGAACAGAACTCAGCTCTTTTGCATTTCTGTCATTAACATTAGCCACATGAATATTAAAATCACCCGTAATAACTAAACTATCAAAATCTGTGCATACAACTGAAAGAAACTCTGTAAAATTATCAATAAAACTGTGACATGACTGCGGTGGCTTGTATAGGACAATGAAGAGTATTGGAGGAGATTGCTTTTGTTGTATTTAAAAAGACACATATTCAAATGACGAAAACTTCCCAAGAGGCATTCTATGGGAGACAAAGTGGTCTCTAAAATTTGCAGCTATGCCACCCCCCTTTCTGTTTTCCCGTGTTTCACTCAAATTAAAAATTTGGTGGTGATGCTTCTATTAAAACTGCATTTCCTGTATTTTGGTCAAAACATGGTTCAGCCATGAACATAAGATTAAGATTATAAGAACAAATAAAATTATTGATTAAAAAAGACTTGTTACAAAGAGATATGACATTTAGCATATGTAAGATAAGTACTTGTATACATCCATCTTAGATGCACAGTATACCTCTAGTACACTTTGGATCTAAAATATACACATAGTTGTAACTACTTTGGATTGGATTAAAAATTGCCTTACATTTACCTTTATAGGAGTGTGCTTACTCTAAGAGTGGTCTAATTAGATTACTACAGAAATGGTTCTACCTGAAGAGAGAGAAAGGAAAGAAATCTAAGACCTAACTAAAGAGTGCACAGGAATCAGATCAGTCTCATTATCTAAAGTGTGAGTTTTATTCGCCAGGGAATTCATCATCCAAATTGCTAACTAATAACAAGGGAGGTTGATAGTAATTCTAGCTGTTGTTTATTTACAGAACAAAATCTTCAAAGCATTTATAGATTGTTTGTGTGAGTCACGAGTCAGGATAATGCACTATACCAAAGCAGACTCCTACATCTGTTTTGGCTCGTGCACAAATGTCTTTGCTTATTTAAAAACACATCTTACATCTCACATGCTTGTGTGATGCATAATTTTAAAGCTAGGCCCTTCTAGTTTATGTAAATATATACTGAAATAATGTATGTCATTCGTATTTCACTCTGCATCCTTTGAAGTTTGGGGAAAAAAATCTGTTTTTTTAGCCTCGCCTAAAAAATGCAATGTATAAATGCCCTAAAAAGCCTACTTCATTGGAAGAACATTTTCAACGCCAATTTGTTTGTTGTGTTGTTGACAACAATTGTGTAAAGTTTCAGACTTCTAAGTTTTATAGTTTTTATGCAGTTTCTCTTTTTCATCAAGTAGTGCAATTCGTAACCAATTGGTCAAATTTGTGCCAAATTGTGCCAAACTGCTTTACTAACATTTCACCATCATAAAAAGCATATTTTTTAGTTTTGGTACTTATAAGTTACAAATCTGTGTGATTTTCATTTACATTTTTTCAAAATATTTTTTTTAGTAGTGTAAATGCATATAAAATATGAGCAGCAGTACTAACAGTGTCTTTACGCACGCTTTTACTGTGAAAATGAAGAGTTCCTACAAGTGCCACCCATCAAAAGAAAGCTCTTTTTATTGGCTATTTAGACACGTCAATCATTCAGTGCTAGCACATAGCGCTAGCCTGTAATCAACAACAAGGCAAAACGGACCCTGTGCAAATAGATGCGGTTCGTCTTTTTCACAAGGGTCCTGCGGACTGAAACCTGCTCCTATCTTTTCATGGAACCTCTCTTTTTGAAGCTAAGGACTCAAGGAACACGTGGATATGATGTTTGTGGGGGCATTTTTCGGAGTGTTTTTTTTTTTGCAGCAGAAAAATGCACATTTTTGGATTATTTCAGAAGAATGGATTATACTTTGGGAAATACAAGTGGATATTCTTTTTCACTGAAGACTTACGGAGAGAAAGAGACTAAGCAAGGATGGGGAAAGTCTAATTTGTTGGAGCAGCAGAAGACGAAAGGTAAAAAACGTATATAAGTATTCGGCCCCCTTGAACCTTTCAACATTTCGCCACATTTCAGGCTTAAACATAAAGATATAAAAAAAAAATGTTTTGTCAAGAATCAACAACAAGTGGGACACAATCGTGAAGTGGAAGGAAATTTTTTGGATAATTTAAACTTTTTTAACAAATAAAAAACTGAAAAGTGGGGCGTGTAATATTATTCGGCCCCCTTGCGCTAATACTTTGTAGCGCCACCTTTTGCTGCAATTACAGCTGCAAGTCGCTTGGGGTATGTCTCTATCAGTTTTGCACATCGAGAGACTGGAATTTGTTTGTGAACAGCAGTCTTCAGCTCTTTCCACAGATTCTCGATTGGATTCAGGTCTGGACGTTCCATTGTAGATTTGGCTTTATGTTTTGGATCATTGTCCTGTTGGAAGATAAATCTCCATCCCAGTCTCAGGTCTTTGGCAGACTCCAACAGGTTTTCTTCCAGAATGGTCCTGTATTTGGCTCCATTCATCTTCCCATCAATTTTAGCCATCTTCCCTGTCCCTGCTGAAGAAAAGCAGGCCCAAACCATAATGCTGCCACCACCATGTTTGACAGTGGGGATGGTTCAGGGTGCTGAGCTGTGTTGCTTTTACGCCAAACATATTGTTTTGGATTGTGGCCAGAAAGTTCGATTTTGGTTTCATCTGACCAGAGCACCTTCTTCCACATGTTTGGTGTTTCTCCCAAGTGGCTTGTGGCAAACTTTAAACGAGACTTTTATGGATATCTTTGAGAAATGGCTTTCTTCTTGCCACTCTTCCATAAAGGCCAGATTTGTGCAGTGCACGACTGATTGTTGTCCTATGGACAGACTCTCCCACCTCAGCTGTAGTTCATCCAGAGTGATCATGGGCCTCTTGGCTGCATCTCTGATCAGTCTTCTCCTTGTTTGAGATGAAAGTTTGGAGGGACGGCCGGGTCTTGGTAGATTTGCAGTGGTCTGATACTCCTTCCATTTCAATATAATTGCCTGCACAGTGCTCCTTGAGATGTTTAAAGCTTGGGAAATCTTTTTTCTATCCAAATCCGGCTTTAAACTTCTCCACAACAGTATCTCGGACCTGCCTGGTGTGTTCCTTTGTCTTCATGGTTCTCTCTGCGCTTTAAACAGAACCCTGAGACTATCAAAGAGCAGGTGCATTTATACGGAGACTTGATTACACACAGGTGCATTCTATTTATCATCATCAGTCATTTAGGACAACATTGGATCATTCAAAGATCCTCACTGAACTTCTGGGGTGAGTTTGCTGCACTGAAAGTAAAGGGGCCGAATAATATTGCACGCCCCACTTTTCAGTTTTTTATTTGTTAAAAAAGTTTAAATTATCCAATAAATTTCGTTCCACTTCACGATTGTGTCCAACTTGTTGTTGATTAATGACAAAAAATTAAAATTTTATATCTTTATGTTTGAAGCCTGAAATGTGGCGAAATGTTGAAAGGTTCAAGGGGGCCGAATACTTTCGCAAGGCACTGTATAAATATAGCTGAGAAAATAAGCTTTAAAATGATATATAGCTTGTGGCTTATGAAGTTCAAAAGACATCTGCTATTGCCAGCAGATGTATTTTTTTTCTCGTTTGCGAGCTTAAGAGGTTAACAGCGACGATTCATCTTACTGGTCGAAGCGTGGCTGGAAGAGCAGTCCGTGTGTGAAGATGGCTCTAGTCCGTTCCTTTGTTGATAAAATGAGCACGCGGTCAGGCTTTTGGTCCCGGAGGTCTCTGAAGAAGCATGTGTCCTTGTTGTTGTTTTCAGTAGCAGACGAGCTGTGTAGCATAGCGTCCCATCCGGCTGGTTCTTACGCCAGGGGAAGAAGGGCAGTTTCTCCAGGTTTGGCTTGAGCAGAGTTCAGAGGAGGTAACAACCCTGGCCGGGGCTGTTCGCGTGAGTCCGGCTTACAGGCAGGAAACGTAGGGAACAGAGGGCAAAGAGCGGCCTCTGTAAGAGAAGAAGCAGAGGAGAAGAGACTGCGTGCCGCTTTCCCGGCTAGTTTTGTTTTCGTCACGGGGCGGGTCGTTCGAAGTCACTTCCTGTTTCCGGCTCTTTCACACACACAAACCCTTTTGCGCACGCAGTTTAGTGAGCTGTATTATACATAATTGTTTAAAGCACATACATTTCAAAAGACATCGTGACTCACAATTCAATAAAGATTAAAGACAACAACAGAAATGCAGGTGTACATTTTGGAGTATAAATGGAGCAGGGTATATCAGTTGCAATGGCCACTAGGGGGCAGTGGGATCACGGTCCTGTCTTGAAGTCATTGACCTCGCCTGTGAAGAAAGCTTTCCCCCCGTGGAGAACTTGGCACGGCACTGTCCTTAGGAGCATCGTGGGGGGAATACACAGATGTCTTTGATGATGGTTTTGTTTCTCTGCAGGGGTTGACGCCGACCACAGGCTCCAGAGGCCACTGTTAGGACCCTGTGTGTTTTAATTTAATTAAAGAGTTTTAGCGTCTGTAGGGGGGTGTGAGTGGCGGCTGG
This sequence comes from Knipowitschia caucasica, assembly GCA_964034765.1. NCBI lineage: Eukaryota > Metazoa > Chordata > Actinopteri > Gobiiformes > Gobiidae > Knipowitschia > Knipowitschia caucasica. The sequence goes on along the minus strand of OZ035832.1, from coordinate 23,613,141 downwards.
TGGGGACACATCCTCACCCTACACATAGCAAGTTTCAGTGTCTGCGGTTGCGATCGGCTGATTTTTACACGGAACAAGAACTAGATTTTCCAGATTAGACTGATTTACTCCAGAGGTTTTTCTGTTATGTATTCTTCGTGTTATCACTAAAGGAATGGCACAGGTAGCTTCATGACAGGGCTGGGTCTCTCCTCTACCTAGACTGCCAGTGGCTGCGAAGCAGAGACCCTGTGCATCCTATTGTTTAGAGATAAGAGGGGAAGGGGAAAACGGGGAAGGAGGATGGAGAGGTTCTTGGGTGTTGGAGGTGGCTACAGTGGGTGTGAGAAGAATAGTCTTCATCTCCGATCTTATCATGCCTGCAGAGTGTTCCGGTAATTCCAGTAGTGAAGGCGGGGATGGAAAACAAAGGGAAAGGTTGTCCTCATATTCCCTAGATGGAGTGGATGTGGCAGGGGGGGGACCCAGACCGGGTCCATGGAAGGTGATGAGGGAGTCTTTGTTGAGGGGCCCCCAGTACAGGCCTGTCTGCTGTAGCCTGGAGCAATGGGGGGGGGGGGCTTCACGGGAGCTGTAGGTGGGGGAGGTGCTGCTGAAGATGATGGATCAGCCACTGCTGGTGCTGTATCCGCTGCTGCCGGTGGCGCTGATGACGATGTGGCAGCCACTGCTGCTGCAGTATCAGCTGCTGATGGTGATACTGGTGGAAGTGTTGAGCTCTTTCGGAGCGGTAGTGGTGTTGAGTTCTTTTGAGGCGGTGGGGGTGCAGAGACCTCTGGAGTCGGTGGAGATGGTCGTGATGTCTGTGCAGAAGTAGCCCTTTGCTTCTTCCTCCCTTTCGACGGCAGCATGCGCTGCGCAGGCTGAGGTCTTAGGGCAGATGCAAAGTTATCCAACAACACTTTTACTCCGTATTTGTTCAGATGTGGGCCTTTCCCTTCAAAAAGGTCGTACCTATTCCAGAACAGATTAAAGTTTTCAATTAATCTAAGTCCTCTGCGTGAACACTCATTGTGTAGAAATGTATTTAACTGGTACAGACAGCTAAACTTCTTGATTTTTCCATCTGCATTTGGAAGGGGTCCACTGATAAAAATGTGTAAATCCATTTTTTTAAGGTCATCCAGCAGCAGAGTAAAATCTCTTCTCAACTTCTCGCTCGTCTTCTCATAGATGTCTACCGCCCCTGTGTGGATCAACAATGTACCCACGCCACGGTTTTTAGATGACACTTTTGGCAGGAGAGCTCTTATCTCAGACACTTTGGTCGAGTGCACAGAATAAGTGTGTACAAAGTTCAAGGTGACATCCCGAACTGCTCTTTCTCCAAGAAGAAAACACTGTGACCTTGACTGAGGGGCTGAATCTGACGGCAGCTTTGCTTCTTCAAACAGAGCAGCATAACGATTTGAAGTCTTCAAAACATTTTGTGGCAGAATTCCACTCCCATTGTCATTCTTAGCTTTGTCAACTTTGGGTTTAGCGCCGCATTTATTCCATTAGTTCTCTTTGTTGATTTTGGGAAAAGTAATTACGTCATCATAACTTACATTTCCAGTCTGTCCATTCATCCCATTTTCACTCATTGGAAGAGTCGGGTTAAGGCCCATTTCTGTTTCCAAAACATCCATCCGTTTTTGGAGAGATTTGAGCTGATATTCCAGAGAGCAGCAGCCATTATAGACATTTCTCCGTTTCTTCCGTCCGGACATGACAAATGTTGACAAATTTTACAAAGCTGAAGTCTGTAGAATGAGTAATGTGTTTTGTGGAATAAAAATGTAAATAAAATGATTAAAAGAGATTACAAAGCGATGCAAGCAGCGGAGCAGCAAGGAACAGGTCTGCACTCTCCAAGCAGGAAGTTCAGCTTCAAGAAAAGATATAGACAATGGACCAGTAAGAGGGACATGATCTACTGTCACCCAGTTAGATACAGGTGAACACACATGAGGACGGGGCAAACAATCAACAGGGGACCAGGACAGACTAAACCCACAGGGAAAATAAGATTAAAGTAAAATAACATAAAATCCACACCATGACAGAATTGGTGCCTTGAAAAGGTGTTCATATCCCTTGATTCACTTGTTACTATCACAAACATAAATATATTTTACTTGATTTTATTTAGAAAATGATGTGAGCGGTCAGATGTTGCAAATATTTTATCTATAGAGGTTTTGCACCACCACGTGACCTATATAGCAACCGTCACTAAGCCGCCATGTTAGATGGCAGGTATGAAACTCTATACAGTCAGAATCAACACAGTGGCCGAGAGCGCACTTTTATTTAGACTGATGGGAAAGTTTTGCTGCGTCTTTAATTGTGGTAAACGCTCAGAGCGAGACAAAGATGTGTATATATTTTTTTAAATACCAGCCTTAATTTGCCATCGAGGAAAAGAAACTCTAAACCTATCGAAAAAATGACGGCAGCAATGGTCATCAAGCTAGCATTTGTAGCCTAAGTAACTAACCTAAGTTAGTTGTTCTAATAAAAACATTGCGTTGGGGTAAAAAGTCTGTCAGTGACGTGCGGATGGTGACTGAGACACTGACTTCTTCACAATCAGATTTGACGCTACATATCAACAGGACATACAGAGGATTATTCACACATGGTCCGCATTGTTTTCTCAAACAAAACGCAAAAGTAACCAGCACATTTAAAAGTGCGTTATGACTTTTGTGTCATGACCATAACACACTTTTAAATGTGCTGGTTACTTTTGCGTTTTGTTTGAGAAAACAATGCGGACCATATGTGAATAATCCTCTGTATGTCCTGTTGATACATAGCGTTAAATCTGATTGTGAAGAAGTCAGTGCCTCAGTCACCAACCGCATGTCACTGACAGCAATGTTTTTATTAGACTAACTTAGGTGAAAATGACAAGAACAGACAAACACGTTATTGGGTTCCCCGTTTTGAACTGCATCGTCACAAATGCTAGCTTGCTAACCATTGCTGCCGTCGTTTTTTCGATAGGTTTGGAGTTTCTTTTCCTCGATGGCAAATTACGGCTGGTATTTAAAAAAAAAATACACATCTTTTTCTTGCTCTGAGCTTTTACCACAATTAAAGACACAGCCAAACTTTTCCATCAGTCTAAGTAAAGGTGCGCTCTCGGCCACTGTGTTGAATCTGACTGTATAGAGTTTCATACCTGCCATCTTCATGGCGGCTTATTGACGGTTGTGTTGTATATTTTAAATATACACTATACAGATGTGACAATATTGACCATTTGAACATCATAGCCAACAAACACCTGGGCACTCAGGAAAAAACCCCAAGGACACACTAACACACATGTGTGGCAATTTTGACCTATGGAACCCCCCGCAGCAGCTGCGTTTGTCTAAATCCCACACAGGCGCCGCACGGGTGGGGGCCATTGTTTGCTTAGGCTGATATGGAGGACCAAGACCGGGACCAGGGTCCAGACCGGAGACCAGACCAGGAGTCCAGGCCCAGACCTGTGACGTCATCGGACCTTCTGATAGAAACTGCTGGGAGGAGATTTTCAGTCAGTGAGCACAGGGCCAGCGAGGGACAGCATAGCATAGTTTTAGGAGCTCTCTTTTGTTTGAATGTTCTGTATCTGATTGTCAAGATAAATTAAATACAGATGTTAAACTTGGATATCTTTGTCTGATTTCTGTACCAAATTTTGAACACGTCAGTCAAATCATTTTTTGACCCACAGTTGCTATGTAGGTCACGTAGTGGTGCAAAACCTCTATAGTATAATCTCTAAGACACAGAATCACTGATCATAGGCATTCAAAATGCACAGTGTTTCCCCCGTCAGGGCTGCAGGAAGATGGCGCGTCAGCACCACCTCCTTTGCGCGGTGCGGCGAGGGCCGTTCGACGTTGCTTGCGGCTTTAATCTTCCTTCTTTCTCTAGACTCTCTACTAGAGAGTCTAGTGGCACGCGAGTGAGCACGCGAGTGAGCACGCGTTTTGACGTCTCTGCTCTGTTTTACCCTTTTTTAAGCCTTTTAAAGCCTTTTAAACACGTTTTTACGGTGTATTAGTGTCTTTTGTACACTCTAGTGCAGGGGTGGCCAACCCGCGGCTCGTGAGCCGCATGCGGCTCTTTGGCTTGTTCCGTGCGGCTCTCGGGCTTTCACATGACAAGCGTCAAAAACGCCTCGGTGGTGGTGCTGCCATTCATTCCCTATGTAGTTCTGACCCATAGTAAAGGCCGACTTCACTCCACTAGCCAGGCCACCAAAACAATCTGACGTCGGCGAACGTCAATTCTGATTGGCCAGATGCGCTGTCAATCACTCTGCAGCCGCTGCCTCAGTTGTTGCAAATATCATAACAAACAACACGTTGCCTCGACCCATGACGTCCGTACGGAAAACAGCTCCTTGGTCGCTGGATGAGGGCAACACCTTCCTCAGTTTGAGGAGAGGACACCAGCGTGAGCTCGATGGTTCCACCAGAAACCAGAAGGTGTTTGTGGAGCTAGCGCTAAGGACGGAGCAGAATGATTCCCACAAACATGACAATGCAGAGAAAAGTTAAAAAGCTTAAAAGTGACAACCGTGAAATGAAAGATTACAGCAGCAGAAGTAGAGGCAGACCCGAAAAGTCTGGAGGTGGTTTGACCAAATGGATTAAATTTACGGACATCGGCTAACACCGGCTAACACCAGCTAACACCAGCTACACCAGGAGATAAGCCAACTCTGCCTGGTGAGTGTCTGTCTTCAATCAAATGCAAAAGTATCTGGTCTTATACTGAACATGTGTCTGGTTCTAAATCAGCTAAAGTGGTGTTGGTGTTATGTGTCAAATCTATATCTTTTACTAAACGCAGTCAGAGTGAATCATGGTTCAATAAAGACAGTTGTGTTTCTGCTGAACACTGGGTTGAAACTTGATTTTTTTTCTTGGTTAGAGATTGAAAGCGTTCATTTCGGAATCATAATTGATGTTCGCTGACGTGAGATTGTTCTGGTATCGACTCGCCCGGTTAGAACCAGGGCCAAACCATAATAAAAAGTACCGGGGAGAGGCTGAAGCGAGCGGTAGAAGCGCCCGCAAACCGGGGAGAGTTCAGTCCAGCCCTTTAGTGCTGTACGAGTCAATTTCTGTCATTATCATGTTGATGACATTTACAATAAATCTGTCTGAGCAGAGCACACCTCTCTCTGCTCAGACAGATTGCATGTGTTTGTGTGTGTGTGTGTGTGTGTGTGTGTGTGTGTGTGTGTGTGTGTGTGAGCGTGTGTGTGTGTGTGTGTGCGCGTGTCTGCTCGTGTGCGTGAGCGTGCGTGTGTGTGTGTGTTTGTGTGTGTGTGTTTGTGTGAGAGAGCGTGTCTGTTCGTGTGCGTGTGTAAGGGTTGGGGTGATGTTTATGTAGTGCACATTTGTATGATGTGGCTCTTTGCTTAACACGGTAAAAAAAATTGGCTCTTAGTCTCTGACTGGTTGGCCACCCCTGCTCTAGTGTTTTATTAATGGTTCCAGAGCATCACGTCTTTTAACACAAAAACCCAATCGAAACGCGCTAGCTCGGAGGCTACCACGAGCGCATCACAGACATGGAAAGTGACACTGCAATGACCACGAACGACATTAGTCGCCTCACATTGGAGCTTCGTGAGAGGGACCGTGCCACTATTGCAGACCTCCGTAAAGAAGTCCTTCGCCTCACTGCAGAGCTGCAGGATAAACAGTCACTCGTGTCCAAACTTTTTGATGTCGCTGGCGGGCAGCACTCACGGCTTATGTCACTGAGCGCTGCATACTGTGACACTGTCGTGTGGGAGAGATCTGTCAGCTCTGGGCCCTCTTGCTCTACACCTAAGTGCCCGGTTCGGAATAAAGAGCCTGCGGACTGCGAGGAGCCATCCAGCGCCGTGGCCCATGTCCTGAGCCTTTCAAACCGCTATGCAGCCCTCTCCGCTGACATTCCAGCCCCCTCAGCAGAACCCCTGGACTCTGCAGCAAACTCTACTGCTGTCCGTGGATCCAGGTCCACTGCGAGAAAGACACTCTTAAAGGAAGCTGTCCTCAGACGAAAGAGTGGTCATTCCCCTTCTCTGACCCCAGTGCATCACCACCACTTACCTTCACCGGGTCAGCAGCAGCGACCCGAGCCTGCTCCTCACGCCGCTCCAGCGTCCCCGAGCACACAGTGTGGGTTGCCCGGAGCTGGGAATCAACACCCCCACTCCTCTCCATGTGTTCAGCAGCGCCCTGGTTCGGACCCATCCCTGGATGAGCCCGCTGGTTCTGGCCATGGACACCGAGCGCCCTCTCCGCGGCCGCGTCCACTCTTCGCCCCGACTACTTTGATTGTTGGAGATTCCATCGTGAGGCACGTCCGCTTTTTTAACGCGGTCACTCACTGCATTACCGGAGCCACTGTTCCAGACCTGCTCATCCGTCTCCCTCCTCTGCTTCAGTCCCTGCCTGATACCATTTCAAAGGTAATCGTGCATGTGGGGATCAACGACATGAAGCTGCAGCAGTCCGAGGTCACAAAGAAGCATTTTATGGATCTATTCCGCTTCCTCCAGTCCTTCGGGTTGTGTGTTTTTATCTCTGGTCCAGTCCCGACTGTAAACCGGGGAGACTGCTTGTACAGTCGCGTTGTGGCGCTCAACATGTGGCTCCAGTCTACATGCAGCACTTTTAACTTTATTTTTGTGAACAACTTTGGCCTGTTCTGGAAGCGTCACGTGGCCTATCGTCCAGATGGTCTGCACCCGAACAGATACGGCACCAGTTTGTTGACGGACTTCCTACGCCATGTTGTTCAGTGCTCCCCGAGGGGGGCGTGACTGTTTACATCTGAGGCTTCTCGGCCCCCACCACCCCCCTCCTCCTCCTCCTTACCAGCACCGGGTGAGTACTGTGGTGCAAACACTGACCCCTGTCCGTCTGGCAGTGTAACGACAGTCTTGCCACTGAACTGTGCTGACTCAGTTATGCATCTGGAACTTAACAAAGTACAACAGAGTTCACTTTTTAAACCAATAGAGACTGTGTGTGTTTCTCGCACCAGCTCAGAAATGTGTTTTAACTTGAATAAACACAAATTTAAAAGAAGGACAGCAGTTAGACGGTCCAACTCTGGAAATCTAATTCCAGTTCTTTGTAATCAATCAACTAAACCCATTGACACTGATATTAATTTTAACCTTGCTCTACTTAATGTCAGATCACTATGCAACAAATCATTTTTAATTAATAATTTTATCTGTTCGTATGATCTTGATTTTATGTTTATGACTGAAACATGGCTTGACCATAATACAGGAGATGCAGTTTTAATAGAAGCCTCACCACCAAATTTCAAATTTGAATATGAAACACGAGAAAATAAAAGGGGGGGGGGCATAGCAGCAGTTTTTAAAGATCGTATTGTCTCCCATAGAGTGTCTCTTGGGAAATTTTCATCATTTGAGTATGTTTCTTTTAAAATAGAACAAAAGAAATCTTCTTCCATTCTTATTATTGTTGTGTACAAGCCGCCACAGTCATGCCATAGTTTCACTGATCATTTCACCGAGTTGCTTTCAGTTGTGTGCACAGATTTTGATGGTTTGGTCATTGTAGGTGATTTCAATATACATGTAGATAATGCTAATGATAGATATGCAATAGAGCTGAGCTCTGTGCTGGAAACCTTTGGTCTCACTCAGCATGTGAGTGGCCCCACCCACAGCAGAGGACACACTCTCGATCTGTTAATTACCAAGGGGGTTAATATTTCAAATGTAAATGTGGTCAATGTTGCTCTGTCTGATCATTTCTGTGTATTTTTTGACATGTGTCTTGATTGTAAACCACCAGCTGAATCTTCGGTTGTTAGAAGAAGACACATAAATGATAATACAGGTGAACTGTTCATGGGGAGGGTAAACTTTGAGAACACGTTGTGTGTTACTGTAGATGAATTACTTGATTCTGTCACCACCACTGTTTTGAATGTTCTGGATACAATTGCTCCTGTAAAGGTTAAAATAGTTACAAACAAGCAAAAAGCGCCATGGACTAAAGCAGACTCGGTCAGGGCACAGAAGAGAGAGTGCCGGAAGGCCGAGCGGAAGTGGCGAAAGTCAAATCTCAAAGTTGACCATGAGATCTTCAAAGATGCGTTGTGCAATTTTAACAGGGAACTACGTAGAACGAGGGAAATGTACTTTTCTGAAACTATTGAAGGCTGTAGCAACAATCTACGTGTTCTGTTTTCAACAGTAAATAGATTGACGAATCCCCCTGTTAAGATGCCATCAGAACTTACTTCCAAATCTAAATGTAATGAGTTTGCTCAGTTCTTTAATGACAAAGTCCAAGGTATCAAAAACGCCATCACCTCCACGATAGAAATTATAATCCAACCGCCAGTGAGGCTTTTTGGGCTGACGCACTTTACACCAGTACAAATTGAAACTGTCCAGGAGATAATCACTAGTCTGAGTTCCTCCACATGCAGCCTGGATGTATTACCTCCTAGATTTCTCAAGTCAGTTCTGAGCAGTCTTTTACCTTCACTTACACAAATAGTTAATATGTCTCTTGAATCTGGAACATTCCCAATGGCCTTGAAAACGGCGGTCATCAGGCCCCTCCTAAAAAAGAGGAGTCTGGAAGCCCTGGCACTCAAAAATTATCGGCCCATTTCAAATCTGCCTTTCATGGGAAAAATTCTAGAAAAAGTTGCCTATAAACAACTTACAGAATTAATAATCAATAACGCTTATGATATGTTCCAGTCAGGGTTTAGACCCCACCACAGCACTGAGACCGCGCTAATAAAGGTAACAAATGACATCAAACTAAACACTGACGCAGGAAAAGTCTCAGTCCTTTTTCTGTTAGATTTAAGTGCTGCTTTTGACACTATTGATCATGGCATCCTCATTCAGAGACTTGAGGACTGGGTTGGTGTTGCTGGCACCGCCCTAAGCTGGTTTAGGTCCTATTTACAAGACAGAAAGTTTTTTGTGGAGATCGAAAACTGTACCTCAGACCACTTGGCCCTGACCTGCGGAGTGCCACAGGGGTCAATCCTGGGTCCTCTTCTGTTTAATATTTACATGTTGCCTCTAGGTCAGTTGATTCACAGTAATAATGTCTCTTATCACAATTACGCTGACGATACTCAGGTCTATGTGTCCCTGACAGCAGGAGAGCATGAACCAGTGGACTCGCTCCTTCACTGTGTCCAGCAAATCGGTGATTGGATGCAAAATAACTTTCTCCAACTAAACACCGACAAAACTGAAATAATTGTTTTCGGACCCCAGAAACAAAGAGAGAGCGTTATTTGTCACCTCCAGGCTCTCTCTCTACAACCCTCAAATCAGGTCAGAAATCTAGGAGTGATAATGGACTCAGACTTAAATTTCAAAAGCCACATAAAATCTGTAACATCAGCAGCTTATTACCACCTAAAAAACATTGCTAAAATTAAAAACATAGTGTCTAAGGCAGACTTGGAGACTCTTATACACGCTTTTGTCTCCAGTCGGTTAGACTATTGCAATGGCCTGCTCACAGGTCTGTCCAAACAGGCTGTAAAACAGCTGCAGTACATTCAACATGCAGCAGCTCGAGTCCTGACCAGAACTAGGAAGTGCGACCACATTAGTCCAGTTCTCAGGTCTCTGCACTGGCTTCCTGTTCCTCAGAGAATAGACTTCAAAGCAGCTTTACTTGTGTACAAGTCTCTCCATGGTCTCGCGCCAAGGTACATCCATGACATGTTTGTGCCATATGAACCGACTCGGACTCTGAGGAGCACAGGGACTGGACTCCTGTTAGTGCCCAGAGTCGGTACTAGACATGGGCAAACTGCATTTCAGATTCATGCGGCTAGAGTCTGGAACCGTCTTCCTGAGAATGTGAGACAGGCGTCTACTCTGGCATCTTTTAAATCTAGGCTCAAAACAATTCTGTTTAGCTGCGCATATACAACTGAATGATTTTATCTTTTCATCTTTGTTTTTATCTTTAATCTTTTTAATGCACTGTGACTATTTATGATTTTAGTCCCATCTGTGATTTTAATGTTTAAAGGTTTTTAATTTTTGTGATTTTATTTTTAATGTTTTTAATATATCTTGTGCTCTTAATGTGATTGATTTATGCATGATGTGATAGGGGATGTGAAGCGCTTTGCGTTGCCTTGTGTAGGAAAGGCGCTCTACAAATAAACGTTGATTGATTGATTGATTTCTGCCAGCCACAAATTTGGACAGTGATGCTGAAAATGCAGTTATTTGTTCACACTGAAAGGAAACGGATAAATGTGCTCTCATGACACTCTGGTCATAACTCTTTGAAGACGGATCTTCTCCGTTGAGAAGAGTAGTTGCAATTGCCACCGCAAAAAGGCCACAATCAGAACCACCTCTTTGTTGTTGCATTGATGGCCATTCAATAACCATATGGGATGGGCTAGTGTTGAGTAGCGCTGCCAGGGATAAACAAAGTTCTCCTTTGTACTTCTTGGAACGTTTTTGATAAAGGGAATCATAGACTTTAACCCCATTTTCCTGACACCCTATGTTTGTGGCTGTTACCCAGTGATTTCCCCTGACATGGAGTACTTGGACAAAGTCTTTGGCACCTCTCTGTACTTTAGGGGGTTTGATTTCAAAGGCCAGGACAGAATGCAGACCTGTTGCTTGTGGGAATTGTTTGGACAATAACCATTGTGCATGGTCAATATGTGCATCGGTAAGCCAGTAGCCTTCTTCCAATATTGCTGATAGCAATAAATCAGGATTAGCATTTGCCATGCATTTCCACACATCAGTGATCTTCTCAGTCTTGTTGTTAGTCTTGTCAGTGTGGTTTTCATTAGTAATTGGTGGTGGACTATGATTAACCGGTATTGGGCTGTTGCCATCACATGGTGATGTTGTGTTGCTGTGGAGGGGTATAGTCTCCTCAAATAGAGATTGGATCTCCTCAGACGAATTGTCACATGTTGATGAAAAGTCTGTGCTTTGCTCAACTTTTGGCATGTCAACTCCAAAAGTGCGGAGGTCTTGAATGTGCTTCAGTGCAGATTCGTCCAGGTCACTTATCGGCCTACTTGATTGTTTTACCTGTTTTTTTATGTTTCCCTCCTGCTTTTTTCTGCCTTCAGTCAGTGCTGTCGGCTCGCAATATTTGTTCTCTAACATCTTTCTTGCCACACTCTCTAATTCTTTTCGTTCCTCTTCGGACGATTTCAAGGATTGTCTTAACTTCTGGATCTCTTCCAGATAGCTTTGCTTAATCCTTTCCATCTCTTTGCGTTCTTCCTCCCATTTTATCTTCAAGTTTTCGGAGAGTTTTTCCTGATTCATTATCCTGGCATTGGCCAGCTGCTCCTTCTCCTCCCGTTTGCTTTCTTTCAGTTTGCTGATAACCTTGTCTTTCTGCTCAGTCTTCTTCCTCAGCTCCTGAATGGTGAGATCAGAGGTCCTCCGGACCTCCTTCACAGCCTCTTCCTCATTCATGTCTTGAATCCGTGCAGCAAGAAGTCTTTTCTCATTTTTCATCTGGCTTTCCTGATCTAGAAATCTTGATCTACACTCCTAACTCTTTCTGGGTTTTGGCCAGCTGCTGTGTCTCCTTCTCTTTGTTTTCTGTCAGATTGCTGATCACTTTGTCTTTCAGCTCGACCTTCTTCCTCAGCTCTTGAATGGTGCGAAGTCTCTGTTTGTCTGACGCAGCGTGTACATTTTTCAGCTGACTTTCCTGATTCAGAATATTAGCTTTAAACTCTCTATTCTCGTTGACTTTTGCGTTTTCTGCCTCCATCGCAGAGTTTTTTTATCTGGAAATTTGCACCATACTCTTCTAACTCTTTCTGGGTCTTGGCCAGCATGTCTTTCAACTGAGAAGCTTCAGTCCTCAGTTTTGTTTCTTGCTCCTGCATCTGGGTCTTCAGCTTGTCTACATAGCTGCTGGCATCCAGTGTACGAGCGTTGATAAGGTCTATCGCCTCCAGGTTTTTCTTAAATGTCACCCGTTTCTTGTCTTGGAGCTTGGTGATTATCGACATATGCCGTTTGGCTTCTTCTGCATTCGCAGCTGTCAAGGTCTGAATCTCCTCATGAGCCTCCTGCAGTTTCCCTGTGGTTTCACTCAAAGCCGCTTGGAGAGCTGTTTTTTCCTGGACAGTACTCTCCAGTTTGCATTGGGTAGAAGTAGAGCTTTCTGAAGCCTGCAGTAAAGCCGCTTGGAGAGCCGTCTTCTCCTGGACAGTAGTCTCCAGTTTGCATTGGGCTGAAGTGGAGCTTTCTGAAGCCTGCACTAATGCCGCTTGGAGAACTGTTATGTCCTGGACAGCCTTATCCAGTTTGCATTGGGCTGAAGTGGAGCTTTCTGAAGCCTGCACTAATGCCGCTTGGAGAACTGTTATGTCCTGGACAGCCTTATCCACTTTCCTCCACTTTATGATGAATTTCCTTCCTATATGAATTTCCTCCACTATATGATGAATTTCCTTCCTATGAATTTCCTCCACTATATGATGAATTTCCTCCCCTACAGGGATCAATATAAACCTATATAGACCACGATGTGGCTACTATGTATTTTGTATATATTATGTGCTCCCTGTGTGCTATTACTACTGTCCTGTATGTGCGCTGCAATAACAAATTTCCCCACTATGGGACGAATAAAGGAACTTTTATCTTATCTTATCTATCTTATGTGATGTTGCCGTGACGATAGCTGACATTCCTTTGGCTCTGTTGCCATGGCAATTTTGAAAGCAGAATTCCTCATTGAAGGTAATGGAAATTACTTGTTGGGAAAGCAATAGAGTAGACTCTAGAGCAGGGGTGCTCACACTTTTTCAGCATGCGAGCTACTTATAAAAGGATCAAGTCAAAATGATCTACCTACTACAAAAATGCAAATCATATATTTATTTCAAAAAATATTCTTTATACCTACAATGTATGTTTATGTACATGCAAAACTGCATGAGCCAATATAGCACAACACAACACAATTACCTATGTAAATTTTTTGTCATTACCCGAGTTTACTCTGATGACTTGCACTGAATTGAATCGGCCAGGGAGGCATAGTCCGGAAAATTGGTGGTAACTCGCTGACAAGTTTGTCGTTGTTTAGCTTTCCTGCACTGAGCGCGGTTGTTTGCGCATGTGCAGTAGTGTCAGTAAAACATTACTGAGTAAAACACAGATGTCATTTGACTGTGGTGCCATGCCTGTTTTTTTTAAATCCAAATATTTCCCCTCCTCAGTTTATAAAATAATTTGCATCCACACATGGGCGTTATCAATCACATTCGTAACATTCCAAACATGTGCGTCTCTTACGTCCTGTCCTGCGTTGGGGAAAAACACGGAAGTGGGCGGAGCTTTGATGCAGACGCCGGTAACGGCACTTTTACAGTCATAGAAGACACTCAGAGTAAAGACGTATGTTTACAAGCACTGACCCCGTCCTCAGCCCTGGTTTAGTCCTGGTTTAGTCCTGGTTTAGTCCTGGTTTGGTTGTTTTCGAGCGTGAGTCCCCGCGATCACTTTGCTGCTCTCTGATGTGGAGCGCTGCTGCGAGCATCTCACAGCGAACAGTTTTTAAGGTAGTATGATCCATGCTTCAGTGATCAGAGGAATTTAGGGGGGTACTGTGGCGTGCGAGAACGCAAAACTCTGGTTATCTCTGTCTACACACAAATGCATTAACGGAGTTTTCAAAAATCTCCACTTTGCCCGGAGTTTTTTGCATATATTCGTTTAGAATGTGTAATTTTTTATTTATTTAATGCGATCTACCAATACTACCTTTGCGATCGACTGGTAGATCGCGATCGACGTATTGAGCACCCCTGCTCTAGAGCATTGGTGTCAAAGTCACGGCCCGGGTGGCAGATCTGGCCCACAATAAGTTTAGTATTGGAATATTGTAAGGTATCGTGCTAACGGATTTCTGCTTACCGATATTGGGCATTGACTTTGGGAGTTTTACTTGAATTGATAAAACCATGAAACAGGTGAGGCCTGACCTCTGTGGTTATAGAAATAAAAAATGATAACATGCACAGATCAAACAATAAAAAATAAAATACATTATAACAATAACCCATTTTATGTTCATTATTGTTATTATGTTCAAACATATTTCCTTTGAAGATAACCATGTGTTCCAACATGTCCATAGTTCAGCACCTGTATCATATATTGAGTTTTTGACAACAAATGTGAGGGTTTTTTTGAGGCCTGCAGTGACCCGGGCTCACGGGAAGGTTGATCGTGAGCCCAGGGTCTGGTTGCATCCAATTCCATCAAAAAGCATCCTTCCTTGTCCGTCCTATTCCTATTAATTCTGTTTTTTAATATTTTGTGTGATCCTAGGGGGATTAAATAAAATTAATTATTTATCTACATTATTTGTGGACTGAAGTTTGTGAATCCAACTTCCACCAAATAATGGCTCAAAGAGAACAGGAATGCCCATATATGGATGTTCAGACCGACTTCATTTCTAAATTGTCTCATTGTATAGAAGATTATCAAAATGTAGTGAATTTAATAATCTGTGCTTTTTCCATCTATCCATAGCCGTAAACCATTTCGCTATAGTCACTTTACCTGCTGCTATTATTACTATAATTTTATAGCTTGTAAGTTTTTTTTTTTTTTGCTCTTCTTTCCTTCTCGTTTTCAGCTGTAATGTGTGCAACAAAAACAATCAAATTTCCCATCTGTGGGACGAATAAAGACTTATTTTATTTCGACTACAAGAAAAAGTTTTGATCTCACAAAATCACTCATCCCCATTCACACGTCTACACCCCTCAGTCTAGCAGCCCGACACCACCACAGGAGGGTCATGGCCCTGCTTCCCTGTTGGCGTTCATCCAGGGGGCCCCACAACAAAAACTGGTGTACCCCGCCTCCCTGCGACACGTTGGCAGTGCAACCGCCATGGCAGGGTCGCGTCAGTTCATGCGTTCACCATCACTCTCCGTGCTTCTCCCGATCTTGCGCACAAACTCCAGCTTCCTGCATTGTCATTGTCTGTGTTTGAACTGTTTTGATTCTCTGTTTTGGCAAATCGACAACTTTGTAAAGTCTGCCGAAGCCCAGGTCAGAGCGTCTCAACGCGGGTACACGTAACGAGAGCTCCCAGATGTTGTAGTGGAAATTTAAATACTTCAATGAATAGATCCAAGAGAAACAACTTGTCTTTGTGCAATTTATTTAAAAGTTTGAGAATAACAATACAATAAAACTCTGCAGAGTCAGACAGAAGCGATGCACACCCGAAGCCTGCGTCCTTTCTCTCCGCTCTGCCCACATCTCACATTTGATATTATAGTCTTGTAAAGAACAAGGCATTTCATGGGGGGGTAAGGTGGATTTGATCTATGCAGGAAGAGGAGATAGAAGAAGGGAGGGGAAAAGAATAATTGTGCACCTGTCATAACATTTAACATTTTAACGAGCAAAGGAGTATACATGGTACCACCAGGCTCAGGCTAATATATGAATTTAGCCATTTAACCAGCTCTATACTCTTCATCGGATACTCGAGGGTTCATGGGAGTTCGCCCAACCTGTCCACATGTGCTTTGTGGATTTGTAGAAGGCGTTCGACCGTCTTCCCCGGGGTGTCCTTTGGGGGGTTCTCCGTGAGTACGGGGTCCGCGGTCCTCTGATGAGGGCTGTCCGGTCCCTGTATGACCGGAGCCAGAGCTGTGTTTGCATCGCTGGCAGTAAGTCAGACCTGTTCCCTGTGCATGTTGGCCTCCGACAGGGCTGCCCTTTGTCACCGGTTCTGTTCACTGTCTTTATGGACAGAATTTCTAGGCGCAGCCAGGGGCCGGAGGGGGTCCGGTTCCACAGGATTTAATCTCTGCTGTTTGCGGACGATGTCGTCCTGTTGGCTCCAACGAACCAGGACCTGCAACAGGTACTGGGACGGTTTGCAGCCGAGTGTGAAGCGGCTGGGATGAGAATCAGCACCTCCAAATCTGAGGCTATGGTGCTTGACTGGAAAAAGGTGCCTTGCCCTCTTCAGGTGGGTGGAGCAGTCCTTCCTTAAGTGGAGGAGTTCAAGTATCTCGGGGTCTTGTTCACGAGTGAGGTGAAGGATGGAGCGTGAGATTGACAGGCGGATCGGTTCAGCGTGCGCAGTGATGCGTTCGCTGTATCGGACCGTTGTGGTAAAGAGGGAGCTGAGCCGAAAGGCAAAGATCTCGATTAACCGGTCAATCGTTCCCTCCCTCATTCGTTCCCTCCCTCACCTATGGTCATGAGCTTTGGGTAATGACCGAAAGAACGAGATCGCGGATACAAGCGGTCGAAATGAGCTTCCTCCGCAGAGTGGCTGGGCGCTCCCTTAGAGATAGGGTGAGGAGCTCAGTCACACGGGAGGAGCTCGGAGTAGAGCCGCTGCTTCTTCACGTCGAGAGGAACCAGTTGAGGTGGCTCGGGCATCTGTTCCGGATGCCTCCTGGACGCCTCCCTGGGGAGGTGTTCCGGGCACGTCCCACTGGGAGGAGGCCCCGGGGAAGACCCAGGACACGCTGGAGGGACTATGTCTCTCAGCTGGCCTGGGAACGCCTTGGGGTCCCCCCGGACGAGCTGGAGGAAGTGTGTGTGGATAGGGAAGTCTGGGAGTCTCTGCTTAGACTGCGGCCCCCGCGACCCGGCAACGGATGAAGCAGAAGAAAATGGATGGATGGAATTTAGCCATAATAATCCTCCCTATTGATTATCTTAAATCAATCATACACATGCTATTAACCCTTTAAGCGCCAAAGTCGCAATATTGCGACAAGCAACATTGCTCACTTAAACAGGCTGTATGTAAAAATGTGGTGCAGAATCTTGTTAATACTTTTCACCAGGGGTTAGTGGACATGTGTGCCTGTAATATGAGCAGCATTTGTGGGTGTGGTTATATTGAAAGTTTTTGAATAAATTGAGTTCGTAAAACACCTGCGGCGCAGCGGCGCGGAGGCGAAGCAGCAGCGGTAGAGCTGAGAGGAGCGAGAGCAGAACAGAGGGAGAGAGGGTTTTTTATTTTACTCACAAGGTCTTCAGTACCAGAGAAGTACTTGGTCTGGTACTGGCTCACTCAGAATCAGAGGAGGAAGACACACAGGTGTCCAGTGAAGCAGACACGGACATTATTAGTGACGGGGAGACCGCGCTCCATAGTCCACAATCAGCCTCTGTACAGCGGCTGCTTGTCCTCCGTGTGGCCGCGGTAGAAGCATTCTGTGAACGCCAAGCAGGGGCTGTGGTCGAGGGTACAGGGGCATCATAACACCAGGCATGTGGGAGAAAGTAGCGGGGGTAGACATCCACGGGGAACACGGGAAACGCGGTAGAAGTCGCGGGAGAGCCGCGGGAAAAAAAACAGATCGCTAATCGCGTTCACTGCCTTTACCAGTGATGATGAGGATGAAGGCAGTTCTTGAGAGAAAATAATCCACAAAAGTGGATTAGAAGTGTTGAAGAGCCTGTTGTATGTTGTTGAGACAATCTGACATGTTCTGTGCCCATTCATTTCATCTCTCTGTTTCTAAACGGTAAATCCCGGAGCCTCATTTCCACTGAGAAAAATAGTAAGCTCACCACTTCTTTGAAAGGGAAATATTGAAACCAATCTCAAGATTTCATGACTGTAAACTATAAAGAGTGCTGTCTTGATCACTGAAGGTCTTTGAAAATAATACAATTCCATATGGCCGCGAACTATTGCTAAAACATTATCTATAATCTGGATCAGGGAATTTATTTCTATCCCAAATTAATTTCATACTAAAGATATTTCACATTAACGGTTTATAGTATTCCCTGATCTCAAATAACTTCCAAGCTACAGCTTTTTGAAGTCTTAATACAATAATTAACATTTTCCAAAATGGCCGCCACCTTGATGACGTCACAATATGCAAATTAGATGACGAATCAACTTCCATCCCAAAGTTTGGTTCAAACTGAAGATATTTCTAATTTACAGTATGCCTTTATCTCAAACCATTTTAAAGTTATAGCCTTTTGAAATCTTGAAATCAAAATTGTATATTTTCTTGAAAAAACTCTGGCGCCTAAAGGGTTAAGTGCTACGTAATAAAGTAAAATATAACACAAACCCCCTAAAAATCATAATTTTCACACCTAATAGTTTTAAGGAAATCCATCATAAATGGGTTAAACATACAAACCAATTCATTCAAAACCATCAAGTGACATCTCACTGAATGGATCACTGTCCTCATCAGGACAGTCAACATGCAGGTTCAGAGAAGTGTGTTGAACGAGTGTCGACGAGACCATACGTCGGATTAATGAACAAATCAAAGGAATGACACAAGATGACATCACTATCAGCAACACTAATATAAATTCAAGTCCAGTACCTGTTTGAATCAACCACGCTCGCCAGTCTGAAAACCAAGAAGCATCTAGAACAAAATCACGGTTAACTGCATCGCGCAAAGTAGTCAGATTGTGAATACCCTGAGCAATGATCCCATCATTGGCACTGTTATCAGGAATATAAGTACAACAAGCGGTCTGATTAAGTAAAACACAAACACCCCCACTTGCAACCAAATGATCCAATACAATCTTATTTTGTAAAGTAACGGCACGCAACGCATTCACTTCAACTCTGTTGGCCTCTAGAATAGTTACAGTCGAATTCACAAAACTTGAAAACCGATAATCCAAAGTTTCCATTCTAAGCATAACCTTCCCTACACCAAGCTGAGGAAGCAAAGAGAGAACTACTTTTGTTGGCTTAGTCCACAGTTTGTGATCATCTGGAACATCCGTTCCCCAAACTGCATCATGAGCAGCAAAATCACGCTTACCTTACCTTAAATGGTAACTTCACATAGACATTGTAGCCACACAGCCACAAAACGCCCTTCAGAGGAAGAGTTCCTGTTTGGTCAGGAACTGTGAAATATCGAGAACATCTACTACCTGGAGCGGCCTGAGAAGTGTTTAAACTAGCGGTTTCCCCTACCACTAAAAGTGTACAGGCGCCCTCGCCCAAAAAAAACAATTGTAAACCGCTTTGAGACTCTGATCTGCAGTGAAAAGGCGGTATATAAATAATGATTACTTACTACTTACTTACTTGAATTACCATGAAAAGAACTGGACACATTTAAACAATATGACAACTGTCTCTGTTAAGTTTCTCAATGAGACTGTCACAGAGCGCACATGTAAATGTCTCCCTTCACTCAAACTGGCTGTTAATTCTGATTTATTCAATTACTGATTTAACCCTTTGATGCACAACATGGGTCAAAAGTGACCCGACTGAGTTTTTATGTTCTTTATATTTGCAATGGATTAATTTAATCTTTTAGTATTCCAGGTATTCCTCAATTAACTTGTTCTTGATCTTTAAACATACTCATTTTATTATTTGTTTTCTTACTTTTTGAATAAAAAGGATCTTTGTAACACTACCCCTCTAATGCACAACATGGGTCAAAAATGACCCACATCCATTTTCTATGTAATTTCATGTATGGCTGAGTGTTGCTTTGCTACACCTTTGTAATATATAAATATTATCATTTAGTACTCCATGTATACAGTAAATAACATGTTTTTATTCATCACAAATAATATTTTTTATGTTTCCTTTCTTACTCTATGAACAAGCTCAACATTTGTATACCTACATCAACTTCACACACATGCATTCACTGTGGCATTCTGTAAGAAGCTTTGAATTTGAGCATGTTTGCTTAGGAATATTTTGACAGCGGACAAGTCAATTGCAGAAGACAGTTCATAGATGAACTGCTGGTGCCATTCCAGGGCAGGTGCAAGTTGAAGCAGTACGTATATGCCCAGCAAGCCTGTGACGTACGGGATAAAAATCTTCTGGATGTGCGATGCAAGACTCCATTATGCAATAGATGGAATTGTCTACATAGGAAGACAGCCAGGAGAGGAGGGGCAGAAGAACCTTATAAGAACCTATAAGTTATAGCACACTGCTTTCCACACCCTCTCGGTCGCAACATCACAATGGACAACTTCTTCACCAGTGTCCCTCTGGCTGAGAAGCTGACTCTTGTGGGCCTTCGCCATAAAGCCATCCAAGTCAAGGGTGATTCTAAGAATCTAAGAATTCAGATTCAATGACAACATGACCATGTGCAGAAGAAGGCAAAGGTTGTTATCCTCCTGATCACAATGCATGATGACAGAGCAATGGATGAAGACAGCCAGAAGAAGAAATCAGAAGTGATACAGTACTACAACAGAACAAAAGGAGGAGTGGACACAATGGAGAACATGGAGGTGGCCTATGGTGCTCTGGTACATTATGCTGGATATTGCCACTCTCAATGCTTACATCAACTTCACTGCAAAACACACTGGTTACATGGGTTGAGGTCACCAATGCATGCCGGCTATTCATCTAGGAGCTGGGCAAAGACCTTGTCGCATGGAAGACACACCCACACTCCAAAAGCATATCATAGAGGCAATGGGAAGATGTGGGATCGAAAAACAAAAACACAGCCACCACCTAGCCACAAGAGGACATGAGACAGGAGTGCCCAGCAAAAGAGGAAGAGGTGTGCAATCTACCCATCTGCCAAAGACAGAAAAGCCAGCAGCTGGTGTTCCCAGTGCAAGAGGCCTGTGTGCTATGAGCACAATTGTGTAGTGGTCACTTTTTCTATATTTGAGGAATCTTGAGAACCGAATTGACAAGTTGTGCTCTACCGGTGTGATCAGTTATATTTTATTTTATTTTGGTCAATGCACCAGTTTTTATTTTATTTTATTTTTTGTCGGATGTATTTGTATGTGTTCCAAAATGAAAAATAAACACGTTTCAAAGGTTAAATGTATGATTGTTTGGCCCAAATCCCACCTAAAATAGATATTTGAAGCAAAATTGTATCGCAATTGAATAAATGGGTCATATTTGACCCATGTGTGTTATCTTGATATAGTTATGCAAAAATGTATTTTGTTCAAAAAGTAAGGCAGGAAAAATATGAATAATGATGTTTGGTAATCAAAGACCAGATATTTTAAGAATACTTGGATTATTGAATTATAAAATACACTGATTTAAAAAGAAACAGCAAAGAAACGCTCAGCCTGCATGAGATTACCTGGGAAATGAATGCGGGTCATTTTAGACCCATGTTGTGCATTAACAGGGGTGTGCGTATGTTGTGCATCAAAGGGTTAATTATGAAAAAGGTCCCATTTTTGGTCCGGTACATGTCAGACCTGGTACTAAATGTGTATATTATACTCAATCCATGACCTATACAGATGGGACGGAGAATTAACAGCCAGTTTGAGTGAAGGGAGACATTTACCTGTGCGCTCTGTGACAGTCTCATTGAGAAACTTAACAGAGACAGTTGAATACAGAACTTTTGGAAAGTATGTAAATGCATTAACTATTGGCAGAGGTGTGATGTGTGGGTTTGATGACGCAATAGGCATATCAGAATCAGAATCATTTTTAGTGCCACATAAGTAACAGGAAGTCACAGAGTTGGAAATTGCTTTGGCTCGGTGCAACAGTTAGAAGAGAGGTAAGGGTAGAGAAGGCATAATAAAAAATAAAGAACAAAAAACACTAAGGAATAAATTTAAAATAACATTTAAAATAGAGTAACAATTACTATATACAATATACAAGTGCACATGGTGCACACAATGTAAGGTGACAGCAGTACAGTGAAGTAAAGTGACGTATGATGGGCAGTAAAGTGACTTTATAAAGGGCGGGGGGACAGGTTAAGAAGTGTTTAAGAGTCCAACAGCAGAGGGGAAGAAACTGTTCTTGTGGCGGGAGGTTCTAGTCCTGATGGACCGCAGCCTCCTGCCTGAGGGGAGTGGTTGGAATAGTCCATGTGCAGGGTGAGAGGGGTCGGCTGTGATACGACCAGCCCGGCCTCGAGCTCGGGCGACGTACAGGTCCTGCAGCGATGGAAGGCTGCGGCCGATCACTTCCTCTGCAGAGCGCACAATGCGCTGTAGTCTCTATTTGTCCCTGACTGTGGCTCCAGCGAACCACACGGTGATGGAGGAGGTGAGGATGGACTCGATGATGGCCGTGTAGAACTGCACCAACATCTGTGCAGGCAGCTAGGCTTTCCTGAGCTGCCACAGGAAGTACATCCTCTGCTGGGCCTTCTTGATGAGGGAGCTGATGGTCGGCTCCCAATTGAGGTCCTGGGTGATGGTGGTGCCCAGGAAACGATAGGACTCCACAGAGGTGATGGGGGAGTCCATCACGGAGGGTGGGGGTGGGGGGACAGTGCTCTTCCTGAAGTCCACAATCATCTCCACTGTCTTCTGGGCGTTCAGCTCCAGGTTGTTACCACTGCACCAGGACACCGAGCTCCGAGGTGGTGAAAAACTCAAAAGAATAGCAGAAGGAGAATGATCAGTTACAAATTCTACCTTTTCCTTACATTCTGACTTTTTCTGCTTACTATCTCTAAACTTAGCCTCAGCCATCCAAAAATTCAAACATCGTTTGTGTTCCTCCAAGCATTTCAAATCTTTCACACGGACTGTCTTTCCCTTTTTTAGTTGTGCTTCTTTTTCGTCTAATTTCCCTTTGATTTTGTCCAACTGGTTTAGACTCAAGGAGCCATTTCTGGGAAAGCCCAATTCAGCCACCCACATTTCAACACATTTTACAAGTTCATCACCATGTTTCTTTCTCATCAAAGTCAAGCGCGGTGAGTCCCAGACAGGTGATTCTGTGCTTCTCTTTCTAAGCCACATGGCTGGGTCAGACTCGAACTCAGATCCAGTTCAGGCCTCGAACACTGTACACAAACAGAGACTTCCCGTCTGTATCATTCCTATCTCATTGGAAGCATATGAGTGGCGTATGGAGTTTATATAGCTATAAGGTAAGACCATAACACACTTTTAAATGTGCTGGTTACTTTTGCGTTCTGTTTGAGAAAAACAATGCGGACCATATGTGAATAATCCTCTGTATGTCCTGTTGATATGTAGCGTCAAATCTGAATGTGATGAAGTCAGTGCCTCAGTCACCATCCGCACGTCACTGACAGACTTTGTACTCCAACGTAATGTTTTTATTAGAACAACTAACTTAGGTGATAATAAATAATAAGCTTGCTAACCATTGCTGCAGTCGTTTGTTTCGATAGGTTTAGAGTTTCTTTTCCTCGATGGCAAATTAAGGCTGGTATTTTAAAAAAAAACCACATCTTTGAGCGTTTACCACAATTAAAGACGCAGTAAAACTTTCCCATCAGTCTAACTAAAGGTGCGCTCTCGGCCACTGTGTTGATTCTGACTGTATAGAGTTTCATACCTGCCATCTAACATGGCGGCTTAGTGACGGTTGCTATGTAGGTCACGTGGTGGTGCAAAACCTCTATAGAAGCTTGTGCCGTGTTCTTTGGGGTCGGCAGTCTGACCTCGAGAGACAGAAACCGACTCAACTGGCGGATCAGGAAATGTGTTTTTATGATAGGGAGAAGGATGAGGGTTCTCCTGCAGGGCATCCTGAGTAACTCCAGACACAATTTTGGATGTTTCATTTGGCATCATTCAATCAATCCATTCACAGTGGTGATAAACTACTATTGTAGCCACAGCTGCCCTGGGGCACACTGACAGAAGCGAGTCAACCAGTATTTAAAGTAGTCCTCAAACATTGGTTGAAATCAAACCAGTCATGCTCCCATAGATGGTCTGCTTTTCCTTGGGCTTTCTCTTTCTCTCCTCTTTTAAATTCTGTCTTACTTGTCGACTTATTGTTTGTACGTTTACTAACTGTGTGTTTGTGTGTTTCTTACCTGCTTTAGGACAATGGATGCTATTTAGCTCTTGTGCTGATTCCAGCATATTTATGTTGACGCTGATTGGAGACACATTGATGAATATGTACTGTCCTAAATTCAAATAAATAAATAAATGTGGACCCCCTCAAGCCATCACCAACCATTCAAACACACACACACGCACACACATCAGACTCATTCTAATGTGGGGGAAATGTCTTGCTCAAGGACACAATGACAGTTTGGCACTTTACAGTCGCAATTGCCCCACTGTGGCACCTGCTGTTCCTACATACGTCTCCCATCACAGTACAAACCAGGCCCTGCCCTCCTTAGCTTTTCCTTAGCTTATTTTGAGAAACAATGATAACACTTAATACTGATTTTTTTGTTATTGTTTATTGACTGTTTTGAAAATAATGTAACTTATCAGAACAAAAGGACAAAATATCATAATTTTACTTGTCTGCCAAATAGTTGTTCTATAATTCCATTGATATTCAATAGTCGCCCACACTGTGTATTTTGTTCAGATGGTTGCTTTCAAGATGTTGACAAGCACTTCCTCTGAATGACAGCCGCATTATAATCAAAAAGCACTCAAAAAGCAAGTCACCATGGCAACACAAACTGACATGAACAAATGGACCATTAAAATTATGATTGTTTCCTGACAGCAAATCAATTAATTGGACATCTGTCTCCACTTCCTCTGATCAGGGTTAGAATAGGCTGCATATTGATGGAAAACGAGCAAAACAAAAACTGGATTACCTCACTCTATACTTGTGTAAGAGTGAGCTGCGTCTGTCTCTGTAAGTCTGGTACCAGCACAGTGAAAAGTGTGGTGACACAAAAGTAACACATCTAAAATATACAGGTCCATCCATCCATCCATTTTCTACCCCTTAATCCATTTCTGGTCACATAGCAACAGCCCCTCACTGATCCTCCTGCAGGTGGTGAGTCCACAGGAGCCTTGATCTTTCAGTGGGGGCTTTTTGGGCAAAGTGGGGTTAAGTGTCTTGCCCAAGGACACAACGACAGCAGTCATCAGTGGGAGTCGGTGGAGAAGATTCAGATACGATAAAAAACGATAACAAAATGGCAGAGAGCGGTGTTTGAAGCCATGTCCCCTGGGTTTAATACCACAGAAAAGGCCCTGTGCTCTGGGTTTAATACCACAGAAGAGGCCCTGTGCTCTGGGTTTAATACCACAGAAAAGGCCCTGTGCTCTGGGTTTAATACCACAGAAGAGGCCCTGTGCTCTGGGTTTAAGACCACAGAAAAGGCCCTGTGCTCTGGGTTTAATACCACAGAAGAGGCCCTGTGCTCTGGGTTTAAGACCACAGAAAAGGCCCTGTGCTCTGGGTTTAAGACCACAGAAAAGGCAGTGTGCTCTGGGTTTAATACCACAGAAAAGGCCCGGTGCTCTGGGTTTAAGACCACAGAGAAGGCCCTGTGCTCTGAGTTTATGACCACAGAGAAGGCCCTGCCCCTCGTGTCCCCCAGATCTGAAGTGGGGTGACAGTGGTTCTGGAAATTAGACAGAAATGAAGGAAATGTATTTATGAAGCATATTTCACACAACAGATGACACCACAACGTGCTTGACAAAGACAAATCACATCACATCAGTAAACAAGCTCACTGTCACTGTGTCATTGGACTATACAAGATAGTGGACCCACCCTCCATGCCTTATCAAGAATGTCCTGCCCCTGCTGTGGACCTGCTGCTCCCCCCTCCCCTCCTGTGCATGGAGGGTGGGGGTCTGGAGTCTCTCACCTGCTGTTGGTCGGCAATCATCCTCTATCTTTGGCATTGGTCTGTGCTCTGCAGCCATTTGGTACCAGGTTGTTCTGTCATTGGTGTCAATACATCCAGTCGGCCTATATCGAGATTTTGGATCTGAATTTTTGAGAATATAAACTTTAATCTGTTTCTATGTGTTTTTTTTGTCTGCAGCTCCATCTCCAGCTCCAGTCTACACTTGCATTTTCCCTTCAGCTCTTATCCGGACCTTGCCTGTCAACTCCCTAGCATAAAGACTGAAAAAAAATCCTCGCTTCTCTGCCTCCTTCCATTGTGCCATGACAGAAGGTTTGTTTTAACGAGAAATAAAACAAATATAAAAAATGTAGTGTCCAAATGAAGGTGCTATACTGTTTTTGGAAAGGTCAACTTTGCAAAACTTGTCCGATTATCCAGGTTGTACATACTTATAATTCATGATGACGCAGAAAGGTCTGAGATCATGGAGCTGAGGACGGAGAAACTTACTGAACTTAGGACTTAAGTAGAATAGATCTGGCATGTGCCTCCTGTACTGGCGACCCCAATCCCAATTGTGGACGAATGCCCACAATTGTAAAGCACTTTGTGACTGGTTTGTGAAAGGCGCTATATAAATATAAGTTACATACTTACGCTGCCACCTTCTACCTTCACCTTCTGCTACCTTCTGCTATTCACCATATTGGGATCCCCTGTTGCATACACAGATTTTGAACTCAATACAACTAATGCTAGAATGATTTACTAAAGACATACTTTTTTACACTTTTGAGGAATTTTTCATATTTCCAGAGAAAACAAAATCAACAAAAAAACCCTTTCTGACTGAGGCTTTCCACAAGAGAGGTTTGGATCTCCTTCTTCATATTAGTTTCCGATACACCCCCCTCCTTTCCCCCCAAAACAAAGTGAATCTCAGCATTACCTCACTCACTCACTGCACGCTTGTTTTCTGCTCCTGTGCTCTTTCTTAATTTACGCACGGCCCGTCTTCATCCCAACACTGACTTAAATCCGAGTGGAAGCCATGCTCCGATGACCACAGCGGATACAGCTTGAGAAAAACAACAGCCATAATCGTCCCCATCTCCTGTGCTACCTCGTCTCCGCCTGCACCTGTTAACCTGTGTGCGAGATCTGCCACAGTGGTCTTGGCTGAATGCGCAGGCGTCTCTGGAGATGGGCTCCGTGATGCGGGGCCCGGATCATATTCAAGCGCTCTGGGTTTTTGACAGAGAGACGAGAGTGAGATGGAATACTGAGAGAGGCTACAATAGGAAGCTGGTTGGATATTGTGGAAGCCATAATTAGGATGAGGACTGGTGTTATGTGGCTAATTGTACGTGTCTCTCACTTTGACTGCACTCAGACGGCTTCCATTCATCTTTTTTACCTTTTGTAACAAATTAATCTTATGATTGTGGTAATATAAAGGTGCACTTTATTAATCCCTGTAGGGCAATTCATCTTCTGCATTTGACCCACCCTGATGCCACTAAGGCAGGCATGTCCAAACTCCCATCTCCAGATATTGATGCTCGGCTTGGTCAGGATTTTACTTATAGTACATGTTTTTAGTGTTAGAGGAAACCGGAGCACGTGGAGGAAACTTACGCAGTCACGGGGAGAACATGCAAACTCCACTCAGAAAGACCCTGTTCCGACCAGGATTCGAACCCAGGACCTTTTTGCTGGGAAATGACAGTGCCGCCCCAGTTTTTCTGTTGTCAGGTTATGAAATATAACCATCAAACTCTTGGAAATGATCAAAATAAAGATTTCAAATTCAAGTAGAGCTACTATATCACAGGTCCCTATATCCAATTAAATTTGCCTCAGTGAAAGGAGAATGGTCTGTCAGTGTGGCCTATAGCTTCAGACACACGCAAAACTGATTTATAATTGCCTCTTTATAGTTACCAAAGGCGGACTTTGGAGTTTGAGCTTTCCAGAGCGTTCCACTTATAATGAAATAGGTATGAAACACATATATATACACACACACACACAGCAGCTGGATAGCTCAGTTGGTAGGGCACAGGACTGGGACCTGGGAGGCCAGGGTTCGAATCCCACCGGGAGCACATTAACACCAACATCCAGTGAGGGTCCTTAGGCAAGACCCTTAATGCTACTGCCTAACTCATAACCATGAAGGTACAAATAAGCAATGAGCTGGCCAAACAAGGTCTGCGTCAGGTGCTGGGGAACCAGAGCACCTTGATGAAAAGTGGGCTACTGGAACAAGGCGAAAGTGGACGAGATGCGATAACAGGGCTCTGTTGGAATGCTACTACTCGAGTAACCCTGGCCAAAGAGGTTATATGCAGAGAATGTGGGCTGAATGGTTACTTCGAAACCCACAGTCACAGTTGACTGTGTAGTACAACACATGTATGATGCCACAGTTGCCGAGGTCAGAGGGGAGATCCCACCAACTGCAACTCCCCAACCAGATATTGGGTACATAGCCCCAATGGAACCGATAACGCTGAACGAGGCAGCGACTGACCTGAAAGCTAAGATCATGGCTAGAATGGGCACAGGGCAAAGACACCGGTTACAGCGGTTGTGTGAAGTACCACCTAAGGATCTCATAGAAAGCGTGAATGCAGCAGTGAGGGCAATACCTACCACCACAATCACTGAAACCAATGAGCTGATATACACTTCAGCAGCAGTGATCCTAGAGATGCTTGGCTATAAGAGCAACCATGGGAGCCATGGACAATACCCACCATGGAAAAGACGGTTGGAGGCTAAGATCAAGGCGGCTCGGAGAGAAGTGAGTCAATTAACAGAGGCCCAGAGAGGTGCAATGAAAAGACCAGTACCCAGAAAGTACAGCCAGATGACCATACCTGAAGCACTCGAAACTGCCAAACAACGGCTCCAAGCCCTGGCCAGCCGCCTACAGAGGTACACTAAAGAGAATGAAGCCAGAAGAGTAAACAGGCTGTTCGCAACACAACCTGCGAAGGTGTACGCTCAGTGGCAGGTTAACAACAGGGGAGCAGATCCACCGAGGCTGGAAACTGAACAGTTCTGGAGGAACATATGGGAGGAGGTGTATGAAAAACTGGACAGCACCTGGCCCTGATATGGTCCATGCCTACTGGCTAAGGACACTCACATCACTCCATGAGCGCCTAGCAGCACAAATGAACCAGCTGCTGAGAGATGGGACTCACCCAGAATGGCTAACCGAGAATGGCTAACCGAAGGGCGAACGGTCCTGATCATGAAGGACCCTGTCAAGGGTGCAGTCCCCTCCAACTACCGGCCAATAACCTGTCTCTCCACAACATGGAAGCTCATGTCAGGCATCATTGCGGCTAAGATAAGTGGGCATATGGAACAATTCATGAGCACAGCACAGAAGGGCATTGGTAGGGACACCAGAGGAGCCAAACACCAGCTCCTGGTTGACAGAACAGTCGCCCAAGACTGCCGGTCACGACACACCAACCTGTGCACAGCCTGGATTGATTACCAGAAAGCCTACGACTCAATGCCACACACATGGATCATGGAATGCTTGAAGTTGTACAATATCAACAGGGCTCTAAGGGACTTCGTTGCAAACTCGATGGGAATGTGGAAGACCACCCTTGAGGCAAATGGCAAGCCGCTCGCACAAGTGACCATCAAATGTGGTATCTACCAAGGAGATGCTCTGTCCCCACTACTGTTCTGCATAGGCCTCAACCCTCTAAGCCAAGTAATTGACCAGACTGGCTATGGATACCGCCTCAGGAACGGAGCAAAGATCAGTCACCTCCTCTACATGGATGACATCAAGCTGTACGCCAAGAGCGAGAGAGACATCGACTCTCTGATCCGAACAACCAGGATCTACAGCCATGACATCGGGATGTCATTCGGGCTCGATAAATGTAGCAGGATGGTGACTCGGAGAGGCAAGGTAGTCCACACAGAAGGGATCTCACTCCCAGAGGGAACAATAGCAGACGTTGAGGACAGTTACAAGTATCTCGGTATACCACAGGCAAATGGCAACCTCGAACAGGTGACGAGGAAAGCGGCAACTGCCAAATACCTCCAGCGAGTAAGGCAGGTCCTAAGAAGCCGGCTCAATGGCAAGAACAAGGCCCGGGCAATTAACAGCTACGCCCTCCAGTGATCAGATACCCTGCAGGAATAATCAGGTGGCCAAAGGAAGAGATTCAGACCACGGATGTTAAAACTCGAAAGCTCCTTACCATGCATGGCGGGTTCCATCCCAAATCCAGCACCCTGAGACTGTACGTAAGCCGTAAAGAAGGAGGCCGAGGACTAGTGAGTGTGAGAGCCACTGTCCAGGACGAAACATCCAAACTCCATAACTACATCATGGAGAAGGCCAAAACGGATGACGTACTCAGTGAATGTCTCAGGCAGTGGCGAGATGAGGAGGTGCTGGAGGAGAGCCCATCATGGGAGAACAAGCCCCTACACGGCATGTACCACCGGAGCATAACAGAAGTGGCTGATCTCAAGAAGTCCTACCAATGGCTAGAAAGGGCTGGCCTACAGGACAGCACAGAGGCACTCATCATGGCTGCACAGGAACAGGCCCTGAGCACCAGAGCGATAGAGGCCCAGATATACCACACCAGACAAGACCCAAGGTGTCGGTTGTGCAAAGAGGCACCTGAGACGATCCAACACATAACTGCAGGGTGCAAGATGCTGGCAGGGAAGGCCTACATGGAACGCCATAACCAAGTGGCTGGCATAGTGTACAGAAACATCTGTGGAGAGTATGGGCTGAAAACCCCAAGGTCTAAGTGGGAAACTCCTCTAAAGGTGGTGGAGAATGAGCGTGCGAAGATCCTGTGGGACTTCCAGATACAGACCGACCGAATGGTAATGGCAAACCAACCTGACATCGTGGTGGTAGACAAAGGGCAGAGGACAGCCGTGGTGGTGGACGTGGCAATTCCAAGCGATGGTAACATCCGGAAAAAAGAACATGAAAAGCTTGAGAAATACCAAGGTCTCAGAGAGGAGCTGGAGAGGGCCTGGAGGGTAAAGGTGACAGTAGTGCCCGTGGTGATCGGTGCACTCGGGGCAGTGACCCCGAAGCTAGATGAGTGGTTACAGCGGATCCCCGGAACAACCTCGGACATCTCGGTCCAGAAATGTGCAGTGCTAGGAACAGCAAAGATACTGCGCAGAACCCTCAAGCTCCCTGGCCTCTGGTAGAGGACCCGAGCTTAGAGAGGGATAACCGCCCGCGGAGGGCCAAAGGTGAGTGGACAATTTGTATATATATATATATATATATATATATATATATATATATATATATATATATATATATAGTGCACAGGTCATCAGAGGCTAAAACTACGGGGCCTCAGCTTTACAAAGTGTGCAGCCATGCATTTGTACAGGGTTCTTAGGCTCAGATTAATTGAATCTTTTAACATATAATTTTTACATTAATTTAGGGAAAATAGGAGGGGAGTGTAGAGGGAAGCACAATACACATCATTGTAAAAGTGTAAGTACCATATAAATTGCAATTGGCATTCTATTTATTTTTTAAGGATAATGAAAACAAAAATAAATAAAAATAAGGACACAGAAAAATAACAAAAAACACAATTCAATGACATAAAAGGACGAACGAAAGACACAACAGAAAACACATACAAAAATGAAGCAAAACAAAACAAATATTAACACAAAAGTCAAAATTTCTCTAATAATCACAATTTCTTTCCAATGACAAGGCATCCAGAATTTTTCCTAAACTTCTTTTGGTGCTTATCTTTGTCTGTTTCAACTGAACTGTCTTCTAAATTGTTGTAGTGTTCAATGTTGTGAGAATGTGTGTGTTTGTTGCTGCTAGCTCTACACCTTTCCATGAGACAACATCTACAATCCAGGAGCTAAAACTGGCACAAAATAATGATTTATTAAGTATTAAGTGATGCATGAAACAGTGAGTGAGTAGACAGCTTTACATACACCAGCAATGTAGGTATCAATGTGACATACATCAGTCATCGATCACAGCCATTGTGTTATAGAGTCCAGCAGGCTTCCCGACAGAGGGCCATTTTCTAATAAAGTCCAATAGTGGCTTGACATATTGGTTTGTCGTAGCGTCTGGATGAAAACGGAAAATAGGATCCACAGTCTGCTGTTTGTTTTGGGCTGGAAATGTGAAGAAGAGACTCAATAACACAAAAGTATTTATGGTATTTGTGTTGTCCTCTAAGTATTTCTTTATCATAATGTGAAAATTATTATTAAGTCTCTCTATGGCCTCGAACCAAAGCATATCAGAGACAATTTAGTGCCATATGAACCAAGTTGGACTCCGAGGAGCACAGGGACTGGCCTCCTGCTGGTACCTATAGAGTCAGAACTAAAGCATTTCAGATTTATGCAACTAAAATCTGGAACAGCCTTCCTGGAAATGTGAGACAGGCTTCTTCTCTGACAATGTTCAAATCCAGGTTAAAAACAGTTCTGTTTAGCTGTGCATACAACTTCTTTTTAAAGTACGCCGATTATTCATAATTTTTATACCTGGTTGTTTCTATCTTGTTTTGTTCAGCACTTTGATTCGCCTTGTGTATGAACTGTGCTATACTTATAAACTTGTCTTGCCTCATGTGAAGTTTCTGAGAGCATTGAGCCAACTGTTACATCAAGAAACAACATCAACCAAATGGCTGAATAATTGAAAGACCAAATGAAAAGGCTGATCGATCAGTTTCAGCAGGAGGGCAGTCCCTGTGCTCTTCAATCCCAGCAGGAGGGCAGTCCCTGTGCTCCTCAGTTCCAGCAGGAGGGCAGTCCCTGTGCTCCTCAGTTTCAGCAGGAGGGCAGTCCCTGTGCTCCTCAGTTTCAGCAGGAGGGCAGTCCCTGTCTTCCTCAGTTTCAGCAGGAGGGCAGTCCCTGTGCTCCTCAGTTTCAGCAGGAGGGCAGTCCCTGTCTTCCTCAGTTTCAGCAGGAGGGCAGTCCCTGTCTTCCTCAGTTTCAGCAGGAGGGCAGTCCCTGTGTTCCTCAGTTTCAGCAGGAGGGCAGTCCCTGTGCTCTTCAATCCCAGCAGGAGGGCAGTCCCTGTGCTCCTCAGTTCCAGCAGGAGGGCAGTCCCTGTGCTCCTCAGTTTCAGCAGGAGGGCAGTCCCTGTACTCCTCAGTCCCAGCAGGAGGGCAGTCCCTGTGCTCCTCAGTCCCAGCAGGAGGGCAGTCCCTGTACTCCTCAGTCCCAGCAGGAGGGCAGTCCCTGTGCTCCTCAGTCCCAGCAGGAGGGCAGTCCCTGTACTCCTCAGTCCCAGCAGGAGGGCAGTCCCGATGCAGTCCCTGCACATTCATATATTAAAACCCAAGTCCTGCAACGAGTGCACCACATCAAAATCTTATGCAGATCTTTTACGAACGTCACTGTAAGACAGGGTTTTACCTGCTGTAGTTTCCTCACAGTGGTGCTCTCCTCCAGACCATGGTCGCCTCCACTTCAGGTCCTCTTGTTCACTTCAGTTGTGCAGGGGCCGCGGCGCCGATACCATCACCTTCACCAGTACTGCTACTCCAGGCTCATCAGCGCAAAGTTTGCGTCCTGGATTCCTCTGCGTCAGGGCTTTAAGGCCAGTGCCCCTCTCTCGCTGGCTCACCCTGTGAGTTGCCCGAGGCCTCTCGCCTACATCTAGGCGACCATGTCTCTGTTTGTCCTTACGTGTTCATAAACGAGCACAGGTCTCCCAACCGCACTTCCCTGATGAGCTTGTTCTGATCCATGTCCTCCGCTCCTGTGGGCAGACAGCCCAGGCCCCACGTCTGTCCTGGGACGTCCGGTTCCTGACCCATGTCCCAGTTCTCCCGTGGGCGGAGGGTGCAAATATCAATTATTTTCCGGGCCACCAAACTAAAAACCCTAAAATGTAATGTTGCCAACCAAAAAAATCAGCCTTTCTCCCCAATTCAAGTTTCAACAATGAAAATAAGAAACGATTGACATTTTATCATGGAATTATCAACACAAAATTATCATATTCCCCTTGATATTACCAAAACTAATCATAAAAAAGTAAGAATGTTTTTATTTTCGGTACTTTTCCAAATAGGTTTTAAGTTTTAGTGTCGGAATCATTATTGGTTTAAGTCAGATCATGGACAGATAGTTCAGTAGAATTTATAGAGACGTGTATGAGCAATATTCAAACCATTTAAACCATCAGCACCGTGGTATTGATTATTCAGGTCTGAGGATGCTTCCACGTGAAGAGGCTCAAAGACAAAAATATTGGGCATTATTGTTGGCCATTCAAAGATACAATGAGTGAACCTGACTCGGACCAGTTGAAGACCAGACCAAAACCAGACCCAGTGCGAACGCGCCCTCACACGAACTCTTTAGGTGCTAGAACTTTTTTCCTATGAGGCTCAATTTTGACATCTTAATTTTTCAATGACTTACACGTGATAAGAGATAGAGGCTTTACGTAAATTAGAGAGATTAAAAGGATGGCCCAAAGTTTATGTAGGAATTAAATGTATCCATCTAATTTGCATATTAGGACTTCATATGAAGGCGGCCATCTTGGATTTTCATAAAGAACATGTATATATTTTTTGACACAAATCACTAGGACATGAACACACAAACAGAACTCACATTGTACCACACTAAAAGTCCTGGAAATTATTGTGTGGCAGGGAGTTTTGACACAATCACTCGTTTTAAACAGTATCACATATTGTCCACTTGAGTCAACCGTGGCGCCTAGAGGGTTAATTTGGCCTGGAGGGTGAAGAACTGGTATATCTCACAGTCAAGGGCCCCTGCTTTGTGAACTTCTAGTCTCCACAAATTCATACAACGCATTTTGATTTTGATTGTGAACTTTTAATTGGAGGTTATGCAGAGGTCCAGGATCTTCTTCTTCTTCTTCTTCTTCATATCCTCCCAACTTAATAAGGAGTCTTTGATATTTCATTTTCACATTTCCATCAAAGCAGCAGCTGGATTTAAATGATTAAGGTGGTTTTGACTGGAACATAAAAGCTTAAATCTTGTCCTAAATCTCAAACTTTGGTGACTTCTCCGTGCCCTTGTCTCAGTGTCTTGAGCTCAGCCTGCTCCTGTTGTCATTTGCCATTAGCTTCACATTAGTCCGGGCAGATTTGTGGTCTGACCTCTCATCAAATCATTTACTTCAATGAATCAACTTACTCCGACACAGGCACTATATTAATCAGTTGCCTCTGCTGATACTTTAATGGCTCAGTCTGCAGCTGTAGAACAAAAAGAAGAGTTTTTTTGTGGGGACATTAGAAGAAACACGTCCTCAAACAACCTCCATTAGTCATTAGCCTCTGATCATTCAAGCGGCTGCTGATGGGTCAAATTAAATGGTGGGATAGTAATTATGTTGACTTGATGGAACTTTTTTACAATATATTTTGTAAAATATGGTGAAAAAGATACATGTATAATTGTTGATGTGTGTTTTTTCCCAGTAGAAAGGATCAAATATGAACAAATCAGACCAAATTATGCTGTTTTTTTTTCGCTTCAATTTCTATTATTTGACTCTTTGGGCTGAGGAGAACTGAGGACAGAGGCCAAAACTACAGCAAAATGTTGAATATATTGTATCTTTTATATTGTGACTGTAATTACGCTGGTAAATTGCACTTTTTATTGAACATTATTTGAATATGCATGTTGCTCATAAAGTTTGCCTTATTGCGAAAGAAGCAGATTAAAGTTAAACTCAAACAGGCTTTATAATTTTGGAGCCAACTTCAGGGATAGCAACGACTTAGCAAAGAGCCAATCAGGAGGCTTTGCGGATGGAAGGAATCTGATTGGTCAGTTGTTAGGTGACATATCTGAATTGTCGCCAAAAAAAATTTGACTGACGTGTTCAGAATTCGATACAGAAATAAGGCCAAGAATGCAGGAGTTAAAAATAGAACATTTAATTCTCTTTACAATTAAATATCGATACAAAACCCTTGGAGCCATTAATTCTCTAAAACTAACCCTATGCTATGCCATCCTAAAACCTTTCCCTCCAGGCCTGAAAATGTGCAGAGAACATGCAGGCGCTCTGCCATGTTCTCTGTCTCTATCCCTGCTCTTTTTCCCCAGACTGTCCTACCCCCGGTTTTATCAACATGTCCGATGACGTCACATGGTCTGAAACTGGTCTCTGGTTTGGTCTCCGGTCTGGACCCTGGTCCAGGTCTTGGTCCTCCATATCAGCCTGAGCAAACAATGGCCCCCATCACTGGGCGCCTGATTGTGTTGGACTTTTGCCCTCCTCGAGAGTGGGAGAGAACATTTGTTTATTCTTGGAGTCAATAATTGTCTGGTTTGTAAGCTGGTCATCTTTATGATTCCTGAGTGCATATTCTTTTGTCTGATGTGCAGCATTTTGTGAATATTCGTCAGTCCCTCTTTTGACCTATCTTTACAATAGGTCACATCCACCTCCTCGTTCATCATCAATACTTGTGCTTTAGGCTCGATATCTGTGAAGAGTCAATACAGAGAAAACAAACAACACACAACCACATTCGAAACATATGTTTTTATCTAATAAATCCCTCTATACTATGGTTTTGCTTTCATTAACAGTGGCTTTGCCCCATTTTGTGGGGCTTTGCTCATTTTTCCAAACACATTTGTTGAACCAGGAAGTGCTGTCACTTCCTCCTCTCAAGACAGTTTGGGATGAATGTACATCGTTAATCAAATTGGTATTATCCTTACAAGAGCTAATCTATTTTAGCAGGTTTTTGGGGTCAGTCCCTTTACAACGGTATTTGATTCTCTAATCTATTGCTGACAAATCGACAGCTCTTAAAATTCTCAAAAATACCCAAATATCTACTTCTGTGCTATACCCAAATACATTAAAATGCTTTTAAATCTGTGTTGGTTCTAATCTATCTCATTAATCTATCTCATTAATCAATCTCATTAATCAAAACTACACTGGTTCTAGTTGTAGCAATAGCATTGGCAATAGATGATTTCTCATTGGCTGGTTCTTGTTCTGCAAATCACTATTTTATGTATTGTATTTCAGACAATTCCAAAAACAACACAGTCGTTCTCCAATATTAAAGACATGAATCTATTCAATTTGCCTGAAAGGGAGCGGGAGGAAGAGAACTATTTTAAAAATGTCCTCTACGATTATATGGCTATGAAATTAGTTATTTAATAAACAAAAGCCCATTCATGGCTTCTGTCCGCTGCTTATAACTGTTTAAAGAGTTGTCCCAAACTTAATATGTGTGAATACATCAGCTGTTTGTAATAAACAATAACATTTAACCTGTTCTCCAATGGAGCAGCTCAGAGGCTGCGTCAAGAGCAATGTTATATTTGAGCTATTTTTAGATTTAAAATTTTGTTAAAACCTGTCGTTCTATGTCTGCATTTTAATACTACTCTCTATAAACACATCTGCACGAGATCCTACAGATGTGGAAAACAGAAACATCTAAAATCTGACTCCATTTGATTCCTTTTTACTCTAATTATTAGAACAATTTGACCTTATTGATACTTATTTCCACAATAGAACTATTTTGATTATTCACTCCTGTGGACTCACCACCTGCAGGAGGATCAGTGAGGGGCTGGTGCTCTGTGTACTGGGTGCAGCTCTGACTGCCACCCCCCCCGACCCAAAAATGGATTAAGGGGAAGAAAATGGATGGATGGATGGTTATTCACTAGTTTAACTATTATTACTATTGTTTATTCTGACACCTCTTCTTAGCGACCCTTCAACCTATAGCTCCTTGAATCCAATGACATTATAGCTCCAGACTATTTCATTCTATTCTATTATTATTATTATTATATGATCTATTATCTTAAAGAGTAGATCTGCTTGATGTTATAAGCGCTATTATTTCTCCTTTTGAATTTGCACAACACTAAATTTAGAATGACCCCCTATGGGACAAATAAAGAATTTTATTTCATTTTGGCAACTCCAAAAATTACTTAATAATTTTCCCATTTTGCTTTTTAGGCTGCCCTTTCCATTATTTATTTGGTCTTGTAAATATATGTTTTACACTTCTTTCTAATGATTTAGAAGGTTAAGGACCATGACCACCTATGACAATAACATTACCATACTCCCTCTCTTGGTCGTGGGCCAAGTGTAAAACATGCGTCTGTGTGTGTGTGTAGATTACTGTTCCAATCCTTCTCCAGTTGTTCCTCCCGGATCGTCCTCCATTCGTATTGTGGGCTTTGGTGCCAAAGTAGAGGCTCATTTCCTTAATTCATACTACTGTCATCCCTGAAGCAGGTGCAGTTTATCTTTCATCTGAAAAACAAACATTAGAACACAAGAAACGCCCACTTCCCCCTCTTCGCATTGTGCAGCCTGTCAATCAATCCAATTGGGCAAAACATAACTGCATTGACAGACGGTGTGTGACATCAGGGCAGAGGCTGTAGCCAAATACAGACTTAACAATATGTATGTTTCTAATTTTATACTCCCCTAAATGTGAGTTACAAACCAAAGTTGTCCTCCGCCCAATGACCGCTCACTGCGGTTGGACCGAATCACTGTCAGGACAAACAGCAGAGGGAGGGACTCCCAGTACCTTCAGCAAGGTATTCATCTCAGAGTACTTTCCGCAGAGTACTTTCTCAGAGTACTCATCCCAGAGTACTCTCACTTTTACACCTGTTCAATAAAGCTTGTTATCTTTGAATCTCTAGTACTTACACTGTATGCTGTTGACAAAAAATAATTATTCCATGATCACATTAAAAAATTACAGAAAACATTTGTTATTCCATGATTCCGTTCAGCACTCCTCGTTCACTCCTCATTTCACAACACACTCGCAACACACTCACACAGGCAGACTCCCCACGTTAGTATATTGGTCTAGAGTTTGTTAAGGTCAACGTAGTGTACTTGACATGACGCACAAACATATAACATACACAAACATATAACACACACAAACATATAGACAACACAGGAGGCCTGTAATTTTAACTTTGTTATATTTTTCCATGTCCAATTACAATTGTCTCATGAGTTATTTTATTGTTGCAACTTTCAGAGCCTGCAGAACATGCAGAGCTTTAAGAGATTTTTCCTTAAAAGGATCCATTTCAAACTTTAGTGTTTACCACGTGGTCTGTACTCGGGCTTGTCACAGACTGTGTCCCCTATATTTTTAATGAGCTCTTGTTACTTTAAAAAAACTCATGCACGTGCAATAAATGTTTTTCCCTTTTTTTTTTTTTTTTTTTAAAAGCCAGTTCGGATTCCTTAAAAATGTAAATTAGTTTCAAACTTTAATACTTCACCTTTGTTTCACGTTCATGTGGAGAAAAGACCATTGTTCTATGTGTGTTGACGTACTTGCACCAATCATGTCTCAGATGAACTGTCAACAGTTATATCAAAGACATAATTGTCCTAATTGTTTCTAATTTAGCTATTTGGAAGAGAAACATGTCATAAAAGATTTCATAAAGTGTCCCTACATCCTTGTTTTCAACCAATGAACAGTGTTGCGTCAATGTGTTATCAGAAATGATCCAATATCACCTTTAGCCAAAATTTAGAAATGCTTTAAATCATTTTTCAAACTTTAATTGTCTGAACAAACCATTTTGTACTAAATGCAGCGTCCATCAAAAGCTGCAGTTCTCTTTCTAGCACCAGTTTCAACTGTGCATGTGATTGTTTTTAAATGATTAACGAGCCACGGTTCAGAGGTTGAAAAATTGCCTTAAATATCCGTATTACCAAGATCATGCAGTCAAAATCAATAATTCTAAACTTCTCCGCGTCTATAACTTTAAATACCAATAATAGTTTCAATAATAGAGCTCCTCTACCTTAAATATACTGCTGTTCTAATCTCCTTGTGTCTCATGCTAAAGTAAGAGTCTAATTAATTTTAACGATTGTCCTGTAATCTTTCATGCAGCTAAATGTAGTGTTTTGAACGAATGACCTACATGTGTAAATATGACTTAAATGTCCCATATATCTCTGTGCGTTTGTTGCCTGTCCGTATATTACCTTTTGTCTGTTTCATTTGCCCAGCCACGTCTTCCTCTTATGGCGTCTTTCAATGTCTTTTGTCTCAAAGTGTCCAATGTCTTTGTCTCAAAGTGTCCAATATCTTTGCCTCAATGCCTTTTTTCTTCTTCTTTAAACAATCACTTTCTTTCTTCTTCTTTCAATCACTTTCTTTCTTCTT
This sequence comes from Knipowitschia caucasica, assembly GCA_964034765.1. Lineage (NCBI taxonomy): Eukaryota > Metazoa > Chordata > Actinopteri > Gobiiformes > Gobiidae > Knipowitschia > Knipowitschia caucasica. The sequence continues at coordinate 23,573,293 of OZ035832.1, read as the reverse complement.
CTTTCAATCACTTTCTTTCTCCTTCTTCTTTCAATCACTTTCTTCTCCTTGCAATGTCTTTTTCTTTCATGTCTTCTTTGTCTCATTTTTGACGCACACCAATGTGTCATGTCTTTCGCTTGGTTTACACAACGTTCCTCTCCGTGCACATAACTCCATTCGGTTTGTGCAAAAGTCTGGTTCTTCTCCATGAAATGGAGGCCGGAGAAGTCTTCTTCGAGAGTTCCTGTTAGCTGCTGCAGCCGATGCTGCCCCCTGCGACCCGCCGGGAGAGGGGGAGTGCTGATGGCGCTCGATTGAGGTCTTGTGGCAGGCGTTTTTGGCCAAATGAAACAGACAGAAGTTTTCTCGGAAAAAACAGACAAACAAGAAACACAAACAAGTGTGTTAATTACCATACAACCAATGATTAATTACAAATCTACATAAACCTATGAAATAATTAATATTAACATTTTAAACATTAGATCCTGAAAACCGAATTCTGCATTCAACTGCTATCCTAAGCCCTATTTTTCCAAAAGTATAATGTTCTCTAAGATCATTCTAACTTTTATATCACCAAAATGTAGGGAAAAAAACTTGTCCAGACGCCTTGGAGATAATATAATAAATAAAATAATGCCTCTTTATAATCTAACTCAAAGTTCTGTGATCATATGACTCCATGTCAGTAACATTATCGTGTGTATAAATGTAATTCTCTACAAAAAATATATTTGGTAATAGTTCTTTCCTCACGAGAGAGAGAGAGAAAGACAGAAAGAGAAAGGGGAGGGGCTGAGTGCTGTATGCTTCAAGCATTTCCCTCGTTTTTCTCGTGGCAAGGATTTAATCAGTGGTAAAAGTTTTTCTCACGTCAAACGACACTCTACATTTTATCCTTAAATACGTCAGTAATGGAAAACATTACAATTTGCTTACATGACCAATGCATCACCAGGTACAGCCGGATCTTTTTTTTTTAATACCTCTGTAACTATTGAAACATTACATCAGAATAAGAGAAAAACTTCCATAACTGATCATTCTGGTCATTTCTTCACATGGAAACTCGTACGTATCTACAGCCAAGTGGCTCTCTTTTTTTCTCATTAATCAGATCATTATTATTCTATATATAGAATCCATCAGTTTAAATACTTGGCTTTTTCCTGTTTAAATTAATTGTACCCTTTTTCCCGTCCCCCGGGGGATATGGAAGGTTTTATTATCCTGCTCTGACCCTAAAGCTGTCCCTATTTCTCTAATTCTATTCCTATTTTTTCACTAATACACTTGTGCCTCTCTGCACGAAGGTGTGCCTCTTTTGCACTTCTAAACCCTGTGGACTTTGTCTTCCTGTATATTCTTTTTTAGAGAGAGACCAACATCCCTCAAGGTTCAAAAACGTCGAAAAACTTGACTATTGTTCTATCGCGTCCGATAGAATCGCCCGTCACGGCGGTCTTGTCCACGCTGCAATCATGCTGGGCCGAGATCTCTCTGTCTTCTATTTAAAACAATGTGCAGATTTTAGAAATGGTATCTGCTTACCTGTGTTTTGCAGAGTAGAGAGCCCCAAGACCCAACAGACCCAGTCTATCTATCTGAGCTCATCTTGCGTCTTCTTTCTGTATCAAATCACGTCTAGGGTCACCATCTGTCGCCAAAAAAAATTTGACTGACGTGTTCAGAATTCCATACAGAAATAAGGCCAAGAATGCAGGAGTTAAAAATAGAACATTTAATTCTCTTTACAATTAAATATCGATACAAAACCCTTGGAGCCATTAATTCTCTAAAACTAACCCTATGCTATGCCATCCTAAAACCTTTCCCTCCAGGCCTGAAAATGTGCAGAGAACATGCAGGCGCTCTGCCATGTTCTCTGTCTCTATCCCTGCTCTTTTTCCCCAGACTGTCCTACCCCCGGTTTTATCAACATGTCCGATGACGTCACATGGTCTGAAACTGGTCTCTGGTTTGGTCTCCGGTCTGGACCCTGGTCCAGGTCTTGGTCCTCCATATCAGCCTGAGCAAACAATGGCCCCCATCACTGGGCGCCTGATTGTGTTGGACTTTTGCCCTCCTCGAGAGTGGGAGAGAACATTTGTTTATTCTTGGAGTCAATAATTGTCTGGTTTGTAAGCTGGTCATCTTTATGATTCCTGAGTGCATATTCTTTTGTCTGATGTGCAGCATTTTGTGAATATTCGTCAGAACACACATTTACATGAGTAAATAAGCCAAGATTGTTGATGAGAACGAAAACAATTTAAATCTGGAAGGCCTACAAGAGACAGGATCCATTGAAAGATTTATTGATTTCAAGTTTGTTTGTAGTTTAATGGTTTGGCGCATTGCTTGAGTGCAGATCATGATAAAAACAGCTTTAAAACAGCTTTGCTTGTGTACAAGTCTCTCCATGGCCTCGCACCAAAATATATTAGTGACATGTTAGTCCCATATGAACCAGCCCGGACTCTGAGGAGCACAGGGACTGGACTCCTGTTAGTGCCCAGAGTCAGAACTAAACATGGGGAGGCTGCTTTTCAGATTCATGCTGCTAAAATCTGGAACATTCTTCCTGAAGATGTGAGACAGGCCTCCTCTCTGACTATGTTTAAAACCAAGTTAAAAACTGTGCTGTTTAGCTGTGCATACAACTGAGGGATTTTATATTTTTATCTTTCTTTTTAATGTTCTGTGATTATTTATGATTTTAATGCTATCTTGTTCAGCACTTTGAGTTGCCTTGTGTATGAATTGTGCTATACAAATAAACATGCCTTGCCTTGCCTTGCCTTGCCATGATCCCCGGGGTCTAAGCACTGGTGGTGGCAACAGGGTGAGGTGGATGTGAGCATGCAATGAAATCCCAAGGCAGAGGCGGGGAGGAGGTGGAGGTGGCTTGAAAGACTGATTTCGGTGTGCAGTGTTGTACTTTGTCCCACTTATTGGGACACCTGGCAGGGGAGTTGACAAAGCTGATGTGATTGGCTGAGGTAGGATGGGGCCAGCCTTTGTGGAATGAGTCGTCTACCAGTCTGAAGTTTCGCTTAAGCTTCATTAGGTACAATCCCACAAAAGTAGATTTTTCACAGTGTATCACCTCTTTACTAAAAACCCCAGCTGCAATCAAAGGAGGTCAACTTTAAGGGGCCCCTGCAGCTCGCACCTGTCAGATTATAAATGATACCTACCTTAAAGTCCACTCTATATCTGCGCATTATGTTCCTGCCCACGCTGCGCTCTGTCCTGTTAGCCTCTCCTGATGGGTGTCCACTCCTCAGTCTGTGCACAAAACAAACAAAGATGGCGTCCGTGATGGCGGCTCGCGCTCGGCCTGATCTGCTCCGTTAATTTGTTGACTGATGGCGTCGTTTAGTCGCATTCATCCCACCAGCAGCCATCCATCACTCCCCATCTGTCTCGCTCGCACACACACACACACACACACACACAGGGCCCATTCTCTGGAGGAAAACACACTTTGGGTTTAAAAGAGGTGGAAAAGGATTCAAGTAAGTCATCTACATGCGGTAAGTGAAAAGCAGCAGTATATTGGATTTTTGATCAAAGAATCAAATATTCAAGATATGTATTTTATAGGGGCAACAGTAGCTCAGTTGGTAGAGCATTGGCCTTCAGGCCAATGCTCCCACCTCTACACCTTCTCCACCGACTCCCACTGATGACTGCTGTTGTTGTGTCCTTGGGCAAGACACTTAACCCCACTTTGCCCAAAGCCCCCACTGAAAGATCAAGGCTATGCTCACACTCAGAGAGCAGCCGTCCTCCTGTGGACTCACCACCTGCAGAGGGTCAGTGAGGGGCTGGTGCTATGAGACTTGGGTGGCATCTCTGATTGCCACCCCCCTGACCCAGAAATGGATTAAAGGGTAGAAAATGGATGGATGGATGGATGTATTTTATAAGGCATTTTCTTATGAATGAACTCTGAATGAATTATCTCACACCACTGCGATCAAAACAAATACAGAAGCATAACATTGGATCATGACATAGATCCTGCATCTTTCTCAATCCTCCATTTAGCTTTGGTTGATGCAGTCGGAACGGATTTGTGTATTTGAATTAGAATCTTTGTACTTTTTATACAAAATTGTTGCATGTTTGTACCATAGACTTATATATACAGTAAATAGACATTGCTAAGACCCTAGTTCATTGAAGCCCAACAGGGAAGTACTCATGGACCAAGTTTTTCTCCAACTCTCTCTGGCTCCAATTGACTTACAATGAAAAGTAAACTCTAGCTTAGTACCCGTTTGTGTCACACTCACCATTATTGATAGCCTGCATTATATCACATAAAACCTTTCTTATCCCCTGGGGCAATCAATTTAGCTACACAGCCGCTCTCACACTGGAGTAAAAATAAAGAAATAATGTCTGAATGCATTAAGTGAAAAGCAGCAGCCTGTTTGAGGATCAGTCCGGATCACAGAATCCAATACAGAAGACTAATATGAATGCCAGACAAAAAATAAAAGCCTGAATCTGGATCTAAAGAAGTTATTTCATGGCAACAAAATGCAGTCATAGCTCAGTATGTAAATAGCAGATTTTCCCTCCAATGGGCCAAAATGCCTGTGTGACATGTTTACATACAGTATATATTGTCTCTTTTTCAGTGTTGCCCGTCTCCGTCTCCTCTCGTCCCTCTGTATAATTGTGTAATCCACCATTCTTTCGCTCTGTGTCTCTCTTCGTCCATCTCTCCACTGGGAGTCATTACCAACACTCGTCTGAACCTCTGCTGCGGTGAATGGAGAGATTACACACGTTAACACAAAGCAGAGCTGGCACAGGGATCCAGTATTCAGGAAACAACTATAGATTACGCTGTATGAGGGCTCTTTGTAATTGTAAGTACCGTAGAAAAATATATTCAATGCAAAAAAGGAAGAAAAAAATCAACAATTGTTTTAATGTGGAATTACCATTGGTGGTCAAATCTCCAAATCGAAATGTTTTATTTCCTCCTGTGGCTCGAGGAGTGACCAGACGGACGCTTCTCCTTTTGTAAAATACTCATGACACCTCGCTAGAGTTTGGCCGCTGTAGTTCTGGAGGCTGGCCTTTTCTTCTGGACTTTATTTACCTTCCGTTCAAGTTTCCACACATGCGTTTGTACCTCTCTATGTATTTATTGACCTTTAGTTAAATGGGATAGTCCCGCTGAGATTTCAGATTATCACTTTCGGGGAAGCCCTGGCCCTAGAGCGAAGGAGCCTGACACCGTAGAACCTGGAGGAAACTGGAGCCACTGGGAGGAACCGGAGCACCTAGAGGAAACCCAAGCTGTTACAGGGAGAACACACAAACAATTAGCATATCAGCGTTGCAATTTTGTGGTATAAATCACTGTCTACTAATTGCTCAGTCCAGAATGTCACAGTTTGCCAGTTCAGGACCTGAAATCCAGGTTTCCTACACTCACTGCACACAGGTACTGATGGAGGAGGCCGAGTTCAGAGGTCCCATCATCATGCCGTGATGATAGGACCTCTGAACCCGGTCTCTTCCATCACTACCTGTGGACTGTCTTTCCCGGGCCCGGACTTGTGGGTTGTGGGTTGCCGCCTCAGTTCTATCGCACGTGGCCTCGTTCTACAGCCTGAGTCCTGGATCTATAGCCTGCCTGTCCGTGAGAGCAGATCCCTCCCTCAACATGCTCCTCTGTTGCATACCCCCTTAGAGCAGAGACGATGCTAGAGTGGCTAAGTCTTCCATGGTCCGAGGTGAAGAACAGACCAAGTCCTGTCTAAATACTCCAATAGATATCAAAATATGGATGATATGGAGGAGACCATGTGGGCACACCCTGCTGCGGGCTCACCCCTTTTCACAGGGAGTCATGGAGTTTGAGGTCTACCACCAGGTGCAGAGAGGACCACAGCCAGCAAGTGGAAGAAAATGGATGGACATAGCGGCCTGTCCAAGCCCTCTCTACTGTACATCGCTCCTAGTCCTGTGTGACACCTCTCATACTCTCATAATGTTCCTAATGTTTATGTTTGCTGCAGACTAACTTTGTTACACTGGGCCTATCCGTTATGGGACGTCCTGTCATTATTTATGCACACTTAAGCCTGAGTGCGTGGCTGCGTAACTCACTGTACACACACTTCATTGGAATTGCAAGGCATATGGAAAATCTCCTGTAGGCAAAAATGTACATAGTTTTTGTGGTTCTAATTTAAAAATATACAGAAAGAACTATCTCATACCACAGTGATCGAACAAATACAGATGGACTAGATCAGGGGTCTCCAACCTTTCTCAATTGGAGAGCTACTTTTATACAACAGAAGAGGCAGAGCTACTCATTTTTGCAGTCGTAATAAAAATAATGAATACAATAAACGTAAACATGACGACAAAACATGGAAAGCACTTGCAAAATACACCATATTACGCCGAAACCCTATCTTTATACTGCTGGACTCCCTTGAAAAAGAGGTTCTTAATCTCAATGGGACTTTTCTGGTTAATTAAAGGTGAAATAAAATAAAAATACTTATAATTGATCCGTATTTAATGACTCAAATTGTGTTTCATTCTAAATCCTTGGGTAGTTACCTGAAAGTTGGAGACAAATCTAGATCATGAATTTTTTTGAATTGAATAAAAGTTTTTGCCTTTAAGTTTTTAAGTTCAGTGTTGCTTTGAATCCAAACTTATGGAACACAAATCAATAGTTTAGACCTGTTTGGACTAAAATTCAACAAACGCTGAACGGACCCAGAGTGTGCCTTTCTCGGCGAGTTTGCAGAGAATGCATGAATGTGTATGAAGGTTGAGAAACTTCAGAGACCTGGGAGGAAACTTTAGATTGGTAAATTCACACATTTGCATTGGTTTTTGAAAAGCAGTTTGTTTGGCTCTGTGTAAACTCACGCTCTGTTAGTTTCAGGTGTTGCATTTTGAATAGAAAGACGCCACAATTACTTTAAGCAGCGCACTGGTCTCTGAGTCTCGTGGTTCAGGGTTGATGCAAACTTCTCCTGTTTTTTGATTATTACGTGCGCAGACCTGTTTTACAATTTAGAATGTTTGCCTGAAGTGAAAAAGAGTAAAAATGTATAAACACAGAAGTATGTGGTATATTTTGAGTGATTCATTTGAACAGGGAAATGCAAATTGAGAATTACACTATGCAAAAGTATATTTCAAGGCATATATCTATATAAATGTGCCTCCAGGCTCCTACTCCTGCGTAGTATCGACTTTTACTTCTGCCTCTGCTGAATCAGTCTCACCAATCTTTCTCTTTTTCTTCATATATACATAGACATTTCTGTGCAAACTTTTCTCTCTATTTGACGCTCTATGGCCCCGCAAGCGTGGTCTTTACTATCAATTTATATTCATGACGTTATATTTTTTGACTCTTTTCAACATTTGTCTCAAGAAATGTACATTTTTACTATATTAATTTCAAGTTTTATGATGCCCCTCTGGAGATTTGTTCGCTACGATTGTCGCATCCTTCAGCAAATGCCAGATCTGAGCCTGGATCTTGGTCAGCATTGTCCGACATGCAAACTCATCAGACTCCATATTGTACTGTGTGTGTGGATTTATCCCTACAGTTAAGAATATTAAAGGGGACTAATCGAACATTGACGGGACTCTTAGCTTGTGGCCATGCTATAAATGTTTTCCTTGTCATACACACACACACAACACATTCACACATGTTTGAGTTATTTATACAATTATATACTGGAGCCGCCATTGCTCTCCCTTCAGTCCTCTGACCACCAGCATCTTACGCATCAACACTGGGTTTTGCTTTCTTTCTTTGGCAATTTCTTTCCTATGTTATATTTCCCCCCTGGACTGCCACTCCCCCCTGGACTGCCACTCCCCCCTGGACTGCCACCTTAACGTGGTGGGGGAGTTTCAGTACTCGGATGATCCTGGGAGCTATGCTGTCTGGGGCTTCATGCCCCTGGTAGGGCCTCCCATGGCAGACAGGTCTCAGGTGACGAGTCAGACAAAGAGCAGTCCAGAAGACACCATGGACAGCACTAACACGAAAACAGTGACGTCGCCCGGCATGGCGCAGCCGGGGCCCCACCCTGGAGCCAGGCCTGGGGTCGGGGCCCGTATGCGAGCGCCTGGTGGCCGGGCCTTAGCCCACGGGGCCCGGCCGGGCTCAGCCCGAAGGGATGACGTGGGCAGTCCCTCCTGTGGGCCCACCACCTGCAGAGGGGTCCGTGATGAAGCGGTGCAGAGAGGACTGGGCGGCAGTCAAAGGCGGAGACCTCGGCGACCCAGTCCGCACACACAACATCTGGCTCTTGGGACGTGGAACGTCACCTCACTGGGGGGGAAGGAGCCCGAGCTCGTGGGGGAGGTTGAGCGATACCGACTAGAGCTAGTCGGCCTCACCTCCACACACAGCTTGGGCTCTGGAACCCAACTCCTTGAGAGGGGTTGGACGCTCCACTTTTCTGGAGTTTCCCGCGGGGAGAGGCGGCGAGCTGGGGTGGCCATTCTCATTGCCCCCCATCTCGGCCGCCACGTGTTGGAGTTCTCCCCGGTGAATGAGAGGGTCGCGTCCCTCCGCCTCTGGGTGGGGGACAAGTCTCTCATTGTTGAGAACGGCCTACGGGCCTAACAGCAGTGTAGAGTACCCGGCCTTCTTGGAGTCCTTGGGAGGGGTACTGGACGGTGCACCGCCCGGGGACTCCGTTATTCTCCTGGGGGACTTCAACGCCCATGTGGGAAACGCCAGTGACACTTGGAGAGGGGTGATCGAGAAGAACGGCCCCCCTGATCTGAACCCGAGCGGTGCTCAGTTGTTGGACTTCTGTGCCAGTCACGGTTTGTCCATCACGAACACCATGTTCGAGCACAAGGGTGTCCACCAGTGCACGTGGCACCAGGACACCCTAGGCCGGAGGTCGATGATCGACTTTGTTGTCGTATCATCTGACCTTCGACCGCGTGTCTCGGACACTCGGGTAAAGAGAGGGGCGGAGCTGTCAACCGATCATCACCTGGTCGTGAGTTGGATCCGCTGGCAGGGGAAGAAGCCGGTCAGACCTGGCAGACCCAAGCGTATAGTGAGGGTCTGCTGGGAACGTCTCGCTGAGCCCCCTGTCAGACGGACTTTCAACTCACACCTCCGGGAGAGTTTTTCCCAGGTCCCGGCGGAGGAGGGGGACATGGAGTCCGAGTGGACCATGTTCTCTGCCTCAATCGCCGATGCGGCGGCTCGTAGCTGTGGTCGCAAGGTCTCTGGTGCTGGTCCCGGCGGCAACCCCCGAACCCGGTGGTGGACACCGGCAGTAAGGGATGCTGTCAGGCTGAAGAAGGAGTCCTATCGAGCCATGATGGTTCGGGGGACTCCTGAGGCAGCTGTCCAGTACCGGCAGGCCAAGCGTGCCGCGGCCCGGGCTGTTGCAGAGGCAAAAACCCGGGACTGGGAGGAGTTCGCAGAGTCCATGGAGCATGACTATCGGTCGGCCTCGAAGAGATTCTGGCAAACCATCCGGCGCCTCAGGAGGGGGAAGCAGTTCTTTGCCAACACCATGTACGGTGCGGGTGGAGAGCTGCTGACCTCGACTGGGGATATTGTCGGGCGGTGGAAGGAATACTTTGAGGTTCTCCTCAATCCCCCCGTCACGTCCTCTGTTACAGAGGCAGAGGCTGAGGACGTTGGGGCGGGTACATCCATCTCCCTGGCTGAGGTCACCAAGGTGGTTGGTAGCCTCCATGGTGGCAAGGCTCCGGGTGTGGATGAGATCCGCCCTGATTATCTAAAGTCTCTGGATGTTGTAGGACTGTCTTGGCTGACACGTCTCTGCAACATCGCGTGGCGATCGGGGGCAGTGCCAATGGAGTGGCAGACCGGGGTGGTGATCCCTCTCTACAAGAAGGGGGACCGGAGGGTGTGTTCCAATTATCGTGGGATCACACTCCTCACCCTCCCCGGTAAGGTCTACTCCAAGGTACTGGAGAGGAGGCTACGGCCGATGGTCGAATCTCGGATCCAGGAGGAGCAGTGTGGTTTTCGTCCCGGTCGCGGAACACTGGACCAGCTCTATACTCTCCATCGGATACTCGAGGGTTCATGGGAGTTCGCCCAACCTGTCCACATGTGCTTTGTGGATTTGGAGAAGGCGTTCGACTGTGTTCCCCGGGGTGTCCTTTGGGGGGTTCTCCGGGAGTACGGGGTCGGAGGTCCTCTGCTGAGGGCCATCCGATCCCTGTATGACCGGAGCCAGAGCTGTGTTCGCATTGCCGGCAGTAAGTCAGACCTGTTCCCGGTGAATGTTGGCCTCCGACAGGGCTGCCCTTTGTCACCGGTTCTGTTCACTGTATTTATGGACAGAATATCTAGGCGCAGCCAGGGGTCGGAGGGGGTCCGGTTCGGAGACCACAGGATTTCATCTCTGCTATTTGCGGACGATGTTGTCCTGTTGGCTCCAACGAACCAGGACCTGCAGCATGCACTGGGACGGTTTGCAGCCGAGTGTGAAGCGGCTGGGATGAGAATCAGCACCTCCAAATCCGAGGCCATGGTGCTCGACCGGAAAAAGGTGCCTTGCCCTCTGCAGGTGGGTGGAGAGGTCCTTCCTCAAGTGGAGGAGTTCAAGTATCTCGGGGTCTTGTTCACGAGTGAGGGAAGAATGGAGCGTGAGATTGACAGGCGGATCGGTGCAGCATGCGCAGTTATGCGGTCGCTGTATCGGACCGTTGTGGTGAAGAGGGAGCTGAGCCGAAAGGCAAAGCTCTCGATTTACCGGTCAATCTTCGTTCCCTCCCTCACCTATGGTCATGAGCTTTGGGTAATGACCGAAAGAACGAGATCGCGGATACAAGCGGTCGAAATGAGCTTCCTCCGCAGAGTGGCTGGGCGCTCCCTTAGAGATAGGGTGAGGAGCTCAGTCACACGGGAGGAGCTCGGAGTAGAACCGCTGCTTCTCCACGTCGAGAGGAACCAGTTGAGGTGGCTCGGGCATCTGTTCCGGATGCCTCCTGGACGCCTCCCTGGGGAGGTGTTCCGGGCACGTCCCACCGGGAGGAGGCCCCGCGGAAGACCCAGGACACGCTGGAGGGACTATGTCTCTCAGCTGGCCTGGGAACGCCTTGGGGTCCCCCCGGACGAGCTGGAGGAAGTGTGTGTGGATAGGGAAGTCTGGGCGTCTCTGCTTAGACTGCTGCCCCCGCGACCCGGCAACGGATAAAGCGGAAGAAAATGGATGGATGGATGGATGGATGTTATATTTCCTTGCATGGCCATTTGAGCATGTTTTCCTGACGCACCGACAAAGGGACGGGGCTATGTGGGACCAAAGGACTTGAGGTGGATCTACGGGACTCTTGTATTACATTGCTTTTAGCTCAATCCAAACATTTAATTTGAACCACATCCTTTTTTTTTCTTTTTTTTTCTTAGAGAACAAAATCGGGTAATGTCCCCTTTAACCACTGCTAAAGTACCCAAATGTTAATTAACATAACATGTAAATTGGATCTTATTGAAATATGAATTGTAATCAAGTGTAAAAAAAATTGCAGTTATGATGTTGTATGAAGGAAGCAGCCTGAAGAAGCCTTTAAACTGGCATTGTGGAGGTTGTAAGCTTTTACTTCTTCCCACTCCTTCTGGAAATTCAATGAGTGGGAGAACATTATATAAACTATCATTTAAGAGCAGACTAAATATTGAAACATTGTCTTTTTTTCAACAGTTTTCAGTTTCTTTTATAACAAGTTATATAGTATTCTCTCATCCCTTCTTAACCTCCAAACACAATTTCAATCCATACTAATCTATTGTCTCAATATACCAAATATATTACCTTTCCTCCATCTCACCCAGTTTTCACTCCCTTCAAATCTCTTGTATTCATTCTCCACTTTCACTTTTTTCTTGTAGCCTGGATGTGTTTTTTTTTTTCCAGCACAGTCTTCTCCGCTCTTTGGTTCTTCTTCACTTTTTTGCTATCAGCTCCAGAGTCAGGCCCCCGGTCTCGAAGCCAAATGAGATTTAAAAGGCAGAGCGAGCTTCCTCCGCCCTCTCTCTCAGATTGGAGTGTGTTGTGGAGGTTGCATGCAGGTATAAACCGTTTGGGCCTCGCAGCTTCAGCCCAAAAAGAACCGCAGGGAAAACCAATTTTACACTTCCTACTACTGCTGCTGCTACTTTATATTTATACGCAAAACTTCTCGTCTGCTTCTGATTGAGCTGCACCGTTAATGGCAATGTTGGTGCTGTAGATTCAATCAAATACATCCAAATGCAGATCCAAGATGCAAATGGACAACTTTAATCAAACAAAAATCACGGGAGAACTAAAATGGGTGAAACAAAAAGTGCAAAATGTCCTGGTAAAAACACAAGAAAAAAAAAGTATTTTCCAATTATACGTACTTGTTAAATAAGACCAGAGAGTTTTGTTCAAGAAGTGAAGAGGGCAGTTATTTTCTAAAATTTGAGAAATTCCTTCTATATACCTTTTAATAAAATAATTTCCAGAATAAGCGTTCACTGAATCTAAAGCCGAGGTCTCTACCACAGTCAAGCGACAAACTGGCAGTGGCCGAGTGGATTTCATTTCACATTTAAAGACATTTATGGACATTGTATTGGTTCGTAAAGGGCAGACGACCAATGTGTTTTCTGTTCTATTTCTTGTGTTTGATGTGTTGGCGAATTCAACGGTTGTTTGAAGTCCTCTGAGTTATCTACAGATGTGATTTAGGGCTATACAAGAACATATTTAATGGAATTAATTAATTCAGGTATTAAATGTACCTGTGCTCACCATTTGTTGCTGGTCAATTGTCTATGTCTGTTTCATTTTGATTTTCGCGTTTGTTTTTACCCTTGACTTTGATTTTTTTCCCTTCATCAGTCATTAAGTCAGTATAATGACCCACTGGTGTCAGAGCCTATACAGGAAATTACTCATCTTTTTTAAATAATTTTTTAGATGTGTTTTTTGTTTGTCTTTTACTCTTGTGTCCGGAATAAAGTATTGAATTGAATTGAATTGAATATTGTGTTAGCCTTCCTGCATTTTGGGTCCTTCCTTCGTTTCCCACATTACACAAAAAAACCAAAAGATCTCATAAAACCAGTAAGATTTTTTGGAGGAGAAAATTAGACCAATGGGGAGAGAGCTCACCAGTCAAGTATTTGCATCATCCAATAACACAAACGGGGAAACAGGGGATGTGACTAGGTGTGTTTAATCATGAGCCACATTCAACCATTTCCTCTCCCCCTCCACAATATGAAGAGTAACAGTGTGAACTTGAACAAAGTCCTACAAATATAATAGAAATGTTTATTAAAAATGGTGCAAACTGACGGAGGAGTTATTTGGAAGCACCACAGAGGAACATTATTCATTCACTAAACTAAATCTGTTGGGCACAGCTGTCCCGGGGTCGAGCAGGCTGTTGGACTGTGCCAGATTCACTCACTCACTCACTCTGAAAAATGCTGTATCTAACCTCAAAGTAACACAATACACTTTTCAGAGCCTGTAAAATAAACTGAAAATGTGTGCGTTTTTATTGAGTTAACGTAGTATTTTAGAAGCATAACCGAAAACATAATATTGATAGAGTGCTTCTTACATCAGCAACACTATGTGTCAAAAGAGACTTATTATACAATGTTTGGTCTTTTTATTTATCCATGTTACAACATTGTTCCTTCAAACAGACCTGGAGTTGATTTTCGATCCATCCAGTCCTGTAGTTGTATGGTGTCATTGTGCCACTATAACATCAGAAAAGGCTTTTTAAAACACATTTCTTTACAAGTTTCCTCAACTAAATTTGTTGTTTGTTTGTTTTTTTAACAACTGCATGGCTTTGTTTGCAGCTGGTAATTTTTCAAATTGGGAAAAAACAGCACAAAATCTATCCCTCCTGTATTTATGCTATGTGGTAGCACATAGCATAAAGACATCTTTCAACATATATTTTCTACTTATGATATATTTTCAATCATGAAAGGAAAAAGTATCTCTACAAAATTTCATTGTCAAAAGGCATGCATGACAACACAATTTTAGAGAAAAAATAGACCAAACTGTCCAGTCTACTCCAATCAGAGCAGGTGTGCAGTGATTTGATCGCTGTTCTGGTGAAGAGGGAGCAGTGTCTGCATTCAGAGCTGTATTGGATTGTAGTGGTGAAGAGGGAGCTCAGTAGAAAGGCGAAGCTCTCGACTTGCCTCACCTCTGGTTATGATCTTTGGAAAATGACCGAAAGGATGAGATTGTGGATACAAGTGATCAGAAGGAGTTTCCTCCACAGAATGGTTGGGTGCTCGCTTAGTTACAAACAGGGTGAGGTGCTCCGAGTAGAGCTCCTGCTTCTTGAGAGCCAGTTTAGATGGCTTGGGCATCTGTTTTGGAGGCTTTCTTTGAAAGGTGTTCTGGGCATGTCCCACCAGGGGGAGGGGATGAGGAAGACCGAGGACATGTTTGATGTTTCTCAGCCGGGCAGGGAATACCTCAGGATTCCCCCGGATGAGCTTTTAGAAGTGCATGGAGAGGGAAGTCTGTGTGTTCAAGCTTAGACTACTGCCCTCTCGACCTGGCAACGGATAAAGTGGCAGAAAATGGATGGAAGGATGAAACAACAAACCAATAAACATCAAGCAAACTCCTCCCATCATTAGACCTGCTAATGACGGCTCTTCATCTTTTCCCTCTGGCCTGTCTCCCCTGTTACCCTCTTCAGACCTTTACCTCCGTTTTAAATGCATTGGGTCCGGCCCCAGTGTGACCCGCAGATTCGATTGTGGCTTGTTACTCGTGTATGCCCTGGAGTTTGTATGTTTCTGTGGCCGCCGCTCCGTATCAGGTGAACTGCGGAGGACTCTTAAATTGGTGGGTGCAGTAGTTAGGCTTGTCTCGCTCTGAGCAGCAGGCTCTAGCCCTAAGTCAATCCTGGGCTAACTGTGCGTGACAGGCCACTGCGGTGCGCTCAATGGGAGGAAATGGACTTTGTATCCGAGCCGTCCTATTTAGGTCAGAGGGAATTTCTGGGACAAGACAAGCTGTTTTTCCTCTCTGTGGGAGATCTATCCTCATTTTCAAATGTGTCAAAACAGCTTGAACATTGAGCAAATGTGTAAAATAGTTTAATAGCTACTTGACCCGAGAGGTGAGGTGTTACATAATCATCAACAAAACGGATTTATTTGAATATTGACCTTGAATGTGCAGTATTCTATTGGTGCTAATGGTGGGATCTTATGTAAGCACGAAGAGAACATGCAAAGTCCATGCCATTGTGCTGCCTGGGTGTCACGCACTCAGTCTCTCAATTCAATTCAATTCAATTTGTTTTTGTATAGCCTTAAATCTTGGAGGACTTTACAAAGCCGTCGAATTGCCAAGACTGATCAGAGAATCAAATATAAGAAATGCAAAACACATCGAACCATTGGTGCGTAAGAGGCAGATGACCAATGTCCATAAATAAAATACTTTTTTCTAAGTAGGTAAGTAAATAAGTAATGTTTATTTATAAAGCGCATTTTACAGACCAAGGTCACTCAAAGCGCTTTACAATGACGGAAGCTGAACACACTGGCAAATCAAAGCCCCAATCAACACCATGCATTCCAGTGTTGTGCGTGAACGAGTTCAAAAGAAAGCGTTCATTGAACACGCTCATTTTTTCGTGAACGTTGAACTGAACGCAACACATTTTAAAAAAAAGAACTTGAACGTGAATTAGTTCATTTTATGTGTCATGAATGGCAGACATCACTATGAACGTTGGAATCTGTTTTCTCTTTTGAAACGCAACGAGAGAAAGTTCCTCCCTCCTGTATACATAGTTCCCACATGACGTCACTACATACGGGGATTTGCCGACCCGGCGCCATTTGTCTTGGCATTCTGTGGGCCAAAAAATAGAAAAAGAAGCTGAAACGTGTGATAAAGTTGAAAATGGTCGTCTCCTGCTGGGTCAATGGATGTTCTAATCGTGCCGGAGGTTCAGTTAAACTTGGATTTTACAGTATACCCATCATTAGACTTCATGAATGTGAGAAGACTAAGCTTTTGTCAGAACAACCACGGAGGTTATGGCTTGCGAAGATAAACAGGCAAGAAACTCCCTCAAAACACGCAAGAATATGCTCGGAGCACTTTGTGTCAGGTGCGTATCGTATCTTATAATGTGTTGACAGACGTAATTTACTCAGTACTAACTTGTGTATGCTGATATCTGGTAACTTGAGAGTTTCATTATTTAGCGTTAGATTACTTTATTATGAGGAGGATCGTTGTCGCGTCCGAGGCTCTCGAGGGCAACGTAAATGTATTGAAATAGATAATAATAGTTCTATGGTGGGCTAAAACAATGTTCACAAACAGCATTGCTTCTGTAAAAAGATCTGTGTCATAAAATAAACTGCTCTTTACGCCTGGAAAAATCAGTTGCCCACCATTCACCAAAACATACGGTCAAAAACGCGGAAATAAACAATAACAGCAATCCAGAGTGTCCGTGTGGCATTAGCATTAATTAAATTAATTGTTAATATAATTAAAATAATTAAATGGAGCTCCAACTGGTATTAAATCTAAAGTTTTTGAGAAATGTTTGCATTGCTTGTTAATTTTTGCTGCATAATTTGATCAAATATGTAAAACATGTCCGTAGCACGTTAAACTGTGGTGCCATTGTATTAATATACAATTATTTGCTCAAAAGTTGCCCTTTTTTTCCAATTTGCGTTTGAATATCTACATTTATTCTCATTCTTCTGTTTAATGGAATGCACAAACACAGCAGCGTGCCATCAAAGATGGCGTCTCCGAGGAGGTCATGTGACATTCATTGGTCTGTGGGAACTATGTATTCTCGCACTTTTTCCGCCGAAATCTAAAAATTCCTACGGTTTCCACTGTCTGTGAACGCACCCCGACTCCGTGTTGCGGTGCGGCGCTGTGAGCTGGTGCTTTTCACATGTGCCCGAGTCGTGATGAAAACACAGGGTGAGTTAGCGACAAAGTTTGCACCGTTTACATTTGACATAAAGTATAGACACACGCACTGCAGCGCATTAACTGTTTGTAGTTTATGAGCAGAGATGGAGCAACTCCGTTTGGCTCCCATTGAAAACCATGTAAATCTTGTCTGTTTTGTAGTCAAAAGGCTCTCCTCCTGTGGGTGTACAGGAGATATATATATATATATAGATATATATATATATATATATAAATCTCCTGTATATATATATTATATATATATAGCTCGTAGTGTGAAAAAAATATTTATTTAAGTATCTCACGAAAAAAGTAAAATGAACTGAACTTTGAACTAGTTCAGAATTAAAAATGTGAACTTTGAACGTGAACTGTTTACTTTGAGCATGTATGAACTGAACTTGAACTAGTTCAGAAAAGCTGTGAACTGGCACAACACTGATGCATTCACTCTCTCATTTACATTCATACCTATTGTACATGTTTTTAGTGGTAGGGGAAACTGGAGCACCCGGAGGACACCTACTGAGACACGTGGAGAACATGCAAACTCCACTCAAGGCCCGGTTCCGACCGGAATTCGAATACAAGACATTCTTGCTGAGAAGCAAGATTGCTATCCACTCAGCCGCCCCAGGTCCCTAAATGTTGCTGAATGTCGAATAATGTGCTATAACAGCATCAGCATTTTGATTTCAGACAACAAATTGTATCCAAATTTGTGTATTTTCGCATATTTTCTTCTGCGGGAACACTCTTCATGACCTCTTTTACTAAATCTCTTCTTTCATTTTCCTCCAGACATGTTTTTTTATGAATGCATCTCTCTTGTGTAGGAGGTAGCTAAGTTTATACCGTCTTCTATTCATGTCCAAAGGATCTCGGTCTCTAAACTCCCAACAAGCGAGACCTCAATAAACTTCATTCCCTTTCTTGATTAAATAAGTGTTCGCTTCAAAACAAGAGCCAAATTACCATTCTAATACAACGGCCGCGCATTTATGGTTCAAAACAACAATCTGATGCAAAGAAACAGTCTCTTCTCTGCTTGAGTGACCTTTTTACCTGGAGTACGGTGTTGTTGTGGTCGTTGGAACAGAACACCGACATCAGAAGCATTTGTCTTTGTAACGACTCAGTTGGCCCATCTTTTAACCTTTTGTAAGTATAGTCTTTTGTAATAGGAAAACGGACTTGCAGTACCGAGCGATTGTGATTTGACAACTGCATACATGGATGTAAACACAACAACAAATTATATACGATGCAATCACGGACGGTCCCGCACTGATGAGAAGATATGCTATTGGACTGACTGTTGCAAACTTGGCTGTCAATCCAAGGCTTATCCAAACCACAAATCTATTTTACCGGATGATGTGGTTAACAACTTAATTTGTTATTCAGACTATTCCGCAAGCCCCGGTGATCCAAGATGGCGCCTTATTCAAATGAATGGCTTGTGCTCAGTAGCGCATGGGACTTCACGGGCGCTGACATATCAGAGGAACTCGCCTATATTTGGGCATCGTCTGGTCCTCCCGGTTCTGTGCAGTAGGTTATCTCCCATGATGCGTTGGGCCAAATACGCGTGTGTGCCTCTCATTCACGCGCACAGAGGGGCCCGGCCGCGCTCTGACCAATCAGAGCTGATGATCAGAGTAGTGGTAGAACGGAGTCAGCGCGGGAAGGAAAAGAGCAGAGTTTGTGGCAGTAAAGTGTGGATTTAAAGAAAACCAAAGGATTTAAGAAAAAAAAAGTTCAAGATGACAAGGAACACTAAAACCCCCACAAAATCCGACCTTTATGAAAGCTGTATCAGCTGAGGTCAAGTACATTTACATTGAGATCTATGGACATTTTTTCTGGGTAGCCCGCGTGAATTTAGTCTGCGGTACCACGGGCGCCCCCCGTGCCCATGGGTGGGAAGGCCATAAGCTAGTAACACCCTATCCACTTATAATTATAGATCCATGCTATTCAGACAGAAAGCTCCAATACAGATGTCTCAGTTTTGTCACTACCCTTATTACGTGTAGGTGACTGAACCGCTGTATGGTCCACTCCACAGCTGGCCTGGCGTATCCATACACTTTGACAGATTTCACACTCTGGGCTTTACCCCTTTGTGGCCCTGTGTGTTATGACACGTGTTGAAATGGCGTGACGACCCGAGACAACACTGGATTTTTAGACCTGTGTCGGCTTTTCACTGTAGTTTTTTGTTTGCTTGGATGAGTGGAGAATTTTCCATCATTCGGAAATTAAACTGTAACTGTTTTAGCAAAATATATTTAGAAAGATTCCACATTAAAAGAACAGCCGTTTACTCAATGTTACTCCCTGAAAATAAATCCTTCAACATTTCTGCTGCGTGTCATTATCCGCCAGGCCACAATCACTTCACTGCTGATCTTTTGTTGTAAGTGGTCACTACTTATCTCGGTCAGATGTCGTTGTGTCTGGAGCCCATGCCGCCTCCCTGCTGTGTGTGCGTTTGTGTTCTTGTGTGTGTGTGTGTCCAATGAACGCTTCTCCCGGTGCAGTTTAAGTGATGGCACAGTGGGACGTCCCGGTGCCAGCTCATGCCCAGGGGAGAGCTGAGGTTATGGGGGAGAACAGACCCACTTCACCCCCTCCTGCTGTGGACACGCCCCACTGATCCTCATTTGTCTGGTCCCAAATAGAAGCTTCCCATATGGGGCCAGGGGTTTTTAGCACTGTGGGTATAAAAGCTTCAAAGGTCGGCTATTTGGCTTTTGAATGAAAATGTGTGATGCTGTTATTATGTTGAAAGTTGTGTGTTTTTATTTTATTTTCACAGCGGTTTCACTTCCAAAAATCCACTCAATATGGAAAGTATCAACATAACTAAGTTTAAGAATATTCTTCACAGATAACAACAAGGCATTATCCATATTTACTGGATTTTTTGCCATCAGAAAAATGCAATTCCATCTATTCTTCCTTGGGGTCATATGTTTTTGTTAGCTTTTTAGAATGATTTAGTCAGCTTTTTAGAAAGATCAATTTATTTGTTTTGTTTGAGTGAATAGATGTGTTTTTGCTGCTACTGGACACAAATATCTATCTATGAGCAGCCATGTTGTAAATGTATGTTTGTTAGAGAAAAAAAACATGTGTAAACCAGTCTCTAAAGTTCTGCCACTTTTATTTTCCACCACATTATCTACTCATCCATCTGACATTCATTATCATTGATTGAAATATATATTCCAACACATGCATGAGGTCTATACAAGAAAATCTGATCTGAATCTTAGGTAAGGGGCGGTGGGTTGGGCTCTCGCTTCTCAGCAAGAAATTCCGGGAGTCGAATCCCGGTTAGGACAAGGCCTTTCTGACTGGAGTTTGCATGTTCTCCAGGTGTCCGCATAGGTCTTCTCCAGGTGCTTCGGTTTCCCCTACGATTAAAAACATGTGCAATCGATAAAACCCTCCTGCTCTGATAGTCCTGACCACGCCAAGCATCACTGGGTACTGTACTATGGCGACCACTGCTCATAATAGATACCATAGTGGCAACAGCATGGGGAAAATGCAGAGGACAATTTTCCCCACAGGGAGAAAAAAGTGCACATTTCACACAGACCAAAAACGCAGAGATTTCGACCAAAATTCCAAAGGTGCCTGTTCCTCCCATTTAAAGTTAGATGATTCATTCTCACCTTCATACCTGTCTTAGCCCTTTCACCTACAGCTCTCATTTAGCAGCCCTGCCTCCTTTAGCTGTATTTGAGTCTAAAATATTATGAAGACCTTGCCATGGTCTTTCGGTGCCATCTGTGCCCCACTTTCTCCCTCCCCTCCCCTCCCTCTGCTCCCCATGCTAAAAGACAAACAGGAAATTCAGAGCTGGGTCTATTGGCAGTTTGCTTAATCACGACTGGGACTTTCCGCCATCGCCACCGCCGCCATTATTAACAGTCACCCGAGCAGCCACTCTTTATTAAGTCGCCGCCCAGAAAGAATATATTACGGTCGCCTTATTTAGCGCCTCTTCTTTGTGGTTTATGAGCTGTAGAGACCAATAAAGGCTTTGGACACGGAGCCAGAGGAGATGGACCAGGTGAGAGATAGACTAATGGAGGTGTGCATTGAGAAGGACAAGTCTTAAAGAAGGAGAGACGCAAAGAGACAGATCCAGGAGGAGACCTGTCCACGCGTCTGGGTTTGTGAGAAATCCACTTCTGCAACTGGTCCCAACAAGCAAAGTGAAAAAGAAAAGGTTTAGGGCTTCTATAGGAAAGAAAAAAGAAAGAGGTATAAAAGTTGACGGTGTTTTGTAGGGCTGCAACTAACAATCGTTATAGTTGGCTTTCTGTCCCGTGCTGAGAAGGAGGAGGACTCAAAATGCGAGAATGCCAAAATAAAGATTTAATAAAATAAAGTCCAAGGTAAAAACAAAACTCAAAATCCAAAATACAGAACCAGGAACAGTACGGAAACAGACAGAGACATGAACAAGACAAGACAGGACGTTGACAAGACAATGGACTAGCAACAAGGGGAGAGAAGCACAGGGTACATATAGACACAGAGACACAGGTGAAACACATCAGGGCGGGGCAGACAATCAAGACAGGGGAAACAGGACAGGAAGTACAACTAAAACCAAACCAGAGAGAACAATGTCAAAATAAAACAAAAATACAAAAATAAAACCCACACCATGACACTTTCAAAGGCTTGTAAAGAATGTACAATTGGTAGATTCTGATCCAGTGTTAGTTTTTATGATCACTTTTGTCATGTGTTTAAAGTCAAATTGGGAATGAGGAAAATGTAGTTATGCATTTCATTAAAGCCCTGTGTAACCATAATGTTCGCCCATTCATGTCAATGCTCATTGGTGCTCAAAGTTGGCTGCCCCAAACTTAAAGAAGCTATACCTGATTTTGTTTCTAATGAGTTCATAAAAATGCGTATTACTACATACAAGTTGTATTATAATCCGTAATTTAATTGCAAACTTGAGCTCATTGATTCAGCTGTGTATAAATTCAGGCTGTAAAAAGTGCTGAGTAGAGACTTAGTGTGACGCTGGCTCTCCTCCAATCACAGAACGAGGCTGCGTCCTCTAGCCTCTACAGCGCTGCTAAACACAGTAGCATGTTAGCATAAGTGGCTATAACTCCTCTGGCTGTAACTGCAGACACAGAAAAACAGCCCGAACGACACAACAGTGAGGAAGAGAAGAGGGAACTAAAGCGAGAAAATTATCAAAGAAGAAATCAATCCCGGGTGAACAAAGCTAGCTTACATCGTATCCTCTGGAGAGACTTGTCTTTGGGAGAGACTTGTCTTTGGGAGAGACTATCTATGCTCGGACTACATTTGGACGCGGAACTAGCGGTAATCTTTCAGTTATATGTTTTGTTAGCAGTGCGTTGCTTTTTTACCATTTCATCAGTGATTGTTGTACAGCTTACAAGAAGTTGATGGCTCCGTGGAATGAGAGCGTAGGGGAAATGAGAAGCCTGTGAGTGAGTTGAGGGCGGTGCTAAACATTCAAACCTTGCAGAAACTGGTATACAATACAATCCAATACAATACAATTTATTATTATTTATAAGTCACAGCAGAAGTCATCTCAGAGGACAAAACCATTGAAATCACCAACACAGAGAATCACCAACATCAGAGAATCAACAGTTAAAACACATGAAAAATATAAAGCACACACAGAAGAAAATTTCCATACATGTTGTTGAATGCTAAAGTGTCCTGGATCATCACTGACATTGACTGACAGTCTGAGGAGTTTAGCCTTCCCTGAGTCTTACCTTAAGGGCATAAACCAAAGCAGTGGCAAGTTTAACATCTTTATCATGTGCAAATATAGCGACAGACATACGGCTCTGCCACCTCTCCAAAAGGGAATCCAGGTGATGCAGGTTGTTGAGGGTTGTATGAGTATAGCTCCTTTAAGCAGAAGACAAGAATATTGTCTCGTTCTGATTCCTAGGACATGTGCAGAAGGATCCAAACCACTGACAATCTTAAGAGCCAAGAGTCAAACCAAACCTGGGGGGCTTTTAATAGTAGTTTAAGGATTTATTGAAGTTTTGTCAATTTTGATCTGACATTGATTGTTTTGATCTTGTTGATTGTTTCGGTCTAGTTTTTTGTTGAGTTTGCTGACCAGTGTTTAGATCCCGGGGGAATTGAGATTTCATCCCAAATCTTCTCATTCATCTCCCCCTCATGCAGACTTTTATCAACTATGTCAAGCCAACTTATTGTTTTGTGTCTTTTAAGATATTTCAGTATTACACAAACACAATATACAGGACGTACCAGAGAAAAACATCCAACAATTATTTTTCTTTTTAATTAATTTGCCGACTTTCCTTTCAGATAGAAAATGGAAAAAACCTGACGTATGGGATGTAAATTAAAAACATATTGACAAGGCCATGCATTTTGAAAGCATTCCTCATCATTACGGAACGATTACTCCAGCCATAATTAACCTTAATTTAGAAGCAAATACAGGAGATAAACAAGAAGAAAAATGAAAGTCCATTACTTGTAAACGCCGCACTGTCCGACATGATTTGCTCTGGACACAAAGCGATGTTTTCTGTGGGTGTGGGTCGATACGCGCAGGTACAAGGGCGAGCGCGAGTTTGTAAATGCCACAGCGCTGCTTAAAAGTGCAAATTTATGTTGTGTATTGATCAGCGGCGTATAAACAGTGTGTGCAGCCATCATGTGGGCGCCTCATGGACCACACTCTGTTTCTCCAAATCAATCTCTTCTTAAATTGTGGCGATTACTAAATAATTAACGCTGAGTGTCCACTTGGAGTCGTAATGAAGTCAATGGTGTCGCCGATACCTGCAGCAGTAAGGAAAAGAAAGCTAAGTTTGGGGAAAAAGCTTAAGGTTCAGCTCAGCATAATCTGTTCAGAGTTTTAACACTGTGATACAACTATGTTTTAACTTTTAAAGGTGTAAGGGGTGACACTTTAAAAAACTTTTTAAAACTATTTTTGTTTTTCACACTCGGTACTCTTCCCTTTTGTTCTCTCCTGCAAAAGGGGATGAAAAACAAGCCAAAAATTGCTGATATTTGGAAAAAAGTATCTTCATATGAGCACATTCTGACTGCCTTAAAAACAATATTTGCCAATGGGAGAAGCAAAATTATCTTGTTTTAAAAAGATAAAAGAAATGTCTCCTTTGGAATGAGAAAATAAAGCAACAGTTCTTGAAATGAGACTGAATGGCTTTGTCCCATTTACAAATCACAGTCAGAATGTCAAATGTTTATCTTAATCTCAAATTAAGATAAAAACCACTCAATGCAAGTATTTATTACCTCATATTTACAATTTGTGTACAACTTGTATATGATTGTTCATTAATGTGTGTTGTCCCGATCAAATAAATGAATAAATAATTCAAGACACACTTCAGTTTGCGATCTGTTTTTATCTGGTACAAGCCCACCATTCCAGTGACCCTCAGTCCCTACGACTCGGCTTTACAGCAAATTAGGCAAAAGAAAATGCCTGGGTCAAAATACTAAGATTCTATTGAGTAACTTATAAATATGAAGTAGTTTTCTAACAAATCTGTAGTGATGAAGAAGGTAAAACATTATGAGTCAGTATGAACAGTACAGCTTTTCCCCAACTTTCCATGATGCACACTTTATATAATAAGCATTTAGCTCAGTATGTAGACCTTTCTCCTGATGTGCACCTGTTACTTCAGTCTTGCAGCCAGCTCTCTCTGAGACCTTCTGTGTTTTTCTTTTTCTCCTTTTCTTTTCTTCCTGCTTCACTTCGTCTCATTTCCTCGGCTCTTCTCTTTTTGACTCCTCCGTGAACCGTGAGCAAAACCGACTTCTTGCTCTGTGTGCTGTAAAATCAGACAAACTCCCACCAAACATTTTTGCTCCACTTTCGAAACAGTGTGATTTTTAATGTTTAATGTTTAATGTACTGTACCGCTGTTCTCTTGGTCTATTCATGCATTTACTTTAGCATACAAACATCATCAAACATCAACTTTTTTTTTTTTTTTTTTTTTAACTTATATTGTGTAACCTGCTGCTGTGTGAACTGTGAGACTCACTGTGTGTTTGTGTAGAGTTTGTTGTGTTCTGCTTTGAGTTAGGCTGCAAATGAATTGCCCTTTGGGATCAATAAAGTTTTCTGAATCTGAATCTGAATCTGAATCAACTTCCATCCTTTCATTAATAATATACAATGTTCATCCCAAACATTTGTGAAGGAATCAAGTCAGAACTATCTTCATTTGGAAGCAAACTTGTCAGAAAGAGCGCTCTGGGTTACTCTCTGAAACTTTGGGCTGAGAGCTGATTGGCTGAGTGAAGGTAGTCCTCTCTTTTTTTTCTTTTCCGTCTGAAAAAATTACCGCCAACTGTTTTGAAGCAGGGCCTGGTATTACTGACCTGGAATTCAAAAAGCATCAATTCTAAATATATACAGTGGGGCAGAAAAGTATTTAGTCAGCCACCAATTGTGCAAGTTCTCCCACTTAAAATATTGACAGAGGTCTGTACTGTAATTTTCATCATAGGTACACTTCAACTGTGAGAGACAGAATGTTCCATTCCATTCCATCTTCTTCTGCTTCATTCATTGCTGGGTCGCGGGGGCAGCAGTCTAAGCAGAGACGCCCAGACTTCCCTATCCACACACACTTCCTCTAGCTCGTCTGGGGGATGAAAGAGACAGAATGTGAAAAAAAAAAAATTCCAGGAATTTACATTGTAGGATTTTTAAAGAATGTATTTGTAAATTATGGTGTAAAATAAGTATTTGGTCAATAACAGAAATTCAACTCAATGGAATTAGGTTTTGGCTCAAATTCTCACGATACATGGCCCCATTCATTCTTTCCTTAATACGGATCAGTCGTCCTGTCCCCTTAGCAGAAAAACAGCCCCAAAGCATGATGTTTCCACCCCCATGCTTCACTGTAGGTATGGTGTTCTTGGGATGCAACTCAGTATTCTTCTTCCTCCAAACACGACGAGTTGAGTTTATACCAAACAGTTCTACTTTGGTTTCATCTGACCACATGACATTCTCCCAATCCTCTGCTGTATCATCCATGTGCTCTCTGGCAAACTTCAGACGGGCCTGGACATGCACTGGCTTCAGCAGGGGGACACGTCTGGCACTGCAGGATTTGATTCCCTGTCGTCGTAGTGTGTTACTGATGGTAACCTTTGTTACTTTGGTCCCAGCTCTCTGCAGGTCATTCACCAGGTCCCCCCGTGTGGTTCTGGGATTTTTGATCACCGTTCTCATGATCATTTTCACCCCACGGGATAAGATCTTGCGTGGAGCCCCAGATCGAGGGAGATTATCAGTGGTTGAAATGTCGTTTTGGGCTACATTTGGGCTATCTTTTATACAGATAATGAGTTCAAACAGGTGCCATTAATACAGGTACCGAGTGGAGGACAGAAGAGCTTCTTAAAGAAGAAGTTACAGGTCTGTGAGAGCCAGAGATCTTCCTTGTTTGAAATGACCAAATGCTTATTTTCCAACATAATTTACAAATAAATTCTTTAAAAATCCTACAATGTGAATTCCTGGATTTTTTTTCACATTCTGTCTCTCACAGTTGAAGTGTACCTATGATGAAAATTACAGACCTCTGTCAATATTTTAAGATAAGATAAGAATTCCTTTATTCGTCCCACAGTGGGGAAATTTCACAGTGGGAGAACTTGCACAATCGGTGGCTGCCTAAATACTTTTTTGCCCCACTGTACTTTTCTATATACTGTTATTAAAATATCAATTATTTAATGCCAAGACAAAGCATCTGCCAAGAGACACCAAAGATTGAGATTAAGAGATCCTTTTTTCGTCCTGCAGTGGGGAAATTTCAATGTTGCATCACAAGTTACAGAACAGCAGGAATGAACACAAAATTAATCAACAATAACTCTATACTAAATGTCTAACTCTAGCAAAAAAAGATTCCATTCCATTCCATTATTCCATTATGTCTTTCCCGGGGCCTCCGCATAAAAAAATACAGTGTAAAATCTAAAGAAGGAAGTCTAAAAATCTCTGGCTTTAGCACAATGACGAAGCAAGACTTTTTAAGCACAAAAACCCCAGACTTTTGCATAATACAGTAAGAAAGCAAGTATAAAATGGTATATATTCTAGTGCAAGTAATATTTAGTTGCGTGTATACATCTGTATATTAGCAGCATGAGGGTGACTCAGTGAATGTGGTTCTATTATGCACAAAGGCACTGACTCCAGCTCATATGCACATATTTCAGCCTCGGTCAACAGCAGGAGACATCTATAATCCTGCATTTTGTTGAACTCAAAAACATCCAATTACAATATTGTCTTACAGCGTGGAGTATAAACCTAAAGCTGCTTCTCTCATCAACGTGAACGTAGCATCACGCCGCACCGGGCTACTGCGGATCACTGCACTTTATTCTTACTCATTTACATCAAAACCACTCCATCTCATTTGAATACATACACAAATTGTTTTTAAGATGAGTTCATGATCGTGTTTTGAGGATGGGAAGATTAAAAGCCGGCACACCGAGCGGGAGGGAGGGAGGACCGGCCCTCTTCCTGGTGCCCTTAGCTCTCCTTGTTTACAGACGCCGGTGTGGTTATTGAGTTTTACGGCTGTGATTACCAGCGGCAGGACACCGGGTTGCAGCATTAGCCTCTCTCCTCGCCGCCTCTACCTCCGCAGGTCTCCTCCATCGATCTTGTTTGGGCGGTGGTGAGGGCTGTGGCCGGCTGTGAAGCTATAACAACTAAATGACCGGCCATTCCTGCTTCTTACATTAGCTGCTGCATCACGGGCTGCGCCATGCTGCTCCGATGGGTTAGCACAAGCGCGAGGCAACAGATTGGACGGTAGATAATCGTGCAACAAAAGAAGACGGCAAAGACAGCTGGAAGTTTGTACAAACCGACGTACAGTATGGCCTTTATTTGGGGAATTATGGAGAGAAGTTTAAGGCGGATGTTTTTCTATGGTGTTGTTCTATCACTTCATTAATCTTATTATAATTTCATACACAGAAAAGCTGGTTCTAGTGTCCGGGGTGAAATACCAATTTCGTTCCCCATACATTATTAATAATATCACACTTCTCTGGACACTCACAGACATTCATCCTGGTCGGGCTGACGGAAACCGGGCGACTAATCTGAGCAATCGGCTGCTTGGACAAACAACCAAACATTTGTGCACACACCAGACTCACACTGGGGAATGTGGCAGAAGTGTCTTTCCTAAGAACAGAACGACAATTGTACTTTTAAAATATTTTTTCACTGTTTCATTTGTTTTCCCATGTGTTCCGTCTTGTTTTGTTCATTGCGCAGGCTGGGTATTGTTGCATAAATATTCCAGTATGTTTGGCTGGGGGCTCCTTTAGAGATAGGGTGAGGGTGAGGAGCTTAGAGTAGAGTTCCTGCTTCTCCACGTCAAGAGCCAGTTCAGGTGGTTCTGGGATCTGTTCTAGATGCCTCCGTGAAGAAGTGTTCACCCACCAGGAGGAGACCCTGTGAAAGACAAAGGCCATGTTGGAGGGCCTGTGTCTCTTAGCTGGCCTGGAAATGCCTTGGTATTACCCTGGATGAGCTGGAGCAGGTAAAGTCTGGGCGTATCTGTTCAGATTGCTTCCTCCGCAATCTGGCAACTGGTAAAGCAAGAGAAAATGAATGAATGAATGGGTGTGATTTGAAAGTGAGGAAGAGATGATTAAACAATATCAAAAATGCATTTTTAGCCAAACAGTTTGAGATAAAGCAACATATCCATGAATGGAGTGCTACATCAGAAACACATACATACACACGTATATAGTGCATTTCCTGTGTGTTGTTATTGTATTATTGGCCAGTCAAGTTTGTAAAGTCCTTTGAGACGATTGCTGTTGCAATTTAGTGCTCCACAAAATACATGGACTTAACTCCACCATTCTTCCATTAAATACTGTATGTATGTTTTAATTGTTTTAACTATAGTAAAAAAGTCTCGGTCAGAGTTTGGTGTTTCGTGGCCACTCGCCGCAGTGACTCGGGCGCCTGGTCAGCTGAGCGTGTGTGTGACAGGTGGGTGCAGCCTGTGCCATTTTCATTTTAATGATGAAGTCAGTGGAGTAGAGATAGTTGTAATTTGCTGCAGCTCCCTTGTGGCCTGACATAATGGACCGAAAATGGGCTTCGAATTAAAGTTAGGGCCTTGGTCTGTGCGACGAGGGCTCGGCGCACACGGCGTCTGACCAGCACAGCAAGTGATGAAGCAGTGCATCGTGGGAGAGAGATGAGAGACACACAGTTTTTTTTTTTTTTTTTTTTTACTCCAACACCAAGACTGGAATGGGAAAAGTTGATGGTAATCAGGGGCAAGAGATTGAAGAGGAAATTGATTTTGTTTATACGCAGGACAAGTCACACTTTAAAGTAGCAATATATAAGATTTTCATGTCAGGTCATCGTTAAATTGCCCTAATCTGTCAAAAGCATTAATAAACCATGCTCTTTTCAAATACTACTTTCACTGATAACAGTAGTTATATTTGGGTTTCACCAATCGGAAAGTCAGTGATCCTGGTTGCCAGAATTCCCTGCGCTGAGCTAATCTCACCGGTAAAGTAACATCAGGCCCCAGTACTAAAACAAAGGGTCTTGTTATGTTTCTCAAATCATGTATGACAAAACAAAGAATAAAACGAGCATTTCAAATCGGGGCCTTTGTGAAAAAGATGTTGGTTATAGATTTGTGGTTGACAAAACTCTTGTCTATTCAGCTATTATGGTCCCAGTTAGATTCGTCTACATATCTGGCAACCTGAATGGGAGAGGTTGCAGTACCACTTTTGGCCAGATGTTTACAAACTGCTCCTTTAAAGATGTTTGAACGATCAGAGAATCAAAAAAAAGTAAGCCATAGTAACGGACCATGGCATTGAAGGATGGGTCAAAAGCAGATAACTAATGTATCTATATTAGAGTAGATGTTAATACCAAAGGAAATTCTTGTCCCAGAACTATACAAAGTTATACATTGATAAAATAAATAATTACAGCGCTACACACATTTAATCAAACATTGAATTCATTGATGAGGAAAAGTTCCGGGCCAAAATGTGCACAAAAAAGCAATCGCTACCAATATCTCTCTAAAAACCTTTTTGCGTTTGCTTTTTTTCTTGCCTTATTTTAGTTTGAACTGGAGGGTCATTTCCATGTGAGTGTAGATACATGGGTTATTTTTTTCTTTAATGAGAGGGCATCGGAACTGGACAGCCCTGTGTACTTTTGTCAGTGGTGGACGTGGTAAAAGGAATGAAATAAAAGTACAGTCTGAACTCTCACCAAGTCTCTGTGTCCCTAATATGGTCAGTTATTAAGGTAATAAAAGTATGTATTTATATATATATGCTGGTACATTTCATGGAGTAAATAATAATTCTCTTGTCGCCCATGTGTGTGGGTACAGTGCTTAAGAATGCAAATCAAATCAAATAACATATGGAGGAAGTATGCTTAGTGTGTATAATTCCAGCCAAGAGCATGACAACAAAGAAAGAAATGAAAGTGAAATATTTAACTTTGACGATACAAACAGTCGGGTCAAAATCATATTCTTCCACAAAGTTCACTTGACTTGTATTTGAATACGATGAATGTCTGACTGATCACAGATTCCTGGCACATTCCTGTATTAAATAGAACCCAGACGCACAAACAGCCTTGATCCATGTCCTTCTGAAGACTACGCTTTATTTGTATATTTGTCAGACGCTGTTTGGCATTTCTGCTCTAATTAAACGAGTGAATGTCACAAAGCTGGTTCTCAAGGTTTGAACACAACACTGAGAAATATAGATTCGTTATGGAAGAAAAGGTGTGGCATGAATTTGGAAAAAAACAAAACATTTTAGTGCTGGATCTACAGCCTGTCTCTCTCTCAATATGGGCCTCCTGAAGGTTTCTCCCTGTTTCCCACTGGGTTGTTGAGATGTTTCTTGCACATGCAGGAGGGTCTTGGGACAGTGATGATCCGGGACATTTTTACAACATTTATGGACCTTGGTCATCCACCTATCGCAATTTCTGTCTCCGAACTGTTAGTTTCTCTTTCTGTTGTTGAGGAATTGACAATGTTGGCAACTTCTGTTGTGATTTAGTTCTACACAAAAATACATTGACTTGAATACAATTAAATAACAGTAAAAATAAATCTGTGATAACATGAGGACTGTTATCCAGTCAGTATAAAAGGCATTTTGAAGAGATGCAATTTGTGTATTTTTTCTTTCAATAGTGGAGAGAAGTTTTATAGTACTCACAGTATGGCCCCAGGAATAATGACAAGAAATACTTTGAGTTGGTCTTACTAACCATTTTGAATCCTCGCTTACCATTTTTGGGCGGCTTTCACAGCATCTTTTGATTAAGTGCAACAGCTTTCCCGAGAAATTTCCCGCTTTAGTTCCGCATTTATCGAACAAACAAAGAGCCCCATGTCTCAAGGCAAATTAGATTTTCCTTCAAGTCAAAGCCGAGAAAGAGGGGAGTAAACAGAGAACAGATGAAAGGCAGGAACCACGTCTGTGTGTTTTATGTCCCATCTGGATGTTAGCGACGCACGCCGCCTGGATGTACACAGCAGTGGTTCACAAACTTCTCTCGATATTAAGGATCAATCGCATATATTTATAAACAAAGAAAAACATCTATATACGAGAGATGCATCATCCTGTCACTATGTTTTTAATTATATTGAAGAAAGTGCATCACTGTTCAAACTTTAAGATCTGATCTGGATGCCTCCAATTGTTATATTGATTTTGGGAATTTGCTTTTAGGGGAAGCCTAGTTACCCCGAGCAACAGGGGTCACAGAGAGAAGGCAGAAGCACAATGTGTCTTATTCAGATAAAGTTTTGGACAGAGGAGTCTGCACGGTGGCTGAGTGGTCAGCACACTCGCTTCTCTGCAAAAAGGTCCTGGGTTTGAATCCCGGTCGGAACAGTGTGTTTCTGAGTGAAGTTTTATGTTCTTCTCGTGTTTGCGCTCCTTTACCTCTGGTCCTGACCAAGCCGAGTAACAACATCTGGATATGGATTCCCAGGTGGCGACCACTGCTCCTGATACAGCCCCTTGTGCATCAGGATGGTCAAATACAGAAGATATAGTTTCCTTCGGGGATAAATAAAAAGTGTACATTGAACAGAATTATCTGCCCTGACGTCTTCCACTGGTCCCTCAACGACTCACATTCTCAACGGAAAAAAGATGAGGATGACTAAGTCAGTTAGTTTAACTGACAAGCAACAGCAGCTGGAAGTTGGAGTTGGAAAATAATAAATGTAACATAATAATACATGTTAATATGCATTAGTCTAAGCAGAGACGCCCAGACTTCCGTATCCACACACACCTCCTCCAGCTCGTCGGGAGGGACCCCAAGGTGTTCTCAGGCCAGCTGGGAGAAATAGTCCCTCCAGCAAGTCCTGGGTCTTCCCCGGGGCCTCCTCCTCGTGTGACGTGCCCAGAGTACTTTTAAAGTTTTATCCCCTAAATAAAGAAATTAAGAATAAAGCATGAAGTAATGAAGTATTGAAGAGGAGTGCTGTACAGAAAACAAAACAGTGATTAATACATATATTTACAGTATTTACAGAAAAAACCACATTGCAAATGGTCTCCTGGCTTACCTCCTCTGTCCCAGTTCAGACTCACACTGACACTGACAGCCTACTCTTAAACCCCTCTTGGTCCTCCCACATGTCAATTATCTCATAAACTTACAGTTTCTACATAAACCATGGGTACATTCATAACACAAAAATATGGATACATCCACGATCAACTCTTCTCCTCTGCACCTGTAGACTACAGAGGAAAAATAATAAAATACATTTTCCGAAAAACCGGCAGATTACGATGACGTCACCAATGACGTCAGACGCAAACGTACGTGCGAGGCGTTCAAAACAGGAAGCGCGAGCTGCGCTCGGTTTGCCGGGTTGAAGCATGGATCTATTATAATAACTGGGTAGGGTATTACTAGCTTGTAGCTGAATAACTCACGTGCTCGGGGGATTCTCGCGGTACTGCAGACTGAACCAGACTAAATTCACGTGGGCTACCCAGAAATGTTCCCCATAGAACTCAATGCATATTAAAACAGCTCAACCTCAGCTGACAGAGAACCTACAGCTTTCATAAAGGTTGGATTTTGTGGGGATTTTAGTGCCCCATGTCATCCTGAACTTTTTTTCTTCTTAAATCCTTCGGTTTTGTTTAAATCCACACTTTAGTGCCACAAACTCTGCTCGTCTGGCTCTCGCTCTAACTCCCGCTCTGATGAACTGCTCTGATTGGTCAGAGCGCAGCCGAGCCCCTCTGTGCACATGCGTGAGACCCGGTGTGAGACCCACACACGCGTGTTTGGCGCAACGCATTATGGGAGATCATCCACTGCGCAGAACCGGGAGGACCAGACGATGCCCAAATACAGGCGAGTTTCCCCTAGATCTTTGTGAGTTTCCCATAGATCTTTGTGAGTTTCCCATAGATCTTTGCAAGTTTCCCATAGATCTTTGCGAGTTTCCCATAGATCTTTGCAAATTCCAGGCGACTTCCGCTAATCTTTCAGCCCCCATGCCGTCACAAAGCGCCACTGAGCACAACCATTCATTTGAATAGGGCGCCATCTTGGATCGCCGGGGCTTGGGTTGGAGTTTGGTGGGGAGATGGATCCTGAATGGACATAAAATGCACTTTATGGAGTGCAAAACTATGGATGGGAATGGTTAACATGAGGCCTAGTGTGCACCCAAGACAACTGGGATTAATGAATGAACGAGGATGGGAACGGAGCGGACTGACAAGGGACGGGAACGACAAACAGGCAAGTGAGTTGTGAGGTAGGTATGTATGCATGTGTGTGTGTGTGTGCGGGGGGGAGTGCGCGCGGACTGGGGAGACTGTTCTGCGCATTGACGGAGGCTGCTCCGTCACAGAGAGAAAGACAGGGTACACACAAAGAGGTGAGAGAGTTCTGTGCTTGGAGCTATATGTGTTTGTGAGCAGTATACATAGAGACTAAAACAAAGACATATTGTCGATACTAATTGGATGACACCGTCTTGTTATTTCATTATCTGTGCTGGACAGAGGCAAAAGGTGAAAGAGAGGATCTATACTGCCGGGGATCTGCTTATACCCACAGCCCAATGCTTGGAACATTTGATGTTTTTTAGATTATTGGGTTTTTATTTATATACAAGCGTCTGCCACGGCTCTAATGTCTAAGGACTCACTTTTTACACTCACTGTTATATCACAGTTCAAAACTCATCACTATAACTTTATGAAAACGTAGGTTGGCCTTTGCTATCTGTTGGAAGAGAGCAACATCCTAATTGTTATATTTCTTATAAAGGATTATTGAGAAACTGCCTGATTATCTGACAGGATATAACTCTGGATCTCTGAACACAAGACCATGTTGCTTTTATTTGTATTCATGATTTTAATGCCTCGTGTGACTGTCTCTTGTTTTGTTCAGTACTTTGAGTTGTGCTATACAAATAAACTTGCCTTGCCTTTCCCTGCTTTAAAAGTAAAAAAAAAAACTATTTGCACAAGAACTGAACCAAAGAATATACTTTCAAACTTTTGTGACGCTCCGGTGCCAATTTTGCATTTAAATAATCCGTTTTAGTAATGAACATGTTTTGTGTATACGTCTATTAATGTTGCTCTAACATTTATTTATTCAATCAAAGCTGCTACCCAAGTCTCATTGCACCAGTCCCTCGCTGATCCTCCTGCAGGTGGTGGGTCCTCGTGAAGATGGCTTCTCTGTCATTGACTAGTTGGCCTTGGTCTTTCAGCGGGGGCTTCAGACAATGTGGGGTTAAGTGTCTTGCCCAGGGATACAACAACAGCAGACATCAGTGGGAGCAGGTGACATGGGTCGTGGTGGGCTCAATCCCACAACCACAACTGAGCTACTGTCACCCCATGTTTGTTATCAATGCATTTCCTGTGTTCAAACTGTTTAATTCTCCAATCTGGTGTCTCCAAACTTCAAGATTTAAGAATTGATTTGCCTTTTGCAGTAGAACCACATTGTGAAAACTGTGCAAGACTATCCTAGTGTGCACAAGACAGAGCATATAGTACACACCAGCGCGACTGCTACAGCTTTTTCAAGTCCTTCGAGACGACTGCTGTGGTGATTTAGGACTTTGAATTGAAACTGAATTGGATACTATTC
Source organism: Knipowitschia caucasica (assembly GCA_964034765.1). Lineage (NCBI taxonomy): Eukaryota > Metazoa > Chordata > Actinopteri > Gobiiformes > Gobiidae > Knipowitschia > Knipowitschia caucasica. The sequence goes on along the minus strand of OZ035832.1, from coordinate 23,537,989 downwards.
ATAGCAGCACATGTATTTTACTGCTGGTGCAAATTGTGTAGATGTGTCCTTAAAAAGTCCAACAAAGAACAAAGAGCAAATTTAGTTTAATCTTGACTGAGTTATTTGCCAGCAGTTATGTCAGGCATGTAATTGTGCACTGTGTATCTTGGAATGTCGAGTCCTTTTCACCGCCGAGACGTGCAAATCTTTCCATGCAGCTTTACGGGATTGGCACCACTATGTGTACAAATACTGAAATCTAAATGACTAGAAAGCACACAGATGTATCATGTGCTCGATGTCTAACTTTGGCTGTGAACACATGGATTTCTGGCGGGTGTTGATAGAAATCTGGCTAATTTACGCGCAGCACCATCGCCCAACCACCGAGCTCTGTCTGTGTGTGAGCGAGAGACTGAAGAGGAGGGTCATCGAGAGCCTGTTCCAAATCCACTCCGGGCCAAACAGCTTTCTGGCCAAACTCGGGCCAAGAAATCGCTGGGCCATTTGCATTAATGGTCCATCCTACATCCTGCTTCTGTGATGATGTCCAGTGATGAGCTGAGGGGGGGAGGGGAAGGGGAGGTGTTGGTAGGGGCTGGATTGGGGGAGCTGGTAACCGTAATGCAGTTTGTCACATTGACATTCAGGACGAGACGGAGGAGGCACTGGTTGAGGCAAATGCAGAGGGACATTGGCAGCATGGGGAGAATGAGCAGAGATGTGTTCGCTCATAGCCGTGTCAATAGTCAATGGGGCTTAGAGTAGTTTCTCTGCCGAACAGTGCTACATATGTTACAAATCCACCGATTGGACATTCTGTTATGCTGTGGGCGAAACGGTGGCTGAGTGGATAGCACTTTCGCTTCTCAGCAAGGAGGTCCTGGGTTCAAATCCCGGTCAGATAGGGACCATTCTGAGTGGAATTTGCATATACTCCCAGTGTCTGCGTAGCCTTCAGGTCCTCCGGTTTCCCCTACCACTAAAAACATGCACAATAGGTATGAATGTAATGAGTGAGTGAATGGATTGTGTTGATTGGAGGCTTTGATGCACCAGTGTGTTCTGCGTTTTGCTTCTGTCATCACCGTGTGTGGAAAGACGGAAAAATATCTAAACATTGTAAAGCGCTTTGGGTGACCTTGGTCTGTAAAAATGTGCTATATAAAAATAAAACTTATTTATTTCTGGCCATACACAAACACGTTCGATCAGTAACTTCCTGAATGTGTGACCAATTCAACCCACCCCATTGAAGAACAGACTCATTGAGAATGACCCTAACCCTATTTGTTAGTGTGGTTGGGCAAACTGGTTCTCTTGGGGTAAAAATACTTAAGCTTAAACCAATAAGTAATCACTTATTGGTGAACCAGACCAACAAGTGTCCAGTATTGATGTTGGAAAGAATCGAAATCTGTTGTGTTTTTTTGTTTGTTTTCTTTCTAACTTTCTAATTTTGACTATAACCTTAACTGTGTATACAACTGAAGCCTTCCATCGTCAGTATTTTACATGTACTGCCATTGTTCATGATTTTAATGTCTTGTATGATGTTCTTTCTTATCTTTGAGTTTTCTTGTGTATGAACAAGAGCACTTTGAGTTTTCTTGTGTATGAACTGTGCTAAATAAACGTGCCTTGCCTTACCTTGCCTAACGAGCAAAGGTCGGGGCTCACCAATCCAAGGTATTTACAAAGTCATACACCTACTAATTTCTGGGGATTTGTAAGTAAAACAGAAAACACATTGGTATTGGTCCACAAGGGACAGATGACCAATGTCCAGTGTTGAAACATGTCCATAAATGTTGATACATCTAACTTGTCGGTCAAAAGAACCACACAAAAACATTTTAACTCAAGAGAAAATGAACTTTTTTGAATGCTGCCTAATATTGCGCTCAGTTTTTGCCTGTCACGCTTGTCTGCCGTCTCCTTTACAACCGACTTAGGTGTCAAATCTTATCAGCTACATTAGACAAGCTTTTTTCCAATCTCAGAATTGACTCTGCCTGTACTTATGCGGCCTTTTATTCCCAGCTTATCTCTGAACCACTTTATTTAATCTCCATTTGAATTCATCACATTTGCAGTGATAGTATTTATAGACCGACTGTTACACAGGTTTTTATGTTGATGGGTCTGTCAGGTGAGCTGCTAAACGGTCATAAAACATAATGAAAGTGAATGGAAAGCAAAGATAAAGATTGAAATGTAAAGAGGGCACGGGAATCAAACATCAAGGAAATAAACAAAAATGGTTTAAAAGTTGTGCAACTGTTTTTTTGCTTACATGGGCATATTTTCAGACCTCAGTCTATTGGACGCCGTGGACCAATAAAGTGGATTGGCTGGCGACACACAGACAGATCAATCAACACGTCCAATCAGAGCTAATGGAAAACAGTGCAGTGTGAACACAAGGAGGAGGGGGCAACACAGTGTAATGTAAAGTATTTGTGACAGCGGATAAAAGGTATGTCTTGGATTCTGTCCTCCAACTACAGAAACGCAAACTTGTGCAGCAGTGAGGAGGATATGTGGATTTTCAAAGTATCATGCAGACACAGTAGGAATATACACTGCAAAAAAAAAATCAAATATGAGATAATAATTGCTCATTCCAAGGGAGATGTTTCTTATATTGTTATTATTTTTTTTAAACATGATGCTTGTGAAATTTCAACAATTTCTGACTAATTTTTCATCACTTCAGTGTAGGAAGCACTCAAAACAAGATAATGATATATAGTTGTAAATAATGCATAGTCGAGGCACTGTTCATACACAAGGCAACTCAAAGTGCTTAAGCAAACAAGATAAAAAACATTCATACAAGGCATAAATAATAATAGTGCATTAGAAAGAGTGGATGCATGTTGCAGTTGCATGCACAGCTTACAACAAAAAGTAATGTATCTTAATGTACAAAGAGACTACTAAGCCATTTTAGCAATGGAGTTTTTCCAATTTTCACAGACACATAAAATAGCGCTGAGTAAGTTGTCTTAGGACACACTCCTACTGCATTACTCATAGCGTGTTAGTGCCCATAAGTATGTATTCCTATGGGGGGAGCTCCAACCCATATTTACCTCAGTAAAATCTACATATTATTGTCTTAAATAATGTTAATCAATCTTACGCAGTGACATCTCATGACATCACCAATAAGCTTAGGCACACACATACGGACAGAAATTCCTTACTTTAATATATAGATTTTTGAATCACTACAGAATTTCTGTCAGTCTATGGATGGTGATGATCCAGGACATTTATGGACCTTGGTTAACTAATTGTCTTATGTTTCATTATTACGTTTCCTGACGTGACAATTCTGCAACATTCTCCAAGATAAATGAAGCTGAAGCGTAAATTCAGACTGAAATACCGGCCACAGCTCTCATCCGTCCTGGGCCAGCCAATCACACAGCTCTGCCAGCCTCGAGCCTCTGCCAATCACACAGCCAGGCCAGCTTCTTGCCAACCCACTGACAGCAAAGCTGGCAGTTTAAAAGCAGCCATTTCCTGATAATCAGCGCTTTACACCCACCGCCTCCCCAGCACCTCCTCAAGCTCCTGGCTCCTGCTCTGGCTCCTGCTCTGGCTCCTGCTCTGGCTCCTGCCCTGGCTCCTGCTCTGGCTCCTGCTCTGGCTCCTGCCCTGGTTCCTGCCCTGGCTCCTGCCCTGGCTCCTGCCCTGGCTCCTGCCCTGGCTCCTGCCCTGGCTCCTGCCCTGGTTCCTGCCCTGGCTCCTGCCCTGGCTCCTGCCCTGGCTCCTGCCCTGGCTCCTGCCCTGGTTCCTGCCCTGGCTCCTGCCCTGGCTCCTGCCCTGGCTCCTGCCCTGGCTCCTGCCCTGGCTCCTGCCCTGGTTCCTGCCCTGGCTCCTGCCCTGGCTCCTGCCCTGGCTCCTGCCCTGGCTCCTGCCCTGGCTCCTGCCCTGGTTCCTGCCCTGGCTCCTGCCCTGGCTTCTGCCCTGGCTCCTGCCCTGGCTTCTGCCCTGGTTCCTGCCCTGGCTCCTGATGAAAGACACAATGATACATGCACTTAGACATCAGCAGAAATGAAGGAAAGACCCAGTATATTTTCTCACTATAAAATTTTATAGTGAGAAAATACTTTTAGAGACACATTTTGATGAGTGACTTTACGTATCTAACACCAACATGAAGCAATACTTAAAGGAATAGTTCACCGTTTTTACATACTGACATATGTTCTTACCTTACCTTAGACTAGTTAATACGTACCTGTCTGGTCTTAGTCCGTGCGCTCTGTCATGCAAACGGAGCAAAAACGGGAGCACAAATGCAGCCTCCTCTGTATATTTTGTAGCACCAAAAGGTAGCTCCCGCTAGAAGCTACCAAACTCTTCCAAGTGTTCCCTATTAAATGTATATAGTTACGTGACGTGTTACACTGCAAAGTATAGTAACACAGAAATGTAACAGTCGATTTTCTCAGCGGATAAAACGGGTACTATATTGTGAGGCGTAGTAATCTGAGGAGCGCTACGTCCGCGCACTAACTTCTCTCCGGAGACTTCTCTCTCGCTCACTTCCGTCAATAGAAGCAGCGTGACTTGTAGTACGGAGAGAAGTTAGTGGGCGGACGTAGCGCTCCTCAGAAAACTACGCCTCACAATATAGTACCCGTTTTATCCGCTGAGAAAATTGACTGTTACATTTCTGTGTTACTATACTTTGCAGTGTAACACGTCACGTAACTATATACATTTAATAGGGAACACTTGGAAGAGTTTGGTAGCTTCTAGCGGGAGCTACCTTTTGGTGCTACAAAATATACAGAGGAGGCTGCATTTGTGCTCCCGTTTTTGCTCCGTTTGCATGACAGAGCGCACGGACTAAGACCAGACAGGTACGTATTAACTAGTCTAAGGTAAGGTAAGAACATATGTCAGTATGTAAAAACGGTGAACTATTCCTTTAATTTAATTTGCTCAAGAGGATAATCATGTATTTAACCTGATTGCTTTCTCAAAATGTTGCCTAATCAAGCCTTTGGTAATTGGTCCGTCATCGCTGCATAAAGTGATGTGAAGTGAGTTGTGAAAAAACACAGCTGTGAGTGTCAAAGGGATGGAAGGAGACGGGATCAAACTGATGTCACACAAACCGGCGACACACAAACTCAGAGAGAAGATACAGTTATGTTCGAAGTACTGTACACACTGATTTATTTATTTATCTTGGCCATATAGTGTAGATTATGAATGGCAGTTATGATAAAAAATAATTCATAGGTTGTATACAGCGTTTTTTTGGACACTCAAAGACGCTTCACATATCACTATGAATTCACTCCATACACAGTGGTGATAAACTACTACTGTAGCCACATCTGCCCTGGGGCGACAGTGGCTCAGTTGGTAGAGCATTGGCCTTTGAGCCCGAAGGTCGTGGGTTTGAGTCCACCACGAGACCTTCTCCACCTACTCCCACTGATGTCTGCTGTCGTTGTGTCATTGGGCAAGACACTTAACCCACTTTGCCTTTAAGGAGCACAGAAGTGATGTTCGCTGCTTGCCTTGATGTGTATATGTATGTGTATGTATATTTGTATGTATATGAATATGCATCAAACTGAAATTTCCCCATTGTGGGACAAATAAAAGACCTTCTTCTTCTTCTTCACACTGACAGAGGCGAGGCAACCAGTCTGACCATTCACACACACCAGACTTGACTCAGGACATATTCCAATGAATATGTTGTGGATGAGGTTGTTTATTTTCTCAGATGGTAAAGCTGCTCATTCTTTCTGCTAAAAAGCCTCTAGCTTTTGTAAATTTGAAGGGCCGCCTTGCATGAACTGCACAAAAATGTCATCGTTTGACATTTGAAAATAGCCCTGTTAATTTGGCCATAAATGACTTCATACAAACACTACAATGAGTGAAAAAAAAACGTTTTTATTGTCATTTCATAGTTTTAACATGGCCGAAAATTAATATATATCACCTGGGTACACATATTCAAGAACAACTACAAGTGCATTTTTCAAAACTATAACTTCCATTATACAAGTTTTGATGCTATACCAGGAATCCCAATTTATTGATTTTGTTTTGATTTTGGAAATTCTTGCCCTCAACGAATGCAGTGTTCCTTTCAAGAGCAATGTTGTATGTGTTGCACTTTATTACTATTGTTTGTTTAGAATTATGCATGTATGTATTTTTTTTTATGGATCTATCTATCTATTCGTTCATCCATCTATCTATCTATGTGTTGCCAAACTTTACAAAACATACTGTTACACGGCAAAAAGCGATGAAAAATAACTCAAATTGCTTAAATTTGGTAAAAAGTATTACAATTTGAGCACATTGTGATTAGCCTGGCTCTGCCAGACCCTTGTAGTTCCGCCATGCTCCACCAGAGGCGTTTGGCTGAACCACATGGGTCTGGTATCGAGCCCATAGCGAAAGCCTTCCCCAGATTATTTTTTAATCGACCAATCAGGATTTCCAGTGTTACGTGGGGTTTAAATTTAAATTTATTCTTTAGAAGTGTTTTTTATTCTTATTTTTATTATCTCTTTTTGACTGTTGCACTGAGCCAAAGCAATTTCCTAGTCTGTGACCTCCTGTTACTTACGTGGCAATAAAAATGATTCTGATTCTGATTCTGATTCTGGTTTGCACTGCCTTCTCAAGCTTCTCTCATGCAGCAGCGAGAGGAATCCAAGATGGCGGACGTAAAGTCCGCGAATCTTTTTAAAAGAGTAAATACAATCGAAGGTCACTTTTAATGCAATTTGAGGCGAGATGTTGATGGTTCTCTGTTGATATATGTGTGTTTTAAGAGTCAAATGTTCCTGTAAAGTTTAGTTGAAGCACTGGTTCAGTGTTCCTGTTTACACACTATGCAGCAGGGTTGCCAGGTTTGGTGGTTCCCGCAAACCTAGACTTTTAGGTATTAAATAAACAGAAAGACAATAAACAGAATCATGATTGCCCAAGTTGATTACATTATGTTTTTAGCCAAAAAATCATTCTGAGTGGGTTTTTTGTGTGGGTATTCTGGCAGATTTTGGGTTGGAAAATCTTGCTGGGATTTGGCAACCTATGGGAGCCGTGTGCTTCGATGTGAGTGGTTGAAACGAAAGCAGACAATCACATACAAGGATTTTTTTTACAAGGCCCAGCCTTCTGAAATCCAACCACTATGGCTCAGTACCAGACTCATGTGTGAAGTGCAGCGAACTACATGGGTCTGGCGAGAGTCAGGCTACATTGTGACTGCCTTGAAACATGATTTGCCAATGGAACAAAGCAAAATTATCTTTTTAAAACAATATGAGAAATGTCTCCCTTGGAATGAGAAAATAAAGCCACAGTTTTTGAAATAAGACAAAATGGCTTTGTTCCATTGGCAACTTTTGTTTGAATAAATTCAGAATGAACCTAAATTACAATAAAAACACTTGGTTGTATAGAGTCATAACTCACATTTCATTATTTTTTTCTTTTGATGTTATTTTTGAATTCTACACTAGACGGTTTAACAGCAGTATTTCCATATCTGTTGCATTTGAGAGAGAGGCTGGATGCGAGGTTTTGCTGTGGATCCTGCTGAGCCTCGAGAGCTGCTTTTACATTGTTTCCTTTTGCCTTAGGCCCAACACTAGCAGCTACCAAAGTTTACAGCCTGAGCTCAGAAAGTGCCGTATGACTTTGACTGACGGGCATGGTGCTTATGATGCGCTTACCCAACTGTCAACACAACTGCAATGTTCAAATAAAGTTAAAATCTGGAAACACTCAAATATGTATATAAAAAATACAAAAAAACACAAAAAAAGTATTGGGAATTTGTTCATAGTTATAATTGCATGAAGTATATTGGTTATTGCATGATTCAGGCACATTATGAAATATTGCATGAGGTTGAAATTGAAATTCCCTTGGGATAGACCCTGGTGGTGGTGAATCTGAAGTCATGAGCCGATGACATGGAGAGAAAGTCTGTTCAGGTGATGATGGGGAGGAGGAGGGTTGAGACACGAGCTGAATGAAGATCAAGCAAAGTACTGTTTAAATGCTGCCAGATCAAGACTGAAGAGTTGAGACATGGGACAGGTGTGAAGAAGGAGGACTGAACTAAAATCAGATGAGACTTCTATAGTTTGTTTTGTTCATGTACTGTAGGGGTCTGGTGCACCCTGGGGCTTTTTACATGAATTCCAGTAGTAGTTTTACTGGAAAAAATAAAGGCAAATGAACTGAATGTGTATCTGACAGTGCCTATAAACTGGAGGGACCCCAATTTGAACGTCCGTAATTGCTTTCCATCATTATACTCGTCTTGCACTTGTTATTTAAACTGTTTTTGATGATCCGTTTCACAGTGACAACAGTTGGTTGGACTTATAGCTTGTTTTATTTCATAAACTTGTGCACACTGGGGTACTGTGGTTTCAATATTTGAAGAAGGTCCTTTATTCGTCCCACAATGGGGAAAATTTCAGTTTGATGCATACATATACACATATACATATACAGTACATACACATATACATATACACATACACATCAAGGCAAGCAGCGAACATCACTTCCGCGCTCCTTATAGGCAAAGTGGGTTAAGTGTCTTGCCCAAGGACCCAACGACAGCAGACATCAGTGGGAGTCGGTGGAGAAGGTCTCGTGGTGGGCTCAAACCCACATCCTTCAGGCTTAAAGGCCAATGCTCTACCAACTGAGACACTGTCGCCCCAATATTTACAGTCAATGGTGGTTTTATTGCAAATGGAAAATACACTGAATCTACTGAGTCTGAATCTGACATTGGTTTTGTTGACAGCCTCCCAATTCCAATCAGCATTAACTTGAACTGTCAAAAACCAGTGGGAAAGATATCAGATAAGTCAAACCAATGAACAAACTTTCCTGAGGTCTAAAATAACTACTTCTTCAATCCATCTTTGTAATTATGGGATCCAACTCTATTCCTCTTCTATAGAATGACATACATACAGTAGGCACCCATTAACCAGTGGCCTTTAAAGAAACTCCCCATGGGTTTTGTCCTCCGGCCTAAAGGGTAAAGAGGAGCAAAGATTGTTTCCGAGGGTATGGCTTCCTGTGGGTTAGTGGCTAATTGTTCCTTAATGTTATGTTGTATCTATTCTCAAACGAGTAAAAGACTGAGTCCAGGCTGGAGACAGGCCTGCGAGTGACCTTTCCTAAATGGGAGGACTAATTAACCCACCTTCTCATTATGCCCCATATGAGGAATATCTAATTGATAATTAACATTAAGAATGTATTAATCAGAGAGTAATGGTAAGTTTGTAATCTATGTGGAAATAGATTTATGGTAAAGCCAGGTGCACTAACTTCTCGTCCCGTTACTATGCATACTCAAGGTTCAAGAATTTCTTTGCCATTTGCAGTAAAACCAAATTGGAAAAACTGTGCAAGACTGCCCCAGTGTGCACCAGATAGTACGCTATATGGCACATCTTGAAACCACAAAGTTAGTTTTGTGGCCCAAAGAAGGAATCATTACATTCCGCAGAGGGTTCAAATGTTGCGTTGAAAATACTGTGAAGAAAACCAATGAATATATAAAATATCTAGTAAATTTAGCAGCTTCTCACTCAGAAAAATGTTTTACTATCAAGCTGAATTATCTGCCAGTGGATCATGATTTTTCCACTTCTTGAAACAAGAAAAAAATATTGATAAGTAAAATTGAGTGAAAAAAAAGTCAAATTGTGTGATTAGATAAATTACAGTTGTCTATATTCATTTTTTGCACTGTGTATTGTTTTGTTAAGCACTTTGAGATACTTTGTGCATAGACCTTGTTACACAAATAAACTTGCCTATTGCACAGTAGTTTTTTTTTGTTTAGTTGTTAAACAGTGACCTGCATGCTACGATGTAAAGTTCAAAGATAAATAATCGCTGTATTTGGTGCAATACATTATTATGTTAAGTACCTGACATGAGCCTACATGCAGACACCGCAGACGCCATCATTTTCTCATTAGTTTCACAGCTCCAGCCTTTGTCAACATTGCTGATAGAATTAGCCTTTCTCGAGTCCAAACGCACAGCTCCAGGCCAGCCACCTTTTCTTTCCCCACTTCTGTTTCTCTCTCTGTCATTTGCTCCTAGTTTGACATAAATCTGCTCTGCTCCTCCTCTGCGCCAGGTCCAGCCTCCAGGCCTCAGCAGATCAATGTGAGTGTGTGAGGGCCGAGAGTTCTTTGGCTCAAGAGTCAAATCTGACACCTATAGTCCCAGACACTTCCACATCAATTCACATTTGCAAAATCAAATATACAGTTTGTGGAGCTCGGAGTCTGCTGTAAGAAGCCCTCCCTCTGTAAGTGTGAGATATACAGTAAGTGAGTGTTTTTCATGCACAATCGCTACAACCCTTAATTTCTTATAACCTCCACAACTTCTCCACATCCCTATGTTGAATCTTTAACTCAAAAGTACCACTGCTGGACTTAGTTGAGCTTCAGCAACACACATCCAAAATTTCAGTCTCCTTGGATTTTCTAGGCATCAGTTTCTAGTCAGTATCACCAACCGGCAATAATTTGGAACCTAAACTGCATAAAGTGAAAGCTAAATATATATAGATACAGTATATGCCAATTAGTAGATTATAACTCCTCTGTTTTTTTTTCCCTCTGGCTCAGCTTAATTTACCACAGCGGGCAAATGTTACATATTGGCGACAACCCACGATGCATTGTCTGTGGAGGTCTCGATATTAAAAAAAAAAAAGTCAGGATATTATTACCCCATTCTATAATTTTCATTCAAATTTAAGGGAGGGTTAATTTCTTCTTCTTCTTTTCAATTCACATAAATGGCCACCGTGTGTAGAAATGTAAATATGAATATAGATAGCAACAAAACTAATTCTAATTTGCCGTCCAAGGGGGCACAGAAACAAGTATAAAATGTAGTATAGTATGATACTGTGTAAAGACAACCTTGGAGACGACTGGGAGGATCGCGATATTGAGCCTCTTCACTAGATTTGAGATTTGGGGTAACTGCAGCCAATTTCCAACAAGATGGAACACGTTTTTGTGTGAACAAAAAGTCAATCATGTGTGTTGTTGGTGCAATTAGGCGCTCTAATCCATGACAATCTTCTGCCGAATATTTGTAACTCATTTATATTGGAAACTAATTCTGTAATTTCATGTTGAGAAAAAAATAGGTAATCACAAGATCATTTTGCTTTGTCAAAATGTGCTCAAATTGAGATACATTTAGCCAAATTTCTGCCATTTTTGACTTGTTTTTCATCATTTTTCGCAGTGTCGTTTATTTTTGGTATTGTATTTAAATCTGCAGCATTTTGAGGTTCCCTGGAAATCTAAGGTGCAATATAAAAAAGTATTATTATTATTATTATTAGTGTTGGCTATTCCTTTCTGATTTCTTTCAACTTTACCTCAATCTTTGGAGTCTTATTGGTCAACATATGTGCATTTGAATCTCTGTATCTCCAATAGTTCAACCCTATTCCCCCGAACAGATATTCTCGAGGCGCCTCCATCCATGAGGTTCTCTGTATTTTTAATGTATACAGTCCGAGTTCAGATTCTCCCGGTGCATTTCCTTTCTTTCTGCAGACAGGTCGTACATTTGGGGTGAACTTGACTTTTTTGTTGCCGTGTGTAACGAGTTGTTTTCTCTTCTCCCAGAGGTGGCTGCCTGCTCTTGTTTCAGTGATACACCATTTTCTATTTACAATCCCACAGTGCAATATCTAAAAGCCAGTGTCAAAAACGTTTACAACAAATGTTTTAAGATTGGAACATGCCATGGGGAAATAAGAGACGGGAGAGCCGAGCAGAAACCGTGTCACGTCGGCGGCGGCGGAGACTGTTGTATTGATGTGGAAGCTGTGATATTGGACATGTTTATTGTCATCATACCATATAACATAGCACATACCGTACCGTACCATACCATACCATATCATACCGTACCATACCAAACCATACCATACCATACTGTATACCATGTACTATACCATACCATGTACCATACCATACCATACCGTACCTTACCATATACCATACCAAATACCATTTGCTAGGGCGGCAGTAGCTCAGTTGGTAGAGCGTTGGCCTTTGAGCCAGAAGGTCGTGGGTTCAAGCCCCGCTCAAGACTTTCACCATCCACTCCCACTGACTACTGTCGTTGTGTCCTTGGCAAGACACTTAACCTCTGGGAACACCAGCCACAGTGGGGCGGTTGTGGCTGTAAAGTGCCAAACTGCCGTTGTGTCCTTAGGCAAGACACTTCACCCCCATTGCCTTGAATGTGTCTGGTGTGTGTGAATGGTTGGTGGTGGTCAGAGGGGCCGATGGCACAGACTGGTTGCCTCGCTTCTGTCAGTGTGCCCCAGGGCAGCTGTGGCTACATTAGTAGTTTATCACCACAGTGAATGGAGTGAATGAATAATGACATGTGAAGCGTCTTTGAGTGTCCAGAAAAGCGCTTTATAAAACCGATGCATTATTATTACCATATACCCTACCATACCAAATACCATATACCATACCGTAACATACCATACCATCTACCATACTATACCATATACCATATGTAACATAACATCTACCAAGTCGTAACATACCATACCATACCGTACCATACCATACACATTGACATTTCTCTTTTTTTTTAGTCAATGAAATCCTATTTTGAGCTCATTAGGTGCGCTGGGTTTTGAGAGATACAGTTGAATTAAAAAAGTCTCGAAGGGACACGTTTGTGTACAACCAACGTTTGTGAACCAACTAGCTTATGCAGCTAAAATCTGGAACAGTTTTTTGCTTCTACTATCTTATAAACTAAACCACAAAAGAACTAACGTCAAAATAAAACTAAGTACCAAATAACCTTACCCCTACCATTTGCAAATATTTGGATTTATGATCGGGGGAGAAATATGACACACCTCGCTGCGAGACAGTTGTTGATTCCCAGAGTGTATGAGGTCTGTTACTATCCACCAGAAGCATGTTTATTGAGCTAGTATCTTGTGACTGACAGAGCTGGAGATGTGAAGGGCCCTCAGCTCTGACTGCACTGAAGGAGGATGCAGAGCACAGGGGCCATTTTGGGATGACACTTTCAGAAAAAACAAAGATTCAAAATACTAAAACTTTGAATGGTTTTTCCTGTCCAAGAAGTCAGACCTGGACCCCTTTCTTTTTTGTGAGACAAACAAATTGAGCCATCTTGAGAAATATTAATATAAAGTTGTGCATCTATTTCACGATATAATAAACCATTAAAAGATATAGGCTCTGAGCTTCATAAAGAGTACAGACATTTGCTTTTAGGTTTGGGTTTTTTCCTTTTTTTCCTAATTTTCTTATAATATATTTTCAAAAAAAGAAACAAACACACAGATAATAAATACAGCAGGATCACTGCAAAGAATCATGTCAACTATTGCTAAAATGTAACTTGAGCACATTCTGACTCTGAATTAAAATGAGATTTGCCAATAAAAAAATCTTGTTTTAAAACATAATGTACTCAAATTAATATGGAAAAAAAACACTAGATTCAAGCAATTATTACTTAATATTTATCATTTTATCATCTACAACAGTCAAATGAAACAAGACTCGTAATATTGCCATTATTTATTTGCAGATTTTAAACAGTCATTGTAGATAAGTAAACAGGCCAGACATAATCACATCAGTGGTTATCTTGGAAGACTTTACACAACTCATTAGCAACAGTAGCTCAGTTGGTAGAGCATTGGCCTTTGGGCCGGAAGGTCGTGGGCTCGAGCCCATCCCGGGACCTACTCCAACTGCTCCTGCTAATGTCTGCTGCCGTTCTGTCCTTGGGCAAGACACTTAACCCCACATTGTCTGAAGCTCCAGCTGAAACACCAAGGCTGTGGCACCACTGATGTAGCAGCCATCTTCCTGTGGACTTACCCCCTGCAGAGGATCAGAGAGGGACTGGGGCTATGAGCATTGGGTGGCAGCTCTGATTGTCACCCCTCTAACCCAGAAATGGACTAATAAAGGGGAATGAATGAATGGCTTTACATAACTGTTGAATTTGCCAACACAGATCAGGGAATCAATCGGTTCAAACACGAAAAATTAAATGAAAAAAACACATAGAGCCATTGGTCCATAATGGACAGATGACCATTGTCCATAAATGTTGTCAAATGTTGAGTGTCCTGGATCCTCTGTCTTTCTTTCTTCACCTCTCTTGTGCTGAGAAATTGGACCATATTCCTCTCATTATTACCTCCTCATCCCTCTCCACCTGAATTACCGGGCGCCTGGCAGCCGCTCCGTCTCTCGATGATGATGTCACGTCCTGGCGTCTCCCTGCTCCAGGTACTGTAGCCAGCGCTGTAAAAGAAGTCTGGGAAGGACACATTTGCGCATCCAGTGCCAAAGGACAAATCTGGAAGTTTCTCTTTTCTTTTAGCACTTTTAAAAAACTTTGGATTCATTTACAAAGAGCCCACAGAGGCATATTATGTTGTGTACATGATTTGTTGTATTCAATTTAAAAGATTTACTCAAATAATATTAACATTTTGATCTTAATCCCACCATAAAGCATGCGTATAGCAGAGCATTACGGCCGTGCTCTGGGTGTTTTATGTCTAATATCTATTGATTTTATTATTGCAGTGTATTATGTGCGTTGGTATTGGAGGCTGCAGGTCAGATTTCCCTCAGGGACTATAAAACCGCAGACCTTGAAATCCAGTGGTGTTGTGGTGGTAATAGGTGTCCGGGTAACACTTCTTTATAAAACAAACGTTCGGAAAGACGCAGAGACGCAGCCGCTCGTGCTTTTAATGATGTCTGAAATTCTGTGCCGTGAGTTCGAGCTGTTTTTCTTTTTTTCTTTTACTATTGTCATATAGAAGGACATAACAGCAGCCAAACTGAACAAACATTTTATTTTTAAGGAACTAAAACATGCATTAATCCATGAACTGGTGCCGTTCCAGATTATAATGGCTTGGAATATTGCATTATTTTGACTAGTATGTGACTTAGCTATACTTGTGTGTTGTCGAGTTGAATGAGAGAGATGGGTTGGAGACAAATAAGCATATACTCCTTTTCAAACTTTTCCCTTTCTGTTTATCGTTTTGTTTTAGGTATTTATATAAATATATATAAGTTTGGGGAAAAAAATGTCAATTTAAATATATATTATACATGGATGCATGTCATTAAACCAATATAAATACAATTATCAGTATTATTATGACTGGATTTTCATCATTATATTTTTACTACAGGGGTGGGAATTAATACGTTTTTTTCGATTTTGATTAATATACAATATCATAATAAGTAAGTAATAATAACTAATGATTCATTCATTCATTCATCTGATAATAAGGTCTGATGTACATTGAACTCAAAATAAATCCAACTTTGAACTTTTATTTTTATTTTCCCCTCTTGTTAATTCATTATGTATCCCCATTTCATTCCTGTCTGGATTTGTGTGTTTTATTGTATGAAATTACACATTTGCACTCCTGTATGTTGAGTTCCTTTTTGTCATTTCATTCCACGACAATAACAGTAGGGGATGGAACAAGATCAAGAAAAGTTACATCTGGAACTTTTTGGCGACTTCACTTGTAGCTCTTGACATCTTTTCATTTCATACTTAGGTCTGGAGGTGCTCCATTGAGCTCCGTCTACAGGTGCAGATGGAAACGATTGGATCTGAGTTTACAATGACATATGTAGTGCGGCAGAGTGAGTGTGGCATTTAGCATTTAGCCTATAGCTTTAGCCATCTCCCTTGCCACAAACGGAGCCCATGGGGAGTAGAGCCACAACATCTTTGCAGCGATGACATTTGCTTAACATTCTTTTTGCGCCGGCTTCAATTTCTTGATTTTTGGAGCCGAACCAGAACGGAGTGAAGAGCTTCCTCTACTATCGCATTCACCGCCATTACCAAACTACAACCCACAAATTCGGCGCAAACTCTTGCGTCACGACACCTACCTACAACACCTGCCTCCCCCGCTTGCTGAATGGTCAAAGAAGATTCATCCGAGGCTAACACTGTAGTTGATCTTCAGATTATTAAACAAAAAATACTAAACACCAAGACGCTTCTTGCACCAGACAGCTGTTGTTGTTAGCTTTGTCCTGGATAAGGAATAGGCAAGTGCCCCCTCTAAAGTGTTTCAAATGAATACAAATGGCTTCTCTAAACATGAACCAGACTCCGAGTCCCAAGTTGTGTGAAAAGAAATATAGGCACTGCAGGACACTGAAGAGCCTTGAACAGTTCTCTCTCCCCGAGCCCCAGAGCTAAAACGACACATGCATCATTCATACGGCTGTTAGAGGAAAATCTTACTCCTGTGTACACATGTCACCGGTCACACTGCTTCTACAGTACAGCCGATGTCTGGGACTGTATCGTCACACATCATGGGTATTTTAGTTAAACCTGTGTTATCAAGAAAATCTTTTTTTTCCTTAACATTAGAACCGTTTCTGAAATGTGAGTAGTTCTACCTTGGTAGAGCATTGGCGTTTGAGCCAAAGGGTCGTGGGTTCGAGCCCGACTTTCACCATCGACTCCCACTGTCTGCTGTCGTTGTGTCCTTAGCAAGACACTAAAGCTCTGGAAACACCTGATGCCACAGTGGGGCAGCTGCGACTGTAAAGTGCCAAACTGCCGTTGTGTCCTTAGGCAAGACCCTTTACCCCCATTGCCTAGAATGAGTCTGGTGTGTGTGTGAATGGTTGGTGGTGGTCGGAGGGGCTGATGGTACATACTGGTTGACTCGCTTCTGTCAGTGTCAGATTCCATGAACATTCTCAGGTCAGACATCGAATCTCACAAAAACTTCTCCGGATCAGATGTGAATGCAAAGCCAAGAAACATGGAGGATGTTATTAAGAGCAAAGGCAACAAAACACACTGCAAAAAATATTGAAATACGAGTTCATAAATGCTTGAATCGAGTCATTTTTATCTAAATTTGAATACATTTGGTCTTAAAACAACATTTGTTGGGACAAAGCCATTTAGTCTTATTTCAAGAACTGTTGCTTTACTTTCTCATCCGTTGGCACATGCTGGTTGGCTCTCTTCTGTCAGTGTGCCCCAGGGCAGCTGTGGCTACAGTAATAGTTTGTCACCACTGTGTATGGAGTGAATGAATAATGTCAAGCGTCTTTGGGAGTCTAAAAAAGCGCTATATAAAATAAAATGATTAAATAATGCATTTTATTGCATCAATATTAAACCTTAGGACAAGCCCCGCTTACAAACCACAAGTTAATTTGTGCTAAAATAGCAAAATGGCAGTGCTTATTCCTTATTGTACCGTATCTGTGTAAACTAAAAAGATAAAACTCCAGACCAGCAGCTGACCCTGGACAGAGGGATCAGGAACATACTGAACAATGTCCAGTTGAGTCCCGGAGAATACATTTTACTCCAATTGCATGTAGGACATTAATAAATTGGGTAAAATTGAAAAAACAAAAACACAACGAAGAGCTCTTGAAAGTCCATTTTGCATGATATGTCACAATGACCACAGAGCAGTTTGCTCGGGTGTCCCTGGGGCGGTTGTTGAGTCAGACTGTGTGTGCGCTGGGCCGTGGTAATAAGGCAGTGCTGACGGCTGCGGCTCCTGAAGCGGCCAATCACAAGCGTGACTTTAGCTCCGAGCGCACACACACACTGAAAACCCGAGAGCTCAAAAACTACCTGCCACCTCCTCCTTCTCCAAACCCTCGCAGGGCTAAACACGACTGTCCATTCTCATCAGAGGAGCACTCCAGGGGCAGACTGAGGAATAGAAGAAAGAGTAAGGAGGGAAAATACAAAGTGTGAAAGAAAAAGGCGGAAGACGAGGGTTGAGACGGTGAGGGAAAGGAAGAGGATATTATGACACAGTGTTGGGCCACATGCATGCGACTGGGATTATGGGCAGTAATGAAAAGCATTCTTTAAGGGGTCAGTTTGAGGCTACACAAAGAGCAGAACCCCCTGGACCCTGCTCACCAAAAAACAATTTTATCAGATTCTTCCCTTTTACACACATTGGTTTTAACATTAGCCTTTTCAATCATTGAACTGTGTATTAAGTATTTTTTATGTGTTTTTCTTCCCATTGCCTTTGAATCAATATATTCAGTAAAACACAAGAACTTCTATGTATTAAATGTAAAAAGTTTATTTTGTCGTTTTATCTTTAATCAGAAAGTTCGAAGCTAAACGGTAAAGAAAGCTACTTCTGCTTAATAACCTGGCATGTTTACTTTTTTGTCTTATTAAAAGAACCTTCTAAGGTAGGGCTTCCATGTTTTGGTAATTTTGTCCATTACAGCGCAAAACAGAAATGTATTTGTAGTAAAATTTTACTGCTCATCAAACCACGGAGCATTTATTTAGAATGGTTTTGGGTGGTATTGTGACCATATGGTGTGGTAATATTTGTAATGGTCCCAAAGCAAAAGTTCAGACTGTATATAGATTATCTCCCATGGGAATCACCTGGAATCACTCCAGTCTTCCTCTTTCTACACTCAATCATCTTTCCCCGGGTAGCATTTACTTCACTCAGAGCTCAGCTCGTGTTGCAACCCTCCTCCTCCTCATCACCCCCTCCACAATCTTTTCCTGTCCACAGCTCATCAGTTCTGCTTCCACTACCGTCATCATCACCATCATCATTTTTTTACGTATACAATTTCAAATAATTAAAGTCCAACTGTATACAATATTCACCAGTATTACATCAATATAAATACCATCCAGCCATCCATTTTCTACCGCTTCATCCATTGCCAGGTTGTGGGGGCAGCACACACAATGAATAAATACAATAAATAAATACAATTAAATAAACAAAATAAATAAATAAGAATAATACAAATAAAATAAAAATAATACAAAATAAATACTTAATTAATAAATGCCATTGAGCCTAAATAATGCAGCAACACAAGTTTCAAACAAATGCACTTTCCGTTTTGTTCCAGGAATAATGAAACTTAAATCTGAGCCTGAGAACTTCTTTAAACAGTTCACAATATTACTGCATGAGGCATGGACAGTCTGTGAAGAACAATAGTTACATTTAAATTCTTTGGAATATGCAGCCCACTTGGAGATACACCTTCACCCATCAAAATGCACAATATCATTTACAACATATTTCATTTTTTGTTTTCAGTAAACAAGTGCCTTTTTGTGATTAAAGTTCAGTGGATCAGCCGAGCCTCTTCCCTCCACACTAACACCTCCACATTCTAATAAGCTGTACACATATTGATTCAGACACACTTAGATGTAACTTACATAAGCAACCTTTCCTCAGCTCGGAGCCTAGAGATGGTTATGAGAACGCTGGGGCCCCACTGCCCTGGCCCCTCTCTGTCTCTATCTCTCTTTCAGTCTCTCTCCGTGTCTCTGTCTCTCTCTCCTCTCTCTCTCTCTCTCTCTCTCTCTATGTCTCTCAATCTCTCTCTATGTCTCTCCCCCTTCTCTCTCTTCATATCGATATCCAATCTCTCTCTGTCTCTTACTTTCTTCCTGTCTCTCTCTATCTCTCTCTATTTCTCTCTCTGTCTCTTTTTCTCTCTATCTCTCTTTCAGTCTTTCTCTGTCTCTCTCTCCCTCCCTCTCTATCTCTCACAATCTCTCTCTCTCTCTCCCCCTTTCTCTCTCTCCCATCTCTCTCTGTCTCTCTCTCTTTCTCTCTGTCTCTCTTTCATGCTTCTCTCTGTGTCTTTCTCTCTCTTTTCTCACTCATTCTCTCTCTCTCTCTCTCTCTCTCTTTCTGTCTCTTTCTCTCTCTCTTTCTCTCTCTGTTTCTCTCTCCTCTCTATCTGTGATAAGGAAAAAAAACAGAAACGAGAAGATGCCAAAGTTGGGACAATAAAAGAAAAATGTGTGGGTATAAAAGTACCGTTGAAAAAGTGTGTATTTTTGCAGAGTGCGAGGTGGGACATTTGGACCAAAGTGTTTTCTCTGTTTGGAGTCAATGTGTCGCCCACGAATCAAAGCACAACATCCGTGAATCCTCCGGGCCAAACGCGCAGTAGCAGGTGTGACCAACAGGGGGTTTCATCCTGTTTGAAATGTCGCCGCTGGCATCGGAGCCGTGCCCAAGTTTGGAGATTGAGTTGTGGCTGAATATGGGCAATGACAGGGGTGTAAAGTCATGAAAAATACTAGCATCACTATCGTTTTATTGTGAAATGTTGGCTAAAAGCATGTATTTGATAGCACTTAAAGGTGATCGTTATAGTGTATACATGGGATACTGTACTCTCATGTACAGTAAGTATTTTCCAACTATAATAGTTCTAAAATAGACCCTCAGTAATGTTTGTTGGAGGAAAATACTACAGTTAAACCAATGACAAGAGGCCTCAAGTCGTTTGAATCATTTTGACCAATCAGGAAGCTGCAGAGGTGAGTATGGGCGGGTCTAACCAATTCTTGTCCTTCTTTCTTGTCTTTCACTCTCTCTCTCCACAAATTGAAAGGTATACATTCACTTTAAAGCTGGGCCACCTAACTTTTTTGTTTCATAAATAAAATTGTACTTGAAAGTTTACACCCCCAGTTGAGATAACATTGTTTTGGATATCCCCAATTTGAATATTGATTATGTATTCATTTGATCAGGGATAATGCATAATAAACCCTCTGGCTAGTGCTAGAATAAAGCCATATATTTCTATTTTTCAAATGATGCAGTAATTGAGGCCCTTCGAGGAGTTCTCAAATGTGCAGTTCATGCAAGGTGTCCCAGGAACTTATTTTTCTATTGCAAAAATTGGGCAGCTTTCCTGGGCACTCTTCTCAGAAAAGATGAAAGATTACTAACACAGAAGACTCCAAGCTGCCACAGATGTTAAAGGGATGTGAATTTTCAACAGAAAGAGTCTTATAAAAGTTAAATATTTGGCACAAGTCTGACCACATGCTAACCATTTTATCTGTATAGCAATTTGAAATAATTTTCTCATGGATGTTGTTTTGTGCATGTGTTATTGCAAGTGTCCAAGTAAATATCAAACAGTGTTATTCGAATCCATCATAACTGACATTATGTTTGTCAAACAATTAGATCCAGTTTGTTCAGATGAAATCCTCATGAATGGATTCAAAGTCGTTCTCGCTTTTGTTTCTTTTTCAACAGTGATTTCATGTCATGGAACTCATTCTATATAACAATGTTTATGTTGAGCCACAGAGCTGTTCTATAAGATGTTGGTGGTTTGTTTGTTGACTTCAGTCTCTTAAGTTATTGGTTGTTGATGCGTATAGGCAGAAGTACATTAAAATGACTAAAGACACAATTCTTCTGATGCACAAAAAACAGAACTGTTTTAACCTGGGATTGAACATTGTCAGAGTAAAAGCCTGTCTCACATTTTCAAGAAGACTACCCAACGTTTAAGCTGCATGAATTGCCCCATGTTTGGTTCTGACTCTATGCACCAGCAGGAGTCCAGTCCCTGTGCTCCTCAGAGTCCGAGTTGGTTCATATGGGACTAACATGTCACAGATGTACTTTGATGCGAGCACATGGAGAGACTTAATTAACGGATTAATCCCCGTAGGGCAATTCATCCTCTGCATTTGACCCATCCTGACGCCATTAAGGCATATGCCGGGAGCAGTGGTCGCCGTAGTAACAGCGCCAGGGAACCCATCTCCATGGTGTTGATGCTCAGCTTGGTCAGGACTACCACAGCTGAAGGATTTTATCTTTTGTACATGTTTTTGAACGCAAGCAGCTGAAAATGAAACAATCTACAGTATATGTGTAACATTTTTTCCACTTTTCATTTTTTTAAATATTTTCTAAACCTTGGACAGCTACATTTCAAACTAGTTGTGTGCTCTCAAAATAAAAGGTGATCTTGCTTTGATTTCATCTCGGAATGATGGAAATGGAAACTGGAAATGGAAAAGTTAATTGAGGATAATCACTTTCAACTCTCAGCCTAAAAACTCACTCAAGGCTTTTTCATACAAGTTTGTAAAAGATGAGAAGTGTTTTCTAGATGAACACACAACACTGGGATCTGACTCGTTCACAGCTGCTTGGATGGGGACACCGCCTGTAATAAACCTTGTGATGCTTTGAAAGTAATGTTTTTGAAAAAGAAAAGTGGTTTTTTTCATGACTGATGAATCCAATCTCCATCAAAGACCCTCTGGCTAAAGCAGTGACCGGAGTTGGTAAAGTTGTTTGTATATTATTATAACCACTTTTACATTTTTCTGATGTGTCACATTTCATTCACTAAATGTAGATGTTTTCCCTGTTTATGTTCAGACATTCTCCCTGTCATTTTCTGCAGTCTCAAGAATGAAATGTGTTTTGATCAAATCCACAGGAGTCGTCTGCTGCTTCTCCTGCTTCAGTTCTGCCTGGATCCGAACACAACCAGTCCCGACGCAATTAACACAAATCTCCATGTGGAAAGTTCACGGCTTGTTTACAGTGAATCAGAAGAGAGAAATATATATATATGTACTGCTATGTCATGGAGTATATAGTGAACCTTCCTCTAACAGTTGAGTAAAAAAAAGTCAAGCACTACAAGTCTGATGTGAGACTTTAAGTTTGATGAAGTTCTAAACTCAACTGAAACCATTTATAATACGGCAAAGCAAGTTTTTTGGTTAGCACAGTTCAGTTTTAAAATAAACATGCCATGGTTTTAAATAAAACTTTTTTGGAGACTCAAAGATGCTTGAAGTCATTCTTTCACTCCATACACGTTGGTGATAAACTACTACTGTAGCCACAGCTACCCTGGGGCACACTGACAGAAGCGAGGCAACCAGTATGCGCCATCGACCCCTCCGACCACCACCAACCATTCACACACACACCAGATTCACACTATAGGCAATGTGGGTGAAGTGTCTTGCCTAAGGACTCCCATTGCAGCACTAGGCCATTCCCTGCTTAGCTTTATAGGTCTGACTCTCACATGCAGGTGTGGCCATTTTACAAATTTGATGTAGTAATATTATGGTCATGAGGTTAAAGTCCATCACATTCTTGGGGCTGAAATAAAAATAATTATTAGTAAAAAAGGCAGCAGAGGCGGTAAATCACCAATACAGGACGATTTGTTTAATAATCTTAAAAGCAATTCTATAACGCACAAGAGGCCAGTGGAGCCATGCAAAAACAGGGGTGATGTGCTCCCTTCAATTAAAGTTATATAGGAGGATTTTCTACTTCCGGGAGAATCATCAAAACTATTGGTTCTTCTACTTGTCAATCCTTCTGGCGAGACATGCTCGTCAAACAAGACCAGAGAGTGCTTTCTTCAATGTGTGGATATTTTCTTTATTTCTGACAAAAGCGACCGCCACAGTTGCCATGTGGAAAGATTACATTGGCCCAAACATATTTCTACTACATAAAGACAGATTATAGATAGATCAGATTCTCAAACTGACTAAAGAGGATCCTACTCGACGTGTATTTGCACTTTAAATAATTGCCTTCATATATTGTTCCGTGGGGGGAGGTGTCACGGCCGGTATAATGTCCACCAAGTCCCGCAATGAAAAAGTGGACTGAAATCTCGGCGTCGTCCCCTCATTATCGTAAACGCACTTATGATTCGGCCGTAATTAAGAAGCACCAACACAATAAGTGCCTGTGCCCGTTACAGAAAACAATAAAAGTCACATCACGCTGTCACTCTCACAAAATGCCATCCCTCACATCTTAAACAGTGAGAGGAGAGCTTTGGTTCAGGCCCATCTGCTTCTTCCCATCTATATTGCAGGATTAGGACTGAGAAAAGAAGCGTTAAGAAGAACGTGAGTGAATTCTAATTAAAGGAAAAGCAGAAGTTTGTTTGTCATACTTTTCTAATGTAATTACAGGAAATTGGCAATTTTGTTTTTTCTGCGCTTTTTGTAGAATACTATTTTTTTGGAGCTAGAGAGATTTGAACTAGCCTTGTGAATGGTCTTATT
The DNA here is from genome assembly GCA_964034765.1 of Knipowitschia caucasica. NCBI lineage: Eukaryota > Metazoa > Chordata > Actinopteri > Gobiiformes > Gobiidae > Knipowitschia > Knipowitschia caucasica. The sequence continues at coordinate 23,513,962 of OZ035832.1, read as the reverse complement.
AAATGCACAAAAGTTACATTTTACTTTAGGACACCTTTATAATGATTCCTGAGCTTCTGTATCAAGGATCTACTTACTTTTACTCTATAGAAAGTGTGTTTCTTGTGGGTTATTGCATTTGCATTTTGAAAGGAATCACTGAACATACAGTAGCAATGAGTTCATGTCCAAGCTCCATCACCTGCAGACTGGACTACTGCAATAGCCTCCTCTTCGGTCTCCCTTCCACTCATCTTCAAAAACTACAGTACATCCAGAACTCCGCCGCCCGCCTGCTCATCCACACCCGCTCCAGAGACCACATCACCCCTGTCCTCAAACAACTCCACTGGCTTCCTGTTCCATACCACATCCAATACAAAGTCCTCCTCCTCATACAAGTCCCTCCATAACCTGGCCCCCTCTTACCTCACTGACCTTCTCCATCATCACTGTCCCTCCCGCCGCCTCAGATCCACTGACTCCAACCTCCTCACTCCCATCAGGACTAAATACTGAACCCTGGTGGCCCGAGCCTTCGCCGCAGCTGCCCCCACTCTCTGGAACTCACTCCATCAACCGATCAGAAACTCAGACTCACTACAGAACTTTAAATCTCTTTTCAAAACCCACCTGTTTCAGCCTTTCCTTAATTTAGTTTTTCAATGTTTATTTCTATGTGTTTTGTAAAATGTCTGAGTGTCCAAAAAAGCGCCATATAAGTTTGATGCTTTATTATTATTATTAATATCATTATAGCTATTTTGTGTCATTTTACACGTTTCATCTCATTCTGCAACCTGCTTGATATATATATATTTATTTTTTTACCACAACTACATTCCACTAACAAAAAAAACCCCTTTTTATGTAGACTAAACTGAAAACCATATGGGTGCCAGTCTAGTAGAGCTGTCCATGGTTCTTAAGCGAATGTCTGCAAAATCAGCTTTTATGACCTTTATGACCTATAATAAAGATCATTTACAGAAAGTTTTGTGAAATTGTCATGCACATTTTTGTGTGGAAGAAGTTGTTTAATGAAAATATCAATAAATCTGCATTTTCAACTTACATCATTCCGAGAAGCCATATAGTTTAAAATTGTGGTTCAGATTCAGATTCAGATTAAGATTCAGATTCATTTTATTAGCCATGTGCAGTATACAAACTACATTGGAATACATTTGCAAAGAAAGGTACTCTGTGTGCACCGACAGGTTGTGGGCTTCTGAAACATCTTTCCTGGTGTGTGCTGTAAATTCCTTTAGCGTCAGAAGAATATGACTTCCTTCTCTAAATTGAGTTCTATCTTGGTATCTATCGCAAGTACAAAAGTGCACTAACACATTTTCCACTAAACTTCACCTACAGAATTTTTTTTCCAGATTACTTAAAAGTGTTTGCAATTATGTATCATGATATTAAAGCATGAGTCTGATTGTGGCAGCCTGAATAGCAGTAATCAGCTGGGTCCAACCTGAGCATCTTGTACTTAACCATAAAGAGAGGAGGGGGAGGGGGTTATGATCTCTGAGAGCGCAATTTAATTATAGCTGCAATCAATCAGATTTACTGCCACACACACACACACACACACACACACACACACACACACACACACACACACACACACACACACACACACACACACACACACACACACACAAGACTTATGTGGAATCCTGCAAACAATGTTACCGCTTTTGTTCATTCACTCGCTTTGTAACTGCAATTCTGGGAGATAGTGGTATTAATATAAAGGATACATACTGTAGATATACCCCGAGAATCTTGTTATTATTGCCAGCGTGGGATAATGTGGTGATGACCTAACTGCGCCGGCTGAAAAACGCATTCCGCGAACTCTATTTTTGAAGATGGGGATGAAAAAACAGCAAAAATTAATAATAAAAGTTTTTCCGTTTTGCTACTATATATTTTGCCAATTCAAAAGTGGTAAAATGTGGTTTTATTATGCAGAGGCTTGCTCGCTTGTGGGATTTTTCGCTACAAAAGTAAATGGACCTTGTTAACAGCTCAAAAGCAGAACCTAATCAGCATTGTTGTTTCTATAGAGTTCTTAAGTGCTGAAGGAGCGTGGTGCATTTTGGTAAAAGATGAAAGTAAATGCAAACTCACTTTCAGGCAGCCTTCATCCCCTTGCTGTCAGACTGTACAACAAGTCACTTAACAACCTGCACTAGGACTGTAAACTCGCACTGCTATAGTCACTTTTGATTAATACGTCTTGTACAAAACAGACTATTACTACTATTATTACTTTTCACTTTTTTAACATTTCCCGTCTTTTGCACATCCTGATTGGTATTATTTATGCCAAATGTGTGTACATTTCTCCATGGTGAGATCAATAAATCTTTCTTATCTTATCTGTTCATTGCTAGTGGAGTGTTAGGGCCACCTGTTTACACTGAAATGTTATTTTCCTGCTTCAAATATTCTACTCTTCTATGTTCCACAGATCTGACTGCTATTTTTCCTTGTTCTGAGGACGCGGATTCAATACCGCAGTACAGTATTTACAAACGAGTCCGAACACTTTGAGGGTCCGTCTGCAATCTCCACGCTGAGCAGATGACGCCTTGTGATGCTTTCAAAGGCGCCTCGTAAGTTTTCCTTTGCAAACTTTGGTACTGTAAGTTCACATACAATTGCTGTCACATACACTGACCAGAGAAATAAGAAAGGGGCAGGCTACAAACAATTTTTTCCCTTTTTCTGCTCCTTTTTGTTTTTGTGACTAGACTACAGTTCCGTCAGATGTAGTTGTATTATATTGTGTGTTGTCAAAACCACAAAAGATAATAATTACACTTGTGTCAAACGTAAACACACAACATCTTGTGCACTTTGAGCGTTTGATTTTCACACAACTGCAGCACACAAGTCATTTTATTTCGCAACAAGTTGTGTGTTCATCACAGCGGACAAAGGCATGAGTGTCCTATATGTATCCAAATACTTATGTCTTATTCAAGCGTGGCTTTTTCCTGAGCTCTTCAATGCATCTGTGTACATTGTCTCAGTAGGATCCAGTTTATGTGGTTAAATACCAGCCTAACAAGAGCTAAAATGGTTTTGAATGAATAAATGAATGGATGCAGTTCAGTTATTCCAACCGTAACCAGAATATCCCACCTTTTTCCAGAACGCACCGGTTTCAGCAGTTTTTACTCGTGCTTTCTCAATGATATTACTTAATTTGGATTTGTAACATATCTTCATCTACAACTTCAAAATCTGTTGGATTTCCAGAGATTTGTTAGATACTTGCATGCGAAAGCCACATTCTGTTAGACCTCTGAAGCTGTGCAGCTAGGGGTGGGCCTGGTTAGTACTGTGATGGGAGACCTCAGGTGCCACAGTGGGGCGGCCGTGGCTGTAAAGTGCCAAACTCTCGTTGTGTCCTTTGGCAAGACACTTCACCCACATTGCCTAGAATGAGTCTGGTGTGTGTGTGTGTGTGAATGGCTGGTGGTGGTCGGAGAGGCCGAGGGCACATACTGGTTGCCTCGCTTATCACCATTGTGTATGGAGTCAAAAAATAATGTCATGTGAAGCGTCTTTGAGTGTCTAGAAAAGAGCTATATAAAATAAATGTATTATTATTTCTATCATTATTGTCATGATAAAAGTTGTTTCACCAGTGCAGTTGCGACATTCCCCTGCCTCCCCTTCAGCCTGTGTCTTACATCGCTTACGGCCTGGGACGAGCCTGAGTTTCTCCCCTGGGCTTTAGCTTCAGCAAATAAAAATGCAACGCTTTGATTGACACTCTCCCTCTCTCCAACACTCTCCAGTATTGTTCTCAGCAGTAATGCAATCTCGCCTCAGCTGCTGCCTTCATCAGACTGATGTAATAGGAAACTGGTATTTATGTTTTTTCAGCAAAGATGGATTGACTGTGTGGGGGGAGGGCGGAGGAGGTTATAGCCCCGAACTGAGACCTGCAGGACGGGGCAGTGAGATTGGATGGGGAGCGGTGGAGGATGGGTTGTTAAGGCGAAAGGCAGGACATGTACGAAGCTCTGTGGAGATTGGGACGGATCTAGAGGAATGGGACGGGGGAGTGGAGCTGTGGATGTATGGGTTAAAAGATTAGAAACAGGGGGAGACTGTTTTTGGCTTTTCATCTCGTTGTTGCTTTTACCTGTTACAGAGAATGGTCAGGCGTGTGGTGTGATGTGATGTGGTGTATGCTTTCATAGCCAAGAGGTAACCGAGAACAGAAGAAATAGATTAAATGGAAGAGTGGGTCACCATCAGATATGAGAGTCTTTCTAAGGGGTGCTTCTTACTAGGCCTGGTTTGGTCCTGGTTCAAAGGAACACACAAATGGGAAGGCTTTCAACTGGGTTATTCCTACCTGCTCTGGTCTCAAAGAATAATAATTGTGGCTCAGAAATGGCAGCAAGCTTGCCTGAACTCTTTTCTTCATTTATTCCAACAAGTCTGAAATCTTTTAATGATTTCAATGTATTTTATTGTCTTTCTTTTAAACAGTTTTGTATCTTTTAACTATATCCTATGTTTGTATGTTTGTATGATTGCGAGCAAGGGACCAATGCACAATTTCCTTTGGGATCAAAAAGTATCTATCTATTTATCCGTGATGGTTCTGTAAATATCTGTTTTCTTGTTGCTATTTCACTTCCACTTCGCCACCTGACATGTTCCTTATAAAATACAGCCATAGACAAATAAGTAACCTCAAGATAAAGAGATTAACCACCCCTTACCTGACCCTAAACATCAGGTTAGGGGGCTCGGCTTGGTCCGGACTTTGGATTTGACTGATTTTGCACTTGATCAGGATACAGTATATATATATTTTTGTACAGCTCATAATCACATCACTAGTCTTCTCAAAGGACGTTAAACATGATTTGCGGATTGATTTCACACAATTAAAACAGATATTAACCGATGTAGAGAAATTAAGTCAATGGGTGAATTTCCCGCAGGCCTTGCGAGCTCTCTCTTCTCTTTCTTCTCTGCTTCTCCCCCTCAGCAGCAGAAAAAAACCTACTCAGTGGAAAAAGTTCTTGAATCCTCAGGGAGAACCACAGTGATGGAGAGGTCCTTTCCCATGAGTCAGGCTGGAGACAGAGCACCTGGAGTAAAATCACCCTTTTGCTATGTCCTTGTTGCCTGACCAGCCCACTACATGCTGACACACGTGTTCACAGGCAGGAGGTTCCGGGATCAGGCAGATTGCCTCTGTGTTCTGCCATTAATGAAAGGACGGATCACAAAGCTGAGGACAAGGAGGTTGCTTTGGGCAAAAATCCAAGATATAGGTATGTGGCCGCTGTATAGTCGTGGTCTAATGGCCCTCTCAGAATTACTACACAAGCACCTGAATCCACCACAGAATCTATACAGTGGCCCGGCTTCCACTTACTTTCTTTTTCTTTCAATTATTTCTGTTGATTGATATTCAGATTTTTTTTTTTCTGCCTCTACCTCTTACACCGTTTCAGGGCTCCTACTACACTGTAAAAAATACAACTCAAAATTGTTCACCCTACTAAGATTTTTGCATTCACTGAAAATAAAATTGCTGAGTAAGGTGAACAATTTTGAGTTGTTGTTTTTACAGTTCACTGATCCAGAGTGAGGTCAACTTATCTGCGTTTGCTCATTTAAATATTTGTCATGGCAACCAGCTGCATTCAACATTTTGAAAAAACTAATTTGACCAAAAAAATCATTGTATTTATTTTTACCAACCGTAATCGACAGGGCCAAGCCAAAGTAGCCCTATATATTCCCTGGGTCAGTCTTACAAACATTAGTTTTCCACTAATCGGGTCCGCAGTGTGTGCGGCACGGTGGCTGAGTGGATAGCACTCTCGCTTCTTGACACGAAGGTCCTGGGTTTTAATCCCGGTCGGAACAGGGCCTTTCTGAGTGGAATTTGCATGTTCTCTGTGTCTGCATAGGTTTCCTCCAGGTGCTCCGGTTTCCCCTGTCTGGTCTGTAAAATGCGCTATATAAATAAACATCGTGATGGTTTAATGTGGGGGCTAATTTAAACTCAAAATAGTAAGTTATTGTAGGGGACAGTAATCTGAACTTAAAAAAGTTAGATTTTACAGACTTGAAATTTCCAGTAACTTGAATTTAAAAACTTAGTTGGCAGAACTTGGAAAACTTAGCTGACACAACTTAGTGTAGTTCTTCAAAACGTGAAGAATTAAGTTAATGCCTTCAACTCAAAAATCCTTTGCAGCTGGTTGCTTTGAAATTTTGAGTTGAATTAACTTTTTATTTTTTACAGTGTATATGTTCTAGACCAGGGGTGTCAAAACTTTATTTAGTTACAGGGCCACTTAAGATTATCAAAATTGTCCAGGGATCAATCGACTGGGTTCAGGCTGTTTTGAGCCCGAGGTATATGACATATCTACATTGGTTCACATTTGATGGAGCTAAAGTTGGCTGAATGACAAATGTTTACTCAGGCCTGTGAGACAGGCCTCCTCTCTGACAATGTTTAAAACCAGGTTAAAGACAGTTCTGTTTAACTGTGCATACAACTGAGGGATTGTATATTTTTATCTTTCTTTTTAATGTTCTGTGATTATTTATGATTTTAATGCTTTCTTATTTTGTTCAGTACTTTGAATTGCCTTGTGTATGAATTGTGCTACATAAATAAACTTGCCTTGCCTTGCCTTACTCACTTAGCTACATTTGCGCTACAGAATAAAAAGGAAAATTTAGTACAGTCAAACAAAGTCAGCAACTGGATAAACTATTACAAGTTGACAGAGCTTTGGTTGGCTAAATGACACTTTGAACTTGCGGCAGAGGCAGAGGGACACATAAATGACACAGAGGGCCACAATTGGTCTCTGGGCCCTAGTTTGGACTGTTGTCAACTCAAACCTCCACAGGCCTTAGTGCAGACGCTGTGGCGGTTCTAACAGGAGGCCGGCGTGTGAAGGAAAGTCATTGAAGCCTGAGACAACATCAGCTATTTGTGTTCTTCTCATGTGGTAATGACACTTAATACTGGGCTTAATGAGCGGCTGGATCACATGAATTACAACAGAGCTTAAGTGTGTGTGTGTGTGTGTGTGTGCACTTGTTTTCAACTCCTGGTGGGTTCCATAACCTGAGATTCCACTCACGTCATGGGGACTGGTTTTATGTGGTGGGGCCCGAACACCGGACCCCACTGGTCCAAGCTTAATAATCAATGGGTAATGCTTTTCTAACGGTCCTTATGCAGTCTCTGTAAAAATATGGAAAGGACCCCTGGAGGTTTACTTTCCTGAAAAAAGTGTGTTATGTGTCGGAACCCTGGTGGTGGGTTGCGGGATATCAAGGAGGGGCACACTGGGGCAATTTCAGTCCAGCAGGCTGGAGCCAATCATGGAGCAGCACAACAGAGGAAATCAGGTGTCAGGCTAGAAAAAGGTGCAAGTGTGTGGTTCATTAGGCTGCAAGAAATCATGGAGGAGCACACTGAAGCGCACGCTTACAAACCACTGGTAAGTGCTGACTACAAGTCATGACTTCAAATTGTTATATAGAATGATTACAAATTATTTGTTGTTTGTGCAGCTTAGTCAAGAGTCCCTAATTGATGAAGTCGACTCAGATTCTGACGATTTAACTGTCAAGAAGAAACCTGTAAAAAAGTATGGAAAAAGAAAAATCAAAAACACTTTTCTTCAAGACTCGGAAAGTGACGAACCAAAGGCAAATAAGATTGTTATCATGCAGCTGCAAAAGAAGAAAAATGGGGGGCGAGTTTACGGCAAGAGACACTTCTGCCTCTACTGTTCAATGTCCTGCCACAAAATGTCCCGTCATTTGACTAGAAAACATGGAAATGAAAGTGACGTAGCCAGAGCATTGGCTCTACCTGTGAAATCTAAAGCACGTAAACTTCAGTTTGATTTGATCAGGAATAGTGGAAACCGTGAGCACAATTTTGAGGTTTTAAAGGCCGGCATTGGAACTTTAGTCCCAGCTAAACAGCCAAATTGCCCAGTTAAATCCAGTGAGTTTTTGCACTGTATAGACTGTGGGGCATTGCTTAAGCGAAAGTCGCTGTGGAGGCATGTGGCCAGGTGCCGGCTTTCACAGAAAGATGCCCAGGCTAAACCAGGTAGAAGTAGGGTCCAGTCCCTCTGCTCCCTAGCCCAGCCTGTACCGGAGGGCATCAGCAAAAAGCTGTGGTCTTTAATTTCGGCAATGCATCAGGATGAGGTCACGGGTGTTGTCAAAGCAGAAAAGGGGATTCTGAGACTCGGAGAGCACCTGTACTTAAAACACGGGCATGATAAGACTAAGCATGATTACATTAGGCAGAAAATGAGAGAAGTCGGTAGGTTAATTAACGAAGCAAAAACTGCAGGGAAACTGAAAACAATTAAGGATTTCTTTATCCCTTCCAACTTTAACCATGTGATTGATGCAGTCAGGTCTGTGGCTGGATATGATGAGGAAACAAATCAATACAAGACTCCATCCTTGGCCCTCAAACTCGGCCATAGCCTCAGAAAGCTAGCAGATATTCTTGAATGTGACTCAAAAATGGAGCATTGTGTTGATGAACTATTTATTAAAAACCTCCAACGAAGCCGGCTGCTTTTTGAGAAGAGGTGGGACGTCTGTGTTTCTTCTGCTGCCCTACAGACCCTCCGGCAAGCCAAGTGGAACACTCCGGACCTGCTCCCTCTGACTGAGGACGTTAGAGCCATGCATGCACATATTGAGGTATGTCGACCTGAATATGTGCAAACCCTAATAAGTGAGCCAACGTCTAAGCATTGGTCTAAACTGGCAGTTTTGACTCTTTGTGAGGTCATTATTTTCAATCGAAGAAGGGAAGGTGAGGTTTCAAAGATGCCACTGACAGCCTTTACCTTAAGAAGTAAGACTGGGATCCATTCTGACATTGCTCTGGGACTGTCCCAACTTGAGAAAAAGCTGTGTCAGCATTTTCAACGCATTGAAATTAAAGGGAAAAGAAGTCGGAAAGTGCCGGTTCTTTTGACTCCTGAAATGATTGCTTCGATGGAGGTGCTGGTGGAGAACAGAAGGGCCTGTTCCATCTCTGACCATAACCCATACTTCTTTTCCCGCCCGGGCGCAGACACCCACATCAGGGGATCAGACTCCCTACGCCAGGTAGCCAAAGAATGTGGTGCGGTGCATCCAGAGATGCTATCCTCAACCAAACTTAGAAAGCACATAGCTACTATGTCTACAGTTCTCAATATGAAAGAGAATGAGATGGACATAACTTCCTCGGCCATGACATTCGCATCCACAGGCAATATTACAGACTACCAGAGGGGACACTGGAGCTGGCCAAAATCAGCAAAGTGTTGATGGCCATGGAGCAGGGAAGAGTGACGGAATTCGAAGGAAAGAGCCTCGACCAGATACAAATTGAGCCTGAAGGTAATTCTTGATATTATTAAAATATGTATGATTTTTTTCCCCTAAAGGCCACTTGTATTTTTATTTTCTGTGCTACAGGGAGAGCAGTAGAGATCCTCTCACAAACGGACGGGCTAAAAGAAACTTCAAGCGGAGAACCTTCAACCATTCATCCAGATGCACCCCGTGGTAGTGGCAGTGCCCCTTCTGGTAAGTGTACCAGGTGGGGGATTACAGCCAGGCTGCTTGGTCCTAACCCTGGGAGTGTATATTGCTAATATATTTTTATTTCTCTCCCTAGAACGTGTAAGAAAGCCATGGTCTGCATCTGAGGTGAAGGCTGTGGAGAAGACCCTGACACCTTTCATACAGACTGGAAAAGTCCCTGGGAAGTCTCACTGCCTGGCCTGCATTAATGCCTCACCAGATGACCTTAGACATCGGACATGGAGTGGCATTAAATTCTATGTCAAAAATAGAATCACTGCAATTCGAAAAAAAAATCTAAAATAAAATTCCTTTAAAATAGTTGTTTGGTTTCTATTGACTGTTTTGTATTACTTAAAGTAGTCCCAGTAAAAAAAGATTATGTCTATGGGTCCCATTCTGAACGGCCCTGTCAAAGAGACCCACCAGGTAACAAAAACGTGTATGTGTGTGTGTGTGTGTGTGTGTGCGTGAGTGTGTGTATGTGCGTGAGTGCGCATATTTTTATAATGCACGTGTGTGTGAGTGCTTGTGCATGACTGCTTATGTTTATATGTGTGTGTGTTCCCGTGTGTCTGTGCGTACGTGTATGTGTGTGCGTGCATGACTGGTTGTTCTTATGTGTGTTCTCGTGTCTATATGTGTGTGCATATATGTTTATTTGTCTGTGCACATGCATGTGTGTGTGTCTGCGCATGACTGTTTATGTTTACAGTATATGCATGTGTTCCCGTGTGTGCGTACATGCAACTGTGTGTCTGCGCATGACTGTTTATGTTTATATGCATGTGTTCCCACGTGTGTGCGTGTGTGTGTGTATATGTGTATATGTCTGTTTATATGTCTGTGTGCATGCGTGTGTGTGTCTATGCATGACTGCTTTTGTTTGTGTGTGTGTTCCTATGTGTGCGTTTGCGTGTGTTCCCATGTGTGTGTATCTGTGTGTGTGGGTGTTTGAGTCTATCTGTGTGAGAATGAGAGAGAGATAGCTGTTTTTTTAAGTCTTGTCGATTTCATCAAGTTTGGCCAAAGCTCAAGTAGAGCCGTTCCCAGAGCGTTTAATTGATTCCAGTAAAACAAACTGTCCAATTGTGATAATGAAATGAGCAAATCCTCTTTTCTAATCTGATTGAGAACACATCTGGCTCAATTATAAGAATATTACAAAGTCATTCAACACCGTGAGCAGCACCTTATGTGGCAAAGACTGAAGTAAAAAGAGGAAACTCAACAATAACTGTGTAATTATCACAGACAAGAGTTTGGAGGAATTGTTTTGCATGTTCTTGCTGTAACCCTGGACCTATTCAGATGTGATCAAAACATATACAATGATGAACACGTCTGTAAGTGTGTTTTTGTGTTAGCTTTCGCACATCTCAGGGTTCCCCAAACAGTCAGGTCTGAAAGTTAAAAAATAGACCCGAAGGAAGTCACAGAAAACATCATGGTGGGTCTGTCTGCGTCTTTCAGGAGCAAAATCATGGACATACATGTACATACTAGGGATGTAAAAAACTATGAATTTTCATGACCGACCACCGAGCCTCATTAACCGGTTGAAACCGGTTAACCGCGTAGTTTAAAATAGTCCACGTTCTTTGAAATAACAGCCATTTCGAGCCGCGTACTTTTCATAAGTGCAGCTCTGCGTTCTACTGGATCAGAGTTGAGACAGCGGCGCCCAAACCCGCAACAGCTCCGGCACCTTTGCGCACAGAGAACTGCTTTTTTAATCTTCCCATTCTGCTGTGCTGCGGGTTAATACCAAAACTTTCTAGCAGCAAACGACGGCTCGTTCACATGGTCAGAGCAGCGAGTGACGAGCCGCGTCTCACAGGTCTTCACAAAAGTTTAAATACAAGTGATGTGTGTGGAGCTGATCCCGAGGACCATAAACACAAACATGTCCCATGTGGTTTGACTGGAGCCGCGTATTTGCGCGAATCCTTTGGGCTCCGTGACACAGAGGAGCGCGACAGATTGGTATGTGTGTGTGTATGTGTGTGTGTATGTATGTGTGTATGTATGTGTGTGTGTATGTATGTGTGTGTGTGTGTGTGTAAATGTAAGCTCCAATGTAGTTCTGACCCGCGCCAGTGTGCAACTTTGACGGTAACAGAGGGGAGAGATGATGCGTGTGGATGTTACGTATGGAGAGGGGGAAAGGGTGTGTGTGTGTGTGTGTGTGTGCGTGTATGCGCGCGTGCGCGTGTGTGCATATGTGGCTCGTGCGGCGTGAGAGTCGTCCCGGCGTTTATAATACATTGGCGCACACAGCTAGATACGGACCCGCTCGTCACACCGTGCAAATAGGGCTTAAAATAGCGTTATTAAGAGACCTCCCCTCTCCCCTTTTTCTCTTTTTTTAACCGACAGCTTTGACCGGTTAACGCTGTGACGGTCAACCACCGGTTAAACGGTCGCCGATTTACATCCCTAGTACATACAGCGTGCCGAAGAAGATAAGAGGGCAATTTGAGCTGGTTTCTCCAATAAACTGCAGGAAGAAGGGGGCGGGTCGTATCAGGTCTTGAATATGTGTCTCTTAAAGGCACACCGTGTAACTCTTGGCCACTAGGGGCGCTAGACCTGCAACTTTCACGTTTAGCGCCCCTAGTGGCCACAAGCAACTCAGCACTGTCGCAAAAGTCAACAAACAGTCAGCCGGTGTCTTTTGAGTGTGTATTCAGACAGCATGCACTGGTGTGTGTGTTCAAACTGTAGAGACATGCCTACAGATATTGAGAGACTCTGCTGTGGTCAGCCTCCAGACCGCTGCATTAGTAATCTACCACACATGGACTTCTATATCCTGGATGAGGGAGTTCTGCGTCTAGCTCGTGCTGCGTGGAATGACATCTTTGCAGTCGATGACATCCAGGAACCAGGTGAAGAGCAGCGCTCATACAGACATGCAGCTTACAGCACGATCCCTTTCGCGTTTCCTCTTTTTAGCCTCCTCCGAAGGTTTAAAATTTTTCCTTGCCTCAGCCATGACCAGGAGTCGAGCAGGTGAAAAATGAGTAGCAAAAGCCTTAGCTCCATGAGTATATCAGCGCCTGTAGCCGTAAAGTAAGTCTTTCTTCCAAGTCACGTGACCTGGTGGCAGACGGTCCGTCTGCTCGAAACTTACATGGGCGGTATTTCAAGAGGGCAGCCCCGCTCGGAGCATTGCAAGTGTCAAGCGCTGTATATTGGCCCAAGTATTCATATAAAATAACTCATATGTGTCAACTCTTTAGGTCACAAAGTCCGCGGTGTGCCTTTAAAATACAACAAAAACAATCTCCTCCAATACTTTTTGTTGTCCTATACAAGCCACCGCAGTCATGTCACAGTTTTATTGATAATTTTACAGAGTTGCTTTCAGTTGTATGCACAGATTTTGATAGTTTAGTTATTACAGGTGATTTTAATATTCATGTGGATAATGTTGATGACAGAAATGCTAAAGAGCTGAGTTCTGTTCTTGAATCTTTTGGTCTCACTCAGCATGTGAGTGGCCCCACCCACAGCAGAGGGCACACTCTAGACCTGTTAGTTACAAAGGGGGTGAACATTTCTAATGTAAACGTGGTCGATGTTGCGCTTTCGGATCATTTTTGTATATTTTTTGACATGTGTTTCACTAACAAACCACCAGTGGACTCTGCAACTGTACGAAGAAGACACATAAATGAAAATACGGGTGAACTATTTATGGGAATGATAAACTTTGAAAATGCATCGTATTCTACTGTAGATGAACTGTTTAACTCTGTCACCTCTAGTGTTTTGAAAGTTCTGGACACCATCGCTCCTGTGAAGGTTAAAATAGTGAAAAATAAGCAGAAGGCGCCGTGGGCAAAAGCAGACTCGGTCAGGGCACAAAAGAGAGAGTGCCGGAGGGCCGAGCGGAAGTGGCGCAAGTCCAACCTCCAGGTTGATTACAAGATCTTCAAAGATAAGTTGTGCGAGTTTAACCAGGTGCTACGTAGTACGAGAGAAAGGTATTTTTCTGAAATGATTGAAGGCTGCAGCAACAATCTGCGTGTTCTGTTTTCAACAGTTAATAGATTAACAAACCCCCCTGTTCAAATGCCATTAGAGCTAACTTCCAAACGTAAATGTAATGAGTTTGCACATTTTTTCAATGACAAGGTTCAAGGCATCAAAAACGCCATTGTCTCCAATCCACAAATAACCATCCAACAGCCAGAAAGGCTCTTTGAGCTAACTTACTTTGCACCTGTAAATGATAAAACTGTCCAAGAGATAATCTCCAGTTTGAGCTCCTCCACATGCAGCCTGGATGAACTACCCACTAGATTTCTAAAGTCTGTTCTGAGGAGTCTGTTACCTTCACTCACACAGATAGTAAACATGTCCCTTAATTCTGGAATATTCCCAAAGGCCCTGAAAACTGCAGTCATCAGGCCCCTGCTAAAAAAGAGCAGTCTGGATGCTACGGTACTTAACAACTATCGTCCCATCTCAAATCTGCCATTTATGGGGAAAGTCCTTGAAAAAGTTGTCTACCTACAGCTTACTAGATTTCTTATAATCAACAATTCATTTGATATGTTTCAGTCCGGCTTTAGACCCCACCACAGCACTGAGACTGCTCTCGTCAAGGTTACAAATGATATCCGGCTGAACACTGACGCAGGCAAAGTCTCAATCCTAATCCTGTTAGATCTGAGTGCTGCCTTTGACACTGTCGACCATGAGATCCTCTTACAGAGACTAGAGGACTGGGTTGGCGTCGCTGGCACCGCCCTAAGTTGGTTTAGGTCTTACCTTGAAGACAGGAAGTACTTTGTGGAGATTGGAAACTGTGTCTCAGATCATATGGCCCTGACCTGTGGAGTCCCACAGGGGTCGATCCTGGGACCTCTTCTGTTCAATCTCTACATGCTGCCGTTAGGTCAGTTAATACGCAGAAACAAAGTGTCCTATCACAACTATGCAGACGACACTCAGATCTATGTCTCACTGACTGCAGGAGAACATGGACCAGTGGACTCACTCCTTCACTGTATCCAACAGATCAGTGAGTGGATGCAAAACAACTTCCTTCAGCTAAACGCAGACAAAACTGAAATGATTGTCTTTGGTCCCCAGAAACAAAGAGAGAGCGTCATCTGTCATCTACAGTCTCTCTCCCTAAAACCTTCAAACAAGGTCAGAAATCTAGGGGTAATACTGGACTCAGACTTAAATTTTAATAGCCACATCAAATCAGTAACATCAGCAGCTTTTTACCATCTAAAAAACATTGCCAGGATCAAAAACATAGTGTCTAAAGCAGACCTGGAGATTCTTATCCATGCATTTGTCTCCAGTAGGTTAGACTACTGCAATGGCCTGCTCACAGGTCTGTCCAAACAGGCTGTAAAACAGCTGCAGTACATTCAAAATGCAGCAGCTCGAGTCCTGACTAGAACCAGGAAGTACGACCATATTAGTCCAGTCCTCAGGTCCCTGCACTGGCTTCCTGTGGCTCAGAGAATAGACTTTAAAACAGCTCTGCTTGTGTACAAGTCTCTCCATGGCCTCGCACCAAAATATATCAGTGACATGTTAGTCCCATATTAACCAGCCCGGACTCTGAGGAGCACAGGGACTGGACTCCTGTTAGTGCCCAGAGTCAGAACTAAACATGGGGAGGCTGCTTTTCAGATTCATGCTGCTAAAATCTGGAACAATCTTCCTGAAGATGTGAGACAGGCCTCCTCTCTGACAATGTTTAAAGCCAAGTTAAAAACGGTGCTGTTTAGCTGTGCATACAACTGAGGGATTTTATATTTTTATCTTTCGTTTTAATGTTCTGTGATTATTTATGATTTTAATGCTATCTTGTTCAGCACTTTGAGTTGCCTTGTGTATGAATTGTGCTATACAAATAAACTTGCCTTGCCTTGCCTTGCCTTCTCCTCCGTCTCGCCAGACCTAAACAGAAATCATTCACACACACTACCCCTCCCTAATTCTATAGAAATATTACTTCCTTGAGATAAGGCAGGAGACTCTCAAGGCTGTCCCTCCAGATTCTGGGTCCATCTCCTTCTCCAAACAACGGAAAGGATTAGCAGAATCTAGGAATGCAGATCTTGGCCCCCCCCAGATTAACTATCATTAACTCATATTCTGCACTTTGGACTACAAAGAGAGAAGGGGAGACCAGGTCTTTTTTCTTAGGAAAGAGACAGAGTTCAAATCAGGGTCAGTCAAATTCACATCTGCTTTTTAGGGTTAGGGTTAGGGTTCTATATTTAATACAACAAGTACCTTTTTTGCAAATGTATTCCAATGTAGTTTTTATACTGCACATGGCTAATAAAATGAATCTGAATCTGAATCTGTATCTTGCTGGTCTATTTAAACCTCATGTTCCTTCAGTCCCTGCTTCGTCATTGTCATTCCACGTCTGTTCTAGTTCTCGTCAGTCTTTGTTTGGTGACTTTTTATGTTTACTCTGGATTTTTATTATTTTTTGCTTTTTATTAAACCTTTTTATTTTTTACAGTTCTGCACTTTGGGCTCATTTGCTTTTGCCAATGTGACAAGACCTGTTCCATCCCTCCCTGGTGTTATATAAGAAACTTCTGCAATAATGAGAGAACGACAGGTCGCCAGCACTGTCCAAGTCTGATGTCCCTGAGCTACTTGTTCCATCTTACTTCTCACAGTCCAACCACTCATGAGCATTTTGGGTTCGGGTCAGGACCATGACTTCAATGTTCTTACTGGTTGAACCATTGGAAACACAAATGTTGAGCTGATTCACATAAGTAAGTAAGTTGGTAAACTTTATTTATATAGCGCCTTTCACAGACCAGAGTCACAAAGCGGTTTACGATTGTGGGCACTTTTCCTCTCACTCCACACTGAGATGGGAGCACAGTCGCCAATACAGGAAGCGCATGCCAGACCTATTGTACATGTTTTTAGTGGCAGGGGAAACCGGAGGAAACCTACACAGACACGGGGAGAACATGAAAAGGCCCTGTTCCGACTGGGATTCAAACCCAGGACCTTTTTGCTGAGAAGCGAGAGTGTTATCCACTCTCTGTGCCGCCCACATGATGTCATATTTATATTTTTGTGTTTTTAACCTAAAGCCATTATTGACTCATGGATGCAAAGATCTCAGCTCCCTTTTCCATCACTGACAGTAATTTTTTTTCTCAAACATTCACTTTACCCTGTGGTTGTGAGCTGCCACTGTGGTTTAGCCTGCCCACAGTTGCCCTGGGGCAGACTTATGGATGTGAGGCTGCCTTACAATACATTGCGGCACGATGGATAGCACTCTCGCTTCTCAGTAAGAAGGTCCTGGGTCCGAATCCCTGTTGAAACTGAGCCTTTCTGAGTCGATTTTGCATGTTCTCTATGTGTCTGCGTAGGCTAACACCAGGCGCTCCTTTTTCCCCCTACGACTAAAAACATGCACAAAAGGTAAAATCCTCCAGCTCTGGTCCTGACCGAGCCGAACATCAACTTCTGGAGATGGGTTCCCGGGCGCCGTTACGGCGACCACGGCTCCTGATAGACGCCCTATAGAGGCATCAGGACAGGGTCAAATGCAGAGGATGAATTACCCTATACAGGGAAAAATAAACCGCACTTTTACCTTATTCAAGTGGCCTAGTCAAAATCCCACCCCCACCAATCATTCTCCCCCCAGATTCAGGTTTTGGGTGATGCGTAAACCAGAGTCTTGAGGAAATCCACCCTGAGAAAAGGAGACTGCACTTTTGTCATTCCAACAAGATTAATGCTAAAACATGATTCATAGGTTTGTTGTTTTTTATGTTGTTTTTCGGAGTGAAAACTTTCTTCCTGACATCCATCCAGAACAACGGTGACAGTTTAGCAGCTGTACAATGTTCACGGAGCGCGTTCTTTCAAACCTATGACACATTCTCCTCCAATTCAAGGCACTTCAAAATGTAAAGGTGAAAGTCATTAAAGGTTTCATGCCGCGCTAATTTTAAACTACTGGAAATCATATACATGTGCTTCCCTTTTTGAATGTAATACTATACTTCTTTGATACTTCAGACACTCTGAAAGGCAAAATGAATGGCACTCAATCATGTAAAAGATCAACATTTTCTGTATTAACACTTCTGGACTTTATGCAAAGGTTAATGCATAAAGTGCCCATGTAGATATGAGGTGCAGAGGTGAAAATGCAGTTGAGCAGTGGTCCCCAACCATTTTAGTACCAAGGACCGACTGGTGTGTGCATGTGGTTGTGTGTTGTGTTGCTTGAGTGAGAGTGTGTCTGCTTCGTCTAGCCTCTTTTTCAAACGGTTTGAATTTGTGCTTACTTCATCCATATTTTCATTGACGTGTTCAACTCTTTTACCCATGCATGCAAGTAATAGTTACATAGGGTTTTTGCATAGAAATAAATATAAACATAAATGGGAAAAATACATGTTTCAACTCAAAAGATTTTTGTGACATCTAAAAAATGTAATTGGTCTGTGCAATAGTTTTCCATCCATCCATCCATTTTCTTCCCCTTAATCCATTTCTGGTTTGGGGGGGTGGCAATCAGAGATGCCACCCAAGTCTCATAGCACCAGCCCCTCACTGACCCTCTGCAGGTGGTGAGTCCACAGGAGGACGGCTGCTCTCTGAGTGTGAGCATAGCCTTGATCTTCCAGTGGGGGGCTTTTGGGCAAAGTGGGGTTAAGTGTCTTGCCCAAGGACACAACGACAGCAGTCATCAGTGGGAGTCGATTGAGAAGGTGCAGAGGTGGGAATTGAGCCCACGACCTTCTGGCCTTAAGGCCAGTGCTCTACCAACTGAGCTACTGTCGCCCCATAAAACATAGCACCATTTCCCTTAATTATTATCCATTATAAGCAAATGTAGTAGTAGTAGTAGTAATCTTTATTTATATACCGCCTTTTCACTGCAGATCTGAGTCTCAAAGCGGTTTACAATTGTTAATTATGGGCAATTGTCTCTCACTCCACACAGAGATGGGAGCGGGGTTGCCAGTACAGGAGGCGCATGCCAGACATGCCTATTGGACATATTTTTAGTGGTAGGGGAAACCGGAAAACCCGGAGGAAACCTACGCAGACACGGGGAGAACATGCAAACTCCACTCAGAAAGGCCCTGGTCCGACCGGGATTCGAACCCAGGACCTTCTTGCTGAGAGGCGAGAGTGCTATCCACTCAGCCACCGTGCCGCCCGGTGTGTATTGCATTTGCAGCATTGAATACAGAGTCCATAAACTTTCTCTCTCTTGTTCTTTTCTTTTGCAGCATTTTTTCTTCCAAACAACTTTTGCCCTTACCCCAATAATAACATTGTAAAGGAAAAATGAAATAATTATGTAGCTGAGGTAATTTCGCTTTTAGTCCATTTATGGTTCATTCACACTTCATTCATATATTTTGATTTTGTCATTTTCAAGCCCAGTCTTTGCGGTTTTGTTCATAAGATGTTCCTTTTCCTAATGTTTCAGGTAATCGTAATGGTCAAAAATAGGGATATTATCAAAAACTCATGACCATAGGCCAAGAACAAACCTGTTTTGCCTGGAAAATTCCAAAGTACATGTTTAGGTAACAGGCAGTAATATGATGACATTTTGTATATATGTGTATTCCTGTATGATATTAAAACCTCATAGATTGTCTTATGCTCTAACTATAACAGAAAGTATGTGCTATGACGAATATACAGTACCATTCAAAAATATTTGCCCAAAAATTTTATTCTTTTCACCTGCTGTCTTGCATTAAACTCCGGCATAAACACTTTGTGCTGAGTTGACTTTGCTTCTAGTGATGAATTTCTTAATTTTATTTCTTTTTCATGTCAGTTATTCTCCTAAAATAAATGAAAGCGTTGCTGAACAGAGCCGTGTGATCATTTCCCTTCTCCAGAGGCTGCGGGCTTCTCTGTTCTGCTGTAGACACTTGTATCGTGAATGTTCAACGCGGTCAGCAGTTTTCTTTCATGCTGTTCTGTGGGAGTGCTCTCGCCCCGGGGCCAGTCCCTCCTCTCAGCCCTGTGACATTACACTGTGGGCTGCAGAGATAAACCCGACATGCCACGGCCACAGGACCAGCAGCAGAAACAGCCACGTAGGCATTTAAAGGTGAAATATTATACTTGGGAATGCACAAACCAGCGTTGCCATGTCCTAAACAGATCCTGACAGTTTGACTTTGAATAGTTGCTGATAATAACAATGCATCGGTTTTATATATCGCGCTTCAGGACACGTTTCACATTCTCATTCTTTCACTCTATACACAGTGGTGATAAACTATTATTATAGCCACAGCTGCCCTGGGGCACACTGACAGAAGCAAGGCAACCCCTCCCACCACCACCACCGACCATTCACGCACACATCAGATTCATTTTAGGTAATGAGGTTGAAGTGTCTTGCCTATGGACACAACCACAGACTGGCACTTTACAGCCACAGCCCCCCCACGGCGGCACCTGGTGTTCCCAGAGGTCTCCCATCATAGTGCTAACTAGGCCCTGACCTGCTTAGCTTCAGCAGTCTGAGATCTGGCTTTTACATGCAGGAATGGCCACCTACCTGATACCACAACGGTTGGACAGTAGCGTCACTGACTGGTTAGCACTTTCACTTCTCAGCAAGAAGATCCTGGGTTTGATTTTAC
Source organism: Knipowitschia caucasica (assembly GCA_964034765.1). Lineage (NCBI taxonomy): Eukaryota > Metazoa > Chordata > Actinopteri > Gobiiformes > Gobiidae > Knipowitschia > Knipowitschia caucasica. The sequence continues at coordinate 23,493,689 of OZ035832.1, read as the reverse complement.
CTCCAGACAGGGCCTTTCTATAGGTGGAGTTAGCATGTTTCCTCCAGGTGCTCCCAGTTTCACTTACCACTGTATGTAAAATCCCCATGTTACAGATTTGATCCGTTACTGAACCTAGTGGAGTGGAGTCTCCAATATTTAATACAGTTTTGGGATATTCCAGGCAAAACAGGTTTGTTTTTAACCTATGGTCATGACTATTCGATAATGTCCCTGTTTTTGACCAATATGATTACCTGAAACATTAGAAAAAGGAAAATTTTATGAACAAAACCGCAAAGACTGGGCTTGAAAATGAGCAAAACAAAATATATGAATGAAGTGTGAATGAACCATAATTGGACTGAAAGCTAAATAATGTCAGCAACATAATTATTTCATTTTTCCCCTTTTTACAATATTATTATTCCTCAGCCTCCACAACCAGCGGACCTTTTTTAATTAAATAACCACACAAATTAAAATAATTTATAAATTTCTGTTTTGTTTGTGTGATATTGACAATCTCACATCTGATTTCACAGCAAAAGAAATTACATGTTATATATTACTGGGTATTTACTTGTTACGACCCCGGCTCATGAGGCCGCAACAAAGAAGGTGGGCAGGACACACACGGAGTTTAAGCCCGTGCTGGGCGTTTATTTCTCAAAAATTAGAGCGTCTGCATGTCATCAGTGTACGTGGATCATGTGCTGTGGGTGCAAACGGGTGTAGTGCGAATGAGTATCAGTTTGACAACGGGCGTAATGCATGTGTGGTGCTGAGGTGCGTGGGTGCAAAAAGAGAAACAAATAATAAAGATTAGCGTGGCGATGGCGTTGGCGTTGGCTGGACCCAGGATGGTGGATGATAACCGTCAAAGGCAGCAGCCCGGGCCTCCGGCGTAAACCCAGGAGCCGCAGATGAGAGAGACCGAGTGAGCGCAGCGGATGCCCCTTTATAGCCATCCGGTCCACAGCTCCAAGGATTCCCGGGCGCCTCCTACTGTCCACACCTTTTAAGACAGCCACAACAGTAAACTGCCACAACACCAGTAGAGGGGCCGTCACACCCCCCCCCTTAAGGAGCAGGTCCCCGCGGAACCCTGCGACAACCTGCAAGGCTCACCTTTTGTCGTTACCACACCCAGTGCAGCAAACCCAGCCACCAACAAACTTTTTTTTTCCCTTGTGGCCATATGGAAATGTTCAGGCCCAGAGAGGAGCATCCGTGTCCAGATCCGCCCCTCCTCAGACCACTCCTCAGCCTGGCAACTGGTGCACACAGAAGCGATTTAAGGACAGAAGAAGCGAAAAAGAGGGGAGGGGAAAACAAAACACAAACAAAACTAACACACCGGGGCGCGCGACAACGCGTCAGCTACCACATTTTCCTTCCCCCTAATATAGCGAATGTCAAGACTGTATGACTGCAAGAAGAGCGACCAGCGGACCAGACGCTGATTAGGACATTTTAGCGACGACAAAAAGGTAAGCGGATTATGGTCTGTATGCACCACAACGTTTGCGCTGCCACATACGTAAACGTCGAAATGCTGCAAAGCCAAAATTAAAGCCAACGTTTCCTTCTCAATAACTGAGTAATTCAACTGATGGCGATTAAATTTCTTTGAGAAGTAACTGACCGGCCTACAGATGCCCAACTCATCCGCCTGTGTAAGCACAGCCCCAGCTCCCACATGGCTCGCATCCACATACAGCTGGAAGGCCTGGTTAAGGCGCGGCGCCGCCAACACAGGAGCAGCACAGAGGAGTCTTTTCACCCGGTCGAACGCCTGCTGACAAATAGGAGACCAGATGAACTTCACATCCTTGCGCAGTAAGGTAGTTAAAGGCGCTACAACGGAGGAAAAGTTTTGACAGAAACATCTGTAATACCCCACAAGGCCCAGAAACCGCATAAGCTCCTTCTTGGTAATCGGAATGGGAAACTGCTCCACCGCTTGGACCTTAGCTGCCACAGGTCGAACTTCCCCCTGGCCCACCACGCGACCCAGGTACGTAACGGTCGCCTTCGCGAACTCACACTTGGCGAGGTTAACCGTCAACCCTGCCCCGGCCAAACGCGCGAAAAGCTCCTCAATGCGCTCCAAGTGGTCCCCCCATGTGTCAGAGTACACTACCACGTCGTCCAAATAAACGGCACAACCCAGCATATCACCAACCACCCGGCCCATCAACCGTTGGAACGTCGCCGGCGCATTCCTCAACCCAAACGGCATGACAGTGTAAGAGTACAACCCCGTAGGCGTAATAAACGCAGACACCTCACGCGCACGCTCCGTCAACGGCACCTGCCAGTACCCCTTCAGGAGGTCAAACTTACTGACAAACTTGGCTGAGCCCACTTGATCAACACAATCATCCATCCTAGGCAAAGGAAAACAATCCGGTTTAGTCACGGCGTTCAGCTTACGAAAATCAGAACAAAACCTAGGAGTGCCATCCGATTTAGGCACCAGAATGCACGGCGACGCCCAACTGGAAGTACTGGGCTCCGCAATCCCATTCTCCAGCATGTACTTCACTTCCGCGTCCAAATACTTGCGTTTTTCAAAATTCACCCGGTAGAAACGTTGCCTAATCGGCTGAGAGTCTCCTACATCCACATCATGCTCAATCAGATGTGTACGACCCGGCGTGTCAGAAAATAAACAGGAAAAGCGAGATAGTAATGCAGTTAGGTCCGTGTACGTCGCGGCCATTCTATTTTTGATTAGGAAAGAAAATACAAAAAACGAATATTGGCCGTTTCCCGTTTTCCGTTTTCAAAATAAAATGTAGAAAACGAGAATTTAATCAGTTTTTCGATTTTGTGTTTTAAAATTAAAAAACGGATAACGAAAAACAGGTCATAATCCGTTTTTCCATTACACATTTACACAAGAAACACCAACATCGAAAAACCACGGCAAAAATTTGATTTTCCATTCTTGATCTTATTTTGAAGCTGACCCGGAATCTGTTAACCATGCCTACCACTATGCCACTAAGCGGCCGAAGTCACTCTACTTTGTGAGAAGACGTCAGCTGTTACAGTGGCTAACTAATTTGTCTTTTTTTCTACTTTAATAAGTTTTCAAATGGCCTTAAATAGTTTCGCCGACTTTATTATAGAGAGAAGGATGAGTGGTATGGCTTGTGGTGAGATCGCCAACGCGCTAACTGCACAGTTTGGTCCAACTGTGGGTTTCTCAGAGCGAAATGTGAGAAGATGGTGCTTTGAACGTGGCCTAAATCAGGACATCTGTCCTGACAATCGGCTTGAACTTGAAGTCTCAAAAGGAATCGCAGAGGTATGTCCAGGTGTTTGGTTAATTTTACTTTTTTTTTGTCGCCGGCACAAATGTATGCTAATTATGTATAGTGGTGCAGAGGTGACTTCGTTAATAGCCTTCGGGAAAATCCACTGTTACCATGGAGATCCGCCATGTTTGCAGCTGTTGGCATATTATCCATAGACTAACAGTAGCTAAAAAGTGGAAAGAAAATCTGTGGAACAGCTACTGGTAAACACATCTATCTCACTGTGGTGTCCAGGTGTTTTAATGTGAACAATTACTCCAGTATTGTACCTTTTAAAAATCTCCATTAGTTTATTATTGCTGCTAATCCCACTATTCTTAGCGATATGACATCACATTCCTGAACTCTATAGCTGTAAACTGGACAAGAAATGCTAAAGGTAAAGCTAAAGGCTTACCTTATAATAGTCAAAACAAAATTGTTATTAACATGGTCAGCTTCAAAATAAGATCAAGAATGGAAAATCAAATTTTTGCCGTGGTTTTTCGATGTTGGTGTTTCTTGTGTAAATGTGTAATGGAAAAACGGATTATGACCTGTTTTTCGTTATCCGTTTTTTAATTTTAAAACACAAAATCGAAAAACGGATTAAATTCTCGTTTTCTACATTTTATTTTGAAAACGGAAAACGGGAAACGGCCAATATTCGTTTTTTGTATTTTCTTTCCTAATCAAAAATAGAATGGCCGCGACGTACACGGACCCAGTTAACTGTCTTGCATCGTCCTCTGGCAAATGCCCAAACAAGAAATCTAACTGACGAAGAACCTCCGAATTCCTAAGACGCCCTTGTGCGAGGGCGCTGTCCAAGGTACCAGTGACACCATCATCCCCCACAGAAAACGGTGAGCTGACCACAGTCCCCAAACCTTCAACCCCCCTGGACAGGTCTATCCACAGCACACGCAGCATTACCCCGACAGAGCTCAGGCCGCCCCACGTCAGCTTCCCGAACCACATACGGTTTCAACAGGTTCACATGACACAGCTGTGTCTTCTTCCTGCGCTCAGGCACGGAGATAACATAATTTTGATCAGAAGTGCGTTCAAGAACTGTATACGGACCAGTAAACTTCGCCTGAAAGGGAGAAGTCACCACAGGACATAAGGCTAACACCTGATCCCCAGGCAAAAACGTGCGCGCCTCCGACCGCCGATCGAACAGCGCCTTCATTTTTCTCTGCGCTTCAGTCAGTCTTACTTTAGCTAACTCCCGCGCCATGTACAACCGTCTCCTGAAGCCAGACACATAGTCCACTAGATTTTGCGGAGGTGCTGGCTCCTTAAACCTATCCGCCACGGTTGCCAAAGGACCTTTCACGGTGTGCGCAAAAACCAGCTCATTCGGGCAAAACCCTGTGCTCTCCTGGGTCACCTCCCTGGCCGCCAACATCAGCCAAGGCAACCCCTCCTCCCAGTCTCCACCCAACTCTGTACAGTAAGCGCGCAACAGAGACTTAAGCGACTGATGAAAGCGTTCCAATGCCCCCTGACTCTCCGGATGGTACGCAGTCGCTTTACTGTGTCGCACTCCGAGCTGCTTAAGGACTTGGGCAAACAAATGAGATGAAAAATTAGTGCCCTGGTCCGACTGGATTACCTTGGGAATGCCAAACACCGAAATGAACTGGGTAAGTGCGCGCACCACGGCCCTGGCAGTTATTGTACGCAACGGATAAGCGGCTGGATACCGCGTCACCTGACACATTACTGTCAGCAGGTAGAAAGAGCCAGCTTTTGAACGAGGTAACGGGCCCACACAGTCGATAACTAAGTGCTCGAATGGCTCGGATGCTGCCACAATCGGACTCAACGGGAACGGCTTCAACACCTGATTAGGCTTGGCAGTTAGCTGACAAACGTGACACGTCTTAACATGAGCAGCAATATCTTTTTTAAGGCGCGGCCAAAAAAAATTTCTCAGGACCCGATCATATGTTTTCCTCACGCCAGAATGTCCGGCCTCATCATGCGCAACTTTTAACACTGCAGAACGTAACTTACTGGACACGACAATCTGAAATACCGGCTCGCCAACAGCATCGGCATGTGGCATCCATTTTCTCACCAACAACGAATTCTCAAGGAAGTACCCACATGCGGAATCCACTGCCTCGCTCGTCGGAAGCACCTGCCCAAAAAGCTCTTTTAAAGACGTGTCAGCTTGCTGCTCCGCTACCAGCTCACTACGAGGCAGAGACAAAGGAAAGTTAGACAAAGGTAGGTGCACCTTCTTACAACAAACCTCGTCCCCACCCCCCTGAGCACGCGCCATAGCCCGCGTCACGGCGCACGCTGTAAACACGTCTGGAAGCTCCTTGCCACTGGCATCTGCCTGGGATAGTGCCCATGGCGGCGGCTCCGATTCAACAGGCACAGTCAACGGGGCAGCGTCCGACCACAAACGCGCCCCCGCCAACCCGTTACCCAAAATCACCGAAACCCCCTCCATCGGCAACGCAGGACGCACAGCCAACGCAGCTTCCCCACAAAATAACTCACAATCCAGAGACACTTTACGCAACGGAACAAAGAGCACGTTCAACCCCATTCCGCGAACCGGAACACATGTACCAGTCTCCGACTCACGCGACCACGGCAACACATCGGCCCGGATGAATGAGTCAAACGCCCCCGTGTCTCTCAAGATCTTAACGCACACCTTCTGGTCACTGCCCACCAGCGAGACGTAACCCTCACGAATGAAAGGAAGGTACGAACCCAACACTTCCACCCCAACCGTCGTCACCTCCGGTTTTACAGTAACCAGGACAGGCGCAGCCAACCCCGCTCTCTTCGGATTAGCGTAACCTGACCTGTACTTATTTTTCAGCGATAGACAGTCTGCCTTTAAGTGCCCCGGCTTATTGCAGTAGTAACAAACACGATCAGCAGTTTGTCGATTAGCACTCTCAACATGACCCTCTCGTTGCCTATTCGGGCCAAACTGATGGCCCGGACGCACACGGCCTGAATACTCTTTGTGAGTAAGCACGTACTCGTCCGCCAATACAGCAGCATCCGACACATTCATAGTCTTTCGTTCATTAATATAAGTTGCAATCCTCTCCGACAAACAGTTCTTGAACTCCTCCATCAAAATTATGTCACGCAACTGATCAAAGGTTTTAACGTTCTGCGCCGCACACCACCTGTCAAACAGTGCAGTTTTCTCACGCCCAAACTCCACATAACTCTGGTGATCGGCTTTCCTGTAACGGCGGTACTTCTGGCGATAAGCCTCGGGCACCAGCTCATACGCCCGCTCTACTGCACTCTTCACCTTCTCATACAGCAAACTATCCTCAGGCGACAATGATGCATAAGCCTCCTGAGCCTTGCCCGTAAATACACATTGCAGTAGTAAAGGCCAAACATTCCGAGGCCAACCCAACGTCGTCGCCACGCGCTCAAACAAGACAAAATATTTATCCACGTCCCTTCCCGTAAACGGTGGGATTAACCGAATACATTTATTTACATCAAACTCGGCTTCAACTAGATTACTAGATGACTATACACACTCTGTGACGAATCACGCCTCCTCAAATCTGCCTCCAACACCAACTTGCGCAATTCAAAATCACGCTGCTGTTCATGTTCCCTACACTCCAAACGTCGCATCTCCAACTGCAATTCCATCTTTCGGACCTCCGCATCCGATACCGCCTCGCCCGGAGGAAGGATATCACGTTCAGCTAAACTGTCGTGTATTTGTCGTCTAATGACCTTCTTCTTGTCTTGTTTTGACACATTGATTTTATAATGCGCAGCAACCTCCAACAAATCATTTTTCGTACAGCCGTCAAGCTGACCCACCGAAGGCTCAGCCACAAAATCTCCCAAGTCAAAACCCATCCTCGGTCAAAAACCAGAAACAGCCACACACACACAAAAAAAACACCTCGGGACCATACACTGCGAGACGAAGTGTAACCACCAGTTAAAGTGCACCACGATGGCTCGAAACAACCACTGTCCCCTCTACGCTTTACCTACGCCCAAACTCACCTAACTAACTCCCCTCTAGCTCTTCACACGGTTGGGCGGTGGGTTGATTAATGCACGAAACCAGCGGACAAGCCACGGAGTGCCCCCGAGATGACTGAGTAAACAGCCAACACTAACCGCCAGCCCCGTGACACTACAAAAAAAACAAACAGGCGACGCATCATGCAGCGACACCACTAGCCTGCAGGAGACAGGGCCGTAAAACAGAACCCACATGCACAACTAGAACAAAACACTTCACTCACCTGCATGTCCCGATGAGAGGAGCAACAAAAACCTCCAAACACACGTCGTCGTGTCCTCCCACACTCCCTACACACACGCAGCACCGGCCTCCCCTCCGATGCTGACGTCACTGATCATTCACAAAAGTAGGTCAATATTCAACGCGCATGGGAACAAAAACATGAACCAAAACTTTTTTTAGACGAGCCCCCATTTGTTACGACCCCGGCTCGTGAGGCCGCAACAAAGAAGGTGGGCAGGACACACACGGAGTTTAAGCCCGTGCTGGGCGTTTATTTCTCAAAAATTAGAGCGTCTGCATGTCATCAGTGTACGTGGATCATGTGCTGTGGGTGCAAACGGGTGTAGTGCGAATGAGTATCAGTTTGACAACGGGCGTAATGCATGTGTGGTGCTGAGGTGCGTGGGTGCAAAAAGAGAAACAAATAATAAAGATTAGCGTGGCGATGGCGTTGGCGTTGGCTGGACCCAGGATGGTGGATGATAACCGTCAAAGGCAGCAGCCCGGGCCTCCGGCGTAAACCCAGGAGCCGCAGATGAGAGAGACCGAGTGAGCGCAGCGGATACCCCTTTATAGCCATCCGGTCCACAGCTCCAAGGATTCCCGGGCGCCTCCTACTGTCCACACCTTTTAAGACAGCCACAACAGTAAACTGCCACCAGTAGAGGGGCCGTCACATACTATATCAGTAAAGTCCTCTTGGATATCAAACCGAGAATACTGCTGTGTGAAACCTCTTTGCTCACCGCTGTAAATGTGTTTGTGTATAAAATAACAAATGAATGATATGTTCAGGGGCTAATAATAATCAAAAGCAAAAATCAAATTAGTTAAATGTCATGCGTCGGACCTTTGCACCTTGTCTGTATGTGTTATTGTGCAGGTCACAGAGGCCAATGGAGACACATTGATTTAGAATAAAACAGCCGGTCTCAAGTCAAACACAATTTGATTGTGTTTACAATAAGTAAAAAAATAAATATTTAGAACAGTAAAGGATTTGTACGTGCAGAAAGTTTGTCCACATGTCTTTCAAGTTGTGTGTATTTTTTAAACAGCTGAGAAAGGCCACTTCAAAAAAGAAGGTAGTTCATTATTTGTATATTGGTGTAACCTTTCGAAAATTCATATGAAACTCAGTCGGTATGAACACATTGCTCTGTACTGTAATGCTGAACAAGATCACATTATTTTGATAATTATCTTTGGGTGTTTTCTTTCTCAAACTGTGAAGCATTTGGAGACAAGCACTAGTTAGACCCGCCCATGCTCACTCCGGAGCTTCTTGGTTGGTCTACCTATTCTCCTCCAGCCAAACTTACTTGTTCACCGCAAAAAACTTGATAAAAAATCTTGTTTTAAGGAAGTCAAAATGTGTTCAAATTAAAGCTGCACTAACTGACTTTGTGAAATGTTCGAATGAGAACGCTGAGCTCGCGCTCTCAGCTCGCCCTCCCCGCACGGAGGTTTCGCCCCCTCAGCCTCTGCTCATGCTAACGGTATACAGAGCTCACGTCTCACAATGTGGACACATTTGAACGTGGATGGCGTGAAAATAGAATGATTGAACCGGGAAGCGCAGAGGAACGAGACTTTCTTTTGGACGGCTATTTCACTGTGTAAGCAGTAACAAAGACACGGGAAGCTTCAGGTTAGCCTTCGCCGCTTGTTTACCTCAGCTGTCTGTGCTAACCAGAGACCTGTGGCTTTTCTCAAGAAAGTGGGGGCCAGTGGTCCGCTGTGATTGGTCACAATCGGGACCCAAAACACATTCTCTTCCTTGTTTCACGAAAACTCAATCTAAAATTAACTGACACGCCAGCCCAAATCTGATATGGATTGAATTTCCGTAATAAATACAAAAATATAGTCAGTTGCAGCTTTAAGTTATATTTTGCCCAATTCAAACATTTTATGATTTATTTTTAATCACTTTTTGCAGTGTAATACTTGAGCGCCCCATGGTCAGAAATTAAATAACATTTGTTGCTGATATCACCTTTAAAGGAAAAGAAAAGGCGACCCCTTAGAGATAGGTTGAGGAGCTCAGGGGGATTGTCAGAGAAGAGCCGCTGCTGCTCCATGTCGAGAGGAACCAGCTGAGGTGTTTAGAGGTCCTCTGTGAAGACCATGGGTACATCTTAGGATTCTCTGCATAAACTGGAGGAATAGCTAGGAGCCGAGGGGGAGGAAAGAAATTCACATAGGCGGATTGTGGTCAGTTTATGTGAATAATCCTGTGAGTGATTTGTTTGATTTGACTTTGTTTGGTGAATTTTAGCCCTTGTAAAGTCAAGATACAGACATGCAATTGAATAAGTACAATAATGTGTTCCATATTTATGTGCAAATGGGAAACTCTAAAAAAATATTATAGACCCTCCAGCACAGGCATGTCAAAGTCAAATACATCAGAGGGCCAAAAAAACAAATTTGCTGCGAGCCGAGGGCCGGATGTTTATTAACTCATTGCCTGCCAGCCTATTTCAGAACAGGTACTCCCATATTGCCAGCAGTTTCTGATGATTTTTATAGATTTTTCAAGACCCACAGAATATTGTGTACTATGACTATCTGAAATCCGAAACCAGATTCTGAAAGAATAGACTGTCTACTTTCATCAGCAAAAATAATTTTGTTTCTAGCTTGTAATCCCCAGTTAAGTAGAGGGAAGTTTTACTGAAATCACCAAAAAGCTGAGAAAAAAGAGGCACAACAAGTGCATCTAGCTGTTTTCAAACCATTCAGAGAGCGCTGCTGCCACCTACTGGCTCGATTCAATATGCTCTCAAGCTTATCCCCATGCATATTAGATATAATAGACATCTGGGAACATGAAAATAGCGGAAAACACAATTGACGTAATACGGCGTCAATGGCAGGCAACGGGTCATGTAAAATGCATTCGCGGGCCGGATGTGGCCCGCGGGCCTTGACTTTGACACATGTGCTCCAGCAGAATAAGGCTGAGAAGTTGACTTGCCATCGCTTGAATGTTCCCATAACGTGCAAATACATTTGCATTTGTATAATTCCATTTAAACTGTTTGATACCAACACACTTTGCAATATTGAAGTTGACTTTTTACATAATTATTTGCAGCATTGAGTCAAAAAATCTTTACTGTCGACTATGTGCCCAGGCTGCAGAGTTCAGTCTGGCCTCGTTAAACTGTGCTCTGCTTTCTCCGCATGTCCTAGTGGGCTCTTTAAGAAGCTCAGGGCTTACACTGCCACAAGCCATGTACAGAGGAGGCAGGAAATCACACACGCACGCACACACACACACACACATCAAGACACAGACACATACACACACACACACACTCTCAAACACCACCAGAGATAAGGAGCGACTTAAGAGTACTCCAGTTCTCCTTCCCTGCCACTTGTTTATAGGCAAATATGTCACGTGGCAATGGGTCAAATGGGACTTTGTGAATAATGGTAACAATATGGAACTAATTTCATCCTTTTATTCTTTAAAATGAGTCCAGGTGTAACGCCATCGACCTGGGGATAAGTGACCATCGCTGAGGAGGTGATCTGCGGAGGTTTGGTTGAGTGGGTAGTGAGAACTTTGGCTACATTAAAACCCAATTATGTTTTAATTTCACGCTCTTTAATCATCTTCCGTAATTAAGACAAAACCTGGATACAGAGGGACCATGAGGAGCAGAGGGCAGGAGTGATCAGAGAAGGAGGTATGGGGTTTAGAGGCTGTAATCACATGGGTAATGATGTTCCTGATAGTACAACATACCACAACACTGATATTAGTTTTGTGAGTGTATTTATTTAACATATGTACATTTTTTGTCTTCATACTGTTGTGACTTTTTCTTTCTCTATTTATAGTTTATTCCTATGACATTAGTTTTCCGATTTTACTTTTGAAATGAGTAGTTTTCCGTTACCTCCCATAGTAGAGCCAGTACTAGTTACCATAGCAACATAATGTTTACTTGCTACCAGTTAGCATTTGGTTAGCATTTTCAACAATCTGCTTTTTGCTTTATTTCAAGTTGAATACAGTTTTAGCACTGAGTAAAAGTGAGGTACAAAAAGGTACAAAATGTTAAATATATCTGTCGTACAACATTTTTGGGGTAACTTCTTAGAATTATTTTGGTTAGAATGAGAGTAGTCAAAATGGCGAGTCTGGAAGTTATAGTAGTTTCATAATTGTGGGAGTCCTTGTTTCAAAGGCTTCTATTTGCATATGTAATTCAGTCAATCTCCTGCTCCTCTGAACACTAGTTGTAATTGAGCAAGACAACATCATGTGACATTTTATGAATCACAGTGGCCGAGTTGGGTCTATGCATGGTCTGCAATGTTAAATGACCAGGATGATCCATGGTGAAGAATGAAGAAGTGCACATTGGGAGTTCTGATGTCATTGTTTGGCTTTTCCCAGAACACGATTAGAGGTAGTACTAAGAAGCTCCATTTGCCGGAAACATGAGCCAAATTCTCTCTCTGCAACCTCATGGCAACCAAAGAACCAATCAGGAGAGGGTCTGGTTCATTCCTGCTTGTGCCATTGGCTAGATGAAGGCACCCGATAGGTCAGCTATAGTGGTACATACTGTATCTAGATTTACAAAGACAACATAAAAAAACAGTATCATACAGAGAGTTTCCCATGAATAGTCAGTAGTAACACGAGTCAGAAGGATTTCGCTTTTGGGGAAATAATTATCTGCTGAGCATAATAAAAGGAGAAATAGTGGATAAACATGAAGTCTTTTTGGTGCAGTGACATTGGATAAAAGAGTAAATTCCTGCTTGTTCTAAATAAAAGCAAACAATATGAATTAACGTTAATGATACATTCTTAAAACATGTGTATTTAAACTTATATTATATAGGCATGAATAGACAATATATTTCCACTGCCTATAATGATACTAACTGTGCACCCCAAGACTTATTTCAATAGAAACGTGTTGAGGCGTTTTACATTTTTTCCAAGCCATGTGTTAATAATCGCTTTTCATTTAACGTTGGATGCTCCGTGGAGTTTTCTACCCTTTTCCATCACAGCATGGTCTACAGTTTGAAATAGCTTAATTTATGCAAAACGGGAATGCGTATTGAAAACATAGGAATAAAGAGCTTGTTAGTCTAGTTGTAAGTCTTAAAAGAAAACCCGTTACACAGTTAAAGATAATACTTATGTACGTTTTCCGTCTTCGTAACTTTGTGATTTTTTCCCGTTTCTATCTGTACTTATTCCTATTTGATTTTGTTTTGGAAATTATCTCAATCCATAGACTGGCCCTACACTGGTTCAGAGCCAGCTCAGCTTGGAGCAATTGCAAGTTACCATAGCAACACACTGTTTACGTGCCGCAGTTAGTATATAGTTTTGCTACATTTCATTTATAATAACCAGTTTTCGCATGTATTAAAGATAAACACCAAATTGCTTATTTTTAATAGCAGTGAAAGCCTAAAACGTAGAATGCCATCCATTTGAATGGGAGCCGTCAAAGTGACTGCTCTGGGAGTTCATGAAGTTTCATAATTCTGAAAGTCCTAGTACTAAAGTGCTCATTAAGGCTTTTCAATCAAACACAATCATAAAGACAGTAACATATCACCGTTATGTGGCTATAACATGATCCCTACGTTAGTGGTACCATGACATTGATAAATCCTCCAGCGGTTTCCCACCACACTGCATTTATGTGATATGAACGTAAAAGATCCATCATTGACACACACGGCGATAAGAAGCACACACGTTGGTGCTGCCCCCTGGTGCCGTGGTGTCTGTGGTAATTGATTGATTGAACAAGGCATTACAACAGACGCAATTAGTTCGCCCTGGTCATGTCGTTAGCAATCCCCCCAGGAGCTTGTCTGCATGTTAGACACCCACAGCTTTACAAGAACAAAGATACGATACTGCTCCTGCTTTTCCATCAGTCAGGGATTTGACTTTTGACACTTTTGAGGAAATGAATTAGCTTTGATTTACTTAATTATTGGTTTGTTGAAAGGAAGAGCAAGTTCGATTTCCTAGCTATTGAGGAATGTTCTCCTTGTCAAACACCAGCTTCTGATCAAGTACCTGCTGAAGACGGTCAAAAAACTTGATATTATAAGAATGCTATGCAAAATTTGGAACAAACTGGAGTTTCAATAGACATATATATATGTATATACTGTATATTTTTATAGGTGGGTGTTTTATGAGTATATTTTTGTAGGGGGGTGTTTTATTAGTCTAGTTGGTTGTGGGTATTTTAATGGAGGGTTTTAACATAGTTTTTAGTAGCTAATGTTAGTTTTACACCATTGGAGTTTTAATTGGTTTTACCCAGTAGTATATAAGGCACCCATTTTCACCATTTCATTGTCCTGCTGCTGGGGAACACATGCTCCTGTCCTCCATTCGCTGTGTCATTTTGTTTAGTATTTTTGCACCCTTCTGTTTTTAATTGCACTGGTTACTTTAAAATGAAGAAAAAGAAAATAAAAATAAGTGGACCAAGCCTAAGCCTGCCTCAGTCAACCTTTTGTTCGTTATTTCTCACTACCATCCAGCCGCTCAAAGCCTGTCCTGCTAACAGTCCCCAAATCCATGCAAAAGTTTTGACCCGAGTTTCCTAGGCTGTGGTGCAGTTTGAAATGATTCAACGTACACAGCAAAATGGCTATCTCCAGGCTCTAAAGATGCAGGAAGAAGAAACATTGTAAGACCTCTGCATGGATCTATGGCAGGGACGTGCGGTGAGGTTTGTGATTGGGGAGGCACTGACTTTAAAAGTCAGATTTACAATCATTATTCAAATAAAATAGCATTTAATCACCAATGCAATGACATCCACAAACTTTATATACTGTAAAGATAAGAGAACCAGCTTCTTTTAATAATCTCACAACAAATCTAGCTGCTGACTCTGCTCCGCATCAAACAACATCTTTAAGAAGCGCAGGTGCGAGAGACGCGAGGAGAGAGAGACGCGAGGAGAGGGGAGCAGAGAGAGACAGAGAGGAGCAGAGAGAGACGGAGACGCGAGGAGCAGAGAGAGACAGAGAGGAGCAGAGAGACGGAGACGCGAGGAGCAGAGAGAGACGGAGACGCGAGGAGCAGAGAGAGACGGAGACGCGAGGAGAGAGAGACGCGAGGAGAGAGGAGCAGAGAGAGACAGAGAGGAGCAGAGAGACGGAGACGCGAGGAGAGAGAGACGCGAGGAACATAAACAATAATTTAAACAAGTTGCAGAACTCTTGAGCAGTGTTTGAATCAGTGTTTTTCGGAAAAGCACTACTTTGCCGGTATCTGTCAATGTTCAACATAAAACACAGATTAACAAACTCCTCCCCCGCAGCCGGACTAACCTCGTAAGTCCAGTGGTGGTCTCCCAGTCTATATTAATTCTTTCTTTGTTTGAAAGTCCAATTGAGAAAAAAAATCTTCATTCAAATCATCCATTTTCCAGCAAAAGAAATAGCATTTTGGGCTGATTGTTTGTTAGCAACTCTGGTATGAACTTTATGCTCACTATCACCCCTAGCGGTGAGGCACAGATACCGCCTGCCTCACGCCAAGCTTTTTCCTTGTGTGTTCATCTACGATCAAAAGACTTAAACTAAATATAAATTGTACACACATACGTGCAATACACTACTAAACACTAAGAGGAGTTTAAAAAATGTTTTTAAAGCAGGATATTTGAAACAAACGGTGATATATCAACTGCACGAGCTGAGTGCACTCAGACACACACACACACACTGTGAGGGAGCGGTCTGGGGTGAGGCACGCAGGAGCGCTGCCTCACCTCGTCTCTTTGAATAGGAATAACGGGATTTCGGCGATTTTGACTTCAGAAATGATCAAAACTGATGGGAACCGTGCCGAATATACATTAAAAGCATAGGACAGTGGATATAAATTATATATTTAAACTAAAATAATTATTAGTTTCCAATAATGGCAGGTGAGGCTCTGCCTCCCCTGCCTCCCCTGACTGCACGTCCCTGGTCTATGGAGATTTACAAACTACTTGAATTGAACAGTCTCAGTGCCCGGACACTGCCAATGTTCTTGGACAAGTCAGTACTAGGCCTTTTTTAAACAATGTATATTCACGATTAACTTTCTCCAAATGTTGTTCTAAACTCAATGGAATATTTCTACACGGCCTGAACAAAGATCTAGGCAATTGACAATAGTCCAATAGATGTTTGGACTCAGATTTTAGAAAAAAAACTTTATTTGCTAGCTTGCTGAATCAAAATCTTTCTGTCGATTCACTTTGGCTGAAATTGAAGTGCCTTCATTTCTGACAGCGCAGGGCCTTTATTACAGCTGTCAGACTGCACAATAAGTCACTTGAAGTCTGTAATGACAGTTTTTAGAGTAATCACATTTAAACCAGCCGCAGCAAATACACGGACGTAAAAGGCCTTTTCAATGCAGAGACGACCTTCTGACGCCATGCTGAGCTTTGTGAAGGTCCCTGCTGTCTGTCACACCCTTGTGTCTTTCGCATCTCGCATCTGTATGCTTGCATTTCTACCATTGTCTGTCTGTTCGCACCTCCATGCCCTGTGTCTGATTGCCTCACCACAGGGGCATGGCGCCTGCGCTCCCTATGCGCCTCCTTCACCGGTGGCCCCCTCCCATCTGTTGTGGGCGTGACGGTCTTTCTATGTAAACAGGAAGCCTGAGCTCTGCGAGCCAGAGCTGGGTATGCTGCCTTTTGGATATGCTAGCTCTCCGCACGTGTGTTACAATAAACTTACGCTCCTGATTTAAGACAAATACTTTTGGGCTTTCTCCTTGCTTTGGGGTATGTAATTCTATAACAATTTGGCGTTGCTGACATGTCTTGGCATGGATCCTTTCGGCGGGGACGAGCGGCTTTGTTTGGCCGACCTGGAAACAACACCAGCCTCTGTTCTATTTGGAGACAAAGGAGGGCGCGCTCGTCCGCGCATGGAAGGATTCTTTGGCCACACAAGACCAAAAAGAACCTAACTTGGTGAGTTTTGTCTTTTCATCTGCGTAACGAGCACTTAAGTGTACACGGGGATTTGTTTATTTATGTATTTTTGGGGTATTTCATTCATTGCCACAGCATAGTCTGTGTGCGGGATTTTTTTGGGGTATTTTGTTCTAGATTGAAGCTAGCGGCTGCGCGTTAGTAATCGCTCTGTAAGCGACCCTGATAATTTCTCCAAGTGTCTTCAGCCAGACCCGCTCCGTTTCAAGAACGCGCGCTCGCTGGTTGAACCAGCGGGGGGGGAACGGAGCGCCCCAAAGTGGGTAGGAGCAGGGAAGAGACTAAGCGGGTTAGGCCCATTGTTCGTACGAGAAAATGGGGAAAAATCAATCTAGAAGATGCAAGCTATGGAGTGCTTGCCTATGGTGCAGGCCATCTGGCTTTTTTTTTTTTTTTTTCCGATGGAGGCTCTATGTCTCCGAATCAATTACGCATCTTGCGTGATAATTTAGAAGAAGAAGGGAAGAAAAAATATACTTGGTTTTAAGAATATCACGGCAAAAGACGTTAGAGAAAGAAATATGTAACAACAATAGCTCCTCCGCTTTTCACCGAAGCGGAGAACACACAGGCGGACACACACACACACACACACACATCCCACACCCCCACACCCCCACCCTACCGCCCCTTTTTCCCCTACTAACAATAAGTGTGCACCCAAACAAGGCGTTGGGTTTTTAAAAAAAAAATGAGCAGACTACTGTTGTCCCTTTTCCTCTCCCTGTCCAGGTCTGTCGGCGCTTTTCCTCCGCGCTCTGTCCTCTGCCTCAAAGCACCAGCCCCACGCCCCAACCACGGCGGCGCTCGCACCAGCTGAGACCCCGCGAGAAGTGGGCCCAAACCCGGGAGCAGAAGAAGAAGTGGCGGAAGCAGATACACGCTCAGGAAACCGCAGAAGAAGAAGCGGGGGAAGCAGATATGTGAGACACCGACAACTGCTTTGGAGGCCAGAGACAAACTGCTCCAAATCCCGTGACTGTTCCCCACGGAGGCGACAGCGTGATACACCAAACGCACCCGCTGAAACCTCGTTGAAAGTTGCCCCCGCACCGCAAACAGAAGAAGCCAAAAGTACCGGCACGTTTGGTTATTCACCAACCCTCATGGACCACAGGCTGACGCTTTGAGAAACTTCCACAGCCCGGCGGAAAGACTGTGTGCTCGACATGTGTCGAAGGACTGTCACCGGAGGAGGCGTTAAAGGCAGAGGACCGCTCAAGCTCACACGGGGCCAGAGGACGGCAGAGGCGGGCGTGGAGGAAACACGAGCGACTGACCAAACCCGGGTTCACATTCGTCACCAAAGCGACCGCTCATGTAAGTTTGAACAACAACAAATTGCAATTGGCACTTTTTAGAGATAATTCATGCTGAATTCCCGTAATATACGCTAACAATCTGTGGTGTACAAGTTAAAATTCTGGATGACTCCGGGGCAACAAATTCTGTGCTAAAAAGTGACAGCCTTTCTGTCTCCCCTAAAATGAGTGGCCGTTTCACATTCTCATTAGCAGCGTCGGGAGAGACGACTAAAGAGCAATTTACGTCACCGCTAACGTGTTTTGATTCTCAGGGCAACCAGCTTAAACATTCTTTTCTATATTCCCCATTGTGCCCGGTTAATCTACTAGGCCGAGACCTTATGTGCAGACTCAATTTAAATCTGCTCTCAACACCAAGCGGCCTACGGGTGGTACACGTCCATGTTTCACCGGCATGCACAAGGAGGCACCGGTCCCAAAAGTTAACTACCACTGGAAATTGACACCAAACCCTGAGATTGCTAAGTTATTAGCCACAACAGTGGATAGAGTTAAGCCCGCACAAAATTTGGAGGTCAACCACGCGAACGACCTAAGCTGCTCTCTCCGGTCGTTCCCAGACAATAACTTAGAGTTTGAAAATTCATGGCTTCAGTGTAGTAAAGATAGGCTACAAACGGAGTATGTTTATTGGGATAGGCACCACGCTATGGTATCTGTGCGACTTAATGAGCAACAAAAACATTTTTATCGTGAAACAAAGGTGAAGTACTAAAGTTTGAGACTAATTTACATTTTTAATGAATCCGACCTGGCTTTATTGAAAAAGAAAAAATAAGGAAAATAAACATTTTTAAGGTGACAAGAGCTCATTAGAGATATAGGGGACACAATCTGTGATAAGCCCGAAATACAGACCACGTGGTAAACACTAAAGTTGGAAATGGATCCTTTTAGGAAAAATCTCTTAAAGCTCTGCATGTTCTGCAGGCTCTGAAAGTTGCAACAATAGAAATAGCTCATGAGACAATTGTAATTGGACATGGAAAAATATAACAAAGTTAAAATTACAGGCCTTCTGTGTTGTTATATGTTTGTGTGTGTTATACAGTAGGTCCCATTCCGTTTTGTCGCCTTTCACGCGTGAATCACACGTGAGTCTCGTGTGATTCACGCGTCTTTTATTTTCCCCCTTCCCAGTGACGTTGCAATGACCAAAACAACCACCAGGTGGCACTTGTGAGCAGGGTTACATTGGCCAAAAACTACTGCACACTGAGAAAAGTGTTGCAAGCGCAACTTTGAACCTAAGTACTTGTATTTGCAATTTCGGACTTAAAATTTATTCTTATGGTTTTAATATTAGAAAAATAATTTCCATTTACTAAAACAAAAACAATATACCCACAAATACGTTTTGTGTGTGTATTTAACTAAATTTTGAAAAAATATTGTTGGCAGTGCAGTGCTTCTTAAATCTGACGCTATCAATAAGTGTTCAGACAAAGTAATTTCTACTGGGCGGGAGTTTGCTTCCGGTTCGGACCGTTTCCGCGAGCTTGTTGTTGGTGATGGGCGCTGAGCCAGCCTTGGACACGGTCGTGTGGTTTCCCGTGAGATCCAACTCAAAGTAAGATTTTTTAAATATATGGTGCTTTCTCTGTAAGGTTTGTCGCGTATTTGATCAAATATATACAATCTGTGGTCAAATCGTCGTTTTATTTTCTTGGCAGTTCGTGTCCAAAATTACTTCATGTTAACTGTCTACTCTAGCCCCAAACATGTTGTTAGCATAAAACTGTGCCAGTATAATGGTCCTACAATTTCGTTGTTTAGCAAAGTGATTTGTGTTAAGACTCGTAACATTACCAACTACCCCTTAAATGTTCTGAACCATAATAACAGGCGTAGTTTTCGCAGTTTGGAGCTGCTAGCTTCTAGCTAGCTGTTGCTAACGGTACGCAGCTAACATAAGTAGACCAAAGTCGCTACTGTCCTGCTCTGTCTTGTTGCCGGAGGTGCAAGTGGAAAATACAGTTGGCAACAGAAGCCACGTGACATTTATTAATCTTCTATTATTTTCTACTCTTGGGGACAGTTCATTTCCCCGCAGAAGTCCCTAGTTACATTAGCTCAGCGGAGCGACTCTCAAGGAGGAGACAGGTGCAGAGCATGGTGCGGAGGCAGAAAACATGTTTATTGCTATCTGAGATCGCTCTGATTTCCTCGCGGTCAGAAAGTAGCTTGTTTCAGCAGAAAACTAACGTTAAGTTAACAGCTACTGCATGTTGTTAATGTTATGACCCGTCCGCATCAGCATCACTGTATTATATCAAGGCCTGTCTGTTTTAGCCAATGTGCAGCTATATGGTTAGTTATGATAAGTTCAAATACATTCAGAAATCTGCAGCACATTTAAAAAACCCAAACAAAGTATAAGTGATACATTATAAACATGCATTTTTAAAAGAACATACTGAGGGTGACTGCTATAGCCTATTGCAGTCACAAAATTAGAGTGGAAATGTTAAAAATCTAATGTGACTTACATTCGCATTTCATATGAACAACATTTTGGCATGTTAATTTTGAAATAAACGATATTTTGCTGGACAAGTAGGTTTTGTTTCCGGGCAAGTAAAAAATACCTGCCACTTCAAGTACCTCAAAGCACTTAATGTCAAGTCCTGACAAAGGTAATACATTCAGCTAAAGACAGGTACATGTTGTGGTATAGCATGTTTTTTGTGGAATCACGTGTAGTAACGCAAAATGCACAAAGCACTTTGTTTGTACTAATCTAATGCATTTTTTATATGTAAAAAGCAGCACCGCCTGTTTAAATGCTTATGATATTTGTCCAATGAAGAGTATTTTTAAGCATGTTTATTAATTTTATTTTATTTTATTTTAGATTTTTCCTTTCACTGCTGCCAATTGATGGAGGAAAGCTACAGCAGGAGGTAAGTGTGATACAAAAAGAACTGTTAATAAATTAAGTGAATGTAATGTACTCGCTAGGGATGCAATAGTTTTTTGGGGGGGGGCATTATACATTATACATTACACTCACCGCAAGATTTGCGGTGAGTCCTTGGCAACAAGAGAGGAGATTTTCCATCATTTGTCATTATATACGTTTTTATATCTAAATGAACACAATCAGAAATATGAAAACATATTCAAGATAAGAAGTGCTGAATACTTCCTAATTCGTGGTGTTTTTTATTTCTATGTTGTTTCGTAGGATCCAACCGCTGCTATAGAAAAGAGGAGGGAAGTCGTAATCCGAGGCCTAATTGAATACATGGGGGAGAAGCCAGGAGACTTGATTTCAGATCTACAGGTAAAATTTCCAATCTTTTCTTTTTCAGGGTATAAAAAAAGTACCGTACCTTATGCTGATATGTCTATCATTAAGAGTAGTAGTATCACCAAATCCTCTTCATCCTCTGCATATGCTAAAAGTCAGCATATGCAGATTATTTAAAAAACATTTTGGTCTCATTTGACCATAGAATAATCTACAATCATGTAGAAAAGGTTAAATCATCTACTGGACTGGGTTTTGGTAAAGTTGCGGATGTTTCGCTTTTAGTGACACAAGCTTCTTCAGAGCTCTTAAAGTCATAAAAGAACACTTACCCAAACTGGACTAAAAACTAAAAAGACCCAGGTTCCTTCCAGAAGGAGAGAACCAAAACTGCCAAAAATGTCTATTCAAATTGTTTTCAATATCACTCAACTTTACCAAAACCCAGTCCTGGCGATGATTTAACCTTTTTATAAGATGGACACTCCCTGGATGAATGAGAGCCTTCACAAACATCTGACCATATGACATTCCCCCAGCCCTCTGGATGGAATGGTCACTGGAAAACTTCAGTTGGACATGAATGAACATGAGCTGGCTAAAGCAGCTGGACCTGTATGGTATGAATTAAAGGTGCACCGATCTGATCTGTCACCAATCATGATTGGTCGATCACGGCCTAATTTTTGTGATCGGTGATTGGTGAAATGCGCCGATCAGAGGGGCCGATCAAACGTAGATTTCAGACTTTCTTACAGTAGATAATCTGGTGAAAACTCCACAGTATAGCGCCGCTCTAAACCGAGTTTTAAATGTAATTCGTGGCTACAAAACCGCTCTGGATGAAATGCTCGGCTGTATCCCTCTGCGCATGTCGGCTCTCCTCTTTCCAGACTGCAGTGTAACTAAACAAAACAATGATGAAGCTTGAGCTAACCCGCTATCGCTATGCTTTAAGACAAAAACATGAGTTTGTGACAATAAAATATCAGCGTCTGGTACTTCTAATAGTAGGTAAAGGAGATGATTTGCCATGTACCATTATTTACATTTGCAACTACCGCATGACTTCACATGCGCGCTCCGTAAGTGATACCACAGGATATTTAACACAAAACTGTGCTATCTGAAACGCACGTGAAACTACAATCAGAGGCAGGGGTCATTGTCCTGTCTTATTTTGCTCTTTAGTACTCACTAAATGGCAGCTCGTCAAAAGGGAAAGTATGTGCGTATGTGTTTGGCACCTCATGTCGCCGTCTCCTTGTGGAAGTTCTTTTCTTTCTTCAAATATTGTCTAATGTTACTGTCAAACTAATTTAGGCAGAAATGTGAGAAATTCCACACAGTGTGCTCACTTTTTCTAAACATTAATTGAACAAACAATATATATTTGTACCGTCAAATAATTCCTGCAACATTATAACATACATAATGGCTGAATTTATGTGTTGTATCAAATATATTTAAGCTGTTACTGATGCATTTAGACACAAATTATGTAATTTAGTGACAAATCTCAAAATTAAACAGATATAATCGACTTGAAAATGTCTGCACAGCTCATCAGCCGTCAGTTTCTCTGAATAGGTTGCGTTCACGTTTTAGAATGTGATGATGGGCAGTTGTCAATACAACTCTATGGGAGAAATACAGTTTTTGTACGAACTCTCAAACAAAAATTGACAAATGTTTTTCCTCTTCAGTATTTGACAGTGATTAGATTTACTAACCCACTTTATTATTTGTATGGCTGAAAGTCCTTTCTACTGACCAACATCACGCTCATCATTTCAAAAATTGTCATTGGTTTATAATATAAACCAATGACCAATCATTATGTGCTGAAAGAGGAGTCAATGAACTTTGAGACAGTTTTTTTCATGTGGATTCTCCTAGTAATGATCTCAGTCAATACTAGGAGTACTACTACTCATTAACCAAAAACTAAGACAAAAAATATGCAGTTTGCCAGTTACCATAGTTAACACCATGGAATTTTCACTTGCCCTCCACCTCAGTTTTAAATGAACACGTGAACACAACCTATTGCATTGACTATCAAAACATATCAATGTCTAATGTATTTTTCCCTCTCAAATAGAGTCTGGAGGAAACTGAAGACACTCGGCAGAATATCGCCTATCCAGTGAAGATTGTCAAAGTTGGTGACACGTACGAGATCAGCATTGATGGCCTTCAATGCATTACAGGTTTGGGCACTGTAGCCAAGGCCTCCTGTATTCTTGTTGGCGTTATATACGCATTGGACTTGAAATACCCACCCAAGCTTCAGCACACATTTGAAACTTTTCAGAGATTACTGATTGGTCTCAGTCCTGTGAAACCAAGAGCATCTGTGAGATACAGTTCACTCCTTAAAAAGCTGTCTTAAAGTTTGAATTAAGGAATCCTCACTTTTGACCCTGTTCTAACATTGTTCAAATATAAAAAGTGTTTGAAAATTCAAAATGGTGAGTTATAGAGGCTTAGAAGCACAATGTATCAGTTTTGTGAACTGCAACTGCATGTTTGTGTGTTGCAGCAGACACCTTTGTAATTCCCTCTGCAGTAGATGTAGCCATTTTTTTTTTTTGTCCTAGGGATGTGGATTGTTCATTTGGGAATTATCTGTTCACTCACTATGATTTAGTAATTTTACACATTGTGTAGGACAGGGGTTCTGAAACTTTTAAAGGCAGGAAAACAAAATCAAAATTTGGATGAAAAAATTCATTTCACATTGCCCTTTTTATTGGTAGTTGTTTCCTTTTTAAAATATTGTATATCACAAGGAATTGTTTTATATATATATATATATATATATATATTTGATCAGACTCCCTCTAAATACAACTTCAGAATTTGAATGAGACGTAAACGACTAGAACATGATTAAAACCAAAGTCCTTCAAGAAAGTTTTTAGAAATCTTTAAAAAAAATGTCTACTCATCTTTTTACTTTTTTTTGTTGTTAAAACTGGAGTGGTAAGGAAAAATGGTACAGAGTTCTGTTGGAAGATAAATATTAATGTTTCAAAATGTAATATTGAATATATAGTTACATTTAAGTGTACATATTGAAAAATAAATGTTTGACGTGGAAAAGCTTTAAAAGGTTTTATTTTTTCAGAACACAAGCATATTGGTATAAATGTTTATTTTTTTTATCAAGCTGACATTCATGAAGGTCCTGGGTTCGAATCCCCCGGTGGAAAAGGGCTTTCTGTGTGGAATTGGCATGTTCTGTGTCTGCATAGGTTTCCTCGGGTGCTCCGGTTGCCCTCCCACGTGACCTTGGTCCATGAAATGCGTATATAAATAAAATCCACTGATCTTTTTTAATGTCGGGGAGCTTAATCTTAAACTCAAAAATTGTAAGTTAATTGTAGGAGGACCAGTAATCTGAACTTAAAAAAGTAAGTTTTACAGTCTTGACAATTGCGTAAACTTGAATTTAAACACTTAGTTGGCAGCACTTGGAAAACTTAATGGGCACACAACTAAAGAAGTGTAGTTCTTCAAAACTTGAAAGAATTAAGTTAATGCCTTCAACTCAAAACTCCTTCGAGTGGTTGCTTTGAAAATTTTGGTTGAACTAACTTTATCTTGTTTACCAGTGTGCATGACCAGAAGTCCAAATAAAATAATGGACCATTGCTCCTGCAGCGCCCTGAACAGGGACATGCGAGGTGCGCGGGTCGGCCGAAACCCGACAGTCAACCCGCGGGGTCCCGCGGTTTTTCGGACGGGTTGGATGCCTCAAAAATATGAGTCATCGGCAGGTGCGGGTGGGTCGGGTCAGAAAGCTACTGATCCCTTATATTATTATATATGTGAGCCACGGTATGGGAGTCCCTTTGAGTACATTTGCAATCGCGCAGGGAGGATGTTAAACAAAATAAATCATGCCTGAACAAACAGGATCTGCTCCTTTGACTCCCGCTTAAAAGCACTCCAGAACATCCTGTGAGGACAGACGTGTGATCTACACCGAGGCCCCGAGCCTGATGACGTGGGGCCTAACAGCAGAGGCCTAAAGCAGGCGGCCTCATAACTTTAATTAGCAATGAAAGACTCAGTGGAAACCCGCTGTGGTGTGAAAAGAGGTCGCCGTCTTACTAACTTCGTCTCTTGATTTGACGCCAGAAAATAAGCAGAAGTTATAGCCTACCACCACTATCAATCAACTATTTTTTTCATAGAGCCATAAATGTGTGGATTGTTCTCGACTATTCCGTTTCATTTCCTGAGATATGAATTAATAAGTTGCACCAGAATATGAGGCAGAGTGGGCCACAGATCGTCTGGACTCTGAAAAAAAATGGAGTCGGGATATCTCGGCATTCCGCGCGGTTAATGAGTCGCCGCGAGGTGATAATTCTTACCGGGAAACAGTATCATTAATACCAATTTTTATTTATGGCATTACGGTGAAAGCGGATCTCTCAGCTGTTGCGGTTACGGAGCTATAATCCGACGATACCTAATAGCCATCATACACCTGGTAAGTAACCGGGGTTTTGGAAAACCAACACCACACACATACATCTCAGATCATAGCTTTAGAATGATGGTATATTGAGTCAGGTACGGTTGTTTTGACCCCCGCGGATCAGTGAATAAGTTGAAAAACCGCCGCGCTATCACACACTCTGCTCTGCTGCCGAAGCGGCAGGCAAGTCGGGCGAGTCCACTTTTCCGGGGGGTAGAATAAACGCGAGTCACGTGGCCCAAACCCCCGACCCAATCGCATTGGTTGGAATAATCCCATTTTACATGTTAACAAGCGGGTGTTAGGGTTGTTAAACATGTTTAAAGCTCGGGCTCCGGTAACTTTAGTCTATAACACTAACATGCCTTAAAGCTGAGGTCTGTAACTTTAGTCTGATAAATAACCTGTTTAAAGTTTGAGGTCTGTAACTTAGTCACATAACTAACACATGTTTAAAGCTGAGGTCTGTACTTTAGTCGCCATAAATAACACATGGTTTAAAGCTGGGTCTGTAACCTTTAGTCTCATTAATAACGTTTTAAAGCTGAGGTCTGTAACTTTAGTCTCATTATAACATGATTCTAAAGCTCGGGTCTGTAACTTTAGTCTTCATTACTAAAATGTTTAACGCTGAGTATGTAACTTTAGTTCATTACTAAATGTTTAAAGCTAGGGTCAGTAACATTCGTCTCCCATAAATAAACAATGTTTAAGCTGAGGTCTGAATTTTTTTAATTCTCATAATAAACTCGTGTGTGTGTGTGCATTGCCAAAAAATTTCTAAGCATCATATTCTAGATAGCTTTACACTTTATTTTGATATATTACATAGTCGTTTGAAAAAAATGTTCGGATTTCTTGTTGGCACGCCATCTTGGATAAGCTGGCGGCCATGAATTGGAATCGGGTCGGCCAAATTGTAAAATTGAATATCGAATTAACATCCCTGAATTGTTTCCTTCTTTCACTGTGAATTTTAATGTTTACTCTTAGTAAAATATGTAGTTACAGCTATTAGAAGATTGATAAAGGCTTGGAACTGGCTTGACATAGAATGGTTCCACAGTATCCACTTTGTTTTAAACCAATTACTTGCACTATAAGCGAAAAAAGCACTTATCATTATGGTAATAAAATATAACCACTTATCGATCTTCATAATTCAAAACTGTTTTATTCCTCTTACTGGCTGGAAAGTACTGTGTGAATTAAATCTGATTGGTAATTTAAAAAATGTAATTTGCATTGCTACTTTAATACTTACAGTCTGTGTAAATACAAGGGTACATGTGGTACACGTGCTTAGACTAATTAGATTGTATGTGGTAACATTCAAAATAGATGAGTGAATATTCCCTTTTCTATTTAGTGATTTGCGGAGGAGAGGAGAGGAGCAAGCGAGAGAAGTTTGGCAGTTAAAATAAATGAATTACTGCTTGCTAAATTATTTGGAAAGCATCTTCATTATGATTGTTATATTTATGTTTTTTTTATAAATGTTAGAGATGCCAGAGACAAAGGAGTCTGCTTTTTTTTCTGAGTGGGAGGAGGACACCCGCGGCGCTGTTGAGTCCTAATAACGCTTCAGCGTTATATTACCAATAGTTTCTCTTTCCATCACGATATTCTCCCTCGTTTTGGAACGATCACCAACGTGGATGCAAAAAGTTTACGTTATATTGCAGTAGTTTAATGTCTGCGGGTTATTCCAGAGCCTGCCTGCTACAAGGCCGTTCGCCCCGTTTTAACCAGATTTGTCGATGTGCGCGGGGCGAAACCTCGCCAATGTAACCCTGCTCACAAGACACAAACAATGCCACCTGGTGTTGTTTTGGGTTATTTGCAACCGTCACTGGAGGGGGGAAAATAAAAGACGCGTGAATCACGTGAGTCTCGTGTGATTCACGCGGTGAACGGCGACAAACGGAAGGGGACCTACTGTACACTGCTAATTTACAAAATCACGCGTTACGCCGTAAAGCGTTCTCCGACGCAGCCAGACCGCGCGTAACTTTTTTCCATGTTAAACATATGATGATATTTCCACTTCTAGCATCATGCATGTATGTCGCGAAGCTGCGCTCTTAATTTAGGTGGTTTCTAATTTTGTGCCGCGCTCCCATCGCGTCTCCCTTGATGATCTCATGTAAAAACAGTTTTTCTAGCGGTCCTATGGCTCCTTAGATTGCCTCTACCACACAAGCACTTGTGTTTAAACATCAGAGGAGGAGCAGCAGGTTTTACAGTGATTCTGGATATCGTTTTTTTACTTTCATAAAGTCTTGCGTATGGCCCAAACCAGCGCTCTCGACCATGAGGGCACAAAAAAATGCTTGTGATTGTGTTGCTCGTACATCAGTCCTCTGGCCCATACTGTCCTCCCTGTGTAGTCTATGAGAGCAGTGAAGAGGACAGTAGGGGCCAGAGGACTGGATGTAGAGCAACACAAATCAATGCATGTGTTGTCCTATGGTCTTTGTGCGCTGGTGTTGGCCAGACGCAAGGACTTTCTCTGATAGAAAAAAAACGATATCCCAGAATATCACTGTAAAACCTGCTGCTCTCCTGTGATGTTTAGGGACACAAGTGCTTTGTGTGTGTAGAAGCAATCTAAGCCCAAGGGATCCCGCTAGAAAAATCATGGTTACATGAGATATCAATGGGAGGGGACGCGTTGGTGCGCGCCAAAAATTTAGAAAATCCATCCTACATCTAGAGCGCAGCTTCGGTCATACATGCGATGATGCTAAGTAGAAGTGTAAATATCATCATAGGTTAACATGGAAAAAGTTAAGTTAACGGGGGGGGGGGGGGCCGGGGGGTGCGTATCTGCGCGTATTATCTACTCAACGCGTACGTGCTGTAACGCGTGAAGTGTAAATTCAGCCGTTCCAGTAGGTCCCATTCCGTTTTGTCGCCTTTCACGCGTGCATCACACGAGATTCACGTGTGTTCACATCGTCTTTTATTTCCCCCCTCCAGTGACGTTTTGCACTGACCAAAACAACCACCGGCTGCACTTGTGGAGCAGGGTTACATTGGGCGGAGTTTCTGCCCCGCGCACATCGACAATCTGGTTTTAAAACGGGCAACGCCTTGTAGCAGGCAGGCTCTGGATAACCGCAGACATTAAACTCTGCATATAACGTAAACTTTTGCATTTCACGTTGGTGATCTTTCCAAAATGAGGAGAAATAATCGTTATGGAATAGAGAACTAAACTATTGGTAATATCACGTGAACGTTATTTTGACTCAAACCGCCTCCGAGGTGTTCTCCTCCACCACTCAGAAAAAAAGCCGACCGCCTTTTCTCTGGATCTCTAACATTTATAATAAATACATAAATATAACAATATAATGAAGATGCTTTCAAATAATTTAGCAAGCTGGAATGTCATCTTATTTTAACTGCAAAATTCTCTCGATGCTCCTCTCCTCTCCTCCGCAAATCACTAAATGAGGAAAAGGGAGAATATTCACTCAATCTATTCGCTTGAGATGTTACACATACAATATTAATATAGTCTAAGAGGTGTACCACCGTAGCCCGTGTATTTACCACTGACTGTAAAAGTAAGAAAGTTAGCAATGCAAGATTACATTTTTTAATTACCAAATCAGATTTAATTCAGCACAGTACTTTCCAAGCTCAGTAAGAGGAATAAAACGTTTTTGAATTATGAAAATAGGAAGAATAAGGTGGTTTTGATTTTTATTACCCATATTGATAAGTGCTTTTATGCGTTTAGTGAAAGATAATTTGGTTTTAAAAACAAAGGGATACTGTGGAACCTTCTATTCTGCCAGTTTCAAGCCTTTATTCATCTTCTAAGTGCTGTAACTTCCCTATTTTACTAACTATAAACCATATTTAAAAATCACTGTAAAGAAGGAAACAAGTTTCAAGGAGTTGGAACTTCGATATTATTTTACAATTTGGCCGACCCCGCATCTCCCAATATGGCCTCCAGTATCCAGATTGGCTGCCAACATGAAAAATTCCGGAAAACATTTTTTTCAAACTACTATGTAATATATCAATATATAAAAGGTAAGCAATCTAAATTGATGCTTAGGAAATGTTTTTGGGCCTATGCACACACACACAGTGTTATATATGAGACTAAATTCAGACCTCAGTTTATACATATGTTATTTATGAGACTAAAGTTACAGGGACCGCGCTTTAAACTGTTATTAATGAGGACTAAAGTTACATACTATCAGCCTTTAAACATTGCTTATTTGTGAGACCTAAAGTTACAGACCCGAGCTTTAAACATGTTTATTAATGAGACTAAAGTTACAGACCTCAGCTTTAAAACGTTCTTAATGAGCCTAAAGTTACAACCCCAGCATTTAAACCTGTGTTTTTATGCAGACTAAAGTTACAGACCTCCGCTTTAAACTGTGTTATTTATGAGGGACTCAACTGTACCAGTTCCTCAACTATAAACATGTTATTTATCAGGAACTACGTTACAGACCTCGCCTTTAAGCATGTTATTTATGAGACTAAAGAAAGACCGTAGCTATTTTAAACATGTTAAAAACCCAAACACCTTGTTACCCTGTAAAATGGATTAGGTCAACCAATGGCCATTGGTCGTTTGGGCCACGTGACTCGCGTTTCTACCCCGGAAAAGTGGACTCGCGGACTTTGCCCTGCCGCCTTCGGCTAGCAGCAGCAGCAGAGCAGAGTGACTGTGATGGAGCGCGGCGGTTTTGCAACTTTATTCACTGATCCGCGGGTACAAACAACCGTGTTGACATGATTCAAATATACCCATCATTTCTAAAAGCTTTACTCTTAGATGTATTGTGCTGTGGTGTTGGTTTCCCAAAAACCCCGGTTAGCTTACCGTGTATTTTGCTATTAAGTTCGTGGATTATACTCCGTAAACCGCAAACAGCTGGAGAGATGCAGCTATCACCGTAATCGCAGTAATAAGTGATTCTGTTTACCGGTAAATATCAACCTCCGCGGCGAACGTCATTACCCGCCGACTGCGAGGATATCCCGCTCATTTTTTTTCAGGAAGAGTCCAGACTATCGGTGGCCCCACTCTGCTCAATATTCGTCAACTTTATTAATTCATATCTAGGAAATAAAGGAATCTTCAGAACATTCCACACATTTATGGGATTCTATGAATAAAATATGTCTTATTGATTCGTTGGTTGGTTAGCTTATATTCATGATATTTGCTGCTCAGTAAATCAAATGAACTAAGTGAGTAAGACCGCCGACCTCTTTTTCACCACACGCGTTGCCTCAGGCGCAGCGTTTCCCTGTGGTCTTGCCTTGCTAATTTAAAAGTAATGAGGCCCTGCTTCCTGGCCTCTGGCTGTGAGGCCCACCACCGTCATCAGTCTCGGTGCTGCCTCTGTGTAGATCACACGTCTGTCTCGGACTGGGTGTTCCTCGAGGCTTTAAGGGGGTGTAGGAAGGAGCGATCCTGTTTGTCCCGCATGTTTTTTTGTTTAACGCATCCTGCGCCGAATTGCAAATTGTTACTCAGGGGACTTCCCATGCATACCGTAGGCGCACATATATAATAATATATAGGGATCAGGAGCTTTCTGTCGACGACCCACACGCACCATGACATGGATCATATTTCTTGAGCATCCCAACCCGCCCGAAACCAGCGGGACCCGAGGGTGGACTGCGGGTTTCGGGCCGGACACCCGCGCACCTCGCATGTCCTGTTAGGGCTGCAGGAGCATTTGTTCCTCCATTATTTTAATGGGACTTTGGTCCATGCACACTGTAAAAAAGATAAAGTTAGTTCACTCAAAATTTCCAAAGCAACCAGGCTGCGCAAGGTTTTTGAGTTGAAGGCATTAATTAATTCTTCATAGTTTTGAAAGAAACACACTTATTATGTTGTGACAGTTATGTTTCCAAGTTTGCCACTAAGTGTTTTAAATTCATTACTGGAAATTTCAAGTCTGTAAAACTTATTTTTTTAAGTTCAGATTACTGTCCCTACAATAACTTACCTAATTTGTGTTTAAATTTAGCCCCACCATTTAAAGATCCTGATGTTTATTTTATTATTGCGTTTCAAGGACCAGGTCCCTTGGGTAGGGGAAAACCGGAGCACCCGGAGGAAACCTATGCAGACACGAGAACATGCCAATTCCCACACAGAAAGGCCTGTCCGACCGGGATTCGAACCCAGGACTTGTGTCAGAAGCGACGAGGCTATCCACTCAGCACCGTGCCGCACACCACTGTGACCAGGCGGGGACCTTCTGTTTCTAAGACTGAGCCAGAAATTATTACGGGCTACTTTGGCTTGGCCCAGTCGTTTAGGTTGGTAAACAATAAATACAGTGATTTTTGTGGTCAAATTAGTTTGTTCCAAAATGTTGAATTGAGCTGGTTGCCATAACACCTATTTAAATAGCGCAAACGCAGATAAGTGACCTCACTATAGCTCGCGTGAACTGTAAAACACGACAACTCAAAAATTGTTCACCTTACTCAGATTTTTGCATTCACTGACAATAAAATTTCCAGTTGGAATGGAACTATCTGTGAGCCACTTGAACTTTCAGAAGTTCATACAACTTCAAAAGTCAAATCACTTAATATATCAAATAAGATGAACTTTTCATCAGAAACTTCAGGAAAGTGAGTTGACGAAAATTAGACGCATAGGCAGGGATCTTTGCACACCAGAGGCAACTTGGCAAGTTTTTATTCACAACAGGTGGTGATTCAGGCAGAAACAATAAAACAGGGGGAAACAGATATCTGGTTATATTGGCTCGTCAGTCAGCCTAAAACAACGGATACACAAACGTGCAGATATACAATCAAAGACCTTGTGTGTTTGTACTTCATATTTTCTCTTGTTTTTGTTACTACTATACAGGCCCATGGCTCTTCTTTGTTCAAAAGTTCCAAACTGGCAATTGTATTGTCAGTGAATGCAAAAATTCTTAGTAAGGTGAACCAATTTTGAGTTGTATTTTTTACAGTCCAGCACCAGAAGTGCATTAATGTGAGTTTATAACCACATTATTTAAAAGATATAAATGCAGAGCTTAATATATATATGATTCGCAGTTTGCGTGTTTCGTCTCAGACATTTTCTTGATGCGCAAATTCAATTTTTTTTAAACCTTGGATTGCCGAGTGTGGAACCATGTTTATTATTGTCCAAAATCTAGAATATCATGCGTGTTTTGGCGTGGTTTTGTTGTGCCGCAAGGTTGATATGAATAGTTTGCTAGACTGTAGTAACTTGTAAAACGATATTGCTTTAATACAAAAGTTATGATGGGTGGGAAACTTTCTTTTATCCGTGTTTTACAATATAATGGAGTTGGCTGATGACTGCTGCCTTAGTTTTTAAAACTAGCAAACAAGCGAAATTGGCCCCTGTTTTTGAAAAGACAAGGAAGGTTGGCTTGCTAACATTTGCATGTATTGATTTGCAAAATTTAGGTAAATGACTAATAACAGCAGGGGGCCTTGGGTGCGGCTACTTGTGTTATTGGGTGGGGGAGGGAGAGCTGCTGCTGTCCCGTGATTTTTAGCTGTGGTATTAAAAACCCTGAAGGAGTAGCTTGTTTTCCTATCTGGACATAGCACATTTAATGAGCTCTACGTTGTCTGATTGTCTTTGCAGGTCTTCTCGTGCTTCGTCTCATAATGACGCTTAACACCTTGAGGTTCTGCACACAACATTTATCACAGCATAAAGTGGCACACAGGCACTCGTCCTTCTACCAAACACAAAACCAAACTTTGTGTCCAGCTGGACTGGAATGGCCTAGTTTTGCCTTTTCGCAGCCGGCGAGTTGCCCATTGTTTACATATCTCTATCACTATCATGTAATCTGTGCATTTCATTTCGGAACGCCGACGAAGACAGCTTGGAGAGGGTTGGCTAATCACGTATGTTCCTGAGTGCCGGCAGGTAAAAGCGCACGGACAGGGCAGATGCTTTTTAATAGCCATAAAATGGCCCCCATCAACTACTTTCAAAGCTGAAAAACAGTAGCCTACACATTTAAAACATAAAAACAAGTGTTATGTTGAGGGAACAAATCAAATGATCAGATGAATATAGCCAGACAGACAGTGGCACGTCGCGGTGAGGATTGTGATTAGGGGAGGAGGCACTGACTTTAAATGTCAGATTTACTATCCTTATTATAATAAAATTGCATTTAATCACCGATTGCAATAACCATTCACAAAACTTCCCATGCTGTAAAGATGAGAGAACTAGGCTTTCTTTTACATAATCTCACAACCAATTCTAGTTGCTGACCTCTCCTGCTCCTCCCCTCCAGCTCAAACAACATCTTTTAGAAGAACAGTGTGCGAGGACGTGAGCAGAGGAGCGAGACGGTGAGCAGAGAGGCGAGAGGACTTGGCAGAGAGAGAGAGGCGTGGCAGAGGAGAGAGCGCGAGAGAGACGTTGAGCCAGAGACGAGGAGGAGACAGTGAGCACGAGAGAGGAGCGACGTGAGCAGGAGAGAGAGAGACGTAGAGCAAGAGAGAGAGCAGAGTGAGACGTGAGCAGAGAGAGAGAAGGAGACGTGAGCAGAGAGAGAGACTACGCGGGGGGGAGAGCAGAGAGAGAAGAGAGAGATGGTGAGCAGAGCAGAGAGAAGACGTGAGCGAGAGAGAGAGGACCCCGTGAGCAGGGAGAGAGAGAGCAGAGAGAGAGTGGAGGCAGAGAGAGAGGCGCGAGCAGTGAGAGAGACGTGAGCAGAGCGTGATAGAGACGTGCGCTGAGAGAGACGTGAAGAGAGAGAGAGAGACGCGAGAGCAGAGAGAGACGTGAGCAGAGAGAGGAGACGCGGAGCAGAGAAAGCAGAGCAGAGAGAGACGACGTGAGCAGAGAGAGAGAGAGACGGCGAGCAGGGAGCAGAGAGAGAATGTGAGCAGTGAGAGAGAGACGTGGAGCAGAGAGGAGACGTGAGCAGAGAGTAGACGTGAGAGAGAGAGAGAGGCGTGAGCAGAGAGAGACTGTGAGCAGAGAGAGACCGTGAGCCGAGAGAGAGGTCGGCCGTCGTGAAGCCAGACGAGAGAGGAGAGAGGTGCAGCAGAGTGAGAGAGACCTGTGAGCCGAGAGAGAGAGACGCGAGTGTGAGAGAGAGCGCAGAGAGAAGACAGAGCGAGACGTGAGGCAGAGAGAGAGAGACGTCGACCAGTAACGAGAGAGAGCGAGAGAGACGTGAGCAGAGAGAGAGAGAGCGAAGCCAGTGAGTCGTTAGCAGAGAGAGGGAGACGTGGCAGAGAGAGAGAGGACCTTGCTGGTAGCAGAGAGCGACGTGAGCAGAGAGAGACGTGGAGCAGGAGGGAGAGAGACCGCGGAGCCAGAGAGAGACTTGATGCAGAGAGAGACGTGAGCCAGAGGACAGCGAGAGGAGCGCAGAGGAGACGTGAGCAGTCGGAGAGAGAGACCGCGAGCATTGACGAGCGAAGGGAGCAGAGAGAGAGAGAGACCGGGTGGCCAGAGAGAGAGAGACGTGAGCAGGAGAGAGAGTAGAGACCCGTGAGCAGCGAGAGAGAGACAGTGAGCAGGAGGAGAGAGAGAGACCGTGAGAGAGAGAGAGAGACGTGAGCAGAGAGCGAGAGGTGCGCGAGAGAGACGTGAGCAGAGAGAGAGAGCCGCGCGCAGGAGAGCGAGAGCGAGCAGAGGAGAGAGAGACTGGCGAGCGAGAGACGTACGTGAGCAGGAGAGAGGGGCGCGGAGAGTCGAGCGAGAGAGACGTGGAAGCAGAGAGAGAGAGGACGTGAGCAGAAAGAGAGCAGCGCGCGCAGCGAGAGAGAGGAGGCGTGAGCACCGAGAGAGAGAGAGAGAGCCGTGAGCAGAGAGAGACGGTGAGCAGAAGGGGAGAGAGAGACCGTGAAGCAGAGAGAGAGCGAGGTGAGCCAGAGAGAGAGCGAGAGAGAGTTGTGAAGCAGCGAGCGAGAGGGACGCAGAGCAGAAGGAGAGAGAGAGGTGAGCATGAGAGAGAGCGGACGCGAGCAGTCGAGGAGAGCGCGAGCAGAGAGTGAGACCGCGGAGCAGAGAGACGAGAGATGCGAGCAGGAGTAGCGAGATATTTGCGATCAGAGAGAGAGAGATGCGAGCAGAGAGCGAGTGATGCGAGCAGAGAGAGAGTGCGAGCGAGAGAGAGAGGCGTGTGAGAGAGAGAGAGGATAGCGAGACGTGCGCAGAGAGAGAGGTGGAGAGGAGAGAGTGATGCGAAGCAGCAGAGATGAGGGAGAGATACGAGCAGAGAGAGAGAGCACTGTGAGCAGAGAGAGAGAGACAGAGCAAGAGCAAGAGACGGTGAGCAGAGAGAGGAGGAGCGAAGAGAAGAGAGGGACGCGAGCAGATGGAGAGACGCCCGCTGCAGAGAGGGAGGGACGGCGAGCAGCGAGGGGAGAGGACGCGGCAGAGAGAGAGAGACGCGAGCAGAGAGAGAGGATGCGAGCAGCGAGAGTGAGGAACCGTGAGTCCGCGTGTCTTATGGTCCGCGCCTCGGAGCCAGACGCAGTGCGTTCACTGCGCTGTTCAGAGCGGGGGGTAACAGCAGCTGCTCCGGGCCCAGAGCGGAGGATGTAACGTAACGGTCGGTTTATCAAAAAAAACATAACAAATATTTAAACGTATAAAACATAGTGAATTTCACTAGATTTTTTTCCAGACATTACAGACAAGATATTATTTCATATTGTTTAATGAAAAAAAAATAACAAATTTTGCCACAAGCAACCACAAAGATGTGCCTCAGACAAGAATCGAAACCTGGTTCTCAGGGTCCCTGTATTTTACTGCTAACCATTCGGCCAACATAGCACCTCTGGGCTAGACAGGTTTGCACGCAGTCTTATACTGAGCGTCTAAGTCGCTGGTCAGAGCTAAAGCGGACTTAGCCTGCCACTTGGGCGATAAGATGTACTATTTTTCACGCCGCTGCGTGCTGATTCCCGAGCGAATCTAAGAAGCGTGAATGAAGGACGACAAAACGGAAAATGGGCCTTATTAGTGTGTAAATGGACTGTCGACTGCGTATATAGGTATTTTGATATGACTTGTGGCCAAGGATCGTTGATGAATATTGAGGAAAAGAAGGGGACTCTAAAGTGGAGCCCTTTCTCAATTATGCATTTGTTGGACTTGGAACAATGTGACAAAACATATTGAAAATGGCGTTGGTATCAGACCTAATTGCGTTAAGTTGTCAAGTAGAAGGGAGTGCTCTACAGAATCAATGGCTTTGGAAAGATCCTTGGAATATGGAGCCAGGACTATTTGTCCAAATCATGAAAATAAATCAATGTTACATTTTAACAGAGCAGTGGTGGTTGAGTACCTTGATCGGAAAAACCCTAGATGGATAGGGAACAAAATATGAAATGCATTTGTGTAGTGATCTAAACTGGTTGGAAAATCAAATTTTTCAAAAATTTGCAACTGCACAAATATTAGAAATTGGCCGGGAAAATTGTTTAAGTCAGTGGAAGTGCTTTTCAATACACTTACCAATTTCATTGGTGTGGACTTTCTGTTATTGTATCTGGTTTAATTTGATATTTTTTTTGGTTTCCCTTGCTGTGAGTTTTGCTTCCTCGTCTGTCTTGTTGATTGTTTGCCCTCATGATGTGCTACCACTGTGTCCCCCTGTGTGTATTTAGACCCTGTGTCATTGTCCTCTTTGGTTTGTGGACCATATGTTGTTTTCCCCCCCTTCTCTTGTTCCCGGTTTCAGTGTTTACTTTTATTGGCCTTTATTAAAATTATATTCATTTTAGCAGTTCTGCTTTCGGTGCGGTTCTCTATGACAACCAAGGATTAATCCAGACCACCAGAGGCTCACAAGCCTTTGGGCATGAATTTGGCGTACTAGAACATGTTTCACCTCCAGCCAACTACATCAAGTGGTGCTCCTTCACTCACTTCCATTGAAATGATGACAATGGTTGTGTAACACAGGTCATTCTAAAAAATAATATAAACGCAAAACAGTAATTTTAAAATGTATATTTCAACCCAACTGAGGTGTCAATACAAATGATGTACAAAAGTTTTGGTGTAGCCATCGTCTATGTTTCTGACTTACTGATTGTAACCTCGCCCGGGGATACCCATGCTGGTACGCGCTCTTAATCTAACATAACTTACCAGAGAGTCCTGTAAATTAAGGCCCAAATTGTTCGCAATGAATTTGGAAACTAATCACAAAATTGGATTGGCTATGGCCATAGTAGTATTCAAGATAATTGGCTCTGGGCTGTGTGCGATGACTCGTACAGGAGGATCTTGGAGTGACGTCGTATGTTCCATATTATCCGCTCCGGATAGTCTTCTTAAAGATACCCAAAGACATCATCCCCGCGGCAGACATCCTCATCAGTTCCTGGAAGGTTTCGCAAGGGTTTAAAAAAACTAGCTATCCTTGAGAAGGAGGGGAGGACACAACTGTTGGCACTTGTGAGGATCTCATCCAATTCTTGAGGGTACTGCTACTTGACTAGTGGTTCTGCCATGCTCCCCAGAGTCGATTGGTACTGCACACACAACGGTCTGGGATCGAGGCAACGCTAACTCCTTCAGGAGATAAAAAACGAAATTCATCGGAGTATTACTTAAAGATCCTCCTTAATCTTAGCAATCCCAAAATACACAGACTATATAACCCCCCCTTCGCCCCAAAAAAATATTGAATACTTTAAAAGCTGCTAATTTATCGTACGAAAATGTTACTACAAAAATTGCCCACGTTATAAATATCCATCCCTTTCTTCCCCTTATACATTTCTGGATGGGGGCGTGGTGGCTGTCATGAGCCTGCACCATAGTTCAAAAGCACCCTCATTAGTAGTGTATATATTAATTAAATCTACATTAATAAAACATGCATAGCCACCTGTAATATTATTAAATATTTGATAAAAAACTAAACTAAACCTAAAATCTTTAAATAAAAAGACTGGTGTCAATACTTTTTATAATTGAAGCTTGCGTTGTATCATGAGGTGGAGATGAGTGAGGACTCTCAAACGCAGGAAATGCCATAATTAAGATTTAATATACAATTAAGTCCAAGGCAAAAAACACAAACCTCCAAAATCCAAAGTACCGAGGAACCCAGAGGGAACTTGACCATGACAATGAACCAAGCACACAGGGACAAGAGAGGGGAGCGAGAAGCATCAGGTAATTAGGGACACAGACGATCACAGAAGAACACATAGGGCGGGGCAGACAATCAACAGGGGACAGGACATGAAGTATAAAACTGAAATGAACCAGAGTACATAATGTCAAAATGAAAACCAAAATACAGAAATAATAAATCCACACCATGGAAACAGTGGAACCTCAGTACATCAGATAAAATTAACAGCTCACCATGAGTAGTTTTGGACTCTAGGGACAGTTAAGAGATATTGCAGGACCTAAGTGTCCCAGAGGGTTCATAAATAAAATAAAAATGCGAATTTAAGATACATAAACAGGACCTGAGGATTATTTAAAAACATTCATAAAGCAGTATATTAAAATCAAAAGGTATCTTACAAAATAATGCGCCCAAACACAATCCTTTTTTGCAGAGGTCGTGGCGTTTTTCATGACATGGCTCAAACCTGGTTGGATGGATGTGGAAGTCAAAAGCCTCTCCAAAATATTGCCCCTAAATTTAACATCATATTTCATGGAGGAGGTTTTCCCCAATGGAGAGCCGACAAAGTCGTCGTGGTATGGAATGCAGCAGAACCAAAGATCCATCGCACACAAAATATTTACATGCCTTTTACAAGGCATTTTTTACAAACATTCTCCATCCCTGCATCTGTCATAACGTTGCCTGTAAAAAAGTATATAATGGAATGGGTTCGTGTGGTGTGATCCAAGTAGCAGAGTAGCTATGGGCAGTGGTGAGGCACCTTTTGAAAGGGTTTCTTACCACGGTCTCATTCCATAAAATGGCTTGAGTGTCTTCCTCTGCACTATGCACCCTGTAGCATCCAGGTAACACCAATGTCCTCTTTGATCTTGACTGGAAAATATTTAGACTTTTTTGGATACAGCATGATTCCTTTAGGGTGTTGATAATCTTCTGAATTAATCTCATCAGGCACCAGTTGGTGTTCTGAAAGGACATTCACTGCTGTTTCATTGGATAAGGTATATTATTTTTTCTCTGTACGAGGGGCTTCTGTCCTTGCAAACCAGACTCAAAATACAATTCCAAATGGGTTCTATTTTTCTCCAGGTTACCAAATATACCTACAATTTGTCTGCCCCTTGATCCCACTGGGTCTGCATATTAACTATTCTGTGCGGTGAGCCGCCCCAACCCGTGACCAGTAAAGTCACACGACCCTTCAAAACTGATGTCAGTAGGCACTGGGACTGAAGCTGTTACCGTACAGTCTTTATTGTACAAAAAGTGTACATGAAAAGTGGCTTCTCTAGCTTTTTGATGTTATCAATTAAATGCCTCTTGATCCAAAACTGCAAAATGGTCCCTGAACTGTCTTTAGACCTTTGCCGCAATTAAATTTGTCAATTTTAATCAGGGAAATAATTATCTTTGCATGATTTTTCCAATTTTGCATCATTTTATTCCACATATAAAAAGGGGTGGTTTGGCGTAAGTAGGCAAATGAAAGCATTTGTCTTTCTTCATGGCTTGAGACCAGGAGCCCAGAAATAGAAAAGGCCAACAAGAAATAAAAGAACAGGCAATGGTTGTGATAATTCAATTAACTGTAATCATTCCAAGCAACTCAACATGTTTGGGTAAGAGCCTATTTTAAAATATTTACTAACCTGGAGGTTTCCAACATCAGACTAAAGTCGGAAAATATTTTGAATGATATACCTTGTTGACTGATAATTCTTTCCCATTTTTTACCCTCAGTGTCTTCGAGTTTCCTCTGATATTGGAGAATGGGGGAAAGTTTTTTTCCACGTCAGTCTATAATAATATGATCATGAAATTTTACAAATGTTACTCTTATTTTCATTGTCTAACTTGCCACTCTATGTCTTCTATCAGAAGAAACAGGGTGGTTCCCAACATCAGAACTAAATGAATAGAGAGATCCTTCCATTTCTATTACCCAAACTTTGAAATAAATATCGTTTCCGATTTTTAACGATTTTTAGCTTGCATGTGTTTGCAATTATCCTCCTTGCGGTCACCGAATGGGGAGTTGGTCTTTGTCAAGTCCTTAACCATAGTATAATCTTTACACAAAAATAGAGAAGCATCAAATAACTTATTACGGGGGTGGATGTCCATTAATAATAAAAGTTAATATGGACTGTGTGGACCCCTGTTGCCAAAAATATAAGACTGTAAATCGGGTTTCGGCTACCATTCGGTGCATCCACAGGTACCCCGAAGCAGTTGCCTGCGGAGGCAAATTCATGAATCCGGGTCATCGTCAGGGCTCTGGTAAAGTTTTCTCATTGTTTTGGCTGCCAAGGGTCATCCAAAGTGATCAACGGTACCAATTAAGCGAAAGACTTGCACACTCTCTTCCAATTGGAGATAAAAACATGGTCACTCTGTTGTCTTATCACCCGAGAGTCAGGGTGCACATCGAAAAACTCCATTGAAACATGAACCCCACTAAACATCCGAGTCCACTCAACCTCCCGATCACGTCAATATCGCGCTCGGCTCGGTCGTGACCTTTATTAGTCCAACGACGTCTGTGCAAGGTGCGCCATCTGGCGTAAAACAATGACCTCCCCATAGACGTGGATAAGAGTCCCATCCCGACCTCCTCTAGACGTGGAAAACAGGTCTTCGGACTTCCGACGCAGAACGTCTTGATCTAGCAATACAATTACTATAGGCTGTGAAGCATTCTATGGTGTTGTTCACCTGACTGGTAGGCGTTTAGTGATTAAGCAAAATGTGGCCAGCTTGGGATACGTGTGTTCCACAGGTCCACGTGTTTGTTGTATCATTATCTTTACATATTTGTTTCGATTTTTTTTTTTTTCTATGCGAACAATTTTTCTGTTGGTTTAAAGCCTAATAAACACTCAACATAGGATTTACGTAGTGGCTAATAATAAAACTTGTGAATGTATGCAATTTGTTGAGCTAACAATCTCAAGTTTGTAAATAAGGGGTGAGCCACTTTGGAATTTATGCAAAATGCATGGGTCAACAAGTTTATTATAGCCACTACATAATTTCTAGGTTGTTGAGTGTTATTCCGTTTTTAACCAAAACCAAGAAAAATTGTTCGCTAAAAAAGTGGAAAAGTCAATCATTTCTCCGACCTGGGATTTGAACCTGCGTCGTTGGACTGAAGTCTATTACGCAACCGCCTACACCACTGCAGGCATATTTTTCTGACTATGTGAAAAAATAATAGCTAACATCCTAAACAACGAACGCCACCACTTATACGAGGTTACAAGCCTGACATGTGAGGGTCGTCGAGGACCTGTTTTCACGTCTACTCGACGTTTATGGGTGTGCTTCTGGACGTAAAGGCAATGCCTTCCCAGACGTTGAAATCTGTTACCTCTGGTCGCTGCCTGCTTTATTTTATGGAATGCACCTTCTAGTAATGTACACAGTCTGCACCGAGTTTTTAGATATAGATGTATCATTTCCACATTGAAAAGAGTTTGTGGAGACAGAAGTAAGTTGTTTTCTCACGTTATACGTGGAATTTTGTTAAGTATATTTCGTATATTATCTGTATTTTGAAATTTGCCTCGCACAGTGATGAATCTATAACATACCGGCTGGCATCTGCTCAGCTGCAAGGGAGACACCTTTTTTAGTTTTTTAAGGTAAAGTTTATAAATATGATTTTGTTTTTCATATTTCAAACTCTTTTTAGTCACATTAGAATTCTTAGGCTTAGACTGTCCAACAAACTCTGTGTTTAAAAAAGGTTATGATTCTGGAGTTTTAATTATAATAATTCAAATTATTATCAAAAGTTACTGTATAGATCACAATGGTTTATAAACTGCAAAAAGGACAACAGTCGAAAACCTAGTAAAAACTAAGTTTAAAAACAGGGGATGATCAGCTTTAATATTTGAGGACACTCCCATCATTTAGACACCTGTGATGTCATCAGTGGAGTTGAGTTCAGGTGTGGGACCATGTGGGACCATGTGGGACCAATAGGAGCACCACATGATGTTACCTGCTGTCAGAAAGAGAGTTTAATGTTCATGTATTGCTTTGTCTAATTAAATGGAGATTTAATGTCTTCCCAGCGTCGTCAATGTCAGAGGACTTTCACTTCTTCTCACTGTGGCTGTTTAAAATATGAGCCACTACAGTTGTTATTTTGGTTAGTTGCTTAGCTGCAAATATTAAATATCCATTCATCTGCTGCTTGGTAGCAAGCTAACTAGCGCTTGCAACCTCTATTCAATTTCTTACTTTTTCTTATAAACTTTAAAACCAGCCTATGTTAATTAACATACATTTACCTTTGGCTAATGCAGTCCAATTATTGTGAAATCCATAGCTAGTGTATAATTTTCATGCATGTTGCAATAACTAATGTTCTCGAGTGTCCTAATGTGTCATGTGTTGTTTGAGTCTTTTACAGGTGTCAGACTGTGTTGAAGGTGTTCGACAGGTAAGAATCACACTCTCACACATTGATTGTTTCTTCTGTATTATTATGTGGTTTTTCGAATAAACCTTATTTGGTGTATTCTCTTGAAAACATTCTTTTTCTCAGATTGTTCATGCAACTCACTCAAGCATGAGGGAAAAAGAACAACAAGGGGAAAATGCCCCCCTCGCGAAGAATGCAACATGTGTACCAGTATACAGGGGTAAGTCAGCTTTCAGGGGCTAATTTGTGTCCATGTGCAAAACAAATGCACATTTGCAATTGTTTTTTTACATGGCTTTACTCCAATGACCAAAGCCTTATCCCAAGTTTTCTAGACAGAGTGTCTTCCAGTGTTCAAGCGAGGGTGCAGTGCCTAAGGTTTGTATCCCCTGGTGATGGATTCGAGTGGTTGAGGGCATTACTAGAAAGTTATGTGTTGGTTATATCACTTTGCAACATTATGATGAAACTAAAACATGTTCCACATTTTCAGGGGCTGTGCTTGGACCTTGTTATGAGAGACTGCAGACAAGAGAGGACCACATGTTTGGAACACCTCAACATTCATTAAATGCATTCTTCTGCCTTTCAGATTGTGTTTGTACATCTGGGGAAACCTAGAGTTGTGGCGTGTGCCTGTTTATTACGGATCCAAACATAGGGCTACAATCATGTTTTTTGTTACTTTGCTGAATGTTCAGACTTAGTGTTCTATAACACTGTGCCCTGTGTGCTTGAACGTGTACTTTGATGTAGGAAACATGATTTTTTAATGCAGCTCCATTTGACAAATAATGACTGATATCCTTTACTACGTTGTTTCTCAGGTTTTTGACTGCTGTGTTTATCGTGTATTGCCCAGAGTCAGAACTAAACATTGGATAAAAGCCTGCATTTCAGTTTCACAAGGCTAAAATCTGGAACGGTCTTCCTGGGAAATGTGAGACCAGGCTTCTTCTTTGACAATGTTTTAAATCCCGGTTTAAAAACACTTCTGTTTCTGCTTCAATGGCGATTTTATGAGAGATTTTATTTTTTATCTTTTTAATTTACTGTCAATATTTATAATTGTAATGCCTGTTTTGATTGTTTCTATTTTTGTTTCAGTGTTTGAGTTTCCTTTGTTTTGACTGTGCTATACAAATAAACCTTGCCTGCCTATTGCAAAAAGTAGTCTCGACCCGTAAGTGATTCTGCAGAGGATAAGTAGTTTCAATAGAAACTGTAATGGGGAGTCATATCAACGTCAAAAATTTTGGTCATATAAGACGTCGAGAGGCTTCGTCGGACCCGACCCCGGTTCTGTACCACATTTCAACTTGAATGAACGTGGCCGCGATCGTCTTTGAAACGTCCAGATAAGTCCAGATGACGTTGAAATGACAGTGTTTTGCATCTGCTTGTTAGCGGGAACAACGGAGCAACGAACGTCATATGAAGGCAATATTTTGGTCATATAAGACGTTGCTAGGAGTCGGACCACGACGGTTCTGTACCCCATTGCACCTTGAAAGAACGTCAGATGACGTTGGAAAATTACGTTGTTTTTGAATCAGCTAGCTTAGTGGGAACGACTGAACCGAACGTCATATAAAACGTAATATTTTGGGCATATGAAGACATTGATAGGACGTCAGACCCGACCGGTTCCGTACCACATTCAAAACCTTGAATTGACGTGCCATCCAGTAA
This sequence comes from Knipowitschia caucasica, assembly GCA_964034765.1. Classification (NCBI taxonomy): domain Eukaryota; kingdom Metazoa; phylum Chordata; class Actinopteri; order Gobiiformes; family Gobiidae; genus Knipowitschia; species Knipowitschia caucasica. The sequence goes on along the minus strand of OZ035832.1, from coordinate 23,448,743 downwards.
CATTTGGAGGTTGATGGTGACGTCGGGAGGAAACGACGTCGAGGAACAACGTTCATTCAGCACCCACCAGTGACCTTATTCGACGTTCCAAATTACGTTGATTCAACGTATCGGCTTGCTTAGTGGAAGTCCATGTTGAGGACGCCACTGCTTTGAGTCACAAAGAGAAAGTGAAAAGTGTGCCCTTGTGCTGTTTGTGCTGGAGAAGAAGAAAGCTGTGCAGGAGTGGTTGCGGTTCAGCCCGGTCCGCAGGCAACATCATCAAGCCAGGAAAGCGATGACTTTTACTATAGGTCTGCTGAGCCAGATCAAGGCCTTACATAAGAAACTCTATACTGCGGGACCTGGTAGTTAAAGGCACAGTATCGAGACTTGATATAACCATCAATATTGGTATCACATGGCACCAATAAGCAAGAAAATGCGGTTGCATTTTGTCTAATATGAATGTGCAAGTTGATACCAATCAGCCACAATCTGTATTATTTTTAAATAATTGTTACCTGTTAATGAGCCATGGTAAATGAGCATGATATAGTCTACATCAGGCATGTAAAGTCATATACATCAGAGGGCCAATAACACAAATTTGCTGCGAGCCGAGGGGCCGGATGGTTCAATGTTTATTATACTCATTGCCTGTCAGCCTATTTCAGACAGGTACTACCATATTGCCAGCGTTTTGATTGATTTTTATAGATTTTTAGGACCCAAGACTATTGTTTATTGTGTACTTTATGACTATCTGGAAATCCGAAACCCGATTCTGAAAGAATTTGCCTGTCTACTTTCATCAGCAAAAAGAATTTTGTTTTAGCTTGTATATCCCGTTGAGTAGCGAGGGAGTTTTACTGAAATCACCAAAAAAGCTGAGAAAAAGAGGCCACAATAAAGGCATTAGCTGTTTTCAAAACCATTCAGCGAGCGCTGCTGCCACCTGCGGGCTCGATTCCAATATGCTCTTCAAGCTTATCCCCCCAAACACATATTAGAATAAAATAGACATCTGGAACATGAAAATAGCGGAAAACGCAATTGCGTAATAGTGCGTCAATGGCAGGCAACGGGCCATGTAAATTCATTTGCGGGCGGGGATTTGGCCGCGGGCTTGACTTTGCACAAGTGGTCTACATGATAGGTCAGTGGTCCATTTTATACTTGCTCTTGGAATGATTTACTTATACATCAATTGATGTGTCGCTTCTTGAGACAATAACCTTGGTCTTCATGGTTGCTGTCTGTTAAAATCTTGTAGTTTTTTTTTTTTTTTTTCCGAATTTCAGCTCTGTTGTGGACTGGTGAGAAAGCTTGTCTCCTGAGCCCCGTCCACCCAAGAGTTGACAACACCCCCCAAAAACATGCTGATGCACCCATACTGAGAGTGACGGGGCCAGGTGAAACGTCACGTTCCACACCTTGAAGACCTTCCAAGTAAGTTTTTTGTTAATCTGTCATTTTTGTGTGATAAGGGTTTCTGCGGGGGGCATATAAAAATTTTCGGTGATTAAAAGGACAACTAAGCACAAATCAACTTTTTGAGGGGCTTATAACTGCCGATAAATATTGTTTCTTATTGCGCTCTCTACATTGTCTGGTAATAATTTTCTTGGACATTTTAGTGCCAAAATAGATAAACTCTCACTTTGAAGCCTAAATACCGCTGTGTAGCGCCCTCTCTAAATTTATTCTTTGGCTACACTACATTTGAATTTTCGGTGCCGCGTCCTCCCCATTTGCTCTGCCAGCATGTTGTATCGGTCCGCGCTCTGTGATCGGCGGTATAAAAGCCAGCCAGAGTCTCGCAACGCCCCCTGTGCGAGTTAGAGTTGGAATACGGGCGAGCCGCTTTTAACATCGATTTCAGGTTAGCAATTTATTAGCATAGTATTTTAGAAGTTTTTTAGCGCAGCGTTTCTCGTGTGTAGTTAACTGTAGTCAGGTAGTTTCTGTAGCCGTTTTGTGGGACGTTGGAAGCACAACATGCCGGTCACGACGCGGCCAGGGAGCGGGAGATGAGGAGGGAAGACCCGAGACGGGGATTTGATCTTACAGGCCCCGCTGTGAGAGCCACTGCACTCACATCCCCGACCTCTCCGTCTAAATAATGACAACCGAGCAGAGACCGCTCACCCACAACTCCCCCTCCCCGCGTCTCCCAACGCCTCTCGCCACGCCTCCTTTCTTCCTGGAGTTTTTTTTACTTTTTGGGATAGTGGGGTGGAGTAAGATCTGGATAGGGGTGTTTAGTCGCTTCTTTTTTAAGTGAAATTTGTCCAAAAATAAGCCTTAAATATATTTACATTTTTGCATTAAAGTAGATTCAAAACTGGCATTTAACTGGAAAATGTATAAGGGGAAATTATGACATGCGCGACGCCTGTATTAACCTTTAACACGCAAAACTCACCCCCCCCCCCCCCCCCCCCCCACCCCCCCCCACACCCCCTCTTGCCATTATTAGCCTTCTTATGCTTGTGTGATGTCATCCATTCTAATGCATTGTAGTGACTTTCCTTTTTTTCATCCTTGTCATGGTCATATTTCTATTACTTTAAAGGTGTGAAAATCGGGTCGCGATGATGTCACTATCTCATCCAATAGTTGGAGACGGCACAAAAACTTGTACCCACCTCGCCAATGGTCTGGCTCGGGTGTAATGATGGGCTCTTTGATTTGAAGTCCTCCTCAAGGGTCAACCTGAAAGGGGGCGTCAGCAAATTGGATCCTAATGCCGAGCGTCGGCAGGCTCTCGACCCGAGGAACTATTCAAGCTCTGCAAGGTAACTTATTCTTAGAGTTTTTGGGTTGTCTTCCAGTTTTGATTGCATTATGCAGGAGGGAGGATGAGCGGGGGCTATGGGGAGAGGAAGAGGTTGGCGAGTCGGGGACGGGATGCTTAAGCGGATGAATTGGGTGGAATCGTTGTTCTGTTCCCACTGATGCTGTTGTTAAAACAGTTTCCGGTACGGCCATAGACGCTGATGTGAGAAAGTCCATTCAATAGTCGAATTTCGGAGCTAAGACACCAGGTGAAGCGCAAAAGTTTGTAATTGTTTTAAGTTTTTGTACTTGCACTTTTGCGGAAGTGCGTTTAAAGTTTGCACTAGATTTTGCCCTGTTAAAAACTGTACCCTCTTACCTCAACATCCTCTGGGATTTGTTATTTATCTGAATTAGAAAATAACGTTTGGCTTTTGATTAGATGCACATTAGTCTGTGTTAATTGCCATACACATGTTTGCATATATATATATATATACCTCTTTATTTATATATATAATTACCTGTTTCTATATTAACATATATTTCAAATACATTGTAACATTTTAAACTATAAAGGCGGGGGGGGGGGGAATTTTTTTGGTCCACTCTAGTTTTACTGGCTGTGATTTTTGAAGTCTCTCGTTCAAATGGAATGGGGCAGCGCCGGCTGGCGCATGCCAGATGCGTTTTTCCACAATTTTTCTTGTGGGCGGGACACTCGCGGCCAATTTGGATTGTTCCAGGTAGAGCACATTTTTTTTGGACATTATTTAGAACGCGGAGATAGGCGTGACTCTGTCGTTAATCTATACAGTCTATGGAAAAAAAACACATCTGCGCTGGAGACTTCAAAAATTCACAGCAAGGTAAAACTAGGTGGACCAAAAAATTCACCCCCTCAGCATTGACACAAATTGGAACGGCGCTTTGGCCAAGAGCCAAACTTTTGTTCAGCCAGTAAAGCGTTTTTGAGGAGGTCTGCCAATGGGAATATGTTAGTATTGGCTCATTTTCTCTCCACTCTCTCTACTCAGCTGTTTTTGTTAGATGCATTAGTTTAGCAGTTGTTGCCATCCTTGTTGTTTTACACCGCCTACTCTTATTTAGGTATAAATAGACTTGGCATTTTTTGTTTCCTTCTTTTGTTGACTAGTTTTGTTGAGTTTGTTATTTTGGCACAACTGGGCGACGCCACTCCCACCATTGTTATTCCTTTTTTTTCGTTTAGTTTTATAAAAAGGAAATTGCCAAAACCCACTGTGAGTGACTCCGGCCGGCTGAGTGTATACTGAGACGCTGCGCAAACATTTCCAGGCTATTAGCAGCAACGCAACTGACCAGGGCTCCTAATGCAAATTTTCCAGCGTTCATACAAGGTTGAAAAAACTATGTAGTTCTAGCGCTCACCACTGCCGGCCAGTAGTGGTAAGAAAGAAACAACCCCCCTCCTGGCCAGTATACCCACTTCTGTGCCAGCCTCGCCGAGCGCCAACATCATTTCTGTAATATTAACAGCAGTTGATGAAAATGGAATGAAGCTCGGACAAACTTTGCAGAGGTCTCGTTTGGATGACCGAAGGAGTAGAATTATCCTCTCTGCCGAGCTCGAAGCCCACAAGCTAGTTTGTGTCCCGCCGCCATTGTTGTTTGTTTTCCGCTACTGTGCATGTTCCAAAATTTACGTGCGGGGAGCTGCAGCTGCGGGGAGGATGGGGGTCAGCTCATGCAGGAAATTCACACCTTTTTCCCCTCACGCGGGTGTGAAAGAGAACCCGCTGAGCCGAGTATCTTGGTTGTCCCACTCTGCAGGTCTGGATCTGAATTCTTACGTTTTTCCCTCCCTGGAACACAGTCTTCGTCCTGAGGGTTAGTAGCAACAGACCATCCAACTATAGTTTTTTATGCCACATTGTCTCTGTGTAGCTGTCCTCTGTTTCAATTATTGTTTCATCTATCCTGGTATAACAAAATTGGGGGTCGGGGGCCTCGTCCAGGGATACTTTGAAACAATTCATTGTCTCCTTGTGGTCTAGTGTATTAGAGAGGGTGTGCCCAATCCATGGTGTTCGTTTTACAGATTTCATTGAGGGACTCCCACTTTTCAGCCATCTTCCAGGTTCAGTAGAACTCAACCTTCGTGGTGTAAGCAACAACAGGGAGATGCCTTCTCATCACGCAAGGGATGGCCGGATGTTTTGCTGGTCACTCCGTATGCTGTAGGAGCTTCCAGCATATTCACATCGAGGACCTGAGGCGGCCTTCGGATCCCCCAAGGTGTGGTGAAAGACGTAGTTGGTGTTCACTCAGCTTCTTGTATTTTACAACATAAGGACAGAGAAATGGTAGTGGTCATTGATGAGCATGGTATTGGTATAAGAGAAGTTGGGAGCCCGTGTCACCAGGCTTATACCGAAGCTCGTTGACCATACGCCTTCTTGTCCAAATGCTGCTTCATTTCGGTCTGGAGAAGCCGAAGACCAGCTGGGGAGCAACGCTAGTTATAAACGCATACCCAAAGTGTAGTGACATACTCTGGGATGTTTTTGGACAGGGTATTTGAGGTTTAATGAAGGTGCTCTTTTAGATAACCTTCAAAGGCCCTGGGGCGCCACGGTGGTCTGAGTGCGATAGCACTCTCGCTATCATGCAAAGAAGGTCCTGGGTGCGTATCGACCGGTCGGACCAGGGCCTTTCTGGAATGGAGTTTGCATGTTCTCCCGTGTCTGCGTAGGTTTCCTCCAGGTACTCCGGTACCCCTACCACTAAAAATATGTACAAATAGGTATGGCATGCGCCTTCTTACTGGCGACCCGCTCCCATCTCTGAGTGGATGCGGAGAGACAAATGCCCAAACTAACAATTGTAAACCGCTTTGAGACTCTGATGTGCAGTGAAAGACGGGTTTATAAATAAAGATTACTTACTTACTCAGACTTCTGGCCAAGACTAGTGGGCTGGGCTGAACCTTCACCACTCCTGCAAGCTTCTCCAGCAGCAAACACCAGCACAAGGGGCACACTTTCACTTTCTTTGTTGACTCAAAGCCAGTGCATCCTCAACCATGGACTTCCCACTAAGCAAGCCGACGTTTGAATCAAGTTAATTTGAACGTCGCATATAGGTCACTGGTGGGGTGCTGAATGAACGTTTTCTCGACGTCGTTTCCGACGTCACCTCAACCTCCAAATGTTTCGTTGTTGGATCGTCAATTCAAGTTTGAATGTGCGCCCCTACGGAACGGTGGGTCTGACGTCCTGATCAAGGCTCATAGGACCACAATATTGACGTTTATATGATCGTTGTTTTCAGTCCGTTTCCCACTAAGCAAGCAGATGTCAAAAAACGTAATTTCAAGTCATCTGGACGTTCATTCAAGGTTGCAACTGTGGTACAGAACCGGTCGGTGTCCGACGTCCTATCAACGTATTATATGGACCAAAATATTTGCCATCTATATGACGTTCGTTTTCCGTTGTTCCCACTAAGCAAGCCAGATGTCAAAACACTGTCCTTTCAAACGTCATCTGGACCGTTATCTGGACGGTTTTTTCCCCCAAATGACGTCGCGGCCCCGTTCATTCAAGGTTTGCAATGTGGTACGGAACGGTCGGGTCCGAGTCCTCTCGACGTCTTATATGACCAAATATTGCCGTTTATATGACGTCCATTTCAGTTCTATAGACCTACTTAACCTCTGCAGAATCACTTACTGGTCGAGACTACTTTTTGCAATAGGGCAAGGCAAGTTTATTTGTATAGCACGTCAAAACAAAAGGAAAACTCAAAGCACTGAAACAAAGATCGAAACAATCAACAAGGCATTACAATTATAAATATTGACAGTAAATTAAAAAGGATAAAAAAATTAAAAATCTCTCTTATAATCTTCATTTGAAGCCGAAACAGAAGTGTTTTAAACCTGGATATTTAACATTGACAAGAAGGAAAGCCTGTCTACATTTTCCAGGAAGGACGTTCCCGATTTTAGCCTTGTGTAATCTGAAATGCAGCTTTATCATGTTTAGTTCTACTTGGGCAATAAACATAAAACCCCGCATACAAAAAAACCTTAGAACAACTGTAGTAGAAGGATATCAGTATTCTTGCCAAATGGGAAGCGGATTAAAAATCATTGTTTCTCTACATCAAAGTACAAGTTAAAGAAACAGGGCACCTGTTTTAAGAAACTACTGTATGAACGTTATATGCCAAAGTAAAAAAAATGATTGTATCACTATGTTTGGATCAGTATTAAAACAGGCTACCACGCTACACTCGAGGTTCCCCAGATGTAAAACACACTTTCTGAAAGCAGAAGATGCAGTTATTTGAATGTTGGAGGTGTTCCAACATGTGTCCTCTCTTGGTCTTCCAGTCTCTCATCACAAGGTCCAACACAGCACCTGAAAAATGTGAACATGTTTAGTTTCAACATAATGTGGCAGAAAGTGATATAACAAACATAACTTTCTATAATGCCTCAAACCCCCTCGATCCATCAACCATGTGATACAAAACCCTTGGCACTGCACTCGCTTGAGACACGGAAGGGACTCTTGTCTGAGAAACTTGGGATAAGGCTTTGGTCATGGATAATTCCATGTAAAACAACCAATTGCAAATGTGCATATGTTTTGCACATGGACACACATGAGCCCTGAAAGCTACTTACCCTGTAAATTTATCGTACACATGTTGCTCATTTCCGAGGGGGCATTTTCCCACTTGTTGCTCTTCTTCCATCATATTGAGAGAGTTGTGAACAATTGAGAAAAAGATGTTTTCAAAGAGAAAAACACCAATAATGGTTTATTCTAAAAACAACATAATAATACAGAAGAACAATCAATGTGTGAGAGTGCTTATTCTTACCTTGAACACCTTCAACACAGTCTGACACCTGTAAGACTCAACACACATGACACATTGGAATAATCTCAGAACATTAGGGTTATTGCCACAATCATGAAATTATTACCTCTATGGATTCACAATAATTGACTGCATTAGCAAAGTAAATGTATTTAATTAACATATGGCAGGTTTACAGTTTATAAGAAAACGTAAGAAATGAATAGAGTTGCAAGCGTAGTTAGATTGCTACCAGCTGCTGAATGCGATACTTAATATTTGCCAGCTAACAATAACAAAAAGAACAAATGTACGTGGCTCATTTAAACAGCCCACAGTGAGCAGAAGGGAAGTCCTCTGACATTGAAGCCAGCCACCGAAGACATAAATCATTTTATTAAACAAGCAATACATGAACATTAAAACTCTCTTTCTGCAGCAGGTAAACATCTGTGTGCTCTATGGTCCCACATGGTCCCCCATCCCCCTCCCCCCTCCCCACATGGTCCCACACCTGAACTCAACTCCAAAACTGATGACATCTCAGGTGTCTACATGATGGGAGTGTCCCAATATTAAAGTGATCTCCATGTTTTTAAAACTTAGTTTTCTAAAGTATGTTGTCTTTTTGCAGTTTATAATAACCATTGTGAAATATACAGTAACTTTGATAATAATTGCATTATTATTTTAATAATCAAGAATCTTAACCTTTTTTAACACTAGTTTGTTGGACAGTCTAACCTACAGAATTCTAAAGTAGCTAAAAATAGTGTGGAAAAATATGAAACAAACAATATCATATTTTTACACTTTAATTAAAAACTAAAAAAAGGTGTCTCCCTTTCAGCCTGAGCAGTGCAGCCCGTTATTATTATAGATTCATGCACTGGCAATTCAAAATACAGGGATAATATACAACTATACTTTAACAAATTCCACGTTTCGTGAGTAAACTAACTTAATTTCTGTTCCAACTCTTTTCAATGTGGAATGATAATCTTATCTAAAATGTCAGACTGTGTACTTACTAGAGCGGGTGATTCCAAGTAAATAAGCAGGGGCAGCGACAAGGTACAATTCAACGTCTGGGAAGGCCATTGCTTTACCGTCAAGATGCACACCACGTCGATTAGACGTGTAAAACCGGCCTCGACCGACTCACAGGTCAGGCTGTCACCTAGTATAAGTGTGCGTCGGTTGTTTTAGGGATGTTCTCTATTATTTTTTTCACAGTAGTCCGAAAAAAATTGCTGGCGTGCGTGTAGCGGTTGCGGAATGACGACTTCAGTCGCACCGGCGCAGGTTCAAATCCCGGTCGAAATGTTTGACTTTTCACTTTATAGGAACAATTTTTCTGTTTGGTTAAAAACGAATAAACACTCAACATAAGGGATTATGTAGTGGCTAATATATAAAACTTGTGAACCATGCATTTGCATTAAAATCTCAAATTGCTCACCCTTATTTCAACTGAGATTGTTAGCACAACAAATGCCATTCCCTTCACAAGTTTTTTATTAGCCACTACGTCATCCTATGTTGAGTGCTTTATAGTCTTTAACCACACAGGAAAATTGTTCGCTTAAAAATCGAACCAAATATGGTAAAGATAATGATACACACACAGCTAAACCACCTAACAACAAAAACAACACACACACACCAAAACACAAAAAAAACACAACCAACAAAACACAGTGGACTTGAACACACGTTATCCAAGGCTGCAACCATTTGCTTAATCCACTACGTACCGTCAGGCTTACACTAGATTGCTTCAACAGCCTATATAATTGTGATTGCTAGTTCAAGAGTTACTGCTGTCGGAAGGGCGATGACCTGTTTTTTCCAGTCTAGAGGAGGTCGGATTGGACGTCATATCCACGTATATGGGAGGGGGGTGTGTGTTGTGGTGTGTGTGTGTGGGGCGGGGGGTCATTGTTTTTCGTCCAGCTGCGCACCTTGCCACAGACGTCGTTTGGACAGTAAATAAACAGTCACGACCGGATCGACGCGATATTGGACGTGATCTGGAGGTTGAGTGGACGTCGGCATGGGTTTTTTTCCTCAGTGGGTTCATGGTTAATGGAGTTTTTCGTGTGCACCTTTGTGCGACTTCTCGGGGGTGGGGTGGATAAGGACTAGAGTGCTGTTTTATCTCCAATGTGGGAAGAGAGAGTGCAAAGGACTTTCGACTTGAAGTTGGTACCTTGATCACTTTGGATGACCCCTTGGCAGACCAAACATGAGACAACTTTACCCAGAGGCCCTGACGATGACGTACAGAATTTCCGCAGGCAATGCTTCGGGGTACCTGGTGGGATGCACATAAATTGAGAGCAGAAACCGATTTTACAGTCTTAGTTTTTGGAACGGTCCCACACAGTCAATATTAACCTTTTATTATTACTGGGATCCTCACCCCGGTATATGTTATTTGAAGCTTCTCTATTTTTGTGTAAAGATTATACTATTAGTTAATGACTTGACAAAGACCACTCCCATTCGGTGACCTCAAAGGATAATGCCAACACATGCAGCTAAAATCGTAAAATCGGACGATATTATTTCAAAAGTTTGGTAATAGGAATGGCAACGATCTCTCTATTTTAGTCTGATGTTGGGAACCACTTCAGAGTCTTCGGTTGAAGACATAGAGGTGCCTAGTTAGACAATGAAATAGAGTAACATTTGTAAAAGTTCAAGATATATTATTTTAGACTGAACGTGGAAAAAAAACTTTCCCCCATTTCTCCAATTCAGAGGGAAATCGAAGGACACTGAAGGTAAAAGGGGTAATGATTATTCAGTCAAAGGTATATCATTTAAATTTTTCCGACTTTAGTCTGATGTTGGGGAAAAAAACCCTCCAGGTTAAGTAAATATTTTAAATTATGCTTCTACCATAACAGATTGAGTTTGCTTGGATTGATTACAGTTAATTGAATTCTCCAACCATTGCTGTTTCTTTTATTTCTTGTTGGCCTTTTTCTATTTCTGGGGCTCTGTCTCAAGCCTGAAGAAAGACAAATTCTTTCCATTGCCACTTACCCCAACCAACCCCTGTTTTATATTTGGAATAAAATGGATGGGCAAAAAATTGGAAAATTCATGCAAAGATAATTATTTTCCTGAATTAAATTGGACAATTTAATTGCGGCAGGACTAAAGACGTTCATCCATTTTGCAGTTTTGGATTCAAGAGGATTTTATTGAAAACATCAAAAAAATAGCGAAGCCCACTTTTTCATGTACAGCTTTTTGATACATTTAAAGTCTGTACGGAACAGCTTCAGTCCCAGTGCCTACTGCCATCAGTTTGAAGGCCCGGTGTGACTTTACTGGTCACGGGCTCACCGCACCAGAATAGTCAAATATGCAGACCAGTGAGTCAAGGGCAGAGACAAATTGTAGGTAAATTTTATACCTGGAGAAAAATAGGAACCCTTTGAAGCTTGTATGAGTCTGGTTGCAAAGACAAGGCCCCTCCGAACAGAGGAAAAAAATATACCATATCACAATGAAACACATTGAATGTCTTTCAGAACAGCCAACTGGTGCTGATGGAGATGTAATACAGACGATTATGCAACACCTAAAGGCATCATGCTGTAGTCAAAAAGACTAAATCATCTTTCATTCAAGATGCAAAGAGGACATTGTTACCTGGATGCTACAGGGTGACTTTAGTGCAGAGGAAGACACACCACGCCATTTTTGGAATGAGACCGTGGTAAGAAACCCTTCCAAAAGGGCCTCACCACTGCAATAGCTACTTCTGCTACTTGTGATCACACCCACCATCCATTATATACTTTTTACAGGCATTTCTGACAGATGCAATGAGAATGTTTGTAAAAAATGTTGTAAATGGCCTGTAATGTTTGTGTGGCGATGGATCTTGGTTCTGTGCATTTCCCTGACCCGGACGTTTTGCGGCTTCATTGGAAAAACCTCCCTCCATATATATCGCGTTAAATTATGGGCAATTATTTTGGAGAGGCTTATGACTGCCACATCATCCATCCCCTGTTTGAGCCATGTACATGAAAAACGCCAAAGACTCTGCAAAAAAAGTATTGTGTGGGGGCATTAATTTTGTAGATACTTTTGGATTTTTTTTATAATTAATATACTGTTTATGAATGTTTTAATAATCTCAGTCCTGTTTATTTATCTTATTCGCTTTTATTTTATTTTATGAACCATCTGGGACACTTTAGGTCCTCAATAATTCTTAACTGGCCCCTAGGAGTCCAAACTACTCATGGTGAGGCCTGTAAGTTTATCTGATGATCTGAGGTCCCTGTTGTCATGGTGTGGTTTTTTATTTCTGTATTTGGTTTCATTTTGACATTAGTTCCTCTGGTTTCATTTCAGTTTTAACTTCATGTCCCTGTTCCCTGATGAATTGTCGCCCCGCCCTGATGTGTTCTTCTGTGTCTGTCTGTGTCTATATGTACCTGTGCTTCTCTCCCTTTGTTGCTGGTTCATTGTCTTGTCAAGTTCCGTCCTGTTCCTGGTTACTTTGGATTTTGGAGTTAGTGTTTTTTTTTGCCTTGGACTTAATTTTATTATATCTTATTAATGGGCATTCCTGCGTTTGAGTCCAACTCATCTCACCTCTGATACCACTGCAAGCTTTCAATTATATAAAAGTATTACACCAGGTCTTTTTATTAAGATTTTAGTTTAGGTTAGTTTTATCAAATATGTAATAATTTTACAGTGGTATCATGTTATTAATGTAGATTTAATTATTTATATAACACTACTAATGAGGTGCTTGTGAATGGGTGCAGCTCTGACCTGCCACCCCCCCATCCAGAAATGTATTATGGGGAAGAAAAGGGCATGGTATTTCTAAGGCAATTTTTGTGTCATTACTTTACATACATTCAAGCTTTTTAAAATTATTCCATATTTTTTTGGGGCGAAGGGGGTATTGTCTGTGTTTTTGATGGCTAGATTAATGAGGATCTTTAAGTCATAGCTCGATGAATTCCTTTTTTGTATCTCCTGAAGGAGTTAGCTTTGCCCCTCGTACTCCCAGACCGTTGTGTTTCAGCCAATCGACTCTGGTGGAGATGGCAGAACCACAAGAGTCCAAGTCGCAGTACCCTGCAAGAATTGGATGAGATCCTCACAAGTGCACAGTTGTGTCTCCTCTCCTTTACAAGGATATGCTAGTTTTAGAACCTGCGAAACCTTCGGGAATGATGAGGATGTCTGACGCTGTGGATGATGGTCTTGGTTCTTATAGAAGACTATCCGGAAAGCGGATAACTGGAACATCGACGTACTCAAGATCCTCCTGTACGAATCATCTGCCACACCAGCCCAGAGCCAATTATCTTGAATACTACTATGAAGCCTAGGCCAATCCATTTTGTGATTAGTTCCAAAATTCCTGCCGATCCATTTGGGCCTTAATTTACAGACATCTGGTAGTTATGTAAAGATTAGAGCGCGACCAGCCTTGGTCAATCCCCGGGAGGTTACAAACAGTTAGACCAGAAACATAGAACATGGCCTAACCAAAACTTTGTTCAGGCAATTGTAGAAACCTCAGTTGGGTTGAATATACCTTTTTAAATTTACTGTTTGCGTTTATTATTTTTTAGAATGACCTGTGTGCCCACACCATTGGTGCAAACTTTTCAATGAAGTGATTGAAGGAGCACCCCTTGATGTAGTTGGTGGAGGTGGAAACATGTTCTATTCGCCAAATTTCATGCCCAGCTGTTGAGCCCTCTGTCGGTCTGGATTAATCTTTCCTTGGTTGTCAGACGATGAACGCAAAAGCAGAACTGCAAAAGTAAAATAATTTAATAAATGCCAAAAAAAGTAAAAACTGAAACCGGAACAAGAGAAGGGGGGAAAAACAACAATTGGCCAGAAACAGAGGACATGAGCACAGGGTCTAAATACACACGGTGGCCACAGGTGTAGCACATCAGGGAGGGGCAAACAATCAACAAAGACAGACAGGAACAAGCAAAACTCACATCAAGGGAACAAAAAAAGAAATATCAAATTAAACCCGATACAATAACAGAACGTCCACACCCATGAAAATTTGGTAAGTGTCATTGAAAAAGCACTTCCACTGTCTTAACCACTTTTCGGCAATTTTTATTATTTGTGCAGTTGCCAAAGTTATTTGAAATTTGATTTTTCCAACGTTATATCACTTACCACTAATGCATATTCATTTTTTGTTCCCTATCCATTATGGGGTTCGATAAGGTACCAACACCACTGCTCTGTTAAAATGTATCAATGATGTATTTTCTTGATTTGACCAAACTATGTCTCTGGGGCGTCCATATTCCATGATCTTTCAAAGCCTTTGTTCTAGTAGATCACTCCCTTCTATGGACAGCTTAACGCAATAGGTCTTGATACCAACGCCATTTTCAATATGTGTGTTGTCACATTGTTCCTAGTCCAACAAATGCATAATTGATAAAGGGCTCCCCTTTGGTCCCCATCCTATTTCAATATTCATCAACGATCTTCCACAAGTCTATCAAAATAAAATATATACGCAGACCGACAGTCATTTCCACATCTACAGTAGGTCCATTCCTATTTTTTCTCGTTTCATTCACGCTTCTCGGGAATCACGCAGCTGCGTGAAAAATCGTACATCTTATCGCCACAAGGTGGGCAGGCTAAGTCCGCTTTAGCCCTCTGCAGCGTCTTAGACGCTCAGGTATATGACTTGGCGTGCAAAACTGTCTAGCCCAAAGGTTGCTCTGTTGGCCGCAATGGTTCGATTAAATACAGGGCATTGAGAACCCAGGTGCGTTCTTGTCTGATGCACATCTTTTGGTGCTTGTGGCAAAATTGTTTTTTCACTAAACTATTATTCTATAACATCTTGTCTTAATGTCTGAAAATCTAGGTGAAACTTCATAGTGTTATACGTTTAAAAATTGTGGATTGGTTTGATAAACGAACGTTACGTACATCCTCCGCTCTGGCCCCGGGAGCATGCTGCTGTGACCCCCGCTCTGAACCCCCCCAACTCTGTGGAATCGCACTTGCCGTCTGGGCTACGAGCGCGGCCATAGACACGGACTCACGTCTACTCTCGCTCTGCTCGCGTCTCTCACTCTCTGCTCGCGTCTCTCTCTATCTGCTCGGTCTCTCTCTCTCTGCTCGGTCTCTCTCTCTCTGCTCGAGACTCTCTCTCTGCTCGCTCCCTTCTCCTCTCCCTCCTTGCTCCGCGTCCTCTCTCTCTGCTCAAGTCTCTTTGTCTCTGATGTGTCTATCTCGCTTGCTCACGTCTCTCCTCTCTGCTCGTATCTCTCTCTCTCTGCTCGCATCTCGCTCTCTATGCTCACTCTCTCTCTGCTCACGTCTCTCTCTCTCTTCTCTGCTCACGCCTCTCTCTTCTGCTCGCCCTTTCCCCCCCCCCCCCCCCCCCCCCCCCCCCCCCCCCCCCCCTCCCCCACCCCCCCCCCCCCCATCTCTTCTTGCTCGCATCTTCTCTCTCTTCTCGCTCGCCATCTCTCTCTCTCTGCTCGCATATCTCGCTCTCTGCTCGCATCTCTCTCTCTCTGCTCGCCGTCTCTTCTCTGCTCGCGTCTCTCTCACTGCTCGACGTCTCTCTCTCCTTGCCTCAACCTCTCTCTCTCTCTGCTCGCGTCTCTCTCTCTCTGTCACCTCTCTCTCTCTCTCTCTCTGCTCACCTCCTCTCTTCTCTCTGCTCACGTCTCTCTCTCTCTGCTCCGTCTTCTCTCTGCTCACTCTCTCTCTCACTCTCTGCTTCCCGGCTGCTCTCTCTCTGCTCGGTCTCGCTCTTTTCTGCTCACGTCTCTCTCTCTGCTGCTCCGTCTCTCCTGCGCAGTTCTCTCTCTCTCTCTGCTCACGTTCTCTTTGCTCGCGTCTCATCTTCTCTGCTCGATCTCTCTCTCTGCTCTCGGTCTCTCTCTCTCTGCTCACGTCTCTCTCTGCTCACCCTATCTCTCTGGCTCACGTCTCTCTCCTCTCTGTCTCGCTCTCTCTATCTCTGCTCACGTCTCTCTCTCTCTGCTCAGTCTCTCTCTCTCTCTTGCTCACGTCTCTCCTCTCTGCTCACGTCTCGCTCTCTCTGCTCACGTTCTCTTGCTCGCGTCTTCCTTCTCTCTGCGCAAGCTCTCTCTATGCTCTCTCTCTCTGCTCACGTCTCCTCTCGGCTCACGTCTCTCTCTGCTCGCGTCTCTCTCTCTTGCTCACGGTCTCTCTTGCTCAGTCTCTCTCTGCTCACGTCTCTATATCTCTCCCCTGCTCACGTCTCTCTCTCTCTGCTCACGTCGTCTCTCGCTCGAGTCTCACTCTCTCTTGCTCAGTCTCTCTCTGCTCTCTCTTCTCGGTTCGCGTCGCTCTCTCTTGCTCACGTCTCTCTCGGCTCTCTCTCTCCACTCCCTCCCGTCTATCTCTCTCTGCTCACGTCGCTCTCTGCTCAATCTCTCTCCTCTAGCTCTGCTCACGCCTCTATCTCTGCTCACGTCTCTCTCTGCTCACGTCTCTTCTGCTCACGGACTCTTTCTCTCACTGCTCACGTCTTCTCTCTGCTCACGTCTCATATGCTCCGTCTCTCTCTCTCTGCTCACGTCTCTCTCTTGCCGCGTCTCTCTCTCTCTGATCACGTCTCTCTCTGCTCTCTTTCTCTGCTCGCGTCTCTCTCTCTTGCTACGTATCTCTCTGCTCGCGTCTCTCTCTCTCTGCTCACGTCTCTCTCGGCTCAGTCTCTCTCTCTCTGCTCAAGTCTCTCTCTGCTCGCGTCTCTCTCTCCTCTGCTCATCGTCTCTCTCTGCTTCTCTCTATCTGCTCACGTCTCTCTCTCGCTGCTCACGTCTTCTCTCTGCTCTCCTCTCTCGCACTCTCTCTGCTCGCGTCTCTCTCTCTTCTGCTCAGTCTCTCTCTCTCGCTCACGTCTCTCTTGCTCTCTCTCCTCTGCTCACCGTCTCTCTCTCTTGTCATCGTCTCTCTCTCTCTGCTCACGTCTCTCTCTCTCTGCTCACGTCTCTTCTCTGCTTCTCTCTCGCTGCTCACCGTTCTCTCTCTCTGCTTCACGTCTCCTCTTCTGCTCACGTCTCTCTTCTCTGTCACGTCTCTCCACCTGATTTCTTAAAGATTATTGTTGATGCGGAGCAGAGAGTCAGCAACTAGATTGGTTGTGAGATTTTTAAAAGAAGCTAGTTTCTCATCTTTTTCAGCCTGGGAAGTTTGTGAAATGATATTGCATCCGGTGATTAAAGGCTATTTTATTTTAATAATGACAGTAAAACTGACATTTAAAGTCCGTGCACTCCCCAATCCACAATCCTCACCGCACGTCACTGTTGTCTGCTATATGCATCTGATCATTTGCTGTTCCTCAACCACACGTGTTTTAGTTTAAAAGTGTAGGCTAGCTGTTGTTCAGTCTTTGAAATGTTGATGTGGCCATTTTATGGCTATTAAAAGCTCAGCCTCTGTCTGTGCGCTTGAACTGCGGCCTAGGACCACTACGCTGGCTTAGCACCCTCTCAGCTGTCTTCGCGCCGAATGGAATGGACTGATTAGCATGATAGTGATAAGATATGTATACAATGCAACGGCCGCCCCCCCCCCCCCCCCCCTCCCCCCCCCCCCCCCCCGCTGAAAAGCAAAAACCTAGGCCATTCCAGTCCTGCTGGACCCAAAGCGTTTGGTTTGTGTTTGTTGTAGGACGCCCCCCCCCCCCTGCAGTGTGCACTTTATGCTTGAAATGTTGTGTGCAGGAACTTCATGTGTTAAGCTCATTTGGAGACCGACGACCGGAGAAGACCTTCAAAGACCCATCAGACTAATAGAGTAATTAAATGTGCTGTGTCCAGATATGGAGAAACAAAGCTAGCTCCTACAGGGTTTTTAACACTGCTAAAAATCACGGGACAGAAGCAGCTCTCCTCCCCACACCGAATAATCCAAAGCCCACCCCAGGCCCCTGCTGTAATAAGTCATTACCTAAATTTGCAAATCAATACATGCAAATGTTAGCAGCCTAACTATCCTTCTTGTCAAAACAGGGCCTATTTCGCTTGGGTTTGCTAGTGTTAAAACTAAGCAGACATTCATCAGCCCACTCCATTATATTTGTAACACAGGAGAGATAGAAAGTTTCCTCCCATTCATACATTTGTCATTAGCAAGATCGTTTTACAAGTTTACTACAGTCTAGCAAATCTATTCATTTCAACCGTCGGCACCCAACAAGCCAAAACACGCATGAAATTCAGATCTTGGACAATAATCAACAAGTTCACACTCTGGCATCATGTTTAAAATAAAAATGAATTGCCGCATCAGAAAATGTCTAACGGAAACACGCAAAACTTCGAATCCTTATTATATAATAGCCTCTGAATTTTATTCTTTTAAATACTGATGTTATAACACTCACCATTAATGCGACTTCTGGTGCTGGGACTGTAAAAAATACAACTCAAAATTGTTCACTTACTACGATTTTGTGCATTCACTGACAATAAAATTTGCCTGGTTGGAACTTATGTACTCTAGAAGGCCATGGCCTGAATAGTAGTACCAAAAACAAGATAAATAGAAGTAAAGCCACACAAGTTCTTTGATTGTCTATCTGTCGATTGTGTATCCGTTGTTTTAGCTGACTGACGCCAAATATATCCAATTATATAATGTTTCCCTGTTTATTGTTATGCCTGAATCTACCACCTGTTGCTGAATAAACTTCCAAGTTGCTCTGGTGTGCAAAGATCCCTGCCTATGCGCTAGATTTTCGACACTCACTTTCTGAAGTTTCTGATGAAAAGTTCATCTATTTTGATATATTAAGTTGATTTTGGACATTGAAGTTGTAGTGAACTTCTGAAAGTTCAATTGGCGCACAAGATAGTTCCAGTTCAACTGGAAATTTTATTGTCATGTGAATGCAAAAATCTGCGAGTAAGGTGAACAATTTTGAGTTGTCGTTTTAACAGTTCACCGAGCTATAGTGAGGTCCAAATCTTATCTGCGTTTGATCATTTAACTATGTGGTATGGCAACGCTGCATTCAACTTTAGAACAAACTAATTTGACCAAAAAAACTCACTGTATTGTATTTTTACCAACGTATTCGACAGGGGCCAAGCCAAAACGTAGCCCTTTATATTCTCTGGTCCAGTCTTAGAAACATTAAGTTTCCCCTCTGGTTCACAGTGTGGCGGCACCCGGGGCTGAGTGGATAGCACTCTCGCTTCTGACAAGAAGGTCCTGGGTTCGAATCCGGTCGGAACAGGGGCCATTCTGTGTGGGTCATTGGCATGGTTCTCCTGTGTCTGCATAGGATTCCTCGGGTGTCCGGTTTCCCTACCCAAGTGACCTTGGTCCATGAAATGCGCTATATAAATAAAACATCTTGATCTTTTAATGTGGGTGCTTAATTTAAACTCAAATTAGTAAGTTATTGTAGGTGACCGTTTAATCTGAACCTTAAAAAAAGAAAGTTTTTACCAGACTATGAAATTTCCATTACTGAATTTAAAAAAACATCGTTGGCAGAACTTGGAAAACTTAACTGGACCCAACTTAATAAGTGTTGTCTTCAAAACTTGAAGAATTAAGTTAATGCCTTCAACTCCAAAATCCTTCGCAGCTGGTTGCTTTGAAATTTTGAGTTGAACTAACTTTATCTTTTTTTACAGTGTGCCTGGACCATGAGTCCAATTAAAATAATGGACATTGCATCCTGCAGCCCTGAAAGGACATGCGAGGTGCGCGGGTCGGCCCGAAACCCGAGTCAAACCCGCGGGTCCCGCGGGTTTTTTCGGGGCGGGTTGGATGCCTCAAAAATATGAGTATGGTCAGGTGCGGGTGGGTCGGGTCAGAAAGCTCCTGATCCTATATCATTTATATATGTGAGCCACGGTATGTGAGTCCCTGAGTACATTTGCAATCGCGAGGGGAGGATGTTAAACAAAAATCATGCTGACAAACAGGATGCTCCTTCATGACTCCCGCTTAAAAGCCTCAGAACACTCCAGTTCCGAGGACAGTCGTGTGATTCTACACAGAGGCACGAGACTGAGGACGTGTGGGCCTAACATGCCAGAGGCCTAAGAGGGGCCTCATTACTTTAATTAGCAATGCACGACTCAAGTGGCAACGCTGTGGTGAAAAGAGGTCGCTGTCTTACTCATTTAGTTCCTTTGATTCTGAGCAGCTAACTAATCAAGAATATATCGCCTCCCACCCACTATCAATAAACATATATTTTATTCATAGAAATCCATTAAATGTGTGGATTGTTCTGGATATTCCGTTTATGTCCTGAGACTATGATTAATAAAGTGTGACGAATATGAGGCAGAGTGGCCACAGATAGTCTGGACTCGGAAAAAAAATGGGTTCGGGATTATCCTCGGGCATTCGCGCGGGTTAATGACGTCGCCGCGAGGGGATATTTCCTGGGTAAACAGAATCACTTATTACTGCGCATTACGGTGAAAGCGGATCTCTCCAGCTGTTGCGGTTCGGAGCTATAATCGACGAACTTAATAGCAAAATACAGGTAAGTAACCAGGGTTTTGGAAACCAACACACACACCTACAACTAAGATTATAAGCTTTAGAATGATGGTATATTTGAATCATGTCACGGTTATTTTGACCCGCGGATCAGTGAATAAAGTTGAAAAACCGACGCGGCTTCATCACACACTCTGCTCTGATGCGAAGCGGCAGGCAGTCCCGGGCGAGTCCACTTTTCCGGGGGGTCGAAACGCGAGTCACGTGGCCCAAACGACCAATGCCATTGGTTGGCCTATCCATTTTACATGTTAAACAAGGGTCGTTTGGGTTGTTAAACAGTTTAAAGCTTCGGGTCTGTAAACTATAGTCTCATAAATAACATGCTTAAAGCTGAGGTCTGTAATAACTTTAGTCATGATAAATAACATGTTTAAAGTTTGAGGTCTGTAACTTGTAGTTCATACATACACATGTTTAAAGCTGAGGTCTGTAACTTTGTCTCATAAATAACACTGTTTAAAGCTGGGTGTCTGTAACTTTAGTCACATTAATAACGTTTACAGTTGAGGTCTGTAACTTTAGTCTCATTAATAACATTGTTTAAAGCTCGGGTCTGTAATTTAGTCTCACTTTAATAAAATGTTTAAAGCTGTGGTATGTAACTTTAGTCTCTTAATAACATGTTTCAAAGGCTGGGTCTGTAACTTTTTTTTCAAATTTAAACAAATTTTTTTTTTTTTACAACAAACACCACACACACCCCCCCACACCTCTTTTACAACACAACACATTAACTCTCATAAATAACACATGTTTAAACAGTGCGGTCTGTAATTTTAGTCTCATAAATAACACGTTGTGTGTGTGCATATGCCCATAATCATTTCTAAGATCATATTTAGATTGCTTACCTTTATTTTGATATTTTACATTAGTATTTTGAAAAAAAATGTTTTCCGGTTTTTCATGTTGGCAGCATCTTGGATAAGCTGGCAGGCCCATTTGGAAGTCGGCGTGTCGGCAAATTGTAAAATTGCATATCGAATTCAACATCACCTGGAATTGTTTACTTCTTTACTGTGAATTGTAATGTTTTAGTTAGTAAAATAGGAAGTTACAGCACTTTAGAAGAAATGAATAAAGGCTTGAAACTGGCTGAATAGAGGTTCCACAGTATCCCTTTGTTTTAAACCAAATTACTTTCATATAAGCGCATAAAAGCACTTTCAATATGGTAATAAAATCATAACCACTTAATCCGATTTTCATAATTCAAAAACTGTTTTATTCCTCTTACTGAGTGGATAGTACTGTGCTGAATTAATCTGATTTGGAATTTAAAAAATTAATCTTGCATTGTACTTTAATAACTTACAGTCTGTGGAAATACACGGGCTACATGTGGTTACCGTGCTTAGACTATATTAATATTGTATGTGTAACATTCAAAATTAGATTGAGTGAATTTCCCTTTTCCTCATTTCGTGAATTTGCGGAGGAGAGGAGAGGAGCTGGCGAGAGAAGTTTGGCAGTTAAAATAAATGAATTACAGCTTGCTAAAGTATTTGAAAGCAATCTTCATTATGATTGTTATATTTATGTTATTTCTTATAAATGTTAGAGATGCCAGAGAATAGGCGTCTGCTTTTTTTCTGAGTGGAGGAGAACACCAGCGGAGTGTTTGAGGCAAATAACGTTCCAGGTTATTATTACCACTAGTTTCTCTTTCCATAACGATATACTTCTTTTTGGAAAGATCCACCAACGTGATGCAAAAAGTTTGACGTTATAAGCAGTAGTTTTAATGTCTGCGGTTTTCAGAGACTGGCCTGCTACAAGGGAGTTGCCCGTTTTAACCTGATTGTCGCTGTGCGCGGGGCAGAAACTCGCCAATGTAACCCTGCTCAACAATGCCACCTCGTGGTTGTTTTGGTCATTGCAACGTCTAGGGAGGGGGGAAAATAAAAGACCGCGTGAATCACACGTGCGTCTCGTGTGATTCACGCGTGAAAGGGCGACAAAACAGGAATGGGACCTACTGTAAATGCTAATTTACAATCACGCGTTACAGCACGTACGCGTTATACGCGCAGCAGACGCGCGGTAACTTTTTTCCATGTTAACTATGATTGGATAAATAAAAATTTCTTACACTTCTTTAGCATCATACGCATTGATGGACGCGAAGCTGCGCTCTATTTAGGATGGATTTCGAATTTTGTGCGCCACCAAGCGTCTCCCATGAGATCTCATGTTAAACCATGGATTTTTTATAGCGGTCCTTGGCTTAATTGCATCTACACACACAACAGCAACTTGTGTCTAACATCAGCTGGAGGAGCCAGCAGGTTTTCCTTTGATTTTGGATATCGTTTTTTTTCTTTCATAAAGTCTTGCGTTGTCAAACCCCGAGCCACCAAGACCTGAGACCAACTCATGCAGGATATGTGAGTTGCTCTACATCAGTCCTCTGGCCATACTGTCTCCTGTGTTGTCTATGGAGCAGTGCTAGAGGACAGTAAGGGCCAGAGGACTGAGGTAGAGCAACACACATAAACATGCATGTGTTTGTCCTCATGGTCGTTGTGCGCTGGTTGGCCAGACGCAAGACTTTATGAAAGAAAAAAAACGATATCCAGAATCACTGTAAACCTGTGCTCCACCTGATGATGTTTTAGACATCACGTTGCTTTGTGTGTGGCTAGATGCAATCTGAGCAAGGACCCGCTAGAAAATCATGTATTAATGAGTTCTCAATTGGGAGAGCGTTGGGCTGGCACCAAACATTAGAAATCCATCCTAAAATTAGAGCGCAGGAGTGGGGGCTTCGCGCATACATGCGTTATGATGCTAGAAGTGTACAAATCTCATCATAGGTTAACATGGAAATAAGTTACGCGCGTCTGCTGCTGCGCGTATAAGCGTTTACGTGCTGTAAAACGCGGTGATGTGTAACATTAGCAGTTACAGTAGGTCCCATTCCGTTTTGTGCCTTTCACGGTGCATCACACGAGACTCAGTGTTGCTTTCACGCGTCTTTTAATTTCCCCCCTCCCCAGTGACTTTGCAATGGACCAAAACAACCACCAGGTAGGAACTCCTTGTGAGCTCGGGTTACCTGGCGAGTTTCTGCCCGCGCACATCGACAATCTGGTTAAAACGGGCAACTCCTTGTAGCAGGCAGGCTCTGGAAAAACCCCGAGACATTAAAAACTATGCATTATAACGTAAACTTTTGCATCACGTTGGCTGATCTTTCCCAAAAGAGGAGGGAAGTATCGTTTGGAAAGAGAAAACTATTGGTAATATAAAACGCTGAACGTTATTTGACTCAAACAGCTCCTCGCTGGTTGTTCTCCTCCCAATCAGAAAAAAAGCAGAGCCCTTTTCTCCTTGCATCTCTAGCCATTTATATTAACATACATAATATAACATCATAATGAAGATGCTTTCAAATAATTTAGCAAAGCGTAATTCTTTATTTTTAACTGCCAAAACTTCTTCGCTGCTCTCTCCTCTCTCCGCAAATCATAATGAGGAAAAGGGAATATTCACTCAATTTTATTTCTGACTGTTACCACATTAACAAGATTAATTAGTCTAAGAACGGTGTACCAATTAGCCCCCGTTGTATTTACCACAGGCTGTAAGTATTAAAGTAGCAAGGCCAAGATTAATTTTTTAATTTACCAAATCCGGATTTATTCCAGCACAGTACTTACCGCCTAGTTATAGGCGGATTAAAACAGTTTTTGAATTATGAAAAATCGGATAAGGTGGTTATGATGTTATTCCCAATTGATAAGTGCTTTTAGGCGCTTATATTGAAAGTAATTTGGTTTATTTTAAAAACAAAGGGCTACTGTGGCACCTTCTATTCAGCCAGTTAAGCCTTTAGTCATCTTCTAAGTGCTGTTAACTTCCCTATTTTACAAACTATAACATTAAAATTACAGTAAAGAGTGGAAAACAATTCAGGGATGTTGAATTCTATATTCATTTTACAATTTGGCCGACCCCGATTTCCAATATGGCCGCAAGCTTATCAGATGGGCTGCCAACAAGAAATCGGAAAACATTTTTTTCTCAAATACTATGTAATATATCAAAAAGAAAGGTAAGCAATCTAAATATGATGCTTTAGAAATGTTTTTGGCATCTGCCACACACACATTGATATTATGAGATAAAAATTAACAGACCTCAGCTTTTAACATTTTGTTTATTTATGATACTACAGTTACAGACCGAGCTTTTGAACCATGTATTAATGAGACTAAAGTTACATACCTCAGCTTTAAACATTTTATTAATGAGACTAAAGTTACAGACCCGGAGCTTTTAACATGTATTAATGAGACTAATGTTACAGACCTCATCTTTTAAACGTTATTAATGAGACTAAGTTACAGACCCCAGCTTTAAACATGTGTTATTTCTGAGACTAAAAGATACAGACCTCAGCTTTACACAAGTGTTATTTATGAGACTAAAGTTACAGCCCTAAAATTTAAACATGTTCTTTATCAGACTAAAAAGATACAGACCTCAGCTTTTTAAGCATGTTCTTTATGAGACTATAGTACAGACCCGAGCGTTAAACATGTTACCAACCCAAACACCCTTGTTAACATGTGTAAAATGGAATAGTCCAACCATGGGCATTTGGTCCGTGGGCCCACGTGACTCGCGTTTCTACCCCCGGAAAAGTGGACTCGCCCGGGATCTTGCTGCCGCTTCGGCGCAGAGCAGAGAGTCTGATGAGCGCGGGCGGTTTTTCAACTTTTTATTTCACTGATCCGACGGGCGGGTTCAAAACAACCGTGACAGGAATTCAAATATACCATAATTCTAAGCTTATAATCTTAGATGTATGTGTGTGGTGTTGGTTTTCCAAAACCCCGGATACTTTCCGTGTTTTTGCTATTAAGTTCGTCGGATTATAATCTCCCGTAACCGCAACAGCTGGAGAGATGCCGCTTTCACCGTAATGCGGCAGTTACTAAGTGATCTGTCAACCCCCCCCCCTTAACCCGGTAAATATCCACCTCGCGGCTGACGTAATTAACCCGCGCGGACTGCCGAGGATATCCCGACTACATCTTTTTTTAGCGTCCAGACTTTTGTGGCCCACTCTCTGCTCATATTCGTCAACTTTAGTAATATCATATCTCAGGAAAAAAAACGGAATATCAGAACAATCCACACATTTATGGATTCTATGAATAACAAATAGTTTCCTTGATAGTTGGTGGTGCTTCGCTATATTTTCTGGTTATTTAGCTTTTTTTAGGATCAGAATCAATGACTAAAGTGAGTCAGACAGCGACATCTTTTCACCACAGCGTTTCCACGACGTCTTGCATTGCTAATTAAGTAAATGAGGCCCCTGCTTTAGGCCTCATGCTGTGAGGCCCACACCGTCATCAGTCTCGGTGCCTCTGTTGTAGATCACACGTCTGTCCTCGGAACTGGAGTGTTCTGAGGTTAGCGCGGGTGTCAGGAAGGAGCGATCCTGTTTGTCAGCATGAATTTTTTTGTTTATTAACAGCCTCCTGCGCGATTGCAAATGTATCAAGGGACTCCCATACCGTGGACCTCACATAAATAATATTATATAGGGATTCAGGAGCTTTCTGACCCGACCCCTCCGCACCACTGACATGCACTCATATTTTTGAGGATCCAACCGCCCGAAACCGCAGGGACCCGCGGGTTGACTGCGGGTTCGGGCCGACCGCGCACCTGCATGTCCGGTTCCAGGGGGGGGCTGCAGGTAGCAATTGTCCATTAATTTAATTGGACTATGTCCATGCACACTGTTCGTTAACAAAGATAAGTTAGTTCCAACTCCAAAATTTCAAAGGCCAACCAGCTTGCGCATGGACTTTGTTGAGTTGAAGGCCATTAACTTTAATTCTTCAAGTTTTGAAGAATACACTTATTAAGTGTCTGTCAGTTAAGTTTTTCAAGTTCTGCCAACCTAAGTGTTTTAACTTCAAGTTACTGGAAATTGTCAAGTCAGTAAAAACTTACTTTTTTTAAGTTCAGATTTTACTGTCCCCTACAATAACTTACATATTTTGAGTTTTAAAATTAGCCCCCAATTACAAGATCTATGATGTTGTATTTATATA
Organism: Knipowitschia caucasica; assembly: GCA_964034765.1. Lineage (NCBI taxonomy): Eukaryota > Metazoa > Chordata > Actinopteri > Gobiiformes > Gobiidae > Knipowitschia > Knipowitschia caucasica. The sequence continues at coordinate 23,422,485 of OZ035832.1, read as the reverse complement.
GCGCATTTCTGGACCAAGGGTCACTTGGGTTGGGAAACCCGGAGCACCCGGAGGAAAACCTATGCAGACACAGAGAACATGCCAATTCCACACAGAAAGGCCCTGTTCCCGACGGGATTCGAACCCAGGAACTTCGTGTCCCGAAGCGGAGAGTGCTATCACTCAGCCACCGTGCCGCACCCACACTAGAGAACAGGTGGGGATACTTAATGTTTCTCAGACTGAGCCAGAGAATATAAAGGCTACTTTGCTTGGCCCTGACGATTACGGTTGGTAAAAATAAATACAGTGATTTTTTGGTCAAATTTGTTTGTTCAAAATGTTGAATGCAGCTGTGGCCTAACACATATTTAAATGAGCAAACGCAGATAAGTTGACCTCACTATCGCTACGGTGACCTGTAAAATACGGACAACTCAAAAATTGTTCACCTTACTCAGATTTTGCATTCACTGACAATAAAATTATCCGTTGAACGGGAAATATTTGTGAGCCACTTGAAACTTTAGAAGTTTCACTACAACTTCAAGTCCAAATCAACTGAATCTATCAAATAAGTTGTAACTTTTCATTCAGAAAACGTCAGAACGTGAGTGTCGAAAATCAGGACGCAATAGGCAGGGATCTTTGCCACAGGCCAATTGTGGAAGTTTTTCACAACAGGTGTAGATTCAGGCAGAACAATAAACAGGGAAACATTATATATTGGATATATTGGGTCAGTCAGCCTAAAACAACGGATACCAATCGTTAGCAGATATACACTCAAAGAACCATTGTGTGTCTTGTACTTTATCTTTATCTTGGTTTTTGTTGTACTATATACAGGCCATGGCCTTCTATTGTTCTAATTTCCAAATGGCCAATTTTCTGTCATGTGAATGCAAAAATCTGAGTAAGGTGCACAATTTTTGAGTTGTATTTTATACAGTCCAGCACCATGAACAGTCGCCATTAATGGTGAGTGTTATAACAACTAAATTAAAAGCATAAATTCAGAGGCTTATCAATATATATGATTCGAAGTTTGCGGTGTTTCCGCTTATGACATTTTCTGATGCGCATATCTTTTTTTTAAACATGATGCCAGGGTACGGAAATGTTTATTATTGTCCCAAATCTTGAATTTCTGCGTGTTTTGGCGTGTTGTGCGAAGGTTGAAATGATTAGTTGCTAGGACTGTAGTACAACTTGTTTAAAAACGATATTGCTAATACCAAATGTCTGATGGGTGGGGTACACTTTCTTTCTCCGTGTTTTACAAATATAATGGCGTTGGCTGATGAATGTCTGCTTAGCGCTTGTTTTAACATAGCAAACCAAAGCGAAATTGGCCCCCTGTTTTTGAAAGAAGGATGGTTGGCTGCTAACATTTGCATGTAATGATTTGCAACTTTAGGAATGACTTATAAACAGAGGGGCCTGGGGTGGCTGGTTGGCTTTGTTTATTCGTGTGGGGGCGGGAGAGCAGCTTTCTGTCACGTGTTTTTTGAGCAGTGGTAAAAACCCTGAAAAGGAAGCAAGCTTGTTTCATATTCTGGACCACGAGCACATTTAATTGACCTCGACTTTGTTGATTGGTCTTTGAAGGTTCTTCTCGTGTTCGTTCTCAATGGACGCTTAACACTTGACTTTGAGTCTGCACACAACATTATCAACCGAATAACGTGCACACAGCCCGGTCCTTCCCAAACACAAAAAACCCAACACGCTTGTGCCAGCCAGGGACTGGAAGGCCTAGGTTTTGCCTTTTCCAGCAGCCGGCGTTGCCATTGATTTACAATCTTATCACGTATCATGCTATCTGTCAATCATCCGGCGCGAGCCAGCTGAGAGGGTGCTAATCCAGTAGGTGGTTCTAGTGCCGGCAGGCTGGTAAAGGCACACGCAGAGGCAGATCGCTTTTAATAGCCATAAAATGGCCATCATCAACATTTCAAAGATGAACAACAGCTTAGCCTACACATTTAAACTAAAAACAAGTGTAGGTTGAGGGAACATTCCAAGGATCAGTTGCATATAGCAGACAGACAGTGACGTGCGGTGAGGATTGTGATTGGGGAGGCCACTGACTTTAAATGTCAGATTACTCTATTTATTAAACTAACATAGCATTTAATCACCGATAGCAATAACATTCACCAAATTCCCATGCCTGTTAAAAGATGAAGAGAAAACTAGCTTCTTTTACTAATTCACAAGCCAATCTAGTTGCGGCCTCTCTGCTCCGCATCCAAACAACATCTTTAAGAGGAACAGCGTTGCGCGAGAAGTGGAGCAGAGCGAGAGAGACGTGAGCATGAGGAGAGCGAGAGACGTGAGCAGAGCGAGATAGACGTGAGCAGAGAGAGAGAGCAGAGAGAGACGTGAGCAGAGGATGCGAGAGGGACCCGTGAGCAGAGAGAGAGAGCACGTGAGCGAGAGGGAGAGAGACGTGAGCAGAGAGAAGCGAGCAGGAGAGAGCCGTGAGCAGAGAGGAGAGCGACGTGAGCAGAGAGAGGAGGACGCGGAGCAGAGAGAGATGAGAGAGAGAGAGTGAGCAGAGAGAGAGACTCGTGAGCAGACGAAGAGAGACGTGAGCAGAGGAGAGATGAGCAGAGAGAGACGTGAGCATAGAGAGAGCGACGCGAGCAGAGAGAGACGTGGAGGCAAGAGATAGAGAGGAGTGAGCAGAGAGAGACGTGAGCAGAGGGAGGAGGAGAGACGGCGGAGCAGAGGCGACGTGAGCAGAGAGAGAGAGACGGCGAGCAGAGAAAGAGAGCAGCGAGAGACCGGTGGAGAGAGAGAGAGAGACGCGGAGCAGAGGGAGGACGTGAGCAGAGAGCGAGAGACGTGAGCAGAGCGAGACGTCGTGCGCAGAGAGAGACTGTGAGAGAGGAGAGGAGAGAAGGCCTGTGAGAGGAGAGAGACGTGAGCAGAGAGGGGAGGACTGAGTGAGCGAGATGAGAGGCGTGGAGCAGAGAGAGAGAGAGAGAGGGTCGAGCAGAGAGAGATAGTGCGCAGGAGAGAGAGAGGCCGCGAGTGGAGGAGAGAGAGCAGGAGAGGCGGTGAGCAGAGAGAGAGAGGACGGCGAACAGAGAGACTGGTAGCAGAGAGAGACCGTGTCGAGCAGAGGAGAGGTAGGACGCGAAGCAGAGAGACGTGAGCCGAGAGAGGAGACGGAGATCAGGAGAGGCGAGAGACGTGAGGCAGAGAGAGACGTGAGCAGAGAGAGACGTGAGCAAGGGGTCTGAGAGAGAGCGAGCAGAGAGAGACGTGAGCAGGAGTGAGAGAGACGGGAGCAGAGAGAGAGAGCAGGAGAGAGACGTTGAGCGAGAGAGAGACGACCCGCGCAGCAGAGAGAGACGTGAGCATGAGAGATATGAGACGTGGCAGAGTGAGAGAGACTGTGAGCAGAGAGGCGAGAGAGACGTTCGCAGAGACGAGAGAGACGTGAGCAGAGGAGAGAGAGAACGTGAGCAGAGAGAAGAGAAGAGAGTGAGCAGAGAGAGAGAGGTGAGCAGAAGGAGTCGTGAGCAGAGAGGAGAGACGCGAGCCAGAGAGAGCGATGCGAGCAGAGAGAGAGAGCTCGAGCAGAGAGAGGACGGTGAGCCAGAGAGAGAGAGAGAGACTGTGAGCAGAGAGAGACCGTGAGCAGAGAGAGAGGAGAGAGTGAGCAGAAAGAGAGAGACGTGCGAGCAGAGAGAGAGAGGCGTGTGAGCGAGGAGAGAGAGAGAGAGGTGAGCAGAGAGAGACGTGAGCAGCAGAGAGAGAGACGTGAGCCGAGATGAGAGAGAGGTGTATAGCCGAGAGAGAGAGAGAGAGAGGGTGAGCAGAGAGGAGTGAGACCGCGGCAGAGAGAGAGCAGAGGTGCAGAGAGAGAGAGACGCGAGCCCGTGGAGAGACTTGGCGACTCAGATGAGAGGAGACGCGAGGCCAGAAGAGAGAGAGATGGCGCGCAGAGAGAGAGTATGCGAGCAGAGAAGCGAGAGATGCGAGCAGAGAGGAGAGATGCGCGCAGTGAGAGAGATGCGCTGCCGAGAGAGAGAGGCGTGAGCAGGGAGACGCGAGAGGAGAGAGCGTGAGAGCAGAGGAGAGAGGTGAGCCTGAGAGAGTGAGATGCGAGCAGAGAGAGAGAGATACCGCATGATGAGAGAGAGACGTGAGCAGAGAGAGCGAGACCCGAGCAGAGAAAGGAAAGAGAGTGAGCAGAGCGAGAGGGACGCGAGCAGAGAAGCGGAGGGCCGCGAGCAGAGAGAGGAGACTCGAGCAGAGAGAGAGTATGAGACGCGAGCAGAGAGAGAGAGACGCGAGCAAGCCGATGGAGACGCGCGTAGCAGATAGAGAGTGAGCCTGCGAAGAGCAGAGAGGAGAGAGACGTGATGTCGCGTGTCTATGGTCCGCGCTCGGAGCCCAGGACGGCAGGCGTTTCATGAGCTGTCAGAGCTTGGGGGTCAAGCAGCGTGCTCCCGGGGCCAGAGCGGAGGATGAAACGAAAACGTTCGGTTTATCAAAACATTTCACAATATTTAACGTATAACACTAGATGAATTTCACCTCGTTTTTTTCAGACATTAAAGACAAGTTGCTATATAATAATTGTTTAATGAAAAAAACAGTTTTGCCACAAGAACCAAAAGATGTGCCTCAGACAAGCATCGAAACTGGGTTCTCCACGGGTCCCTGTATTTAATGCCTAACCATTCGCCAACCATAGCACCTCTGGGTTGACAGGTTTGCACGCAGTCTTATACCTGGAGCGTCTAAGTGCTGGTCAGAGCTAAAGGGACTTAGCCTGGCCACCCTTGTGGCGATAAGATGTACTATTTTTCACGCAGGCTGCGTGTTTCCCGAGAATCGTGAATGAAGGACGACAAAACGGAATGGGGACCTACTGTAGATGTGTAAAGACTGTCGTCTGCGTATCTTATCTTATTTTGATATGACTTGTGGAAGGATCGTTGATGATATTTGAGCATAGTAAGGGGGACACTAAAGTGGAGCCCTTTATCATTTAAGCATTTGTTGGATAGGGAACAATGTGACACAACATATTGGAAAATGGCGTTGTATCAAGACCTATTGCGTTAAGTTGTCAGTAGAAGGAGTGTGTTTCTACTAGATCAAAAGGCTTTTGGGAAAGATCATGGAATATGGAGCCCAGAGGACATATTTTGGTCAAATCAGAAAAATACATCATTGATACATTTTAACAGAGCAGTGGGTGGTTGAGTACCGTTTGATCGAAAACCCCAGATGGATTGGAACAAAATATGCAATGCATTGTGTAGGGATATAAATGTTGGAAAATTAAATTTTCAAATAACTTTGCAACTGCACACAATAATAGAAAGAAATTGGCCGAAAATTGCCTCTTTTTAAGTCCGTGGACAGTGTTTTCAATACACTGTACCCATTTCATGGTGTGGACTTTCTGGTGATTGAATCTGGTTTAATTTGATAGTTTTTGTTGTTCCCTTGATGTTGAGTTTTTGCTTCCTGTCTGTCTTGTTGATTGTTGCCCCTCCCTGTTGTGCTACACTGTGTCCACCTGTGTGTATTTCGACCTGTGCTCATGTCTCTTGTTTGTCGGCCCATTGATTGTTTTCCCCCCTTCTCTTGTTCCCGGTTTCAGTATTTCTTTTTTGGCAATTATTAAATTATATTACTTTTGCAGTTCTGCTTTTGCGGTTTTCATCTCTGACAACCAAGGATTACTCCAGACCACGAGGGCTCAACAAGCTGGGCATGAATTTGGCGAATAGAACATGTTTCCACCTCCACCAACTACATCAAGTGGTGCTCCGTTCAATCCTTCATGAATGTTGCACAATGGTGTGTCACACAGGTCATTTCTGAAAAAGATAATAAACCGCAAACGTAAGTAATTTTATATATGTATATTTAACCCACTGCGGTTTCATACAATTGCTGTACAAAGTTTTGCGTTAGACATGGTCTATGATTCTGTATTACTGATTGTAACCTCGCCGGGGCTATTACCAATGTGGTCGCCGCTCTAATCTTTACATAAATACCAGCAGTAGTCTGTAAATTAAGGCCCAAATGTTCGCATGAATTTGGAAATCTAATCACAAATTGGATCTGGTATGGACTCATAGTAGTATTCAAGATAATTGGCTCTGGGCTGTGTGCCGATGGAATCGTATACAGGAGGATCTTGGAGTGCGTCGTTGGTTCATGTTTATCCGTCCGGCTAGTCTTCTATAAGAAAACCAGACGATCATCCACAGCGGCAGACATCCTATCCGTACCTGGAAGGTTTCGCCAAATGTGTTTTAAAAACTAGCTACCCTTGAGATGGAGAGGGAGGACACAATGAGGCACTTGTGAGGGATCTCATCAATTCTTGCAGGGTATGTTTTGGACGTGTGGTTCTGCCTATGCTCACCAAGTCGCTTGGCCAGAATCACAACGGTGGGATCGAGGCAAAGCTACCTCCTTCAGGAGCTAAAAAAAAAGATAATTTCTTCGACGTATTACTTAAAGATCCTCAATTAATATAGCAATCAAAATACAAGACTAATAACCCCCCCCTTGCCCCAAAAAATATTGAATAAGTTTAAAAAGCTGGAAATGTATGTAAGTAAATGTACACAAAAATTGCCTTATAAATATCAATCCCTTTTCTTCCCTTAATAAATTTATGGATGGGGGAGGTGGGCCCCCAGCGGGGTTTTTCAGACGTGCACCAGTTCACAAAGCACCTCTAATTAGTAGTGTATATATATAATTAAAAATCTAACATTAATAACATGCATAGCATGTAAAATTATTAAATATTTGATATAAAAAAACTAAACTAACCTAAAATCTTTAATAAAAAGACTGGTGTAAATACTTTTATATAATTGACGCTTGCAGTGTATCATTGAGGTGAGATGAGTGCGGACTCAACGCGAGGAATGCCTATAATAAAGATTTAATAAAATTAAGTCTAGGCAAAAAACACAAACTCCAAAATCCATAAGTAACCAGGAACAGGACGGAATTGACAGACATTGAACCACGCAACAAAGGCGGATGGAGAAGCACAGGTACATATAGACACAGACGACCCAGTAAGAACACATCAGGGCGGGGCAGACAATCAACAGGGGAACAGGACATGAAGTAAAAGCTGAAATGAAACAGAGAACTAATGTCAAAATGAAAACCAATACAGAAATAAAAAATCCACACCATGGACACAGTGGACCTCAGCATCATCAGATAAACTTACATGGCTCCCCATGAGTAGTTTGGACTCCTAGGACAGTAAGAGATTATTGAGGACCTATATGATATGTGTCCAGAGGGTTCATAAACATAAAAAATAAAAAGCGAAAAGATGAACTAAACCGGACTGGAATTATTAAAACATTCATTTAAAAGGGCAGTATATTTAACAATCAAAAGGTTATCTTACAAAAAAAAAATATTTACTATGCGCCAAACACATACTTTTTTTGCAGAGGTCTTTGGCGTTTTTCATTACATGGCTCAAAACCATGGATGGATGATGTGGAAGTCAAAAGCCTCTCCAAAATATTGCCCAAATTACACATCATATTATGGAGGTGCGTTCTTCCAATGAGAGCCGGACAAAACTGTCGTGGTCATGGAATGAAGCAGAACCAAAGATCCCCATCGCACACTAAACATTCAGGCTCTTTACAGGACATTTTTTACAAATCCCATTCCTTCATTGCATACTGTCATAAAGAGCCTGTAAAAAGTATTTTTATGGATGGTGTGGTTTGTGATCACAAGTAGCAGAAGTAGCTTATTGGCAGTGGTGAGGCACCTTTTGAAGGGTTTTCTTACCACGGTCTCATTCATAAACTGGCTTGTGTGTTTACTCTGCACTTGCACCTGTAGCATCCAGGTAACACTATGTCCCTCTTGGCATCTTGAATGGAAAATATTTAGTATTTTTTGGACTACCGCATGATGCCTTTAGGGGGTGCATTATTCTTCTGCATTACTCTCCTCAGCACCAGTCTGGGGCTGTTCTGAAAGACATTCAATGTGTGTCATTGTGATTAAGGTATATTTTTTGTCTCTGCTACGAGGGGCTTGTGTCCTTGCAACCAGACTCAAATACAACTTCCAAATGGGTTCTATTTTTCTTCAGGTACAAATTTACCTACAATTTGTCTTGCCCTTGATTTGCACTGGTCAGACATATTAACTTTTCTGTGCGTAGGTGAGCCATCTGTGACCAGTAAGAGTCACACCGGCCTTCCAAAACTGATGTCAGTATGCACTGGGACTGAAGCTGTTACCGTACAGTCTTTAAAGGTACAAAAGCTGCTACCATGAAAAGACGGCTTCTCTAGTTTTTGATGTTCTTCAATAAATGCCTCTTGATTCCCAACAGCAAAATGGAAGAACTGTCTTTCGTCCTGCCGCAAATTAAAATTTGTCCAATTAAATCAGGGAAAATAATTATCTTTGCATGATTTTTCCAATTTTTGCCATCATATTTTATTCCAAATATAAAAAAGGGGTGGTTGGGGTACGTGGCAATGAAGAAATTGTCTTTCTATCAGGGGCTTGAGACAGAGCCCCAGAAATAGAAAAAGGCCAACAAGAAATAAAAGACACAAGCAATGGTTGTGATAATTCAAATTAAACTGTAATTCAATCAAGCAAATCCAACTTGTTATGGTAAGAAAGCATATTTAAATTATTTAATTAACATGGCGGGTTTTCCCCAACATCAGACTAAAGTCCGGAAATTTAAATGGATTATACCTGTTGACTGAATAATTCATTTCCCATTTTACTCAGTGTCTGCGATTTCCCTCTGATATTGGAGAATGGGGGAAGGTTTTTTTCCACGTCAGTCTAAAATAATATGATCAGGGAACATTTTACAAATGTTACTCTATTTCATTGTCTTCTAACTTTTGCACCTCTATGTTTCATCGGAAGAATCAGGAGTGGTTCCAACTTCAGACTAAAATAGGGGATCCTTTGCCATTCTAATACCAAACTTTGAAATAATATCGTTCCGGATTTTACGATTTTAGCTGCATGTGTTTGCATTATCCTTTGAGGTCCACAGAATGGGGAGTGTCTTTGTCAAGTCTTTAACAAATAGTATAATCTATACACAAAAATAGAGAAGCATCAAATAACTTATTCGGGGGGGAGTACGGTCCCAGTAATAATAAAAGGTTAATTATTGACTGTGTGGGACGTTGCCAAAAAAAACTTAAGACTGTAAAACGGTTTTGCTCACAATTATGTGCAGCACCAGGTACCCCGAAGCAGTTTGCGCTGCGGAAAATTCATGTATCCGGTCATCGTCAGGGGCTCTGGTAAAGTTTTCTCATTGTTTGGTCTGCCAGGTCATCCAAAGTGATCAAGGTACCAACTTTCCAAGTCGAAAGTTCTTTGCACCACTCTACTTCCCTCATTGGAGATAAAAACATGTCACTCTAGTCTTCTCACCCCGAGAGTCAAGGTTTGCCTCGAAAAAAAAAAACTCCAGTGAACCATGATACCCACTAAACATCGGACGTCCACTCAACCTCCAGATCACGTTCAATATCGCGTCGGTCGGTCGTGGACCTTTTATTACGTCCAAAACGACGTCTGTGCATAGGTGCGCATCTGGACGTAAAACAATGACCTCCCATATACGTGATATGACGTTCAATCCGACCTCCTACAAGGACGTGGAAAAACAGGTCATCGGCCTTCCCGACGCAGTGCTAGTCTTGATCTAGGCCAATACAATATATAGGCTGTGAAGCAATCTAGGTGACCGACGGTAGCGTAGTGATTAAGCACAGGTGTGCGCCTGGGATTCGTTGTGTTTCAAGTCCAAGTGTGTGGTAACATTATCTTTACCTATTTGTTTCGATTTTTAGCGAACAAATTTTTCGGTTTGGTTAAAGACTAATATAAACACCCAACATAGGATTACGTAGTGGTCTAATAAACAACTGTGAATGTATGCATTTGTTGTGCTAACAATCTCAAGTTTGTAAATAGGGGGTGAGCACTTGAGATTTTATGCAAAATGCATGGGTTCACAAGTTTTATTATTTAGCCACTACATAATCTTTATGTTGAGTGTTTATTCGTTTTTAACCAACAGGAAAAATTGTTCGCTTAAAAAGTGAAAAGTCAAACATATTCCGACCGGGATTTGAACTGCGTCGTTCGCGACTGACGTCTCATACGCAACCGCTACACCACTGCCCAGGCATTTTTTCTGACTATGTGAAAATACCTAGAATAAAACATTCCTAAAACCGACGCCTACACTTATCCGAGGTTACAGCATGACGATGGAGTCGGACCCCAGGACCTTCTGTTTTCCCACGTCTAATCGAGTAGGGTGTGCATCTGGACGTAAAGCTATGCCTTCCAAGCCGTTTGAATCTGTACCTCTGTCGCTGCCCTGCTTTATTTACTTGGAATCACCCTCTCTTAGTAAGTACACCTTCTGCACAGTTTTTAGTTTCGATTGTATCATTTTTTCCACATTGAAAAGAGTTGGAGAAGAATAGTAAGTTGTTTTTCAGTATACGTGGCATTTGTTTAAGTATATTTTGTAATTAATCTGTCATTTTGAATTGCCAGTGCATGAATCTTAGATAATAACGGTGGCACTGCCTCAGTGAAAGGGAGACGCCCTTTTTTAGTTTTTAAGTTAAAGTTTTTAAAAATCTGTTATTGTTTTCATATTTCCAAACTATTTTTGCGACATTAGAATCTTCAGTTTAGACTGTCCAAACCAACTATGTGTTAAAAAGGTTTTTACGATTCTTGACGTTTTAAAAATAATTCAATTATTATCAAAGTTCTGTATATTTCCAATGGTTTATAAACTGCAAAAAGACAAACCAGTACTTAGTTAAACGTAAGTTTAAAAACAGGGAGATCCGCTTTAATATATGGGGGACACTCCATCATTCGACACTGTGATGTCATCAGTTGGAGTTGAGTTCAGGTGTGGGACCATGTGGGCCATGTGGGACCATTGGAGCACACACAGATGTTACCTGCGCAGAAAGAGAGTTTACTGTTCAGTATTGCTTTGTTTCATAAATGGATGTAATGTCTTCCCAGGTCTTTCAAGTGTCAGAGGACTTTCACTTCTTCTCAATGTGGCTGTTTTAAATGAGCCACTACAGTTGTTATTTTTGTTTGGTTAGCTGCAAATATAAAATATCATTTCATCTGCTGGTCGCACGCTAACTACGCTTGCAAACTCTATTCAATTTCGTACTTTTTCTTATAAAACTTTAAAAACCAGCCATATGTTAATTAAAATACATTTACCTGTGCTATGCAGTCAAATTATTGTGAAATCCATAGAGAGTTAATTTTCATGATTGTTGCAATTACTAATGTTCTTGTGTATCTAATGTGTCATGTGTGTTTGTGTCTTACAGGTGTCAGACTGTTTGAAGGTGTTCAAAGGTAAGATATCACACCTCTCAACATTGATTGTCTCGGTATTATTTATGTTGTTTTTGAAAAAACCATTATATGGTGGTGTATTCTCTTTGAAAACATCTTTTTTCTCAGCATTGTTCAGAACTCACTCAAGATGAGGAAACGAGCAACAAGGGAAAAATGACCCCTCGGAAATGCAATCATGTGTCGAGTAATACAGCGGGTAAGAATAGCTTCAGGGCTCATTTGTGTCCATGTGCAAAACCAATGCACATTTGCAATGTTTCATTTACATGGATTTACTTCCAATGACCACTGCATTATCCAAGTTTATCAGACAGAGTGTCATTCTTCCAGTGTCTTCAAAGCGGTGGCAGTGCCAGGTTTGGTATACATGGTGATGGATCGAGTGGTTGAGGGCATTAATAGAAAGTTTGTGTTGTTATATCACTTAGCCACATTATGTTGAAACTAAACATGTTCCACATTTTCAGGTGCTGTGCTTGGACCTTGTGATGAGCAGGACGAAGACCAAGAGAGGGACACATGTTGGAACACCTCAACATTTAATAATGCATTCTTTCTGCCTTTCAGAGTGTGTTTTACATCCTGGGGAACCTAGAGTGTACGCGTGTGCCTGTTTTAATACTGATCCAAACATCGGTGCTACAATCATGTTTATTTATACTTTGGCATGAACGTTCAGTACAGTAGTGTTCATAACACTGTGCTCCTGTGTGCTTTAAACTTGGTAACTATGATGTAGAGGAGAAACATGATTTTTAATGCAGAGGCTCCCATTTGCCTAATACGACTGATAACCTTCTACTACAGTGTTCTAAGGTTTTTTTGAATGCTGTGTTTATGTTTATTGCTCCGAGTTCAAGAATAAACTTGATTAAAGCTGCATTTCAGCATTCACAGGCTAAAATCTGGTACGTCTTCCTGGAAATGTGAGATGGAGACAGGTTCTTCTTTGACCATGTTCAAAATCCAGGTTTAAAACACTTCTGTTTCTGCTTCACTGAGAGATTTTAGGAAGAGATTTTATTTTTATCTTTTTAATTTACTGTCAATATTTATAATAGTAATGCCTTGTTGATTGTTTCTATCTTTTGTTCAGTGCTTTGAGTTTTCTTTTGTTTTGACTGTGCTATACAAATAAACTGGCCTTCCTATTGCAAAAAGTATGTCTCGACCAGTAAGTGATTCAGAGAGGTTAAGTAGGGCCAATAGAACTGTAAATGGACGTCATATAAACGTCATTATTTTGGTATATAGACGTCGAGAGGGACGTCGGACCGACCGGTTCGGTACCACATTGCAACCCTTGAGCATGAACGTGGCCGCGCGTCATCTTGGAATCGTCCAGATAAGTCCAGATTGACGTTGAAAATGACAGTGTTTTGGACATATGCTTTGCTTAGTGGGAACAACGGAAAACGACTCATTTTGAACGGCAATATTTTGGTCATATAAGCGTTGATAGGACGTCGGACCCCGGACCGGTCATGTCCCACATTGCAACCTTGAAAGAACGTCCCAGATGACGTTGAATTACGTTGTTTTTCGACATCTGCTTGCTTGGTGGGAAACGGACTGAAAAACGAACGTCATATAAACGTCCCATATTTTGGTCATATGAAGACGTTGATGGACGTAAGACCCGAACCGGGTTTCCGTACCACCATTCAAAACCTTGATTGGAGTGCCATCAACGTTACACTTGGAGGTTGAGGTGACGTCGGGAACACGACGTCGAGAATAAGTTCATCAGCACCCCCCAGTGACCTATATTCGACGTTCAAAATACGTTGATTTCAACGTCGGCTTGCTTAGTGGGAAGACCATGTTGAGGAGCAGCACTGCTTTGAGTCACAAAAGAAATTGGAAAGTGTGCCCCTTGTGCTGTTTTGCGGTGAGAGAAGCCTGTGAGGAGGGTTGAGGTTCAGCCCAGGTCCAGCAACGTCATCAAGCCAGGGAAAGCGATGACTTTACTATAGGTTGACAGAGCCCAGGATCACGGCCTTACATAAGGAAACCTCTAACCTGCGGTCCATGGTAGTTAAAGGCAAGTATCGAGAATTATACCATCAATTTTGTACCACATGGCACAACTTAGCAAGAACAGAAAATGCGGTTGCATTTTGTCTATCTATTGTGCAAGTTATAACAATCAGCCACAATCTGTATTTATTATATAAATTGCTTACTGTGAAATGAGCCATGGTAAATGAGCATGATATAGTCTACAATCCAGGCATGTCAAAGTCAAATACATCAGAGGGGCCAAAAAAAACAAATTTGCTGCGAGCAGAGGGCCGGACTGGTTCAATGTGTTTAATCATTGCCTAGTCCGTCCTATTTCAGAACAGGTACTCCCATATTGGCCAGCGTTTCTGATGATTTTTATAGATTATTTCAGGGACCCACAGATTTTTGTGTACTTACTATGACTATCTGAAATCCGAAAACCCAGATTCTGAAAGAATACTGTCTACTTTCCACAGCAAACAGAATTTGTTGTCTAGGCTTGTAATCCCCAGTTGAGTGAGGGACAGTTTTACTGAAATCACAAAAAGCTGAGAAAAAAAGAGGCACAAAAAAGTGCATCTAGCTGTTTCAAACATTCTGAGAGCGCTGCTGCACTGCTGGCTCGATTTCATATGCGCTCAAGCTTAATCCCCAAACATATGTGAGTATAATAGACATCTGGGAACTATGAAAAATAGCGGAACCGCATTGACGTAAAGTGCGTCTAATTGGCAATGGCAACGGGCCCTGTAAAATTATATGCGGGCCGGATTGGGAGTTGGCCAGCGGGCCTTGACTTTGACACATGTGGTATCCATGAAGTCAGTGTTCATTTTATAACTTGCTCTTGTAAATGTTTTTTATACATTCAATTTGATGTGTAGCTTCTTGGACATATTGGTCTTCATGGTTGCTGTCTGTAAAATCTTGTAGTTTTTTTTTTTTTTTTTCAGAAATTTCCAGCTTGCGGTGTTGGAGGTGAGAAAGCTTGTCTCCATGAGCACCGTCACCCAACGAGTTGACAACCACCCCACCCAAACATGCTGATGCACACGTTACTGAGTAGTGACGGGCCAGTGAAACGTCACTTTCACACCTTGCAGGACCTTTCTCACGTAAGTTTTAGTTAATTGTCATTTTTGTGTGTACAGGGTTTCTGCGGGTTGGCATTAAAAACTTTTCGGTCAATTAAAGGACAACTAAGCACCAAATCAACTTTTTTGAGCTTATTACACTGCTAAATATGTTTTTCTTTTTCTTATAGGCTCTCTACAAGTCCTGGTAATTTTTTTTGGACATTTTAGTGCCAAAAATAGATAAAATTCATTTTAAGCCTAAAACCGTTGTGTAGCGGCCCTCTCTAAATTTTTGGCTTACACTACATTTGAATTCGTGCCGGTCCTCCCCATTGCTCTGCCAGCTGTGTAACGTCCGCCGCTCCTGCAGCTCGGTGTATAAAGCAGCCAAAGACTCGCACACGCCCCCGTTAGCGAGTTAGAGGGTGGAATAGCGGGCGAGCGTTTTACATCGAATTTTCCGGTTAGCAATTTATTAGCATAGCTTTAGATAGTTTTTATTTTTCAGTCGCCAGCGTTTCAGTGTAGTTACTTTATCAGTAGTTCAGTAGCCGATTTGTGAATGTCCGCGCGACAACATGTCCGGTCACAGGCGGCCAGGGAGAGGGCGAGGAAGGAGGAGGGAAGAACCGAGACGGGGTATTTGATCTACAGGACCCGCTGGCGTGAGCCCCGCCCTCACATCCCCGACCTCTCCGTCTCTAAATAATGCAACTCGAGCAGAGACCGCTTCACACCCACTCCCCCTCCTTCTTCCCCGCTGCTGCTGTTGCTGAGGAGTGTGTCCAAAGCACGGAGGACTCTGGCAGGAGGCGATAAGCCCGGAGTGGGTCGGAATGCGCTCGCCTCGCCCTGGCTCCGGAGCAGCCTCTGTGACCATTCTGATTAGGGGATAATAAACCCATTTATAGAGGGCTTTCAGGTGACGTCCAGCACGAGCGCAGATAGAAGGAGCCGGGGTGCCTCGGTAAGCTCGCGTTTCATAATATCATCCCTCTAACTTAAGGGAGAAGAGTATCTGTTTAATGCAGCGGGTTAGCGAGCCGGGCCGAGCGCTCGAGGAATCAAGTCTCCAGAGATGTGGTTTGGTACAAAGAGAAAGCAGAGATGGGTCAGGGGGTGCGGAGGTGAGCGGACGAGCTACAAGTGGACATGAAGTCAAAGTTATATCTCTAACTCTGAGCTTTAGCATCGCTTTCATGAGGTCTGACGTGTGTCTGAGTTTTTATTCACCGATAGCTTGATGCTCAATACGGCTATGAAAGAGATACCTTGACTTACTGAAACCAGGGAAAATATCTTTGTTTTTCAGATTGAATAATAATGAAACAATGGAGAGCAAGTATTTAATTTGAATAAAAATGATCTCGAAATTACAAAAAACTAAAATGTTTTGATTTAGGATGGATAATGTTCTCAACTGGAGCCAAAGTGGACTTTTATTATAGAAAATGCACAGTATGTTATTAGGTTTTAGATTTTGAGGTTCAACATTTGTGCCAAACCTTTCATCAAATCAGTTTCAATTGTTCAAAATGAAAGTAATATATAGAAATAAACGTTTATGTTTTTATTGTGTGTCCCGAACACTGAACTTCTGATGGAGGTACAAAAGAATTTCACTGCATGTAATATGTACGTGACGAGAATAATAAACTAAACAAACATGGATTATGTTTTATGTATTTATTGTTTATTTGTTAAGGACAGTGGATGTTAATGAACACACCTAATTCGGTTGTCCCACAGTTACAAGAAACTTTTATCGGTAGAAGAAACCGCAGCACCAGGAGGAAACCTGCACAGACACAGGGAGAATCTAGGACCTTCTCGCTGAATAAGTGGAGAGGCATTAATGATAACAATGATTGTAAATGCACTTTGTGGGCCAGAGGTTATTCTTGTTTTAGTTGCTTAGATCCTGAATGGAGATTTTATACATATGTCCAAAATAAATAATAATATCCTGGAAAACATCAACGTCATTTTTCACACTGTTTGACCAAAAATACTTTGTAAACCCATTTTCATTGTATAAACCACTTCTCAGCATGTTTAACTCCATGTAAGATTAAAAAAGCTATTGCAACGATAACTAAATTAGCTACCAACTTTTACAATAATGGATTAGTCATGATCATTAATAAATCTCGTGGGATCTTCATCAGTCTTTTCCTGGACTAACAAAGCCTTGACTGGACAGTAAGATGTTATTTCCTTCTCTGTGGCTCAGACTCTCAGTGGTGCTGCAGGCGGTGACACATGTGCCCTCTCACAGTCCGGAGCCCGCGAGGCGTCTCTCTCTAACGATTTCCCATTGATCTGAGCCAGGATTTATCATGGAGCTCTAAGGCCCGACACGCCCGGGCCTCTTTATACAGTCCACTTCCACTGTCCTCCGTCCACCGCCACCGCCACCGCTGCTATTGCTGCTGCTGCTGCTGCTGCTGCTGCTGCTGGGATGACCTCGCCACAGCCACGGGCCACAGCCTCAGACAAATAACAAAACTTGCCATTCTAGGGCACTTTTTAGAGCTTCAAACAACACTGTAATAATTTTAGTGGTCACAGCTGAGATACAGTACATAACTTTTTTGCTGAAGAAATATTTCTCCAAACTGAAAGAGTTCCTTAACAGTGAAATATTGGGAACAAATCAGACCATGACCCTTCTTTTTGTGAACTTCAAAGTACCCAGTGAGTTACTATTTGTTGTCTCTTTTGTACTCTTCTGTCTGAAAGATGATCTAAAGATATGACAAAGGCCAAAAAAATCCCTCTTCCTACCATACCTACCCTCCCCTGGGCTGCACCTTGTTCCGCCCTCAAGCCTATAATTACAGCCTCATGGAACCTACTCTTTCTGGCCTGTCCTGAGCTGATGTTAGAGATTCCTTTTGTTCTTCTGGAGAAATGCGTAAATGCCTAACAACCAATTCTCTACAATTCTCCACACTTCTTCCTGACAACTTGGCGAATATTTTCCAACCAACTCTATCCACTCCAATTCCACTCCCTGCCTCTATTATATATTTTTCATTCGTGCTTAAACTTGTTGTAGAACCAAACACTAGAGCCAGGGAGTAGTTAATGGAGCAGTATGTACATTTCTGGCCGAAAGTGGTACTGCAACCTCTCCCTGACTCAGGTTGCCAGATTCGAATTTCTCTGAATTTTGACCGATACGCGCCATTTATTGATGAATTGACATGAAAATCTTACATATTGCTACTTTAAATTAGTTTTATTTGCAAGCCAAGTTTAGATTGTTTGGCAGTTAGGTACCCCAGCTTGAATTATTTTAAGTTATAAGGATTCATGGATATTTGAGTAACTCCAATAGTCCCTGAAACCAGCAGTTTGCCAGAGACACACACCACAGCAACAAACACCATGGATCACCACTTTATTTTGTCAATAATGAATCTGTAAAACATTTTTTGATCCAAAACTACAACCGTAACAGGCGTTGCTATAATCAGCTTTCTCAAGTTACACATTTGCAGAACGAAAACATCTTTTGAAGTCTGCACATTGTATCTGATTTTTCCTCCCCCAAGTTTAGTTTTATCAATAGCCTTCTTTGTGACGAAAAACAAGATTCACCCACATTTATGCGAGATTGTTTTGAGACGATTATAGAATAGAGAATGGCAGCAATAGATAGTGAAAGTGAAGCATAATTAACTCTCTCTGATTAAATTTAAGTCTGTGGCGCCTTCCGTTCCTTCCTGCTTTCGTTTGTGAGTTTGTTTGGCTTTCTGGGACGCTGATATCTCTGGATTTACCTCTGCCGATGATTGTCAGTGCAAACACGTTTATCATGTATTATTGACAAAGGATCCCAAAGATATCTGGTCGCTGATGTATAAGGGTTTACTGTACATTGTGTTCTCTGCACTCTTGAATCTTAATCAGCATTTAAAGGCTTGTTTTTGCAAGAGGCCGACCCACATTGGGCTGCGTTGCTGCCTAGAAAATATGCATAACGTTTTATTTATGGCTGAGGTTTACCAGAGCTGAGGATGAGTTTGCAGTAAATTCAAATTGCATTATTTAGGAAAACATGGATTGAAACTTGAATATTGGCACAGCTTGTTCTTTGGTTTTGGCTGAATTCTACACAATGGGTAATGGAATTGGCCACGTAAAACCTTTCCGCTTATTTGTATTGACCTTTATTGAACCACAGTGGGGCGACACTGTGGCAGAGTGGATAGCACTAAGAAGCAAGAAGGTCCTGGGTTTGAATCCCGGTCGAAACAAGGACTTTCTGAGTGGAGTTTGCATTTGCTCCTATTTCCCCTACCACCAAAAACATGCACAACAGGTCTGAATATAATGTGTGAGTGGATGGATGGTGTTTGTCCGCTGTCTTGCTTCCGTCATCATCGTGTGGAGTGAATGGAGAAATATCTGAACTCTGAACTTACAAGATATGATTACTTACTTACTTACTAACCAGGAAAGTCCACTGAGATTTCAGAATGTCATTTTCAGGGGAGTCCTGGCTCCAGAGAGATGGGAGCAGCTAGTTTAGGAAGGTGCATCTTGTCTTCTTAGTAGATACAGTTTTTTGGATCCTCAGACAAAAGTGGTTTCGCTCTTTTAATATTGTGTGATATAGAAGAACCAAATAACTTTCACATGCATCTGATCTTGTGTCAATGCACAGAATCCAAAAGTGCATTGACATCAATTGAAGAGATCCTTTATCTGTCCCACAGTGGGGAAATGTCATTGTTGTTATAGAACAGTAGGAATGAGGAGCACACAACACAATATAAATCAGCAATAACTCTATAAAAAAAAAAAAAAAATAGCATAATAAAGAAGCAAGTATGACATCTCTAGCTTTAGCATAAAAAGGAACCAAGTATAACATCTCCAATTTTAGCATAATGAAGAAGCAAGAATTAAGTATAAAATGTCTGACTTAATCATAATAAGTAAGCGCCCCTCAGTATAATCAAAATCCATCTACTCTATTCATTCACTTTATTCAATCTCTATATATTCCATTTGCCTATATGCCGCTGCACTTAAGACCCCTCCGGTCCCTGCCCCACAGCTTGAGACTCCTCTGCTGAACCCAGTAAAAGTGTCACTCTATAAAGACTTACGGGATCTTCTTTGACACCTCTCGATGCATCACCGTTTCCTCGGCTGGCGTTTACTGAGAGGGATGGAGCACGCCGCCGTATTAGTACAAGTCACTATATTAAGACCTGTCTAGTTAAGTAAATAGCCATTCATCACCAGCTACTCTTTGTGCGGCTCCAGTCCATTAGCCAAACGGTGGTCCTTCAATAAGGCCGCCATAGTCCCGGTATCATCACTTATTCTGCTGCATGTGTGACGTGCGAAGTCTTTTCATAGAGATGGAGAGCTGTACGGAAGATGTTGTTTGTTTGCGGTAAAAGACAGAATCCCCCCTGCATTAATTCTGAATATTTGCCAATGCATTAAACACATGCAGGAGGTGTTGCCGTGGGTACCAAAGCGAGAGATTGATGGATGATGGGTTAAATTGATCATGGCAACTATGAGAGACGTCCTTGACTTTTTTTTCAGTTTTATCACAATTTGTGCATAATTTAAAGCTGCATAAACTCCCAATGGCAAAACAGGCAATTTGTGACCTTCTTTATGGAAATGCATGACAAGCTTGTCTGGCGAACACATATAAAACAGGCAAAGACTAATATATATATAGTGATGTATGGATTTTATATTTGACAGTATGTGTTTAGAAGCTCTATCGGGCCTTTCCAGTATACTGCTTTTACTCCATTTTTGCCTCCAGTAAAATCAACCATGCTTTCAAATCCCTCTTACTGCTGGGATCTTTATTGCTACTCAGAATATCAGGAGTTATAGAGAAACCCCCGGTGAATTTGGAGCAGAGGTTAATTTGATTACAAGGCGGGTAAGTAATGACTCATATCAATATATTACATTTAGAAATCGAATATCTCTGAGACCATGAGTCAGCATGATGTCACAGATGCGAGAATTGGGAGTAATTGACTTTGACAATGGTTTTATTCAAAGCAGAAAGAAGATTTGTTTTTTGCATTAACGGGTTTGGCATCAGTAGTGTGACGATATTATGACAAAGGGGCCTTCAATCTGGATCAGAGAGTCATCATGAGTACTGTGTGTGTGTGCGAACATTATGTACATTTACCTCCCTTTTCTGGTTAATGTTGTCACCCTCTTGCCTTCATTGCGTTGCACACTGGATGGAGTGATGTTCAGATTATTAAAGTCCTGAAATTGAATAACATCCAAATGGAAAATATGTGTTTAGCAATAAATGTGTTCTCCCTGAGGAGGATTTGGAGCTTTTCTAGCATTATTAGTTTACATTCAAAGGTATTTCTTGTATCATTTCAACACTGCTGCTGCTGCGAGACGTGACGCTTCTCAATTGACAACATAAAATATTAGGTTTGAACAACAGAAAAACTGATCACATTCACCAATCTGCTTGGTAGTTATGTGTCTGACTGGTCTTTTGATTAAAGTGGTCAATACTTTTGTTATACCAATACAATAGTGATCTACCTGTTTATTTTGTTGGCACAGTGCACGTTATTATACACCTCTTCAGATTGTAACCTTGGGCTGATTAGCATCTGTTGTCTTACTCACACAACAATTAGTGGTAAGGGAAACCGGAGCACCTGCAGGAAACCTGCGCTTGTACAGGGAAAATATGCAACCTCCACTCAGAAAGGACCTGTTCTGACCGGGATTTGAACCCAGAACCTTCTTGCATGGGATCTCTGAGCCTGGCCTCCTCCATCTACACCTGTGGACTGCCCCGCCCGACCCGCCTGGGAGTGCTTCAGTCCTGCACCGGACCTGTCCACGTTCAGCGACCACTGATCCACGTTCTGTAGCTAGCTTAGGTCCTAGATCATTAGCCTTCCCGTCCGGAGGAGCGGATCCCTTTCTCAAATGGGTCTCCCTCCCTGTGGGTTTCCCTAGTTCTCCCCAAGGTTTCTCACTTTTTCCCACTGGGTTTTTTAAGAGTTTTTCCTTGTCGATGCAGGAGGGTCTTGTTGGACAGTTGGTGTCCAACAGAAAGGATTGGTGATGATCAGGACACTTTAACATTCTACAACATGTATGGACATTTTCTTCTGTGTGTGCTTTATATTTTTCATGTGTTTTAACTGTTGATTCTCTGACCTGTGTTGATGATTTCAATGGTTTTTTAAGTCCTCTGAGATGACTTCTGTTGTGACCTTGGGCTATACAAGAATAAATTGTATTGTATTGTATTGCATAGAAGTGAGAGTGCTATCAGCCAATCAGTGCAATCAGCCCGCCCACTATCTGTTAGTATATACACTGATTAGTCCAAACAATAATTTTTTTTATTCATTGTGTGAAGATGAGAGTACTCAAGACATTTCTTGTATCTGTTCAGAACATGCTCAATATGAGATACATTTTGCCAAGTTCGAGCAATTTTTGTCTCATTTTTCTTAACTTTTTGCAGTGGGTTAGATCAACGTAGAAAAAGAACTTCCAAGGCCAACATTGCATCTCCATGAAGCCAGTGGCGCCCCCTCCACCTATAGTAGTACAGTCCTATATTTTAGTTTATCTATTCACTAGGAGTCTGCAGTTTCTCAAGTGTAAGAATGCACACCTGCAGCGAAGTCCAGTCGTCTTCCTTCCTCCGCATTGATATGACTATAACGACTTATCGATGTCCTTCTAATCCTGAGTGTGCAATAATGAAGCCCGCAGCCTCCTTTGTCATGTTTACCTTCACTTTCCGTGTCCGTCTCAGTCTTATCTCCCAGCTTCACTCCCATCGCGGAGGTTAGAGCTTGTTAAGACATCGATGCTGAAGTTTGCCATTCTCTGGAGATAACGAGGATCAATACTGTCGGATCAGCAACGCGTCTCTCAACAACTTTACTGCGTCAGGCCGAAGGGAAACAGGCATTTTAAAGGGACGTGGGGCAGGACAGGACAGGGGCATGAGTGAATCGATGAATACATAAATCAGGGTCTGGTCACATGAAGCGATAAAGCTTTGGAATATTTGGAGCAAAATTATCAAGTTTTAGTTTTACTGTTGAGTATTGCCGGGATAGAGCTGTTCGTTCAAATCCAGAGCAATGTAAATAGATGTAATACGCCATTTTGGTTTACAATTTGTTAAACGGTAACCCATTTGGTGGATCAGTTTTTGAGAGTGACTATATCTACTTGAAGCTTGGATCTGAAATCTACTTCTTTGGGCCATCACTTGGATGGTTTTAGGTACTTTTATCATCCAGCTGCATCTCAACCATTTGGTAAAAGCATACATAAAAGAAAAAAAATATGGGTTTTAAAAGTAAATAAATAAATAACACTAAAATGATTTGTGTTATTAGAGCTCCAACTTCTTAGAAAAAGAAAAAAAATTACATCGCTTTCTTCAAGGAGAGAACATTAAAGGGTTAAGCAGATGGATGACTTGATGGACCAAAATCAGATATTTGGGCATCAATAGTTATGTGCAAATATCAATACTCCTTTGCCTATCTATCAACGTCAATCAATGTTCACTATCAGTTACTACAGGTAAGTAAGTAATCTTGATTTATATAGAACATTTTACAGACCAAGGTCACCCAAAGCACTTTACAATAACCACTGCACCACCGTCCCGCCAATTGTTATTGTTTTGGTCAAAGAATCAAAACAATTGTTTTGATTTTGTGGCGCCACAAGTAGCTTGTGGCGCCACCTGCAGGTGAAAGCCAAATCCCGTTAGACTTCTGAAGCAAAGCAGGGCAGGGACTGGTTTGAACTGTGATGGGAGACCTCTGGCAAGACCAGATGCCACTTGGAGGTGGCCCCAGCAGACTAATTCTTGGCAGACTAATTTCTCTTATTGCTGAGAAAAAAATCCCAATGTATTTTAATAAATTAAAAAAACTGTAAGTGTAAAAAATATGTCTTCTTATTACACGGAATTGTCTTCTGAAGAATAGTGTGCTGATGTGTATTACAGCGTGTTCTGAAAACCACTTTTAGACTCAAATATGAAACTGCAAATTGTCAAAAATTCTGTTTTTCTTCTTGCCTGTTGAAGACAATCCGCTGCAAGACCTACTAAGAAAATTGTTCAAACCTGGAAAGTGTTTGATTGAACCATGAGCTGCTGTATCTAAAATACAGTCATTTTACTGACATTTGGAAGAGAACACACTGCATCTCATCGACTTTTCAGTTTCTCTGTGTTGCAAACTTGTTAAAACAGCAATAGGGTGGTTAGTAGCTCCGTTCTTTGTCATTCATAGCGTCTCACTTTTCTCCCACTGGGTTTTGGAGTTTTTCCTTACTGATGCAGGAGGGTCCAAGGACAAGATTCAATAACATTTATAGACATTGGTCATCTGCCCCTTGTGGATTAATGGCTCTATGTGTTTTTCTGTTTTATCATTGCATTTCTTGTGTTTGAACTGCTTGATTCTCTGATCCGTCGTTGGCAAATTCATCGTAAAGTCCTCTGAGATATCTACTGTTGTGATTTAGGGCTATACAAGAATACATGGAATTGAATTGAATTGATGCTGTGGGCTTTTCCATTTGTCTGTTTGAAGTTTGTGAACTTCTGGAGTTACCTGAGGACAAGGCCTCCCGTGGGGCTTCTGTCAGTCCCTTCTCGGACAGTGTTCCCAGCAGCAGGAGTGTACAGCGGCTTTTATCTCATGTTTCCTCTTTTGTGCTTGTTTTTGTGTCGACAGGCGAACTGGGATCAGTCGGACAAGAGGGACAAGACTGAACAAATGGAGGTGCTCAGAGACAGGGGATGAGCGACGGAGCAAGGAGCAGTTCAAAAACAAGAAAGACTTAAAAGTAAGAGTTTGTATCCAGGGCAATTAATCTACAGCAGAAGGCACAAGGTCACGTTTGTGTTTTAACATTGGGCTAATGGTGCAAATCTATCACTTTATGCATTCTAATCACCTGAAGTAATCAAACACTTAGTCCTTAGGGGAGACAGGACTTAAACTGGAGATTGTGAGATGATTTTAAATGCAATGTTATAATTATACTATTCCTTTTTTTCAAACGTTTTTCACCTCCAAGAAAGGAGCAGCATAATGGGGACATGTGTATACAAATAAAGAATATGTAAACGGAATCAAAATCTAAACTTCTAGAAAAGTTGGCTTGCTGTCTATATACAGTATCTATAACATTATTGTTATTTGCATTATGGTGAGTGAGAACTAGCTTCATTCTCTCCCCCGTGGTGGATGAAAGCCTTTTCTTTGGCTTTTTCCTGGATTGGCACGTTGTGCGTTGGTTCTTTTGGCACCCCTTGCTCTGTTTATCAGGTTAACTCTGCTTTGTTAGCATCACTAACTTTGTTCTCTGTTGGCCTATGACAGAATTCGGGTCAGAAAGACAATACTTGACATTACAAAGTAGCCTTACTGTTGGAGTAAATAATATCTCCTCTAATTGTATTATTCCTGTCCCTGTCTGAATATAGTTTTACTTATAAATATACATGTATTTACACATGTGACAGAAAGTGAGGAACAAATTCTGCAAACTGATAAAGAATGTATGAGGTCTATTCAACGCTTTTAAGACCTGTAACAAAAACAAAAGATTAATATAATCAACCCAATAATAATATATCATTGTCCTAGCAATAATCCTGAATGTAATCTCGTGGCAGAGGGAGAGTGATGATCACGCGCTGAGCTGTCCTGCCACCATGGAGAAGACGTATTCTCTGACGGCTCATTATGACGAGTTTCAGGAGGTGAAGTACGGTGGCCGCTACAGCAGTGACATCCTCAGCAACGGCATGACGCTCCATCTCGGGGGCAGCCTGGACCGCCACGTGAGCAGGGACCGGGGCAGCTCCTGGACCTCCAGCAAACACCGGTGAGATCCACGGATTAGGAATGCTCTCATGTATTTAGGTTGGGAGACAACTTTGTTCAATGTAAGTTTAAGCCGAGTGATGCTTGTTTGTCCACTCAAAGTTGTTTTAGAGTGACTAATTCAGTTAATCAGATTTATAATCTTCTGCATAATCAACTTCATCTATGGCAACCACGTCAGAGATTGTAACTGTTGGTTTCACGTTAGACTTGTTCAAAATATGCATAAATTATCATAAAGATAAAGATCCTAATTTCTTCTCTAATTAAATTATCTTTGCAAAAGATTCTGTAATGTGAAATTCAGCTGGTTTTGGTGCTTTTTTTTTCAATAACAAAAAGTACCACACATTTGCTGCAGATACAAAAATATCCCGTCATAGGTAATAGAGTTTGTTACAGTCTGTAGCTAAACCCCAGCAAGTGGACTGCATCTGTAATCAGTGTGACTCTACATGCGTCACTGGAAGGAAAAATCTGACAACAACCTAATTTTATTTGTAAGGATTTTAATTGTAATGACTTCATATAATAATATTATCAATGCATTGGTTTTATATCACACTTTTCTGGACACTCAAAGACACTTCACATGTCCTTGTTCTTTCACTCCATGCATAGTGGTGACAAACTACTGTAGCCACAGCTGCCCTGGGGCACACTAACAGAAACAACGCAATCGGTATGTGCCATCAGGTTTTCCGACCACCACCAACTATTGATGCAGACCAGACTAATTCTAGGCAATGTTGTTGAAGAGATTGGCACTTCACAGCCGCAGCCGCCCCACTGTGGCACCTGATGTTCCCAACAGTCTCCCATCACAGTACTAACCGGGCCCTTTCCTGCTTAGCTTCAGAGGTCTTATTGGATTTAGCTTTACATGCAGGTGGCGCCACACTGTACTAGACCACTAAGAGTCCACATTACTGCCCCTTTACTTACTGTCTCTTAAAGTATTTATTATATATACAGTATCTATCTATCTACCTACAATTCTTCGAGAGGATAGGGACACAGTATAAGTTTAAATTGTCTTTTTCTATGTAAAATATTCAATAAATATAGAGAGAGACGATTTAAATGTGTGGTCATGTGTCCTTATCCATCTTGAAGAATTGTATATAAACACTTACAGGAACAGTAAATATTTATTTAAAATTCTTCGAGATGGACGGGGACACAGTACGACACATTTAAATATAATCTTTCTAAATCCCAAGTCCGAGTCAAGGTTAATTATCCTCACAGTTCTAACGGCACGGTCTTGGTTCACGTTCCCTTCTCTCTCGACAGGAATCGTGACTTGAGTAGCTCCAGCAAAGACAGCCTTCCGCGGTGGAGCCGGAGGGAGATCTGCCTTCTCTCGGCTTTAGTATTCGCAGCCGGTATGTGTGTGATCCTCGGGAGCATGTTAGCGCTCAAATACATTTCTCTGGACGCACAACAAGACCCGCAGTGCCGCCAGGACTGCCAGAAGAAGCGCTCGTTACTGCGGGCGGCACGGTTCGTCCAGGCCAACATCGACCCGACCATCCAGCCCTGCGAGGACTTCTACTCTTTCGCCTGCGGGGGCTGGCTGCGTCGTCATGGGATACCGGAGGATAAGCTGAGCTACGGCATCATCACGGCCATCGGCGAGCACAACGAGGAGAAGCTACAGCGCCTCCTGCTGGAGCCCATCAGGAGGCCCGGCCCAGAGTCAGCAGAGCGCAAGGTCAAAGAGTTCTACAGGTGAGATAGCATTTGTTAATGACTGGGACTGGAAAGTTGTTGGGGTACTTCAGGCAAGGCAAGTTTGTTTGTATAGCACAATTCATACACAAGGCAACGCAAAGTGCTGAGACAGAGACAGTCACACAAGGCATTCCATTAGTAAATAATCACAGTACATCAGGGATTTTCAACCTTTTTCGATTGGAGAGCTGCTTTTATGAAACAGAAATGGCAGGGAGCTACTTTTTTAGCAGTCGAAATACAATTGTAGTCTATATAATAACTACAGCCATGGAAATCGCTCATGCATAATATACCATGACACCGTACAGTATCCGTACAGTATCCCTACATTCATGATAAGATTTACACTTAAAACAGATATGTAATGGCTTAAAAGTGAATCATTCAGGATCATGTTTTAAGTCCTTGAGTCCTTTGGAGAGCTACCTGAAGGGGGGTGGAGAACTACTGGTCGCTTCCGAGCCACAGGTTGAACATTGTCAGAGAAGAAGCTTGTCTCACATTTTCAGGAAAACGATTCCAGATTCTGATGAATCTGTACGTGTTGTTTGATCCGGGCGGGTTAGGGTCTATTTTGAATACTAAAAAATTCAATTCAATCCTTTTTTTTCTTGTATAGCCCTAAATCACATTAAAACTAACCTAATACACAACTGTTGAATTCGCCAACACAGATCAGAGAATCAAACGGTTAAACACAAGAAATGCAATGATAGAAAAACCCATGACTGAAAGAATTGGTGGCAATTTTAACCAAATCTGTTTTCGAACCCTCTGGAGTACACAGTAGTTTTGGCCACACGTGACTCATTTACTCTAATTATAAAAGGCAACCATTTCTGCACTGAGAAAGTTCAAACTTTAAAGTTAATTTTCCATTTACTCGGTAACTTCAAAGGACTGGAGTTGGTGTCTGGGTTTAATTGACTGCAAAATGACCAACTGTTGGGTTTGAACCTTTTCCATTTCACAGCTGAAGAGAAGCAAAAGGTCCAGGGCAGAATTTAATAAAATCCCTGTTAACTTTGGAATAAACATATTTGTGACTTTGGAGTCCAAACTGGTGCTTTATTTTGATTTGGAGTTGGTGATTAGTTTTTGTAAATTGGGAAAAATACAATTCTAACTTCCCATGGGTTGGCTGTAGGGAAGTTTAACAATCAAATCTGGGGTATATGTGGTCAGAAGGACTGTGGTGATGATCCAGAACACTTTACACAGACATTTATCAACATTCATGGACATTGGTCTCTCCCTATGGACCAATTCATGTGTGCTCTATATTTTTAACTGTTGATTCTCTGATCTGTGTTGGCGATTTCAACGGTTTTATTAAGTCTCTGAGATGACTGCTGTT
This sequence comes from Knipowitschia caucasica, assembly GCA_964034765.1. Classification (NCBI taxonomy): domain Eukaryota; kingdom Metazoa; phylum Chordata; class Actinopteri; order Gobiiformes; family Gobiidae; genus Knipowitschia; species Knipowitschia caucasica. The sequence goes on along the minus strand of OZ035832.1, from coordinate 23,393,956 downwards.
GTAATTTAGGGCTATCCAAGAATAAATTGTATTGAATTGTAATTGTACCTAACTTACGTATGTACCCGCATGTAATTCATTGTGTTTGTCCAAACGGAAAAAGAAGTAGTCTTGTAAAAGCTAAAAGTTTTTAAATAAGAATGCAACATACTATTTTCATCTCATTATGCTTGTAAGAAAAACATGTGAGTCACTATTTGATACTTTGGGCTCTTTGGTCCTCTCTCTTTCATTTTTCTACCTGAAAAAGCCGATCCAAAGATGTAACAGAGACAAAAAATACATGAGTGTGATGGAACCAAAGTGTTTGAGAGCAAAAAACCAGAGAGATGGAGAGTATTATAGTTCGATTTTAGTGGTTTGACATTTAAGTAGCGCAGCTTTTATGCGTTCTTATATTTCCTGTTTTGCTGCAGGTCCTGTGTAAACATAGAGGAGATCGACAAGCTGGGCTCAGAGCCGATGGTGGAGGTGATTGACAGCTGTGGGGGGTGGGACCAGGTGTGGGTGCATAGCGGCGGGACAGCAGGCTGGATGACGGAGGGCGCCCCCCAGAGGCCGGACATAAACGAGATGTTGTACAGAACACAGGGCGTCTACAGCACGGCCGTCTTCTTCTCTCTCACTGTCAACGTGGACGACAAGAACTCCTCCAGGAACGCCATCAGGGTGAGGCCTCGGAAGCACAACAACTAGGGAGTCAAGTTATCAATATGTGGCTAATGCTATTTTGCTAATTAGCCAGGACTAGCAAAATTATCTTTAAATGTTCTTTGAAAATTTGACTTAAAATGGAGCAAAAATCATTTCAATTTGGAAAAAAATGATCAATATCTCTTGATATTTTGAAGATTGGTCAAGGGAACAAACAAGTAGCAAGTAGTTTTTGTCTTGTTGTCAGTCAAAAACAGTATTTTCTCATTACAAAGGAGACATGAGACGTGATGTGTTGCAAAAGCTGTATTACCAAATTCAAGTGTTGTATATATATGTACATCATATTTTTTTGCTGTGAATCTTATGTTTCTACTACAGTCAAAGTGTACAAGGTTGGAACTCTATACACATTTTCTGAAATTTCAAGACAGATATAATATTATGAATATATTCACCATCCAAGTGAGGAGCCACTTACAATTTACTTCATCACTTTCTTTATTATAAGTACATTTTAATTTCTTGCACTAAACAAGCTAATGAAACAGTAATTACATTTGCATAAAATTCCAATAAAATTTTCCAGTTGAGGTGCAGCCAATTTTTCAAAAACTGGGCAGAAAAAATGTAAAACAAACATATTTTTCGGTGCAAATACATTTTATTTTTAACCAGTCTGTTCTCTGTGTTCCAGGTCGACCAGGAGGGACTGACGCTGCCTGAAAGAAGCCTCTATTTGGGACAAGACGAAGACAGCGTCAAAGTAAACTTGTTTTCTTCATATAACACACCATTTCCAACTCGTTAAAAGTTCTGTGCAATTTCTGAACAAGTGAAAATGAGACATGAAGTAAATAATGACAAGACCCAAACAGTCTGATCATTTGTTATGTACAGTATTAGCCAGAAGTGTGTGTACAGAGGCAGATTGGCACTTTCTCTTCCTCTCTCTGATGATAATGTGGCTGTGGGCAGATCTTGGCGGCGTACAAGGCGCTGATGGAGCGGCTGCTGAGCATGCTGGGAGCTCACAACGCCACGCAGAAGTCCAAGGAGATCATGCTTCTGGAAACACGCCTCGCCAACGTGAGCGCTTCTCAAACTCATTCAGTTACTGCTTGATCTATATTTGCTGCTACACCTGCTTTTTGTGAGGGGGTCTGATCCCTGCTTCATACGATAGTCAAGTTGTGGCTTTGCTTGAGTTCGATTCCACCTCCAGTCAGGGCCTCTTCATAATAGCGTCGGTTTCCTCCAGGTGCTCCGGTTAATCCTAACACTAAAAAGTAGGGTTTTATGGTGTTTAAATGTGCACCGCAAAAAGTATTGAAAATTCAAATTTGAGCACATTTTGACTGCCTTAAAACAACATATGCCAATGGGACAATCAAAATGATCTTGTTTTATGAAGATACAAGAAATGGAACAAAAAAAGCAACAGTTCTTGGAATAAGATGTAATGGCTTTGTTCCATTGGCAAATCCAGTCAGAATGAATTCAAATTAAGACAAAAACCACTCGATTCAAGCAATTATTACCTCATATTTTATCACTTTTTGCTGTGTGATTATGGGACTACAGAAAAAAATTGCAACAAAGATACAACCTGATGTATTCATTAATATACATTGTCCCATCCGAAGAAAAAGTAAGTTAGTATAGTGAAGTTACATGCTTGTAAAAGGCAGGTTTAACATCAAACTGTATGAAAAATCCTGGACAAACAACAATATTATTCAAAAAGCCACCAGGACATACGAGGAATGCCCCTGTCAGGGATGAAGCAGACAGAGACGGATCGTGGTGCGCCAAACTCTGGAAGTTTATTTAAGTTTCTCTCAAGTTCCAATGGTTTACTCTGTTTCTTTCTCTCAGACAAAATGGAGTCAGTACACAGTTTATATAGTCATTGTCACGTCACACATCAAAAGACGTACGTGTCACACAGAGACAGTCACATCATAGTCAAAATAATCAGAGTCCTGTCCTGCACGTAGGCCATATTGCTATCTAATACTAACACCCCTTTAATCTACAACACATGCATTTCTACAGGCCTGGTTCAGACATGTATAAGATCTGTTAAAACGAAGAATATTGTGTAATTATCAATCTCGGTTTTATTATGTGTAGTTCATTTAATTTAGAAGAATCTATCAACACTAACATTGAAAACCCAATGCATTCTTGTTTTATTTGGTAATTGATCAGTTTTTCTTCCCCCAGATCACCATTTCTGACTACGACGACCAAAGAAAAGACATCAGCACCATGTACAACCGCATCACCCTCCGACAGCTGCAGAAGATCGCTCCCAGTGTGAGCCTTTCATTTTACCATCATGAAATATATTGGAACAAAATCAGGACTTATAACAGATGCAATGAAAGAAATGGAGAAGGAGGCATTCTGAAAACGGTGTGGCGAGACAAACACTATTTAAGAATCTACCTCTGACGATGCTATAATCGTTTTTGACTCATAAAGCCTGGTTCACACGGCAGGATATTTAGGCCGATTTAGACCCGATTTACCCCTTACGACAATCTTAAGAAACGCTCCGATTTCCGTAACAAAATCTTACAGATTATCCTGCCGTGTGTGGTGTGTTAAGACTGCACTCGTCGCTCGGAAGGACATCGGGACTGCTCCCGATCTCAAATCGGGGATATCCAACATGTTGGATTGTTTTGGCCCGATTTCTTGTCGTGTGTGGTGTCCTCCGAGGACAAGCGAGCGCGTTGCCATGACTACGGCGTGTAGCCAATAAGAAGACGAGGTGACAAGCCGGTGAGGAAACACCGGAAAAAAACCAAAACACAGCAGCATGGCTTTGACCATTGCCTTTTCTTTGGATTACGTGTCTTCTCTGTTAACAACAAACTGCACACTATCGCCACTGCATCCTCTTCGTCCGCCATGACTGTTTACTCTGAAGTCACGCTTGATCTCGAGAGATTTTGTGAGATTTCCGTCTGACCTGGGAATGCTCGGGGGGGGGTGTCGGTTCGTGTGTGATGTTTGTGGCTTGCGTGATCTTGCCGTGTGGCTACGCACCACACACTGCACGACCAAAGTGGTTAGACGCAGGATTTTTAATCTTCCCGTGTGGGGTCTAACACGGAGAAAAATCGGCCGACAATTTTAAAATCGTCTCGTGTGAACCAGGCTTGACTCATTGCGAACTCTTTAGACCGTGTGCTTGATCTACAGATGGGACTTTAAAGTGACAGTCTGGAACTCTAAATGAATTACACATTTTAAGAATTGTATTAAATTGACCTCCTGGCCTTAAATGTCGATATGAAATAAGTCATTTTATGAATTCTAATATTATGGGAAAGTTCTTGCTTCCCTTCTCTTAGCTTTAGCTCAAAATCCACGATGCCGTCCAGTTTAACCAATCAAGTCATGCCAAGGGCTGTCAATCATCAGCGCTCATGCTCGTAGCTGCTCATGCTCAGTTGTTTGTTTTCGCGGAGCCTCCGAATCAAGCCTCAATTAGGCTCTGGAACTACATGAAAACTGAACAAAAAAGTCTGAACATCTGCGCTGAGGTACTCATTTATATAGTGACCCTATATCCATAATCATTTATATACTGACCCTATATCCATAATCATTTATATACTGAACCTATATCCATAATCATTTATATACTGAACCTATATCCATAATCATTTATATACTGAACCTATATCCATAATCATTTATATACTGACCCTATATCCATAATCATTTATATACTGACCCTATATCCATAATCATTTATATACTGAACCTATATCCATAATCATTTATATACTGAACCTATTACCATAATCATTTATATACTGACCCTATATCCATAATCATTTATATACTGAACCTATATCCATAATCATTTATATACTGAACCTATATCCATAATCATTTATATACTGAACCTATATCCATAATCATTTATATACTGAACCTATATCCATAATCAGATCCTCTGCAGATGTGTCCTATAATGTTCAATCCATGATAATAGCTACTTCCGGGTTGACAGCGATCACTTTTTTGTGCATTAAAACATTATTTTTGTCATGAAAACGTTTACAGATAATTCTGAAAACCTCTGTGCATGTGTATTAATAATGTATATGTATAATGTGTTCTCCGATTAACATTTAAATGTGTTGTTTGATTGTTACGGTATCGTAGGCGTAGGCCAATCAGAAAGGCAGGGGGAGGAGCTTGGGTCATTTTTTTCAAATCATGTACCTCTCTCTTTCTATCAATGGATCTATCATTTCTATCTGACAAACTCCAGACACTCACTCTCAAGGGGATGATTTTTGCATTTGATTATATTTGATTATATTTTCTTGACACTGCTCAAATGATCCCCATTCCCACTCACATTGGTACAAAAATCCACTGAATTGATACACTTTTTGACGCTCCTTACTGCACACTAATTACATATACTTATTAGATAATAGTAGCATTCATATTTGAAACACACATACAGACATACAATCTGAAAATTTTCTGCTGATGGTTGAATAATAAAAGAATACTATACCATGCTATACTAAAGAAACAGTTCTATAATATCATTTCAAACTCCTTAAATCAGTCTCCAGAGCAGAGACATGTGGAAAACTTAAATCAGTGCAACCATTTTACATACTTTTACACTGCAAAAAACGATATAATATGAGGTAATATTTGCTTGAACAGACAAGGCAAGGCAAGGCAAGCTTATTTGTATAGCACAATTCATACACAAGGCAATTCAAAGTGCTGAACAGAACAAGAAAGCATTAAAATCATAAATAATCACAGTACATTAAAAAAAAAAAGATAAAAATATAAAATCCCTCAGTTGTATGCACAGCTAAACAGAACTGTTTTCAACCTTGTCTTAAACATTGTCAGAGAGGAGGCCTGTCTCACATCTTCAGGAAGATTGTTCCAGATTTTAGCAGCATGAATCTGAAAAGCAGCCTCCCCATGTTTAGTTCTGACTCTGGGCACTAACAGGAGTCCAGTCCCTGTGCTCCTCAGAGTCCGGGCTGGTTCATATGGGACTAACATGTCACTAATATATTTTGGTGCGAGGCTATGGAGAGACTTGTACACAAGCAGAGCTGTTTTAAAGTCTATTCTCTGAGCCACAGGAAGCCAGTGCAGGGACCTGAGGACCGGACTAATGTGGTCGTACTTCCTGGTTCTAGTCAGGACTCGAGCTGCTGCATTTTGAATGTACTGCAGCTGTTTTACAGCCTGTTTGGACAGACCTGTGAGCAGGCCATTGCAGTAGTCTAACCTACTGGAGACAAATGCATGGATAAGAATCTCCAGGTCTGCTTTAGACACTATGTTTTTGATCCTGGCAATGTTTTTTAGATGGTAAAAAGCTGCTGATGTTACTGATTTGATGTGGCTATTAAAATTTAAGTCTGAGTCCAGTATTACCCCTAGATTTCTGACCTTGTTTGAAGGTTTTAGGGAGAGAGACTGTAGGTGACAGATGACGCTCTCTCTTTGTTTCTGGGGACCAAAGACAATCATTTCAGTTTTGTCTGCGTTTAGCTGAAGGAAGTTGTTTTGCATCCACTCACTGATCTGTTGGATACAGTGAAGGAGTGAGTCCACTGGTCCATGTTCTCCTGCAGTCAGTGAGACATAGATCTGAGTGTCGTCTGCATAGTTGTGATAGGACACTTTGTTTCTGCGTATTAACTGACCTAACGGCAGCATGTAGAGATTGAACAGAAGAGGTCCCAGGATCGACCCCTGTGGTACTCCACAGGTCAGGGCCATATGATCTGAGACACAGTCTCCAATCTCCACAAAGTACTTCCTGTCTTCAAGGTAAGACCTAAACCAACTTAGGGCGGTGCCAGCGACTCCAACCCAGTCCTCTAGTCTCTGTAAGAGGATCTCATGGTCGACGGTGTCAAAGGCAGCACTCAGATCTAACAAGATTAAGATTGAGACTTTGCCTGCGTCAGTGTTCAGCCGGATATCGTTTGTAACCTTGACAAGAGCAGTCTCAGTGCTGTGGTGGGGTCTAAAGCCGGACTGAAACATATCAAATGAGTTGTTGATTATAAGAAATCTAGTAAGCTGTAGGTAGACAACTTTTTCAAGGACTTTCCCCATAAATGGCAGATTTGAGATGGGACGATAGTTGTTAAGTACCGTAGCATCCAGACTGCTCTTTTTTAGCAGCGGCCTGATGACTGCAGTTTTCAGGGCCTTTGGGAATATTCCAGAATGAAGGGACATGTTTACTATCTGTGTGAGTGAAGGTAACAGACTGCCCAGAGCAGACTTCAGAAATCTAGTGGGTAGTACATCCAGGCTGCATGCGGAGGAGCTCAAACTGGAGATTATTTCTTGGACATTTTTATCATCTACAGGTGCAAAGTAAGTTAGCTCAGAGAGCCTTTCTGGCTGTTGGATGGTTATCTGTGGATTGGAGACAATGGCGTTTTTGATGCCTTGAACCTTGTCATTGAAAAAGTGTGCAAACTCATTGCATTTACGTTTGGAAGTTAGCTCTAATGGCATCTGAACAGGGGGGTTTGTTAATCTATTAACTGTTGAAAACAGAACATGCAGATTGTTACTGCAGCCTTCAATCATTTCAGAAAAATACCTTTCTCTCGTACTACGTAGCACCCGGTTAAACTCGCACAACTTATCTTTGAAGATCTTGTAATCAACCTGGAGGTTGGACTTGCGCCACTTCCGCTCGGCCCTCCGGCACTTTCTCTTTTGTGCCCTGACCGAGTCTGCTTTAGCCCACGGCGCCTTCTGCTTATTTTTCACTATTTTAACCTTCACAGGGGCAACGGTATCCAGAACATTCAAAACACTAGAGGTGACAGAGTTAAACAGTTCATCTACAGTAGAATACGATGCATTTTCAAAGTTTATCATTCCCATAAATAGTTCACTCGTATTTTCATTTATGTGTCTTCTTCGAACAGTTGCAGAGTCCACTGGTGGTTTGTTAGTGAAACACATGTCAAAAAATACACAGAAATGATCCGATAATAATCAAAATTTTTTACATGCTGACTATGTTAAAACAAGATTTACCAATGGGACAAAGCCATTTAGTCTTACTTGAAGTACTGTTGCTTCATTTTCTCATTCCAGGGAAGACATTTATTTTATCTTTTTGAAGCAAGATAATTTTGCTTGTTTTAAGGCAGTCAAAACGTAAAAATTGAGCTAGATTTTGACAGATTTCAGCAATTTTTCGCTTTTTATCACTTTTTGCAGTGTAATTAACCGTATCAGGTCTAAAATTGTCTCTGGTGCAAAAGCTGGTGCCAGAGCAAAAATCAAGCTCAGTTACTTACGAATATGTCTTTCTATATTTCAATGTCAATATTTCAAAAGTGTACAGTAGAAACTATGGAATGTTCTTGCTGCAGATTCAACCCATGTACATTCACACACGCCCATCCTCAGGCTAAAAGCATGTGTGATGGATTACAACTCCAACTCCAACTGAGCATTTTAAGTAGAGAGCGCCACCCGGGGGACACACACAACGCTACACACACGCACACACACACACACACACACCTATCCACACGCCAGGACCAAATGAGTCACAAAGCTGTCCGCCCCGCAGCGCAGACAGAGGGAAGGCGCTGTGAAATGAAAAAAGGTGGGTTTGAGAGAAAGGCGAAAGAATGAAGGAGACCCTGGGAAGCGTCTGGGGAGGGGGAGGGCAGCGGGACACTGGCGAGAGGAAGAGGAGCTAGAGGAGCCAGAGGAGCCAGAGGAGCCAGAGCCAAAACAAAAGAAGATGAGGAGGTGGGGGAGGACGGAAGTAGCGGTTTATAGAAACATCAGACAGAAAGACAACACGGGCGAGACAGATTAGAGGAGCGTTTAAGAACAAAAAACAGAAAGGCTTTTAAGTTTCACACACAGTTTTATGTTTTGTGTCCTGCGCTGAACCACCTACTACAATGGCGTCGCGCTCTACTTTGATTTGAATGGAAATGTACAGCTTTTCCCCCCAAAAACCTATCACAAAAAAAATTTAAGTTTAGAGCTGCCTCAAAGACGTTGCCAACTTCTTCCCTTCCAAACAGCCACATTATAAAGTGCTAAAGTTGGAGATTTTGTATAATTCTTATTTTTTCATAATGCTAAAGCTAGAGATGTTATACTTGCTTCTTTTTTTAGGCTAAAGTTACAGATTTTATTTAATTTATTCTCTTAATAGTAAAATGCTTTGCTTAAATCATGAGGATAGAAGTGGTATTTGTAATCATGTTAGAGCCAAATTTAATATATTTATTTATTTATATAGCACAATTCATACACAAGGCATATATATACATATATTTTTTGTTTTGTTATCTTCTTATGTCAATTTGTTACTATTAGTAAAAATTAATTGCATCAGGCTCATTCTACTCATCACCTGTTTAGCAAAATGGTGTTAGTTTAGCGTGAGAGAGGAGGTGCCAAACTCCAATGAACATACTCCAAAAGAGTTTCGGTTAGGCATTTCAATTAATCATTAGAAAATAAGAAAATCAAGCAATGATAAAAGCCATTGGTAAAATTGGTCATTTCTCATACGACGTAAGCAAATAAATATGTAAGGATATGTATGTTTTAATTTATGCACGGAAAGAATAAAAAGTTCTTCCCAATATTGCACTGATCAACCATTATTGACGTTTCCATCTCTTTTCTCTTTGTAGTTTCACTGGAAGCGATTACTGGACCAGATTTTCCACGACAACTTCTCGGAGGACGAGGAGATTGTGGTCCTGGCGACAGACTACATCCAGAAGGTGTCGGAAATCGTCAACACCACGTCAAAAAGGTAAAAGTCGCTGCTTCGTGGTCGCACTTTGAGAAACTGTGGCTGCGGTGCCAAAACATTAAAACATCAGAATGTAGCGGTGCCTGTGTGCGTCAACAACGAGAGAGCAGTGCCTTCAATCTCTCTGTTGTGTTGCTGCCTGCGATGATTTGCCGAGCATTTGGATGGTTTTATCTTGAGTTATGGATTAATTACAGCCGTAAATCATCTATTTATTGGATGCAAAAGTCAGCATGTCTTTACACTTCAAAAAAATGATAAATATGAGGTAATAATTGCTTGAATTGATTGGTTTTTGTCTTAATTTGAGTTCATTCTGACATAGATCTGCCAATGGGACAAAGCCATTTAGTCTAATTCAAGAACTGTTGCTTAATTTTCTCATTCCAACGGAGACATTTCTTGTATCTTTTTAAAACATAGATCATTTTGTGTTGTCCCATTGGCAAATCTGGTTTTAGGGCAGTCCAAAATGTGCTCAAAGAAAGATACATTTTGCCAAATTGGAGCAATGTTTTACTTATTTTTCATCACTTTTTGCAGTGTAGTATATTTCAGGTAAAATGACAGAAATCTAAGAATCAAAAGTAAAGTATTTGTCGCATTGTTATGCTGTATAATTATTTAAAGATAATGGTCAGAAATATTGAATTGTTAGTGGCCACATTTTGGAGGGACTATGAATGAAACACAAAATATGTTTTTATTTTAATAAAAAAAACAAAAAATGACCTGTGCCATTTTGAAGTCCCTCAAAAAATAGATTGATTTCGAGGGACAATCAATATTAAAATTCTCAAACCTTTTGAGAATGTACAGTATATTTACAACAACAACAGAAATACTTAGCTGATCCTGATTAGAAGTTTCCATCCCCGGTTCTAGATTGCGTCTTGAGTCTTTCGTGGTAAAGTCTCTGATGGTAAAGCGGCGCATTCTTTTCTCAAAACACCTCCAGTTACTGTAAATTCCTAGACCGCCTTGCATGAACTGCACAGTCGAAATCTCCCAAGAGAGGCACAATGAGGCTATAATTTGAAAAAAAAAAAACACTATTCATAATTGCTAAAATAGGGTAAAAAAAAAAGGATTGGTTGGTTGATCCCTGTGGTGTGACAATGGGCCTGGGTTTGACTCCTGCAGGGCCTTTTTGCATGGAGTTTGCATGTTCTCTCCATGTCTGATGTTCTGGTTTCCCCAACCACTAAAAAGATGAATATAGTATTATATGAATATGCTGAATGGATTGAAGGTTGGTGTTTTGGGTGTTGGTGAGAGACTTATCTGACTGAATTGCAAATCACGATCTCATCAGAAACATAAAGATCAGATCGCAATTCTATGATTTCTCAATTATCCCCACATTTCCTCTGCTCTACACCTGATCCATACATACCTGAAACAAAGGCTTGATTCCGTGCTGGGCGTGGCTGAGGCCGGTGTCACTGTGTCACTGTGCTGTATGGGAAATCAATGGGGAATCAATGAGTCGAGATGCATGTGTTTTTGAGCGAGTCCCCTCTGAGTTAGAAGGAGTGGTTTTGTGTGGCTTTGTCTGGGCTCATTCAGATGGAGTGGCTGTAGTTGTAAAATGTGTGTGTGTGTGTGTGTGTGTGTGTGTGTTTGCTGAGCCTAAACATGATTAGTATTGATTTTCTGTGCAGGGACTACCTGGCATAATCGCACCCCTCCTTGTATTATAGAATACTGGAAGAATGTGTTTAGCATTTCACTGGTTCTATAGTTATTGTGCTTAATGGACCTGTCTGTGTACTGTATGTACTGTATGTTAAGATTGTTGCCGTTGTTTTACATTGTCTGATATACTGTCTAATTGTCATTATCATCAAATATTACCACCAGTTATTGTGTAACTTTTGAGCTAAATTCGTTTTTTCAGTTTTCCAACATACAAATGTCAAAACTTAAACAGGTTGCAGGTTTTTACAATAAAGTGCCGTGAAGATGTTGTTTCTTCTAATCGACGTGAGCTACTTTTACTGTATTCCACAGTTTGTCATAAAAATGTATTTATTTCCATGGATAATGTTTTCAGAATCAGGATTGTTTTTATTGCCGTTGTAAGTGAAACTAACTCACAAATCGGAAATTTGCTTTGGCTTAAGTTGCCGTTGTAAGAGAAAAAATGGGTAAAGGAATGCAATAAAAAGTCTTCATGACATTTTTTATGGAAAAACTAAGATGACCTCCAGAAAGTGACGCCTCCTGTGGCTTTAAGTTGAATCTTCTTAAACTTCATTCTTTGAATATATTTTTAAAAATGTTCCTTTCACAGCAGGAGGCAAGTTTCACGGAATAAGATAATTAGTGACCTGTAATAAAACAAAGAGGTCCACAGGGAATACTTTGAATCCCTTTGAACTGTTTTGCACACTTTTACACTTTCACAGCCAGGAGGTTCTGGGTACGATGCCACCTCCTGAAGGGACCTTCAAAACAAGTTAGCATCATGTTGTGTCTGTGCAGGTTTCCTCCGGGTGCTTCAGTTTTCCCTACCACTTAAAACATCTACAATAGTCCCCTATAAAACCCTCCCCAACCCGACTCCCGCCTCCTATCTGAGGCCAGAACGCCCCGGAAAAAGAGATTCTGAAAATCTCAGTGGGCCTTCCCTGGCCAATAAAGGCCAACATCTATTTTATTTGTGAGTTTGGATTTCACAGGTCCTGGTTGATCCCAGAATATTTGTCTGGACAAAGAGGGACACAGGAGTTAGATGGTTATAACTTGTGTTTATCAATTGGTTTTCTCAATAGGCTGAGTCAATTCCAGGTTTATAATGCTTTGAAATATTAATGATTACACTGCGTTCCGATAATGACATTCTACATTTATCGAATAAGATATGCATTCTGTGGAAGGCTTAAAACTAATGTATGCAACATCTTATACAACTTCATTTGCAGAACAGCAGGTGCAGGCCAAACCATAAGAACAATACGAACAATACAAACACTGAATGACATCTGCACACTGTTGAAGGGTGAAAAATAAATAGTTTTGGAGCAAAACGTCCGTTCGTCATTAATAATAGAAACAACATCTGCGGGGTGAGACTGAAAGAACATTGAGCACAGACTTGATGGACAGCAAAAACACAGTTATACGGATAATAGTTGACATGTTCATTTGTGTCCATATTGCGGCCTCGGCGGGTGCGTTGTTGACACACTCCGGGTCGTAGCCTCGGCACATACGGCCCGATCGGCTTCACATTGTGCTGCTTCAGTCTCTGACAGCTCTCCAATAGTCACCGCACTCACTCACACACACACACAAACAGCACCACACTCAGAAACCTCACGCTTGGCTGAGTGGCAGCAGGATTACGGGCTTGTCATTTCCGTCCGAGTCCGGATCTAACGCCTATCTCTCCTGCAGCGTAACCTTTTTGGACATTTTGGTAATTTCATGTCTGAGCAGCCCACAATGGGATGGATATGTCAGAGGCAGTTTTACATGACAGGTTTTTGCAGATTTAGCGCTTTGGCAGGAGGGAGGGGTGATATATCGATTAGGGATGTGCACCTGAGGAAAAAATATAGCAATGTCGATGAAAATGTAAAGTTAGTTTCTCAGTGGCAGGTGCAAAGAATAAGAGGAGGTTATTGATTTACCTGTGAAGCAGTTTAAGTGCTGTTGTGATTGGCATTTCTGCAGGATCCGACATTATTGCTACACTGCTGAGGTGAGACATATTTGTAAGACGTGTATCATAGTTGTGCTGGATTTTCTCAAGGTAAATACTGTTACGGTCATGGTACAGTAGGTTTTTTTTTTTGTTATTTGGAACTTTTGTTTTGACTGTAGTTCTCCTGTGGTTTTGTTTTAGTTTTAGTTCTTGTCCTGTTCCAATGTTGATGGTCTGCCCCGCCCTGATGTGTTTCGCCTGTGTATCTCTGCGTCTCTATACCCTTTGCTCATACTTGTTGCTGGTCCATTGTCAATGTCTGTCCATGTTCCTGGTTCTGTTTGGATTTTTATTTATTTTTTACTTGAACTTTCATTCATTATTTGATTTAATCATATATTTTTGGCATTCATGACTTTTGGTTACTTCCTTCATTTCACCACATGACAATTACCTTTCCAAACTTAAATACTTTGTGATCTGCTGCTTTTCCCCTGTTCTTCAATAGTGGCTGCTGATAGAAACTAACCCTTGTCTTAATCAATTTGGTAAAGTGGGCTGAGACTTGGGGGCTCAACGTGGAGTTGAAGCTTTGTGACTGAAAATGACTTCAGTAGTAAAAAATTAAAAAAAAACAGCTGGAGAAATTCTTTCACCTAGATTTCAAATATTGGAGTTTTCTGCAGCTTGCACTATTTAGATTTGCAAGTTTAGATTTGTTTTCATCAATGGATTGTCTCTTTTTTTTTCTTGTGTGGCTAACATTCCATCAATCCATCCATTTTCTTCCGCTTTATCCGTTGCCGGGTCGCAAAGGCAGCCGTCAAAGCAGGCGCCCAGACTTTTCTCTCCACACACACTTCCTCCAGCTCCTCCAGGGGAATCCCGAGGCGTTCCCAGGCCAGCTGAGAGACACATCCAACGTGTCCTGGGTCTTCCCCTGGTCTTCTCTTGGCTATTATCATTGATATTGTCATTGGCTGCAGCTATTTTCCTTGGTGTTACAACAGGCACGCTGTTTATCTTTTGTTTGCTTGAACAGTATTAAATTCTGCTCAAAAGGAGTGGGCTGAAACAATTTAGAGCACCCCCCCAAACGCAATACGATCACATTTTATAAAATAATACAGAAGAAAAACACAAACGTACACAAAGGCACAGTCTTGTCTAAGTCAGATCTCCGCCCAGAAAATAACAAAAGGATGACTGTATGCAAACTGTAATGAGGACGATAATGATAATAATAAATTTCATTTCTTTGGCGTTTCTAGACACTCATGGTGCCTTAAATACAAGTAAAAAGTAGATTAAAAACAATTAAAATACAAAGTTGAAACCAATGAAGAGAGGATAATCACAAATGATCCAGGTTTAATCATTTACAAGACTAAATTCCTGAACCGCGACCTCCGAAACACACGGCTTGATTCGACTTACCGTGATGCGACTGCTGCCGTCGCTGCTCAGTCATCTGTGAGGGAACACATCCACGCAGGGTCAAAACAATCCCGTGCTATAGCAAACAATATCCTGGATTGTCTACTGAATTTAATCCGTGCTCTTCATCTTCTCCCACACTAAAGCCGCTCGAGGTGTAAGAGTCTGCGAAACAAACAATTTGAGCACAAACAAAGAGGCTGTGATATGAAGTGAACAAAGTGGAATGGCTTAGGAAGTAATACACTGCGGGGATAGAAGTCGGCCAATGGCAGGTTTTCATTCTGTGTACAGGAAAAAGACAGATATGGAATATTTGTCAATTCGATTAAACATGTAGTGTTCGGAGGCTCGCACAGGGCTTAGGGGAAATAACTAAGTGCAAATGACTAGTTCGGAGTGGACTGGCAGACTGATAAAATACATGGTTTATCTTTTTTTTCATTAGATCCTTTATTCGTCCCACAGTGGAGAAATGTCAGTGTTGCATTACCGGTTACAGAACAATAGGAATGAAGAGCACAGGATAAGAGAACCTTAAAGGTATATGGGAGGATTTTCTTCTTCCGGGTGGATCATCAAGACTATTGGTCCTCCCATTGGTCAAGGCAAGGCAAGTTTATTTATATAGCACAATTCATACACAAGGCAATTCAAAGTGCTGAACAAAATAAGAAAGCATTAAAATCATAAATAATCACAGTACATTAAAAAGAAAGATACAAATATAAAATCCCTCAGTTGTATGCACAGCTAAACAGAACTGTTTTTAACCTGGTTTTAAACATTGTCAGAGAGGAGGCCTGTCTCACATCTTCAGGAAGACTGTTATAGATTTTAGCAGCATGAATCTGAAAAGCAGCCTCCCCATGTTTAGTTCTGACTCTGGGCACTAACAGGAGTCCAGTCCCTGTGCTCCTCAGAGTCCGGGCTGGTTCATATGGGACTAACATGTCACTAATATATTTTGGTGCGAGGCCATGGAGAGACTTGTACACAAGCAGAGCTGTTTTAAAGTCTATTCTCTGATCAATCTGGTCAATTATTCTGGTGATTCGTGCTCGTCAAAAAAGACGGAGAGTTTAATTCAAAAAGTGTAGAGGGCGGTTCTTTCCCTAAAATTTAGGGAAATCCTCCTATATATCTTTATATCTATATATTTCTCTAAATGTACCATATTAAAGAAGTCTTTGGAAGAAGAAGAAAACTCTTCATTCCAGAGCAATATTTAAGTTGTTGTATGTATACATCTGTAATGTTAGCAGCATGAGGGTCTGGGACAAAGTGTCTGTAGGTAAAGTGACAGCGGACACATGTGGTTCTATATTGCACATTCTGACTTTATTTTATATTAAAGAAATATCATCATTGCGATAATTGGAAGTGTGATATCCATATTTCAAATACGTGCGATAACTGTGGCTTATCAATATATGTAACTCATGTGTTTCTTGCACATGCTTGTTTTTACTTTGACCAATCACACGTGATCTTAAATGCACACCCCAAACGTCCTGCTATGTCATTGGCTGGAGCGAACTCACAGAAATCTATTGTTTACAAACTCACATGAGCGATAGATCCAGGTGAAAATGATCCACACGACAGTTCTGAAACGTGGGACATTTTGGCTAAAGCAAAAAGACAAAGTTCATCTTTGGAAAACACAAAACAAGAGCCCTTACTCTGGGCTGAACAAAAATGATCCTTGCAGGTGAAGAGGTCCTACTCTGCCGATGTGACCCAAATCTCTATTTTCATTTTACCACAGTGAAATTAACTCATTTAACATGTATGAACTTATTATGAGTATTGTGGCTGAAAGGAAAATGTAGTTAACCTTCAAATAAATAGTTTATGCAAATATAGTTTAATTGAGGAAAAGAAAATTGATAATAACTTACATTACATTGAAATAGAGTGACCTGTCATAGGACAAGCATTAATTTACACATTTAAATAATAATAATAATAATAATACTGTATATGATTATTCAAAGTTGCAGTAACTCTGGAGGTGGCACATCCATCTCTGCCAAAATCATCAACATTTGGCAGAGATGGAAACACATATTTACACTAATTTAAATGCATTTTAGGCTTCACTTTTCACTACTAGCTCTTCACGCTTTTATTGTAACTGATGGAAAAACTTCTTCCTCGATCCATCACAATCAGAATGTGAACATTTGATTTTTCAGAAACACCACACTGTGCTCTAAACAGTTATTGATCCGGTAAACAATATAGAATAATTACTTTTTCCAGCAATTAATGAGCTACTTTCCATGTTATGCATCTGTCGAGCTTTTTAAACACTTTCCTTTTGTTGCTGGCTTTTTGCCCTCTCCGCTTCCATCTAAAACTCCAAAAAGTGGCGTTCTCCTCCCTCATTTCTAATCTCTTTTGTAAAAACATCTCACTTACAGCTGCCACATTATCCCAGCTCCGTCTGCCCAGGTTCTGTGTTGTTTACCAATCTTCCCTTTGAGCGGAGAGTCCACCGTCCCCCCCGCTGATGCTTTAATAATAAATCTATCGCTACAATCCAATCAGCAGTGTTCTCCGGGGCCTTTTGTTCACTTCCTCCACCTGTGCCTCTGTCTGCTCCGTCATTCAGAAGCTAACGTGGGCCGTCAGAGCGATGAGGAGAGAGGAGAGGAGCGCCATCCCACTTCTCAGACTAACACACAGTTCTATCAAGCATTTCTCTGTCGCTGGGCTTAGCTTTTATGTTATAAATGTTTTGCTTTTTTTTTTAGCTCGCCACCCCCTTAAGTTATATTTTTTATCATCATTATATATTGTTGTAAATGCACTGACTTTGTGCAGTAGTAACAACGATATGATGATAGATAGTGACTGTATCAAATATCTGTCTTGTTCACAACAATATCTCACCATATCTTTCCTAGGGCCGCTTAAAGGAGTAGCTCCCTGTCTTTATCGTCTCACCTGTTCTAGATACTGCTCTCGCTTCTCAGCAATAAGGTCCTGAGCTCCGGTTGATGTCTTTATTTTGACATTTCAAAGTGATTAGATTCACAAACCCATTACATTAGTACTTTATCTGAAAGTCCTTTCTGGCCAACACCAGGCATAAGTAATTATTAAGAATTAGACAACATTTAATTACAGGGAAATTATCCATAAACTAAGACCATAAATCTTACTCAAATAGTTTTCCACTGCCCTTCCCCACAATGTTAAACTATATGCTCTTTGGGATTGTTGTGATGTCACATGAATGCAACCTATTTAAATGGTGTGTGACTTTCTGGAGCTGGAAAATCACAATTTCAAAAACTAAAAGTGGCCACGAAAAAAACCTGATGATTAAATGTATCTAAATGACTTTTTGCAAAAACAACTGAAGCACAAGAAGACAATAACTTCATGATTACAACAAAGTTATACAAACTTGTGAATCAAGAGTTTTCCAGCTTGAAGCCAAAATAAATACCAAATCTTCTGCTAACTTTCTCCGCAACTTATTGACTGATTTTCAACAATCCCATTTATATGAGTTCACCAACTATGATGCCATGAACCATAGATTATTCCCACTATGGAATGGTTTCATACCTTATTGTGGAGGATTTTAGACAAAGAAAAACATTTCCATGCAGGTCCTGTACAAGTAAAACAAGTGAAATCTTCCAAACCCAACAACAACAGCTGGATGGTGTCAGTTTTAAAGCTAACATTTAGCCGTTCACCAAACTGCTTAATCCTGAAGAAGCTGTTTTGTTAACGGTGAAACATTGGTTTAAAAGCAGAGACGATCCAGCTGTCCTCGTTTAATCGTTTCTGAAGAAAAGTGCAAAACTGATGAGCCATTACCTGATCTTTGTTGCATTTAATTACAGCCAGCAACAGATTTGCATTCATGTAGTCTGGATTGTGAAAAATCTCAAATCACAATGGTGGACTATTGTGTGATAAAATCATTCTAACTTGGTCTAAACTTTGGTGATTTGGTTCTGTACTATAGTTTACATTAGTTTTTATTTAATGTTTTGGCTCATCAATAGATCAGCTTTTTCAGACAGAAAAGCTGCTCAGCCAATCAGCTCTCAGCCCAAAGAGGGCTCACAGGGCTGCTCTATGCATGCCTACAAAAGAAAACATGTTTTATAATAAGTTACATAAGACTCTTTGTGTTGGGACAAACACGTATGTATTCATGAAAAGTTAAATATATTTTGTTTAGATATCTACAAATGAATATAGAGGAACTGGGTGGGGATGGGTGATAGGTGAAACTTTTTCTGAGCCTGATATGAAGGACCACACAGGGTTACAACATGCAACAATCTTGTACATTCTTGGGGAACTTCATAAAAATAATAATAATTATAATTATGATGACATAATGAGCATTTTCTGGACACTCAAAGACGTTTCACATGACATTCACTCCATACACAGTGGTGATAAACTATTAAAGTAGCCACAGCTGCCTCGGGGCACACTGACAAAACCTACTGTGGGCAACCAGTATGTGCCATCGGCCCCTCTGACCACCACCAACCATTCACACACACACCAAACTCTTCCTAGGCAATGTGGGTGAAGTGTCTTGCCTAAGGACACAGCGACAGTTTGACAATTTACAGCCGCAGTCGCCCCACTGTGGCACCTGCTGTTCCCAGAGGTCTCCCATCACAGTGCTAACCAGGCTTTGTCTTGCTCAGCTTCAGAGGTTTTAAGGCTGTGATGAAATCTGTGCAACCATGACCTGTTATTCATTAAAGTTGCATCAGTGATTGGAAAAACCGCATCAGATTTCACAGCGTTGTTTTACGTTTTGTAGAGAATGCAAGATCCTAATCCAGAGTTGTATTTGAGCGAAGCCTTTATCATGTTACAGATAAGAACAGGCGTTTTTCTCCTTCCTCCTGTGGGACCTCCTGACGCACTCACATGAAATGCCACAAATTGATGTTTAAGACGTATAAGAGCGAAGTCGTCTGAGCCTGAGGACGACGATAACGTATCTTTGAAAATGTGACTTTTTACTCGTCCTCTTTAGTTCCCTTCATGGTAGAGTCTCATTAGTTGAGTTTGTACATTGTCAAAAGCAGAAAGCACAGACATTCTGAGCTAATCTCTTGTTAACGATATTTGGGTCATATTGTGTAAAGAAAGTTCACCCAATAAAAAATAAGAACACATAGATTTACTATTTTAGGAGTCACTCTTATACAAAGCTAGTGAACTAATCATTTTACAAAATTGTGTGTGTTTTAATAATCTCGTATTCTGTATTTTGTATTTTGTATTTTTTTATTTCCTCAAACATGTACATACAGACAAAATCGTCTCTGCTTGGGTTCCAATAGCCATGTCTATATGTTATTGCATGTAAGTAAGCACGTATGTAGGTATGTTCGTATGTATGTACTGTATGTCTGTCTGTTTCTATCTTGCTTGAAATGGAAAAAGCACAGTAGATCTTCGTTCAGTTGGGAAAAACTGAACGAAGATAATTAGACTATGAAGAAAGCGTGCAAAAGTTGGAGGCTAAATTTTGTTTTGTTGTTAAAAATGGATTTGGACGATGTTAAATGAACCCCTTTAACCACATGCGACTGAATAAAAGCATTTCTCACGTGGAACAATCGAGGCAGAGAAATATCATTGGACGCCTGTCCACCCAGTGCTGTTCTTTAATGCGCTCCGCTTATGGGGAAATCAGCACAAAGATTGAACAAGAGACAAAAAAGCAACGGCAGGAAAAGGCTGTCATGAACATCTCCTGAACTGTGGGTGGTCTTTACAGAACGGCTCCCGAAACCATCTGTAATGAGAACCATATTACACTTTCATTTGTTAGCATTCGAAAAGTTCCACTGGAAATAAATCTGCAGCAACATGTCTTAAAGCGTGCAAAACCTACTCGTTTTTCATGCCTTTTTGAGCCATTTTGAGCAATTTCTCTTCTACAACTGGGAAGCCATTGCTCTCCCCCCTGGCTCTTCTGACTTCCACCAAAACATAGCAACTATTTTCACTTCAAGCTAAAATGCATGTGCAACGCTGCCGCCGCCGGAAAATCCTGCTGATTGCTAACTTAATCGAGTCTCCGGGATCCTGTAGGGCTTTTGATGTGACTGAATTCCCACTAAAGTTATGCAAAAGTGTAAATCTGGCATGTCAAACACCGGTAGAATATGTGTGATTTTAGATTCTTACTATTAACAAGTGGCCTTGATTATTGAGAGGTTATTATGGTCACCATGGCCTGTCACACATCATTTTAAAGATATTATAAGACGCATACAACAAAAGATGAAGTTCATTATAAACATTGAACCCAATAGTTCGGTTATATGTATATTTTTTATGAAACCAACTTTTAGTCTGCAATACTCCTTTTACCTTTGGTTCAGCTTTGGTTCAGTTCAAACTTAAAAAAGCTTAAGAAAATAAAGATAAAATTACCTCCTTAACTTAAACATAAATATAGAAGAGAAGTCACAAAATGGATTAGATTAGATGCAGATGTACTAAATATTGAATATGGTTTGTCTTCTTTAACTGCTGTCCACTATTAATATAGAGCAATGATGTAATATTGCTTTAAGCCAATTACAATCGTCACACACACTTTATGAATGTGTATTTCCCGAGGAGCGGCACTCATTAGCCAACACTTACAAAAAGCACTATGTTGAAAAGTCTTTTTGTAGCCACCTGTTAATATTCCACCACAGAGAAGAACCAGAGGAACAATCACAGTCCGGGCGCCGGGAGCAGAACGTCCAGCAGGAGACGGGGCCCACTGTGCAAGAATCCGGGGGGAGACAATAACTTCCTCATTTTGGCCCAGTCTCTGCTGTGTTCAAAGTGTGTTTATGCTTTAAAGTGTATTTTCCACTAAATTACCGGAGTCGCCACATGCACAGCTGGGCACGTGTTTGTCCTCCGCATGGATTATTAGAAGTTATTATTGGATTGAAAAGCTTTTAGGAATTATTCATGAAGTTAAGCATCATTCCCACTGAGCTGAAAACACAGGAATTTAGACAAAAAACCCCAGACGTCCTTTCCTTACACACTGGGCAACACAGGCTGGAGTGTCAAAACAACACAGCATTTAACCCGCCTCTTGATCTAGTGTTTTTGCCAAAATCCAGTGTGAGCTCTCGGACCAAATATGGCAGTAATTTAGACGGCAGTAAAACCAAACTGTTTTATTGGACGTTACTTATTTATTTATTTATTTAATCTTTAATTCCAACACACAGAAAGGTCCATAAAACACACACACAAAAAATAAATAATAATAGAATAAAATTTAAAAAAATAAAAATTACAACACACAAGCAGCACATTGCTTACATGTTTGTCAGGTGAAAAAGGTTTTAAAACGATACGCAAGTTGTTTTAAAACCTTTACTTTACATAAGGACGTCAAACTGTTGTTGTGTCCTTTGGCAAGACACTTCACCCACATTGCCTTGAGTGGTTTGTTTTCATGGAGCCTCCGATTCAAGCCTCCATTAGTCTCTGGAACTACATGAAAACTGAACAAAGAATTCTGAACATCTGCGTTGAGGTACTCATTTATATACTGAACCTATATCCATAATCATTTATATACTAAACCTATATCCATAATCAGATCCTCTGCAGATGTGTCCTATAATGTGCAATTCATGATAATAGCTTGTTCCGGGTTTGCCGCGATCGTTTTTTGTGTGCATAAAAACATAATTTTTTTCATGAAAACTTTAACAAATAATTCTGAAAACCTCTGTGCATGTGTATTAATAATGTACATGTATAATGTGTTCTCTGATTAACATTTAATTCAAAGTGTTACAGAAACGTAGGTGTAGACCAATCAGAAAGGATGGGGGAGGGAGCTTGCGTTGTTTTTTTCAAATCAAGTACCTCTCTGTCTCTCTTTCTGACAAACTCCAGACAATCACTTTAATCTCCGCTGCTTAAGTATAATAAACACATCTGTACTGTATGTACTTCTGAACAAAGTGCAATTATAGCTCCAGTTTAATTTATTTTATTGTATTATTTTAATTCTACTGTCTATTATCTTACACGCTCGCTGTTTGATGTGTGCCGTCTGAGTGCTCTTATTTCCGTATTTCTCTGCTGTAATGACACTGAAATGTCCCCGCTGTGGGACGAATAAAGGAATATCTTATCTTATCATATCTTAATCAACACCACTTATGGAGTTTATGCAATTGTATGAAGTAAAAAGTAGTTTGATTATCTCCTCCACGTGTGCAGCCTGTGGACTGGGCTCGGGGTGGATGTCACTGGGGTCAGGAAGTGTCAGATCCACAGCAGATGGAGCGACTAATGGACCACAGTGGAGGACTTTATACTTTGAACTATGGACACAAACAAACACAGGTGTGAGTGGACTGCAGTTTGTCAAGACCAGGAAACATCCAGAAAGTTTGGTCGAGACGTGAAGTGAACAGAGGCGATGGACGAGTGATCGGTTTGAACAGGTCAGGATTCAAAACAAGATGGTGTCATGTATTTTTGATGCTTGACAAGAGTAATCCATTGAACTGATGGCAACAAAGGGAGAGCATCACGCCCGGCCTCTCTGTGTGAGGATCAGGGATGTCAGCCAGGATTTCCACGAATGCAATATTAGATTAGCGTTGCAATTTTAGATTTCAGATTTCATAAAAGGGAGAATTCTGTTCAAAGTCTGCATTCAGAAGTCCAGGATAATCCACATTTGGTTTGTAGACTGAGAGAAAAGATAAGATAAATGAACTAGAGCTGGGTATTGTTAAACCAGTATCATTGTATCAAAGGAATAATGTGGTTGGTGATGGTAAATAAAAAAATATTGGAGAAAAACACTGGCACAGAAAATATACAATTGATTTGTAATTGTGCTATAGTGCTTCCATTCTGTGAGAGAAATTTATAATGAACACATTACATTACACCCATTAATACTTGAATAAAAAATACTTGTTCCTGAAAAACAGAAACTCAAAGATGATTTGCTCTGTTTTATGTTTGTGTTTTTATGATCTAAATCATTGGAGCCATTGTAGTTTTGCAAGACGCAGCAGCTCAAATGTTTATTTAATTTATATTGGGATTGTTTTACTGTTAGCTGCCCTCAAAACTGGTCTTGAATTTGATCAAATGGTCACCAAACAAATATTTAAGTAAGAGAAGAAACTGTCCCACCAGAAAAATCCCAAAAAATACTACAATTAAGAATAAACTACAATGTAAATGTTTGAACAGAGGTGGTGAAAGTATTAATCTTAGGTACTTCAGCAGATTCAAGATCAAACTAAAACTGAAATCACAATGCACAATGCAGTGTCGTTTCATTAAGCCCTTTGTTGCCTTGTGTATGAACTGTGCTATACAATTAAACGTGCCTTGCCTTGTCCATAAATTGAATTACTGAAGGAAATGGACTCTTGAATGTTCTAATTTTCCAAGTTTCACCTGTATACATAATGTGATTTAAAAGGAATAGAAGTAAAACGCTGTCAGAAATATTAGTAGTCGTTCAATAAGTAGTAAAGTATTGTACTGATACCGGGAAACAGGAATACTTAAGTACAGAAGCTCTCACATCTGTTGAACGAGCCACGGACGAAACCTTGAGTAGAAAAAGCCGGTGCACAGTCACTGCTGATAGAGTATAAGCAGACGGAGGACGCAGAGAGTGCAGACGTGATGTGGTCATTATACTTTCCCCTTGGTTGGACGTCTGCTCATCTGTATAATGGGATTGGCCGCACACACACACACACACACACACAGACACACACACAGCATATAGAGACATCCACAGGCGTTCGGAAATGTATTCTAAACTCCAAGTAAACAAATATGGGAGTGAGATGGAGCGGAGTGACCTGTCCATCTCCCAGTGACGTCTGCGTAAATACAAGGGCCATAGATAATAAATAGCAGGTCAATATGTGCAGCCAGAAGAAGAGGAGTTGACTGATGGACAGGGAGGAAATAGGGACGCGGCCGACTGATGGAGTTGTCAATAGCAACGTGAAGCCACAAAGATTTAGGAAGGGAGGAGGAGGACTGGAGTGATTATGAGCTGCACGGAATAAAAGAATGAGAGAAAAACAGCTTTTGTGGAATGGAACGTGACAAAAATGTATTTATAGATGATTTTAAATACGGCCGTGTGGGCGGCACGGTGGCTGAGTGGATAGCACTCTCGCCTCTCAGCAAGAAGGTCCTGGGTTCGAATCCCGGTCGGACCAGGGCCTTTCTGAGTGGAGTTTGCATGTTCTCCCCGTGTCTGCGTAGGTTTCCTCCGGGTACTCCGGTTTCCCCTACCACTAAAAATATGTCCAATAGTTCTGGCATGCGCCTCCTGTACTGGCGACCCCGCTCCCATCTCTGTGTGGAGTGAGACAAGTGCCCAAAAATTAACAATTGTAAACCGCTTTGAGACTCAGATCTGCAATGAAAAGGCGGTATATAAATAAAAACTTACTTACTAACTTACTTACTAAATGGCAGATGGACCGAGATTAGGACTTGTTGAAAAGAAGAGTATCCTTTTGAATTCTATAGTGACCAACTGTGGCTTGTCACTCAACGTTCAACAGCTTTTATGGATATTTATCAACGTTTGTAGACATTTGTCATCTGCCCTTATGACTCTGTGTTTTTTAATGTTGCATTTCTTGTGTTTAAGTAAGTGATCTAAGTAAGTAATCTTTATTTATATTCTTGGGTTTCATAGGACGTCAGGGCAGTGGTGCGAATAACAAACGTAGGACAGGACGTGACGTATTCTGGTGGTGCAGTTTGCCGGGTTTATACACGGAGATATAGTAGAAGAAGAAGTGCTGTCAAAATGGCATCTTTTTCTGCGGTGTACGGTTGTAGCAACAGCGCAAATAGAGAAAAAGACAAGAATTTCTTCCGTGTTCCACCTGTGGGCCCATATAAAGGAGGACACTTTGATAAAAACACTCGAATGAGGCGGGGCGAGGTGGATCAAGGCTTTGCCAGATAAGCGCCCCCTGCAGGTCACCCGAAAGAAACGCAGCAATTTCTTCTGTTTCTTTTTCTGGCCAGTTTAATGAAACCCAAGAATATACCACCTTTCACAGACCAGAGTAACAAAGCGCTTTACAATTGTCATTTTTTAGGCATTTTTCTCACTCCACACAGAGACGGGAGCGAGGTCGCCGTACAGGAGGCGCATGCCAGACCTATTGTACATGTTTTTAGTGGTAGGGGAAACCGGAGCACCCGGAGGAAACCTACGCAGACACGGGAGGGAATATGCAAACAAGATTCGGACCCAGGACTCAGAAGCAAAAGTGCTATCCACTCAGCCACCGTGCCGCCATTTAAATGCTTTGATTCTCTGATCTGCAAATTCAACGGTTGTGTAAAGTCATTATTCAATTAGTGCATTCAAAATTGTAATAATGACCGATTAGAGTCTGTAATAAAGTTGAACTGATTTAATTTATTTGTCACATCAATGGCTCTGCAGCCTCAGTTCAGACCACTGCAAGTTCGCTAACAGATGTGGTTCAGTTGAGGAAAAAATCCCGTTCAAAAAGCCAAATCATCAGCATTTTGACATTCAGAAAGAAAAAAATCGTCACAATATGTATAAAGAGTGAGCTGGTTTCGGTTGTAGGAGAAGAACAAAGTATTGATGCCCTTTTCTTACACACTTTGACTAAATATAACGGTAATTTATAAATCATTAAAACAGTTGCTCAGTTGGTAGATCATTGGTCTTAATGGGTGTGGGTTCGATCCCCCCAAGACTCATGTCACCTGCTCCCTGCTGGTGCTAAGAGGATTGGGTGGCAGCTCTGATTGCAACTTTAATTAATAGAGTAAATATGGGTTTGCTGGAGATGGTTCAAAAACTACACACCAGTCACAGAATACTTTGCGTATTGACAACGTAACAAGCCATACAACGGGAGTGGAGCTTTTACCGTGCCCCAAAATCAGTATGTTAAAGGTGCACTTAATTAATCCCCGTAGGGCAATTCAATCCTCTGCATTTGACCCATCCTGATGCTGCTAAGACTTACGTCAGAAGCAGTGGTCGCCGTTGTACAGCGCCCGGAAACCCATCTCCAGATGTTGATGCTCGGCTTGATCAGGACTACTGCAGCTAGAGGATTTAACCTAGTGTGCATGTTTTTTGTGAAACCTATGCAAGCACGGGGAGAACACGCAAACTCCACTCAGAAAGACCCTGTTCCGACTGGGATTCGAACCCGGGACCTTCTTGCTTAGAGGCGGGAGTGCTATCCACTCAGCCACCATGCCTTATTATCATTACGTAAAGTTTCTCTTAAAAATATGTTTTACAAGTCTTGTCACATACACGTACACAGCAAATATACATCTACTCCAGTCAAAAATCCAAAAAATCTAGATTAATGACTCGAGTTCACTTCATTTTAAGCATGGCTAGATTTTTGCAGTATACAATAAGAGCTGAAATAAATCAAACTAAATCCAATGTCAAGTGAATGGACTAGAAATCTATGTCATGAGTGAAAGTGAAATAGCTGTACTTAAATGTCTCTTAGCCAAGTTGAAGTCTTGATGGAAAGTGCAGGTGTTTTATCATGCTCATTATTCTGCTTGTACCTGGTTCACAAAACCACAGAGATCCGGTTTGATCCGCTTGATAAACTAAACCTAATGAGTTCAGAATACAATAGCAGCACAAATGAGCTTTAATTAAATCCATTCATTAAGTGAGGAACACGGAAGACGCAGAGAGACCACACATGAACTCAGGTTAGTTCAAGAACGGAGGGAAATAAAAAATAAAAACATGTTTGAGATGGTTGCATGAGCATTGATAGTGTGTTAGGGCTTCGTGAAATCAATTAAGTTATGATTAGATTCTTCTTGTTTCTCTGGGTTCGAGTCCCTGGAGCATTTGCCACCGAGAGGAGATCACCACCAATACTGTTCTTATTTGTCTTTGTCTAATCAAAAGAAACTTCTAAGCCTTAAACATATACAGTAGAAGACATAATGAACGTTTTTCCATTGGAGTATATCATAGAAAACTTTCTCAGTGAAATTCCTTTTGTACCATATTTTCAATGTTCAAAATTGTACACATTTCACAACTTCAATAAACCACATGAAAACATTCTTCAAGATTCAAGATTTTTTTTTCCCATTTGCAAACCACGTTGGAAAAACTGTGCAAGAGTAACCCAGTGTTCATCAGATACAGTAGTACACGGAGCTCTTGCCACGGTGCTATTCTTGGGTTTCATAGGACGTCAGGGCAGTGGCGCGAATAACAAACGTAGGACAGGACGTGACGTATCCTGGCGCTGCAGTCTGCCGGGTTTATACACGGAGATATAGAGTTTCTTCCGTGTTCCAACTGTGGTCTCATATAAACTTTAAAAAAATCACTCGAATGAGGCGGGCGAGGAGGATAGGCTTTGTCAGATAAGCGCCCCCTGCAGGCCACCGATTTCTTCTGTTTTTCTTTCCAAAAATGCCCGAAATCAAGACTCTTTGGAGAAATATTTTTTACTACTCCCTTAGAATTGAGTGTCCCCGATTAAGACTGTTACAACAACCGTACACCGCACAGGATGAGAACCTTTGACTCCAAAACAGACACGATTTACATGGTTTTTATTGGGAGCAAAACTGACCTCTGCTCATTCGCTCCCTACAGGCCAGTTTGATGAAACCCAAGAATATGTATGCATGAATACGGAAATGTGTAGGCTTATATGTAGACTTAAAAGCACAAATGGAAGCATGTACTTTTCTATTTGATTCTCTTTTTTTATTCTTGTACCTCATATTTTTCTACGACCTTATTGTTAGAATTTTTGGTTGAAGTATTGTTGTTTGTTGTTAAAACCATAGCAGTAATAATTCTGTGTGTGATTGTTTGTTCAATAACAGAATTTCAAATTGGTTTTGGAGTCAATACAATATTATAAAAAAAACACTGCGATACAAAACAAAACATACACTTTTGAACTTATTCTGTTTTCACGAATATTTTTCCCGCTTAAACTTCCACATCATTAGACAGGTTTCTCACAGCTTTTCTTACAGCTTTACAGAATC
Organism: Knipowitschia caucasica; assembly: GCA_964034765.1. Classification (NCBI taxonomy): domain Eukaryota; kingdom Metazoa; phylum Chordata; class Actinopteri; order Gobiiformes; family Gobiidae; genus Knipowitschia; species Knipowitschia caucasica. The sequence continues at coordinate 23,365,271 of OZ035832.1, read as the reverse complement.
CTGTCTAAACTTCTTGACCATGACTTCATCTGCGCAAACGGCAGTAAAATAAAACCATATCCCTCCAGGTTCCCCCCGTTCTTTGCTGTAGGGTCTCTTCCTCTTCCTCCTCCTCCTCCTCTTACTCCTTCTCCTCTTTTGATTGCGTTCAGTGAGTGGTTTTCTCCTGAGCCTGTGGAGAGAGCGGGGGATTTCATGGCTCTGTAGATTCCAGCAGAGCAGCCAGAGTCCTAGCCGTGTCCGGAGCGCCGGACTGCAGCAGAGGTGGGCATGCCATCCGCAGGAACAGCCTCCTAATGGGGTCTGCAAAGTTCACCACAAAGACTTGTGGATGAGGAGAAAGTTTTGGAGAGCTGTGTAGGATAAGAAAAAGTTATATTTGGAGCGGGATCTATTATCGTAAAGGCAATTTTTCAGAATGTAGCATGTTGCTCAGAACTATTTATTTTTGTTCCGTGTTTTTTCTTGCCGATGTAGGAGGGATGGGGATACTTGGGATGCAGTATTTCCATGGATCTATTATAATAACTGAATAGGGTATTACTAGCTTGGAGCTGAATAACTCATGTGCTCGGGGGCTTCTCGCGGTACTGCAGACTAAACCAGACTAAATTCACGTGGGCTACCCAGAAATTTTCCCCATAGAACTCAATGTAAATTAAAACAGCGCGACCTCAGCTGACGGAGAACCAACAGCTTTAATAAAGGGCGGATTTTGTGGGATTTTAGTGTCCCTTGTCATCCTGAACTTTATTTCTTCTTAAATCCTTCGGTTTTGTTTTAATCCACACTTTAGTGCCACAAACTCTGCTCGTCTGGCTCTCGCTCTAACTCCCGCTCTGATGAACTGCTCTGATTGGTCAGAGCGCAGCCGAGCCCCTCCCCACTAAGCAAGCCGACGTTGAATCAACGTAATTTGAACGTCGTTGTCCGACGTAGAATATAGGTCACTGGTGGGTGCAGAATGAAAGTTTTCTCGACGTCGTTTCCCGACGTCACCTCAACCTCCAAATGTTACGTTGATGGCACGTCAATTCAAGGTTTGAATGTGGTACGGAAACGGTCGGGTCTGACGTCCTATCAACGTCTCATATGACCAAAATATTCACGTTTATATGACGTTCGTTTTCAGTTGTTCCCACTAAGCAAGCAGATGTCAATACAACGTAATTTCAACGTCATCTGGACGTTCATTCAAGGTTGCAATGTGGTACAGAAACCGGTCGGGTCCGACGTCCTATCAACGTCTTATATGACCAAAATATTGCCTTCATATGACGTTCGTTTTCCGTTGTTCCCACTAAGCAAGCAGATGTCAATACAACGTAATTTCAACGTCATCTGGACGTTCATTCAAGGTTGCAATGTGGTACAGAACCGGTCGGGTCCGACGTCCTCTCGACGTCTTATATGACCAAAATATTTACGTTTATATGACGTCCATTTACAGTCCTATTGACCTACTTAACCTCTGCAGAATCACTCACTGGTCGAGACATACGTTTTGCAATAGGCAAGGCAAGTTTATTTGTATAGCACAGTCAAAACAAAAGGAAACTCAAAGCACTGAACAAAAGATAGAAACAATCAAACAAGGCATTACAATTATAAATATTGACAGTAAATTAAAAAGATACAAATAAAATCTCTCATAAAATCTCTCAGTTGAAGCAGAAACAGAAGTGTTTCAAACCTGGATTTTAACATTGTCAAAGAAGAAGCCTGTCTCACATTTCCAGGAAGACCGTTCCAGATTTTAGCCTTGTGAATCTGAAATGCAGCTTTATCATGTTTAGTTCTGACTCTGGGCAATAAACGATAAACACAGCATTCAAAAATCATTAGAACAACTGTACACTGTAAAACCTGACAAGTTAAATCAACTCAAACGATATCCCTAAACCTGCTGCTTTAAACAGTTTGAGTTTAGCAACTTGATAACATGTACTTGTACAGGTTATCATTTGTAATGACTACACAATACTTACTAAATATAAGTTAGGATAGCTTTAACTCATTGAGTTATTATTACTCATTATATCCTCAAATGTCAACTTATATAATTTAATTTACCACCACCATTATGTAATGAGTTACAGTTATGAACTATTTAGAAAACTCTACTTAAATGTATTGAGAAGATTGAATGTCTTAAATTTAAGTGTTAATAACTCAAATTACTAAAATCTCTACTCAGATTGTTTTATTAAACCTGCTTTGAACTATATAAGCTTAAATACTCTACAATGAACAAACCAGGTTAAATGCAAAAACTTTAATTCAACTTCCTCAAAAAACAAGTGAGGGCAAAAATCAGTCAATCATTGACATTAACAAACTTCCAATAATCGACATGGACAACATCACTTCACTTTCAGAAATTACTAGATAGTTTTATGGGGGTGTAAGAGTAATGAGGGTGTAAGAATAGTTAATTGGTGTTACTCATTGTCCAGTTCATTTTTCAGTGTCTGCAATTTTGGGGAAAGTTGCCTCCGCCCCTCATCCAAGTTGAGGAGGATCATTTGGAGAAAGTCAAAGAAGCCCTTTACTTTCTGTGGGTACTCCAGGTGTAGTGCATATATTAGGCCGAAGAGGATAACCAGTGCATCCACCCAGCAACGGTGAGTTGAGACGATCTGGTCCTCCAACACGATGGCCACCTGCTGGGCGGACCAAGGAGTCGCAGCATCTCCAGTGACAGCAACCAAGGCAACCGTCCCATCTTTGCTGCCATCAAGTTCCTCCTCCTTAAATGAAACAAAAAGACATACAATGAGAACCATGTAGATCCAAGATTAAGCAAATGCAGCCCTTCCAGTTTTCAGACTCTCCCATGCTTCAAAAAAGCTCAAAGTTGGGCTTTCATTCAATAAATAATGAAAAACTACTTCCTCATTTAAGGATTAGCTAAAGGATCATTTTGAAAATGCAATTATTGTCAAGATAACTTATTAAAAAACATTCAAAGACCACAACAAGATAAATCACATTGTTTTTTATCTAATCAATTAGATTAACAAAGCCAAACGTTTTTGGGTATCACAAGTGAGCATCTAATGAAGGTTAAAAAAGACATACTATAATGGGGAAGGTGGCTCACAAACACTTACCTTACAAGTTACGAAAGATCTGGCTTGGGTCTTCTCGTTAAATACAGGGGAGTCCAAACAAGACTGCAGTTCTTGTTTTTTGTACGTCCATTCTGTCCTAAACAATTAGATTAACAAAGCCAAACAGGAGGGATAACGGGGTGTATTGAGGGATGGTGTTGATACATGGGGGATACATTGTTATAAGGATAATGTCGGGGTGTTAATGAGGGATGGGGTGTAATGAGGGGATTGGGTGTAATAATGGGTATCATGGGGGTGTTATGAGGGATATGGGGTGTAATGTGTTGTACATGGATGGTGTAATGAGGATGATGGGTGTAATGAGGGGATTGTAAGCGGTGTATGGGGGTTACTTGCGGGTTAATGGGGTTTGAGCCATGGGGTGTCAGCGCATTGAGTGTATACCTGGGGGGTCTAATGGGTGTAGGGGTATAATGGGGTGTAATGAGGATATGGGTGTATAAGGGGATAATGGAGGTGTAAATGGGGGGATACATGGGGGTGTAAATGGGTGTGTAGTGTTGGATATAATGGGGTGTAATGGTGTGATTAATGAGGGTATAATGTGTAATGAGGGTGATAAATGGGGTTGGATAATTGAAGGTGTAAATGGGGGGATATGAGGGTGTAATGGGGGGGTAAATGGGGTGTAATGGGGGTATAATGGGGTGTAATGGGGGATAATGGGGGTGTAATGAGGGTATAATGGGGGATAATGGGGGGATAATGGGGTGTAATGGGGGGATAATGGGGGTGTAATGGGGGGATAATGGGGGTGTAATGGGGGATAATGGGGGATAATGGGGGTGTAATGGGGGGATAATGGGGGTGTAATGGGGGGTGTAATGGGGGTGTAATGGGGGTGTAATGGGGGGTAATGAGGGTGTAATGGGGGATAATGGGGGTGTAATGGGGGGTGATGGGGGTGTAATGGGGGATAATGGGGGGATAATGGGGGTGTAATGGGGGGATAATGGGGGTGTAATGGGGGTGTAATGGGGGTGTAATGGGGGGGTAATGAGGGTGTAATGGGGGATAATGGGGGTGTAATGGGGGGGTGATGGGGGTGTAATGGGGGGATAATGGGGGGATATGGGGGTGTAATGAGGGTGTAATGAGGGTGTAATGGGGGTGTAATGGGGGTGTAATGGGGGGTAATGGGGGTGTAATGAGGGTGTAATGAGGGTGTAATGGGGGGATAATGGGGGTGTAATGGGGGATAATGGGGGTGTAATGAGGGTGTAATGGGGGGATAATGGGGGTGTAATGGGGGTGTAATGGGGGGGATAATGGGGGTGTAATGAGGGGATAATGGGGGTGGTAATGGGGGTGTAATGGGGGGTGTAATGGGGGTGTAATGGGGGGTAATGAGGTGTAATGGGGGATAATGGGGGTGTAATGGGGGGATAATGGGGGTGTAATGGGGGTGTAATGGGGGGTAATGGGGGATAATGGGGGGATTATGGGGGTGTAATGAGGTGTAATGGGGGGTAATGGGGGAGTAATGAGGGATAATGGGGGTGTAATGGGGGGATAATGGGGGTATAATGGGTGTGTAATGGGGGTGTAATGAGGGGATAATGGGGGTGTAATGAGGGGATAATGGGGGTGTAATGGGGGGATAATGGGGGTGTAATGGAGGGGATAATGGGGTGTAATGAGGGGATGGGGTGTAATGAGGGATAATGGGGTGTAATGAGGGGATGGGGTGTAATGAGGGGATAATGGGGGTGTAATGAGGGAATAATGGGGGTGTAATGAGGGGATGGGGTGTAATGAGGGGATAATGGGGGTGTAATGAGGGAATAATGGGGGTGTAATGAGGGGATGGGGGTGTAATGAGAGGTGTAATATGGGGTGTAATGAGGGTATAATCAGGGAATCGGGGTGTAATGAGGGTGCAAGAGTAATGAGGGTGTGAGTGTAATAAGGGTGGTTTAAGAGTGTAATGGTGGTATAAGGGTAAGATAGATGTTGCTTACCTGCTCACTGTAGTCCAAGAGAAGACTTGAAAGCTTCTCCCCGAATGGCCCGGACCTTCTTTGTCTGTACAAGCTGAGAAGTTTTGTTGCACATTCATCCAAAGCAGCAAAGAAGGTAAATTGCAAATTCTTGTTTGTTATGAGGTGAAATTCCTTGTACAGCTGTGTCAATCAGAAAGCAAATAAACAATGTAGTGTGCCAAATTTTAGTTTAATTTATATCAAATGTACTTCACTTACATGAGGCTCGCAGAAGAGGGCAGGCCATCGGTTTTTCAGCTCCGAAATAGGAGTGTTTGTGTTTATTATTTCCTCTCTTCTGAGAGCAAAGGTTTTCTGCATTAGAAGGTAAATTAGTGGCACATCACGCTCCGAGGAAACCTTCTGAAACTCTCCGATTATTTCAAGACGATGGGCCTCCAAGCTCGTCTTGTTTTTCCCAGAAGGATAGTTGGGGAGAAAGTTTATTTCACCTCGTCTTGGCCTTTTAATGTTTGAGACTTGAGGCTCGGCTTCTGGCCGACGACGACTCCAGCTTTCCTGCATTAATCGAGACGTCTTTTATTCCTGCGCGACTTAACTTGGTGCGATAGTTTCCCATCTTGTAGCTTCAGACTGTTTTTCCATCCATCATAAGCCGGTCCTGGAGCCTCTCTCACCCAAGCAGGGGTGTTTGGTCACAAGTGCTTCTGCTGCATGGCTATCTGCTTACTACTTGGGTAAGCTTTATGTTTGTACATTTGAACAGCCATGCATTCCAATATAACATGTTTCTGGTCTTTAGTTAATCCGGGGCTGACTCTTCCCTTCATTTGTAAAAGCAACATTGCCTTCCCTTAAGATATGCTCCACATCATAAGAGAATGTGGGGACAACAAAGTGAAATGGCCATCCAGAATTCCGATCAGACGAGTCTGTGCTGTCTGAAAGGATGGAGGAGTCGTCAGTACTACATGAGCTGGTATCAAGGTCTGCTTTGGCTACAACTTTTACTGTTGCTTTGGAAGGGAGGTCTTCGATGTTTACCAAATTGCAGAGTGCCCCATCAAAAGTCCGGGTTCTTTCAAATTGTAGTCTGAAGTCAAAGGTCAACTTGAATCGTGTCATGATTTCTTTTATGAGATCATCGACTGTTTCTGGATAGGAAGGCAAAATGAACTTTTCTGCATTTTTCAGCCCCAAGTACAACACGTAACCGCAGGCGAGGAGTCCATGTTTCCAAGCTGAAATAAAACAAATATTTATGTCACAACATGACGTGCATATAATTCACATGTTAAGTGGTTGGATTTCCGTCTCATAAATGTTCTCTATTCAGGTGGATAGGAAATGTTTAGGGTGATAATCAGTTTTTGCCACTCACGACGATATGCAGACAGAGGCATAGAATCCTTCAGTTGATGCACATGTGTAACGGTGTGGCCCGCGTCTTTGTCAGCAGTCAACTCAAATGAGCGCAGGTGCTCAACATACATGCATTGAAGTCTTTAAGTATGAAAGTATTTCACTACCAAGTAGTAAAATGTTCATTATTTCTTTAAATTCAGGTAGACCACTTAGAGTGCCTGTAACAGACAAACATTCCAATTGCATACGAAGTGCCTTCAACACTGATCTCTTATAGCACTCAGGATGTTTGTGTCTTTTGTAAGGCTTGACATGTGGGTGTGGACATTAGCCGGCAGGGAATCTACAAAGATAGACTCAACCTTGGAAGTCTGCACTTGGGGTTTGAAAAAACGTGGTGACGACAAGTAAAAAGACATCATTGCCTGGTGTCGGCCAGCACAGGTTTTCAGAACATTCTTGTAATTCTGTGTGTCATGGACAATTTTTTGTGAAAAACCCTGTGCTTCCCTTCGAATCGCATTGTCCAAAGGTGCACAAGGGGCCCAAAGCACTTAACCAGATGAGGATAGTGTTCAATAAAGTGGTGGGTTTAGGCCTTAATTGTAGATTGGGAACACCTTTTGAAGTAGCTGCCTATGATCAGATATTTTACAGGCCATGTACTGCAAAAGATTCATCTGTGAACTGCTGAGACAGAGCAAGTTCAACTACATCTTTAAGTTCCATTAAAATGTCCCAAAATTCATCCCCTTCAGGAACCATTGAGCCAATAATAAGTGGAAGCAGACGTAAGCGAGTGTGGTTCTCATGGCCAATTTCCCTCCAATTGTTCCTCGAGATGAATAACTCAGAGGGATTGGATTGAGGCCGGTCAACTTTATCAGAATGCTGATATGGAAAATTTGAAACAGCCTTATTCAAATCTTCAAATGAAAAGTATTTTCTTGAAATCATACCTTTCAAACAAAGAGCCAGTTCTACCGGCACTAACCCACGCCTTCGAAGAGATCGTGGAGGATATCTGGCGGGAATCCTGTGATGGGATGAAAGAATGACAAGTGGTCAGACAACACACATGTGTCTTTAACACCAAAACTTTCAGAATCATCATTTCTCATTTGTTGTGTTAGACAGTCATGCTGTTCTTTGACCTCCACTGAATGATGTCTGTAGTTGCATCCAATGTCTGCATGTCAGCTCTGCTACTAAGGCAAAATCGACAACAATATGTTGATCTGAAACTTTTATTTAAACCTGCCAGACCATGTGCAAGCAAGGTTGTCTGAACGACAGAGAATATTGTGCCTTTTATGGAGCTACCTAGTGCCTCCACATAGATACCTTCCTGCTCAAGTATCTTTAAATCACTCAACATGGGAGCAAACACTTTTGCAAATCCAAACTGTTGAACGTCATTTGCATTGCAACAACAAGGCAAAGCTGGATTGTGGTTCAAAGCAGAGCGATATTTTGCCGGCAAGTTGGCCAATGACCAATACACTGCACAGTTCTTGTAAATTTTTCTTGATGTTCCAAGGGGATTGGCAATTTCAAATCGTCTACATACAAAATCAATGCAATCTTAATTACCATCTTCTGCAAAAGAGAGTGTTTTCCTGGTAGAAAGAGCCATCAACATGGGAGGAATACACACCTGGCTTCCTTGAAGTAGTTTCCAGCACCTCTCAAGAACATCTGTTTTTTTCAGCAACGGCCTGTAGAGAGGGACAGAATAGGGACATACATGCAAGTTTGAGGTGTTGAATCAATTAAGTATTCAACAGGCTTAACATTGAGAAACCTCTGCTCAATATAAGTCTTCGTCTCTTTGCAGTAGACAGTGGACCTTCACTAGTTATTGATTTATGTAAAATATTACTTTCTGAGACTGCCTGACAAATGTCCCTGATCAGCGGATCTGTCACTGAGCAGTTGTGCCGTTTCAGTGTTTTAACATCGGCCTCTTTGAGAATGGGCTCTGACAGGGAAAACAAGTGTTCAAAGTGCTCAATGATTTCAAGCGTCGCTCTGTCAGAGACATGGAGCCAAAGTTTGCATTTTCAAAAAAAAAGCAGCCAAATTGTACTCCAATTGTTCTGCAAGTTCATCCGTGTTACTATTAAGCTCTTCAGATCTTTCACTAATCCGCAAGGCACAACTATATCTTGCTGCTCATAGTCATCATTATGAGGAATGTCAAACTCATTTTGCTCAACCATCTCAACGGCATACTCTGTAGAATTGCTATATGATCTCGAGTCTTGTGCGAGCCAAATGAGGAGTACACTTTGGTTTTGAAATTGCAGTTTTTAAATATGACAAGGAACAATTTGTTTCTTCTTTTAAATGCAGCCCCAATTAAGTGAAGGAACATGTCCTTTTCATGAAATGGTTGTCAAAATTCACAAAGTGGACACTGAAATGCAGAACCGTTCTGTCAGTTTGTTTGCCATTTATCATTTAGCTGTATTGTGCAATAATGACATGTGCACTTTCAATGAATTAAATGTCTTAAACGTGCAAACACAATTTTCATGCAAGCATGGTAGTGGAGAGATAGAACGAAAACTGGCCATGCTGCAAATCTATAATGCCGCATTAATTGTAATTTTATCTGGGTTGAAAAACGGCACAATTTGCATTTCCACATTTCAGCACGTGCGTGTGGTAAGACAGACAACTGGAAACCCACGTGCGCTCAGGTATATGACAGCGTGCAAACCTGTCTAGGCCCAGAGGTGCCAATGTTGGCCGAATGGTTAGCATTCATAAAGGACCTGGAGAAACCCAGGTGATTCTTGTCTGAGGCACATCTTTTGGTTCTTGTGGCAAAATTGTTGTTCATTAAACAATTATTATATACACATCTTTGTCTTTAAAGTCTGAAAAAAATCTAGGTGGAAATTCACTAGTGTTTAATAGTATAACTTAAATATTGGGAGATTTTTTGATAAACCGAACGTTACTTACATCCTCCGCTCCATGGCCCCGATGGACAGCTGCTGTGAACCCCCCTGACAGCTCAGTAGAACCACTGCCGGTCTGTGGCTCCGAGCGCGACCATAGACACCGGACTCACGTCTCTCTCTCTCTGCTGCTCCGCGTCTCTCTCTCTCTCGCTGCTCGCGTCTCTCTCTCTCTGCTCGCGTCCTCCTCTCTCTGCTCGCGTCTCTCTCGTCTCTGCACGCTGTCTCGCCTTCCTCCTCTGCTCGCGTCCCACTCTCTCTGCTCGCGTTCCACTCTCTCTGCTCACGTCCTCTTTCTCTGGCACGTGTCGATCTCTCTCTCTCACGTCACTCACTCTCTGCTCGATCTCTCGTCTCTTCTGCTCGCAACTCTCTCTCGCTGCTCACACCTCTCTCTCTCTCTGCTCACGGGTCTCTCGTCTCCTCTCTCTCTTCTCACGCCTATCTCCTCTGCTCGGCATCTCTCTCTCTGCTCGCTATCTCTCATCTCTCTGCTCGCAATCTCTCTCTCGCGTGCGCGCATATCTCTCTCTCCTGCCTCGCCGATCTCTCTCTCTCTGCTCGCCTCTCGCTCACTGCTCCGCGTCTCTCTCACTGCTCGGCGTCTCTCTCTCTGCTCTCTCACCCTCACTCTCTCTGCTCGCCGTCGCTCGGCTCACTGGCTCACCTCTCTCTCGTTCTCTCCTCTCTCGCACACGCTCTCTCTCACTGCTTACACGGTCTCTCTCTCTCTGCACAACGTCTCTCTCTGCTCACCTCTCTCTCTCTCACTCTCTGCTCACCAAAACGGTGCCTCCTCCTCTCACTGCTCGCCGTCTCTCCTCTGTCTGCTCACGTCTCTCTCTCTCTGCGCTCACCTAATCTCTTGCTCACGTCTCTCTCTCTCTCTCGCTCACGTCTCTCTCTGCTTTTTACGCGTCTCTCTCTCCTTGCTCGCAGCTCTCTTCTCTGCCTCGCGCTCTCTCTCCTCCTGCTCACGTCCTCTCTCTGCTCACCGCTCTCTCTCTAGCTCACGTCTCTCTCTCGTCTGCTCACGTCTCTCGCTCCTCATGCATCACTGTCTCTCTCTCTCTGCTCACGTCTCTCCTCTCTCTCTGCTCACCGTCGCTCTCTCTCGGCCACGTCTCTCTCCTTCTGCTCACGTGTCCTCTCTCGCTCCGTCTCTCGCTCTCTGCTCACATCGTCTCTCTCTGCTCTCTCTCGCTGCGCACGTCTCTCTCTGCTCACGTCTCTCGCTGCTCGCGTCTCTCTCGTCTCTGCTCACGTCTCTCTCTGCTCACCAGTTCACCTCTCTGCTCACGTCTCTCTCTCTCTCTGCTCACGCTCTCTCTCTCTGCTCACGTCTCTCTCTCCTGCTTCGGCGTCTCCCTCTCTCTGCTCACGTCTCTCTCTGGCTCTCATCTCTCGTGTTCGCGTCTCCTCTCCTCTCTGCTCACGTCGCTCTCTGCTCTCTCTCTCCACTCTCGTCCTCGCCTCTCTGCTCACGTCTCTCTTCATGCCACCTCTCTCTTCTCTCTCATCTGCTCACATCCTCTCTCTCAGCTCCTCGGCTCTCTCTGCTCACGCTCTCTCTGCTCACGCCCTCTCTCTCTCCTGCGCACGTCTCTCCTCTGCTCACGTCTCTCTCTGCTCACGCTCTCTCTCCTCTGCTCACTTCTCCCTCTCTGCTCGCGTCCTCTCTCTCGGCTCACGTCGCTCTCTGCCAACTTTCTCTGCCACGCCCGTCTCTCTCTCTCTGCTCACGTCTCTCTCTGCTTCGCGTCTCGCTCTCTCGGCTCACTCTCTCTCTGCTCACGTCTCTCTCTTCATCGGCTCACCGTCTCTCTCTGTCGCGTCTCTCTCTCTCTGCTCACTCTCTCCTCGCTCTCCTCTCGTCTGCTCACGTCTCTCTCGTCTCTCTCACTTCTTCTCTCTCTGCTCACCTCTCGCTCCTCTCCTCTGCGAGCGCGTCTCTCTTCTCGTCTGCTCTCGTCTCTCTCGCTCTGCTCACGGCTCTCTCTAGCTCGCTCTCTCTGGGGCTCACGTCTCTCTCTCTCTGCTCCACGTCTCTCTCGTCTCGGCTCACTCTCCTCCTCTCTGCTCACAGTCTCCTCCTGCTCTCTCTCTCTGGCTCACGTCTCTCTCTCTCTGCTCACGTCTCTCTCTCTCTGCTCACGTCCTCTCTCTCTGCTCACGTCACTCGCACCTGGCATCTTATGAGTGTCATTGATGCGAGTCAAGAGAGTCAGCAACTAGAATTTGGTTGTGAGATGTTATTAAAAGAAGCTATTCTCTCATCTTTACAGCATGGAAGTTGTGAATGTTATTGGCATCGGTGATTAAATGCTATGTTATTTTAATAATGATAGGACATCCTGACATTTTAAAGTCAGTGCCTTCCCCAATCACAATCCTCACCGCACGTCCACTTACTGTCGGTCTGCTATAAGCATCCTGATCATTTGATGTTCCCTCAACCTCACCTTGTTTTAGTTTAAATGTGTAGCTAGATGTTTTTCAGCTTTGAAATGTTTTGAATGTGGCCAGTTTATGGCGATGAAAAGGCATCTGCCCTCTGTCCCTCCCCTGTGCGCTTAACTGCCGCACTAGGACCACTACGTGGATTAGCACCCTCTCAGCTGTCGTCCGCGCCGGATGATGACAGGATAGCATGATAGTGTGATAAGAGATGAAACAATGGCAACGCCGGCTGCTTGAAAAGGGCAAAAAACGCTAGGGCCATTCCAGTCCTGCGGACACAAGAGGTTTTGGTTTTGTGTTTGTGAAGGACGGCGGCTGTGTGCAATTTATGCTGTGAAAATGTTGTTGCAGAACTTCAAGTGTTAACGTCATTTATTGAGACGAAGCAACGAGAAGACCTTCAAGACCAATCGACAAAGTAGAGTCAATTAAATGTGGCTGTGTCCAATATGGCAAACAAGCTAGCTCCTTCAGTATTTTAACCACTGCTAAAAATCACGGGACACAAGTAGCAGCTCTCCTCCCCCACACGAATAAACAAAGCCAAGCCCACCCCAGGGGCCACTGCAAGTTATAAAGTCATTACCTAAATTTGCAAACCATACATTCAAATGTTAGCAGCCAACCTATCCTTCTTTTCAAAAACAGGGCCTATTTCGCTTGGGTTTGCTAGTGTTTAAAACTAAGCAGAATTCACAACCAACTCCATTAATATTTGTAAAACACGGTAGAAAGAGAAAGTTTCCCACCCAACATACATTTGTTATATAAGAAAATCGTTTACAAGTTACTACAGGTCTAGCAACGTATACATTTCAACCTTCGCACAACACGCCAAAACACCATGAAATTCAAGATTTGGACAATAATAAACATGTTCATCACTCTGGCAATCATGTTTAAAAAAATGAATTTGGCGCATCAGAAAATGTCTAACGAAAACAACCAAACTTCGATTCCATATATATAAAAAGCCCTCTGAATTTATTCTTTTAAATAATGTTAGGTATAACACTCACCATGTAATGGCACTATCAGGTGCTGGACGTAAAAAATACAACTCAGAAATTGTTCACCTTACTAAGATTTTAGCATTCACTGACAATAAAAATTGCCCAGTTGGAACTTATAACAATAGAAGCCATGGCCTGTATATATGTACAAAAACAAGATAAAATAGAAGTACAAGACACACAATGTTCTTTGAGTTGTATAACTGCGACGATTGTGTATACCGTTGTTTTTAGCTGACTGACGGGCAGTTTGTTTTTATTTTTTTTGTTTTTATAAATCCAATATATAATAGTTTCCTGTTTTTGTGCTGCCTGTATCTACCACCATGTTGTGAATAATAAACTTCCAAGTTGCTCAGTGTGCAAAGATCCCTGCCTATGCGTCTGATTTTCGACACTCACTTTCTGAATTTCTGGATGAAAAGTTCATCTTAGTTGATATATTAATTGATTTGACCTTTGGAAGTGTAGTAACTTCTGACAGTTCATGTGGCTCACTAAGATAGTTTCCAGTTCCAACTGGAAATTTTATTGTCATGGAATGCAAAAATCTGAGTAAGTGAACAATTTTGAGTTTGTCCGTTTTTACAGTTCACCGAGCTATAGTGAGGTCAACGTATCTGCGTTGCTCATAAATTTGTGTTAGGCAACCAGCAGCATTCACATTTTGAACTAACTAATTTGTCCAAAAAAGATCCTGTATTTATTTTTACCAACCTAATCGACAGGGCCCAATCCAAAGTATGCCCTTTATATTCTCTGGCCTCAGTCTTAAAACATAAGTTTCCCCTCTGGTTCACATGTGTGCGCACGTGCTGAGTGGGATAGCAACTCTCCACGCTCTGCCACGAAGTCCTGGGTTCGAATCCCGGTCGGAACAGGGCTTTTCTGTGTGGAATGGGGCATGTTCATCCTGTGTCCGGGCATAGGTTTTTCCTCCGTGTCTCCGTTTCCCATACCCAAAGTGACCTTGGTACCATGGAAATGCGCTATATAAATAAACATCATGATCCTTTTAATGTGGGAGCTAGTTAAACTTCAAAATAGTACGTGCTTGAAGGGGACAGTAATCTGAACTAAAAAGTAAAGTGTTTACAGACTTGAAATTTCCGTAACTTGAATTTAAACACTTAGTTGGCAAGAAGCTCTGGGAAAACTTAACGACACAACTTAATAAGTGTAGTTTCCTATCAAAACTTGAAGAATTAATTAATGCCTGCAACTCCAAAAATCCTTCGCCAGCTGGTTCTTTGAAATTTTGAAGTTGAACTAACTTAACTTTTTTACCGTGTGCAAGGACCAGAAGTCCAATTAAAAAAATGGACAATTGCTCCTGCAGCACCCCTGAACCAGGAAACATGCGAGGTGCGCGGGGCGGAGCCCCGAAACCCTCAGTCAACCCCCGGGTCCCAGCGGTTTCGGGCGGGTTGGAGGCCTCAAAATATGAGTCATGTCAGTGCGGGAGGGTCGGGGTCAGAAGCCCTGATCCCCTAGAGAATATTATATATGTGACCACGGTAATGGGAGTCCCTTGAGTACATTTGCAATCGGCGCAGGGAGGGCGTGTTAAACAAAAAAATCATGCTGAACAAACAGGATTCGCTCCTTCCTGACTCCCCCGCTTAAAGCCTCAGAAGCACACCATCGCGAGGACCAGACGTGTGATCTACACAGAGGCACCGAGACTGATGACGGTGGTGGGCCTCACATACCAGCAGGAGGCCTAAAGCAGGGGCCTCATATACTTTAATTAGCATGGCCGACTCAGTGGAAACGCTGTGGTGAAAAGAGGTCGCGGTCTTAACCTCACTTTATTTTCATTGATTCTGAGCAGCTAATATTCAGATATAAGCTACCACCACCACTAACAATAAACATATATTTAGTTCTAGAATCCATAAAATGTGGATTGTTCTGGATATTCCGTTTATTTCCTGAGATATGAATTAATAATAAAGTTGACGAATGATGAGGGCAAGTGGGCCACAAGCTATCTGGACCTAAAAAAATTGAGTCGGGATTCTCGGCAATTCCGCGCCGGTTAATGACGGCGCGCTAGGGGTGATATTCCGGGTAAAACAGATCACTTATTACTAGCGCATTACGGTGATACGGCATCTCTCCATCCGTTCGGTTACGGAGATATAATCCGACCGAACTAATAGCTAAAATACACGGTAAGTAACCGGGGTTTTTGGAAAACCAACATCAACATCCCCATACATCTAAAGATTATAAAGCTTTAGAATGATGGTATATATGAAATCATGTCACGGGTTGTTTTGACCCGCGGAATCAAGGAGGAATAAAAGTTGAAAAACCGCCGCAGCTCATCACACAACTCTGCTCTGCTGCCGAAGCGGCCAGGCAAGTCCGGGCGAGTCAACTTTTCCGGGGGGAGAAACGCAGTCACGTGGCCCAAACTGACCGAATGCGCATTGGTTGACTAATCCATTTTACATGTTAACAAGGGTGGATTTGGGTTTGTTTAACATGTTAGTTAAACTCGGGGCTGTAACTTTAGTCCGCAATAACTAACATCTTAAGGCGGGGTCTGTAACTTTAGTCTGATAAATATCATGTTTAAAGTTGAGGTCTGTAACTTTAGTCCTCATAAATAAACACATGTTTAAAGCTGAGGTCTGTTAACATTAGTCTCATAAATAACACATGTTTAAAGCCTGGTGTCTGTAACTTTATCTCATGAATAACGTTTAAAGCTGAGGTCCTGTAACTTTAGTCTCATAATAACAGTTTAAAGCTCGGGGTCTGTAACTTAGTCCTCATTAATAAAATGTGTAAGCTGAGTATGTAACCTTTAGTCTCATTAATAACATGTTTAAATGCTCGGGTCTGTAACTTAGTCCTCATAAATAACACATGTTTACAGCTGAGGTCTGTAATTTAGTCTCATAAATCACACGTGTTGTGTGTGTGCATATGCCAAAAACATTTTCTAAGCATCATATTATAGATTGCTTACCTATTTATTTTGAAATATTACATATAGTTTTGAAAAAAATGTTTTTCCGGATTTTCATGTTGGCACCATCTGGATAAGCTGGGGCCATATTGGAATCGGGTCGGCCAAATTGTAAAATGAATATCGACTTCATCATCCCGAATTGTTTCCTCCTTCTTTCTGTGAATTTTAATGTTTATAGTTAGTAAAATAGGGAAGTTACAGCACTTAGAAGATGAATGAAAGCTTTGAACGGCGAATTAGAAGTGTCCCACAGTATCCCTTTGTGTTAAAAAACCATATTACTTTCACTATAAGCGCATAAAAGCACTTATCAATATGTATAATATCATAACCACTTATCTCCGATTTACATAATTCAGAAACTGTTTTTTATTCCTCTTACGAGCTGGAAAAGTACTGTGCTCGAATTAAATCTGGAGTTTGGTAATTTAAAAAATGAATCTTGGCATTGCTACTATTAATACTTCTCATGTCTAGCTTGGCTCAAATACAACGGGCTACATGTGGTACACCGTGCTTAGACCTATATTAATATGTATGTGTAACCATTCAAAATAGATTGAGTGAGAATATTTCCCTGTTCCTCATTTAGTGATTTCGGAGGAGAGGAGTGGAGGCAGCGAGAGAAGTTTGGCATATAAAATAAATGAATTACAGCTTGCTAAATATTTATTTGAAACAAAACAGCATCTTCATTATGATTGTTATATGTATGTATTTATTATATATTTAGAGATGCCAGAGAAAAGGCGTGCTGCTTTTTTTCTGAGTGGGATGCAGACACCAGCGGAGCTGTTTGAGTCAACATAAACGTTCATCGTTATATTACCAATAGTTTTCTCTTTCCATAACGATATCTCTCTTTTTGGAAAGATCACCAACAGCTGATGCAAAAGTTTAACGTTATATGCAGTATTTTTTTAATGTCTGCGGTTTATTCCAGAGACCTGCCTGCCTACAAGGAGTGGCCCGTTTTAACCAGATTGTCGATGTGCGCGGGGGCAGAACTCGCCAATGTTAACCACGGCTCACGAAGTGCCACCTTGGTGTTGTTTTTGGTCATACTGCAACGTCACTGGGAGGGGGGAAAATAAAAGACCGTGAAAATCACACGTGAGTCACATCGGAGATGTGGATTCACGCGTGATAAGGCGACAAAAAAAACGGAATGGGACCTACTGTAACGCTAATTAACACATCACCTGCGTTACAGCACGTACGCGTTATACCGCAGCAGACGCGCGTAACTTTTTTTCCATGTTAACCTATGATGGATATTTAACTCTTCTAGCCTCATAACGCATGTAGGACGCGAAGCTGCGCCTATTTAGGATGGATTCTAATTTTGTCTGGGGCGCGGCAAACCCACTAAAACGCGTCCTCCCATGAGAACTCATGTAAGAACATGATTTATCTAGCGGGTCCTCTGCGTCTAGATTGCATCTACACACACAAAGCACTTGTTGGTCTAAACATCAGCAGAGTAGCAGCAGGTTTAACAGTGATTCTGGATATCGTATTTTTTTCTTTCATAAAATCTTGCGTCTGGCCAAACCAGCGCACAAAGACCATGAGACAAACACTGCATGTGATTTGTGGTTGCTCTACATCAGTCCTCTGGCCCATACGTCCTCTACACTGCTCCATAGACACACAGGGAGGACAGTATGGGCCCAGAGGACTGATGAAGCAACACAAAATCACATGCATGTGTTTGGTCCCTCAGGTCTTTGTGCGCTGGTTTGCCAACGCAAGACTTTATGAATAAAAAAAATGATATCCAGAATCATGTAAAACCTGCAGCTCCTCCATGCTGAGTGTTAGACACAAGTGCTTTTGTGTGGTGTAGATGCAATCTAGAGCCAAGGACCGGCTAGAAAAATCATGTTTTACTTGAAAGATCTCAATGGGAGACCGTTGGTGCGCGCACAAAATTAAGAAATTACCATCCTAAAATTAGAGCGCAGTTCGCAGTCATACATGCGAAAGATCAAGAAGTGTAAATTCATCATAGGTTTAACAGGGAAAAAGTACGCCGGCTTGCTGCGCGTATAACGCGTACGGTGCTGTACGCGTGATGTGTAAATAAGCAGTTACAGTAGTTCCCATTCCGTTTTGTCGCCTATCACCGTTGAATCACAAGAACTCACGTGTGATTCACAGCGTCTTTGTATTTCCCCCCTCCCAGTGACTTCATGACCAAGAACAACCACCATGTGGCACATGTGAGCAGGTTACATTGGCTGAGTTTCTGCCCCGCGCACATCGACAATCTGGTTAAAACGGCACCTCCTTGTACAGGCCAGTCCTCTGGAATAACCCGCAGACATTAAAACACTGCAAAGAACGTAAACTTTTTGCATCACGTTGGTGATCTTCCAATAAGAGACATATCGTTATGAAAGAGAAACTATTGGTAATTTAACGCTGAACGTTAGTTTGACTCAAAACAGCTCCGCTGTTGTCCTCCTCCCCTCAGAAAAAAAGCAACGCCGTTTCCTCTGGCATCTCAACATTTATAATATATACATAACTATAGCAATCATAATGAAGATGCGTTCAAATAATTTAGCAAGCGTAATTCATTTATTTAACTGCCAAACTTCCCTCTCGCTGCTCCTTCCACTCCTCCGCAAATCACTAAACTGAGGAAAAGGGAATATTCACTCAATCTATTTTGAAGTTACTCATACAATATTAAAGTATAGTCCCCCCCCCTTAAGCACGTGTACCACATGTACGCCCGTGTATTTACCCACAGACTGTAAGTATTAAAGTAGCAAATGCAAGATTACATTTTTAAATTACCATATCAGGATTAATTCAGCACAGTACTTTCCAGCTCATAAGAGGAATAAAACAGTTTTTTGAATTATGAAAATCGGATAAGGGTTATGATTTTATACCATAGTGATAAGGTGCTTTTATGCGCTTATATTGAAAGTAATTTGGATTAAAAACAAAGGGATACTGTGGAACCTTCTATTCACCAGTTCAAGCCTTTATTCATCTTCTAAGTGCTGTATCTTCCCTATGTAACGAACTATAAACATTAAAATTCACAGTAAAATGGAAAGCCATTCAGGATGTTGAATTCGAGATTCATTTTACAATTTGGGCCGACCCCGATTCCAATATGGCCGCCAGCTTTTCCAAGATGGCGGCCAACAATTAAATCCAGGAAAACAAATTTTTTTCAAACTACTATTTAATATATCAAAAAAAGGTAAGCAATTCTAAATATGATGCTTAGAAATGTTTTGGCAATATCACACACACACACGTGTTATTTATGAGACTAAAATTACAGACCTCAGCTGTAAACTTGTGTTTCTTATGAGACAAAGTTTACAGACCCGAGCTTTAAAAACATGTTAATTAATTAAAGAAGAGACTATAAGTTACATACCTCAGCTGTTAAACATTTATATAATGAGAACTAAAGTTACAGACTCGAGCTTTAAACATGTTATGTAAATGAGACGAAAGTTACAGACCTCAGCTTTAAACGTTATTAATGAGACTAAAGTTTACAGACCCAGCTTTAAACGGGTGTTATTTATGAGACGAAAGTTTCAGACCTCAAGCTTAAACATGTGTTATTTTATGAGACAAAGTTACAGACCTCACTTTAACCATGTTATTTATCAGACAAATGTTACAGACCTCAGCTTTTAAGCATGTTATTTTTGTAGACTAAAGTTACAGACCCCGAGCTTTAAACATCGTTAACAACCCTTTAAACCTTGTTAACAAGTAAAATGGATTAGTCCAACCAATGGCATTGGTCCGTTTGGGCCACGTGACTCGCGTTTCTACCCCCCGGGGGAAAAGTGGACTCGCGCCGGACCTTCCTGCCCGCTTCGGCAGCAGAGCAGAGTGTGTGATGAGCGCGGCGGTTTTCAACTTTTATTCACTGATCCGACGGGTCAAAACAACCGTGACAGAAATCAAATATACCACCATTCGCTAAGCTTAGAGAGCCTTAGATGTATGTGTGTGTTGTTGGTTTTTCCAAAACCCAGGTTACTTACCGTGTATTTTGCTATTAAGTTCGTGGGGCGATGATATCTCCGAACCGCAACAGCGGAGAGATGCCGCTTCACCGTAATGCGCAGTAAATAAGTGATCTGTTTACCCGGTAAAATATCACCTCGCGCGACGTCATTAACCCCGCGGAATGCCAGGATACCGACTCATTTTTTTTCAGAGTCCAGACTAGCTGTGGGCCCACTCTGCCTCATATTCGTCACTTTATTAATTCATATCTCAGGAAATAAACGAAATATCAAACAATCCACCACATTTATGATTCTATGAATAAAAATAAGTTTATTTGATAGTGTGGTAGCTATAAATTCTCGATTATTTATTATTAGCTGCTCAGAATCAAATGAACTAAAGTGGAGTAAGACACGACCTCTTTCACCACAGCGTTTCCACGAGTCTTGCATTGCTAATTAAAGTAAAGAGGCCCTGCTTTAGCCTCTGCGGTGAGCCCAACACCGTCATCAGTCTCGGTGCCTCTGTGTAATCACACGTCTGTCCTCCGGACAGGAGTGTTCTGAGGCTTTGAAGCGGGGAGTCAGAAGGAGCGATCCTGTTGGTCAGCATATTTTTTTGTTTAACAGCCTCGCCTGCGCGATTGCAAATGTACTCCAAGGACTCCCATTCCGTGGCTCGACATATATAATATTATATAGGGATCAGGAGCTTTCTGACCCACCCACCCGCACCCCGGGGACATGACTCATATTTTTTGAGGCATCCTACCCGCCCGTACCGCGGACCCGCGTTTGACTGCGGTTTCGGCCCGACCCGCGCACCTCGCATGTCCTGTTCAGGGCTGCAGGAGCAATGTCCAACTTTTTAATTGACTTCTGGTTCCCATGCACACTGGAAAAAAAAGATAAAGTTTAGTTCAACTCAAATTTCAAAGCAACCAGCTGCTAAGGATTTTTGAGTTGAAGGCATTAACTGAATCTTCAAGTTTTGAAGAACGTACACTTATTCAGTTGGTCAGTTTAAGTTTTCCAAGGTCTGCCAACAAAGTGTTTAAATCACAGTTACTGGGAAAATTTCAAGTCTGTAAAAACTTACTTTTTTAAGTTTCAGATTACGGGCCCCTACAATAACTACTATTTTGAGTTTTAAATTAGCCCCCACATTAAAAGATCATGATGTATTTATATAGCGCATTTCATGGACCCACTAGGTCACTTGGGTAGGGGAAACCGGAAGTCGACCGCGAGGAAACCTATGCAGACAAGAGAACATGCCAATTCACACATAAAGGCCCTGTTCCGACCGGGATTCAGAACCCAGGGCCTTCGTGTCAGAAGCGAGAGTGCTAGCCACTCAGCCACCGTGCCGCACCACTGTGAACCAGAGGGGAAACTTAATGTTTCCTAGGGGGAGCTGAGCCAGAGAAATTATACAAGGGCTACTTTGGCTGGCCTGTCGATTACGGTTGGGTAAAAAATAAATACAGTGATTTTTTTGTCAAATTAGTTTGTTCCAAATGTTGAATGCACGGGTTGCCCATATCACCATATTTAAATGGCAAAACGCAGATAAGTTGACCTCACTATAGCTCGGTGTACTGTAAAAACCAACTCAAAATTGTTCACCTTACTCAGATTTTGCATTCACTGACAATAAAATTTCCAGTTGGAAGCTGGAACTATCTTGTGACCACTTGAACTTTCAGAAGTTCACTACAACTTCCAAGTCAAATCAACTTAATCTAGCAAATAAGCTGAACTTTTCATCAAAACTTCAGAAAGTGAGTGTCGAAAATCCAGACGCACTAGGCAGGGATCGTTGGCACACCAGAGCAACTTGGAAGTTTATTCACAACAGGTGGGTAGATTCAGGCAGAACAAAAGCAGGGAAAACATATATATTGGGGAATATATTGCGCTCAAAAAAAGTCAGCTAAAACAACGGATACACAATCGTAGCAGAGAGACCTATCCAAAGAACATTGTGTGTCTGTACTTCTAGTTTATCTTGTTTTTGACTACGATAACAGGCCATGGCCTTCTATGTTCATAAGTTCCATCTGCAATTTTATGTCAGTGAATGCAAAAATCTTAGTAAGGTGAACAAGTTTGAGTTGTATTTTTTTACAGGCCGCACCAAAGTCGCATTAATGGTGAGTGTTTTTAACAACATTATTTTAAAAGACATAAATTCAGAGGCTGATTTATAATATTCGAAAGGTATGCGTGTTTCCGTTAGACATTTCTGATGGCCAAATTCATTTTTAAAACGTGATGCCCAGAGTGGGTGAACATGTTTTTATTATTGTCGCAATCTTGAATTTCATGCGTGGTTGTGCGTGTTGTGGCCGAAGGTTGAAATGAAGATTGCTAGACTGTAGTAAACTTGTAAAACGAATATTTGCCTAATACAAATGTATGAGGGGTGGGAAACCTTCTATTACTTCCGTGTTTTACAAATATAATTGAGTTGGCTGATGAAATGTCCCTGCTTAGTTTTAACACTACAAACCCAAAAGCGAAATTGGCCCTGTTTCTGAAAAGAAGGAAAGTGGCTGCTAACATTTGCATGGTAATGATTTGCAAATTTAGGTACTACTGAATAACAGCAGGGGCGGGGTGGGCTTGTTTTTTTTGTGTTATTCGTGTGGGGGGAGGGGAGATCTGGCTTCCTGTCCCGTGATTTTAGCAGTGGAAAACCCTGAAGGAGCCTAGCATGTTTTCCCATATCTGACACAGCACATATTAATTGACTCAACTTTTTCGGATGGTTGGGGTCCTTTTGAAGGTCCTTCCTCGTGCTTCGTCTCAAATGACGCTTAACACTTAAGTTCTCACACAACAATTTCACAGCATAAAGTGCACACAGCCCGGTCCCCCCTTCACAAACACAAAACCGAAACTCATGTGTCCAGCAGGACTGGAATGGCCTAGGTTTTGCCTTTTCAGCAGCCGGCGTTGCCATGGTTTACATATCCGTACACTAGCATGCATCTGTCATTCATTCGCGTCGAAGACAGCTGAGAGGGTGCTAATCCACGTAAGTGGACCTTAGTGCCGGAAGTTTAAAGCGCACAGACAGAGGCAATGCTTTTAATAATCCAAAAAATGCCACATCAACATTTCAAAGACTGAAAAACAGCTAGCCTACACATTTATAAACTGAAATAAGTGTAGGGTTGAGGAACATCAAATGATCGATGCAAATAGCAGACAGACTGTGACGTGCGGTGAGGATTGTGATGTTTTTGGGGAGGCACGCGAACTTTAAATGTCAGGATTTACTAGCATTATTAATAATAAAAGAGCAATTTAATCACCCGGATGCAATAACATTCACAAACGTCCATGCTGTAAAGATGAGAGGAACTAGCTTCTTTTAATAATCTCACAACCAATCTAGTTTGCTGACTCCTGCTCCGCATCAAACAACATCTTTAAGAAGAACAAGTGGGGTGCGAGAGCGTGATCATGAGAGAGAGAGACGTGAGCAAGAGAGAGGACGGAGCAGAGCGAGAGAACGTGAGCAGAGAGAGAGAGCAGAAGAGACGTGAGCAGAGAGAGAAGAGACCGTGAGCAGAGAGAGAGAGACGTGAGCAGAAGAGAGAGAGACGTGAGCAGAGAGAGAGAGCAGAGAGAGACGTGAAGCAGAGAGAGAGAGACGTGAAGCAGAGAGAGAAGACGCGAGCAGAGAGAGAAGAAGAGAGGTGGAGCAGAGAGAGAGACGTGAGCAGAGAGAGAGAGCCGTGAGCCGAGAGAGAGAGCAGAAGAGAGCCGTGAGCAGAAGAGAGAGAGACGCGAGACAGAGAGAGACGTGAGCAAGAGTAGAGAGACGTGAGCAGAGAGAACGTGAGCAAGAGAGAGAGAGACGCGAGCAGAGAGAGACTTGAGCAGAGAGAGAGAGACGCGAGCAGAGAAAGAGAGCAGAGAGAGACGGAGCAGAGAGATTGAGACGCGAGCAAGAGAGACGTGAGCAGAGAGAGAGAGACGTGAGCAGAGAGCGACGAGAGCAGAGAGGAACGTGAGCAGAGAAAGAGAGGCTGAGCAGAGAGAGACGTGAGCAGAGAGAGACGGAGCAGAGAGATGAGGCTTGAGACAGAGAGAGAGAGAGAGAGGTGAAGAAAGAGGACGTGAGGTCAGAGAGAGAGGAGACGCGAGTGGAGAGAGAGAGCAGAGAGAGACGTGGCAGAGAGAGCGAGACGCGAACAGAGAGAGCGAGCAGAGAGAGACGTGACAGAGAGGAGAGAGACGCGAGCAGAGAGACTGAGCAGAGAAGAGAGACGTGAGCAGAGGAGAGAAGAGACGTGGGGGGGGGAGCAGAGAGAGACGTGAGCATAGAGATGACAGAGCATAGAGAGAGAGACGAAGCAGAGAGAGACGTGAGTCAGAGAGAGACGTTAGCAGAGAGAGAGAGCAGAGAGAGACGTGAGCAGAAGAGGAGACGCGAGCAAGAGAGACCTGAGCAGAGAGAGAGAGACGTGAGCAGAGAGAGAGAGACGTGAGGCAGAGAGAGAGAGGAGACGTGTCAGAGAGAGAGAGACCGTGAGCAGAGAGGAGATAGACGGTGAGCAGAGAGAGAGAGACGTAGGGCAGAGAGAAGAGGTGAGCAGAGAGAGAGGTGAGCAGAGAGAGAGAACGCGAGCAAGAGAGAGATGCGAGCAGAGAAGAGAGACGCGAGCAGAAGAGACGTGAGCAGAGAGAGAGAGAGAGACGTGAGCAGAGAGGACGTGGAGCAGAGAGAGAGAGACGTGAGCGAAAGAGAGAGACGCGAGCAGAGAGAGGAGAGCTGAGCCAGAGAGAGAGAGAGAGGTGAGCAGAGAGAGACTGAGCAAGAGAGAGAGACTGATCAGAGGAGAGAGAGAGGTGAGCAGAGAGAGAGAGAGAGAAGAGGTGAGCAGAGAGAGAGAGACGCGAGGCAGAGAGAGAGAGAGGGAGCAGAGAGAGGAGACGCGAGCAGTGTAGAGTGACGCCAGCAAGAGAGAGACGCCCGAGCAGAGAGAGAGAGATGCGAGCAAGAGAGAGAAAATGCGAGCAGAGAGAGAGAGATGTCGAGCAAGAGAAGAGTGAATGCGAAGCAGAGAGAGAGATGCGGAGCAGAGAGAGAGAGGCGTGTAGCAGAGAGAGAGAGAGAGAGACGTGAGCAAGAGAGAGGTGAGGCAGAGAGGAGAGAGATGCGAGCAGAGAGAGAGAGATTCGAGCAGATAGAGAGAGACGTGAGCAGAGAGAGAGAGACACGCGCAGAGAAAGAGACGTGAGCAGAGAAGAGAGGGCGCGAGCAGAGAGAGAGGACGCAGCAGAGAGAGAGACGCGGGCAGAGAGAGAGAGACGCGAGCTAGCAGAAGGAGACGCGAGCAGAGAGAGAGAGACCGAGCAGAGGAGAGAGAGCGAGCAGAGTAGATAGAGACTGTGAGATCCGCTGTCTATGGTCCGCGCTCGGAGCCCAGACGGCAGTGGCGTTCACATGTGGCTGTCAGAGCGGGGGCACAGCAGCTGCTTCCCCCCCCCGGGGCCAGAGCGGAGGTATTTGTAAGTAACGTTCGGATTTATCAAAACATAACACAATAATTTAACCGTATAACACTAGTGAATTCACCTAGAGTTTTTTCAGACATTCAAGACAAGAGTGATCTATAATAATTGTTTTAAGGAAAAAACAATTTTGCCACAATCAACCAAAAGATGTGCCTCAGACAAGAATCGAACCTGGGTTGCTCCAGGTCCCTGTAGTTTACGCTACCATTACGCCAACATTGCACCTCTGGGCTAGACAGGTTTTGCACGCAGTCATATACCTGAGCGTCTAAGTCGCTGGGCAAAGCTTAAAGCGGACTTAGCCTGCCACCTGTGGCGATAAGATGTACTAATTTTCACGCAGGCTGCGTGATTCCCGAGAAGCGTGAATGAAGTCGACAAAACGGAATGTGGGACCTACTGTAGATGTTAAATGCTGTCTTCTGCGATATATAGATGTTGATATGACTTGTGGAAGATCGTTGATGCTTATTGAGAATAGAAGGGGACCTAAAGTGGGAGCCCTTTTCATTATGCAATTTGTTGGCCTAGGAACAAGTGGACACAACATAGTGAAAATGGGCGGTGGTATCAAGACCTATTGGGGGGGTGGGGGGGCGTTAACTTGTCAAGTTAGAAGGGAGTGATCTACGAGACGCAAAGGCGTTGGATAGATAATGGAATATGGAGGCCCAGAGACATATTTTGGTCAAATCAAGAAAATACATCATGATACATTTTAACAGAGCAGTGGTGGTTGAGTACCTTGATCGAAACCCAGATGGATAGGGAACAAAATATGAAATGCATTAGTGTATTGATATAACTGTTGAAATCAAATTTTCGAAATACTTAGCAAACTGCACAAATGAATAGAAATTGGCCGAAATTGTTTTTAAGTCAGTGGAAGTGCATTTCAAGACACTTACCAATTTCATGGGTGGACTTTCAGTTATGTATCTGGTATTAAATTTTTTTGATATTTTTTTTGTTGTCCCGTTGATTGAGTTTTTGCTTCATGTCTGTCTTGTTGATGTTTTGCCCCTCCCTGATGTCTACACCTTGTCCACTGTGTTATTTTAACCCTGTGCTCATGTCCTCTTGTTGTCGGCCCATTGTTGTTTTCCCCCCTTCTCTTGTTCCCGGTTTCCAGTTTTTACTTTTTTTGGCATTTATTAAATTATATTACTTTTGCAGTTCTCTTTTGCGTTCATCTCTGACAACCAAGGATTAATCCAGACCACTGAGGCTCAACAACTGGGCAATGAAATTTTGGCGAATAACATGTGTTTTCCACCTCCACCAACTACATCAAGTGGTGCTCCTTCATCACTATCATTGAAATTTGCACCAATGTGTGTCCACTCAGTCATTCTAAAAAATAAATAACACGCAAACAGTAATTTAAAGAAATGTATAATTCAACCCAACTGTAGTTTCAGACAAATTGCCTGTACAAGTTGGGGTTAGCCAGTGGTCTATGTTTCTGTCTTACTGATTGTAACCTCGCCGGGATTTCCAATGCCTGGGTCGCGCTCTAATCTTTACATAACTACCCCAGAGAGTCGTAAATTAAGGACCAAATTTCGCATGAAATTTGGACTATCACAATTGGATTGGCTATGGGCGTCATAGTATATTCAAGATAAATGCTCTGGGCTGTTGTGCAGATGAATCGTACGGGAGGATCTTGGGAGTGACGTCGTTTGTTCATAGTTTATCCGCCGGATAGTCCTTCTATAAAACCAAGACATCAGCCACAGCGGCAGACATCCTCATCAGTTCCTGAAGGTTCGCAAGGTGTTTTAAAACTAGCTATCCATGAGGAAGGAAGGACGGAACACAACTGTGGCACTTGTGGGATCTCATCCAATTCTTGCAGGTAATTTGGTTCTGCTAGCTGGACTTGTGGTTCTGGGCAATGGCTCCCCCAGAGTCGATTGGCTGAACACAACGTCTGGGAGCGAGGCAAAGCTAACTCCTTCAGGAGATAACAAAAAGAAAATTCATCGAGCTATTACTTAAAGATCTCTCATTAAAACTGCAATCATAAGTACACAGACTAATAACCCCCCCTTCGCCCCAAAACAATATTGAATACTTTTAAAAGCTGAAATGTTATGTAAGTAAATGTACACAAAAATTCCTTATAAATATCCATCCCTTTTCTTCCCCCTTAATACATTTCCTGGATGGGGGGGTGGCAGTTCAGAGCTGCACCCGTTCACAAGCACCTCATTAGTAGTGTATATAAATAATTAAATCTACCTTATAACATGCATAGCCACTTAAAAGTATTAAATCTTTGTTAAAACTAAACTAACTAAAATCTTTAATAAAAAGACGGGGTAAATACTTTTTATATAATGAAGCTTGCAGTGTATCAGGAGTTAGATGAGTGAGGACACAACGCTGAATGCCATAATTAAGATTTATAAAATTAAGTCCAAAGGCAAAAAACACAAACTCCAAAATCCAAATTAACCAGGAACAGGACTGAACTTGACAAGACACTTAACCAGCAACAAAGGGAGAGTAAGCACAGGTACATATAGAACACAGACAGAACACAGAAGAAACACATCAGGGCGGGCAACAATCAACAGGGGAAACAGGACATGAAGTAAAACTGAAAAGAAACCGAGAAACTAATGTCAAAATGAAACCAAATACAGAAATAAAAACCACACCATGACATCAGTGGACCTCAGATCATCAGATAAACTTAACAGGCCTCACCAGAGGTAGTTGGGACGTCCTAGGAGCAGGTTAAAGATTATGGAGGACCTAAGTGTCCCAGAGGGTTCATAAAATAAAATAAAAGCGAATAAGCTAAATAAACAGGAACTGAGATTATTAAACATTCATAAAGCAGTATAAATAAAAGCAAAAGTATCTTACAAAATTAATGCGCCCAAACACTAATACTTTTTTTGCAAGAGGTCTTGGACGTTTTTCATGACATGGCTCAAACATGGATGGATTAAAGTGGATGTCAAAGCCTCTCCAAATATTGCCATAATTTAACATCCTATTTATAGGAGGTTTTCCAATGAGAGCCGACAAAACGTCGTGGGTCAGGGAATGCAGCAGAACCAAAGATCCATCGCACCACAAACATTTCAGGCCGTTACAAAGACATTTGTTACAAACTTTCTCATTGCATCTGACATAAATGCCTGTAAAAAGTAAATATAATGGATGGTGGGGTGTATCACAAGTGCAGACGTAGGCTATTGGCCAGTGGGGAGCAGCTTTTTGAGGGTTCTTACCACGGTCTCATTCCATAAAATGGCTTGTGTGTCTTCTCTGCACTATGCACCCTGTAGCATCCAGGTAAAACATTGTCCTCTTTGCATCTTGAATGGAAAATATATAGGCTTTTGGGACTACAGCATGATGGCCTATTAGGGTGTTGCCATGAATCTTCTGATTACATCTCCATCACACCTTTGGCTGTTCTGAAAGACATCAATTGTTTCATTGTGATAAGGTAAGATGTTTTTTTCCCCGCTGTACGAGGGCGTTGTCCACTTGCACCAACCTCAAATACAACTTCCAAAAGGTTCCTATTTCTCCAGGTACAAATTTACCTACAATTTTCTTGCCCTTGATCTCACTGGTCTGCATATTAACTATTCTGTGCGTGAGCCCCGTGACCAGGTAAGAGTCACACCGCCTTCAAACTGATGTCAGTAGCACTGGACTGAAGCTGTTACCGTACATCTTTAAATGTACAAAAAAAGCTGTACATGAAAAGTGCTTCTCTAGTTTTTGATGTTTTCAATAAATGCCTCTTGAATCCAAAACTGCAAAATGATGAACTGTCTTTAGTCCTCCGCATTAAATTTGTCCAATTGAAATCAGGAAAAAAATGATCTTTGCAATGATTTTCCAATTTTTGCCATCATTTTATTCCAAATATAAAAAAGGGGTGGGTTTGGTAAGTGGCAATGAAAGAATTTGTCTTTCTTCAGGCTTGAGACAGAGCCCAGAAATAGAAAAGGCCAATAAAAAAAAAAAAAACAAAGAAATAAAAAAAAAGCAATGGTGTGATAATTCAATTACTGTAATCAATCCAAGGCAAAACTCAACAGGTTTTATGAAAGAAGGCATATTTTTAAATAATTTACGTAACCTGGAGGTTTTTTTTCCCACAGGCAGACTAAAGTCGAAAAATTTAAATGAATAATATACCTGAGACTGAAAAATTCCATTTCCCATTTTGTACCGCAGTGCTTCGCTTTCCCCTGATATTGGGAGAATGGGGGGGAAGTTTTTTTCCACGCAGTCTAAAATAATATGATCATAACATTTTACAAATGTTACTCTATTTTCCATTGTCTAACGTTGGCACCTCTATGTCTCATCAGAAGAATCAGGGGAGTGGTTCCCAACAGCAGACCTAAAAATGAGAGAACCTTGCCATTCGATTACTCAAACTGTGGAAATAAATATCGTCCGAGTTTTACGATTTTAGCTGCATGTGTTTTGCATTATCCCTTTGAGGTCACTGAATGGGAGTGGGTCTTTGTCAAGTCTTAACAAATAGTATAATCTTTACACAAAATAGAGAAGCATCAATAACATATACGGGGGTGGAGGTCCCAGTAATAATAAAAGGTTAATATTACAGTGGTGGCGAACCTGTTGCCAAAAACTAAGACTGTAAATCGGTTTCTGCTCACAATTATGGTTAGCTTCCCCAGGGTACCCCGAAGCAGTATGCCTGCGGAAATTCCATGTATCCGGTCATCGTCAGGGCTCTGGTAAAGTTTTCTCATTGTTTGGTCTGCCAAGGGTCCATCAAAGTGATCAATACCAACTTCAAGTCGAAAGCCTTTGCACCCTCTCTTCCCACATTGGAGATAAAACATTCACTCTAGTCTATCAACCCGAGATTCAAGGTGCACACGAAAAACTCCATTGAACCA
This sequence comes from Knipowitschia caucasica, assembly GCA_964034765.1. Lineage (NCBI taxonomy): Eukaryota > Metazoa > Chordata > Actinopteri > Gobiiformes > Gobiidae > Knipowitschia > Knipowitschia caucasica. The sequence continues at coordinate 23,334,949 of OZ035832.1, read as the reverse complement.
TGAACCCACTAAACATCCGACTCCCACTCACCTCCAGATCACGTCCAATGCATCGCGTCAGGTCGGTCGTGACCTTTTATTTACGTCCGAAGACGACGTCTGTGCAAGGTGCGCATCTGACGTAATAACAATGACCTCCCATATACGTGGATATGACGTCCAATCCGACCTCCTCTAGGACGTGAAAACAGTCATCGGCCGTCCGACGCAGTACGTCTTGATCTAGCAATACCATATATAGGCTGTGATGCAATCTAGGTGTACCTGACGGTAGCGGTAGTGATTAAGCAAATGTGTGCAGCCTTGGGATACGTGTGTTCAAGTCCACGGGGAGGTGTATCAGTTATCTTTACTATGTGGTTTCGTTTTTAGCGACAATTTTTTCTGTTTGGTTAAAGACACATAAACACGCTCAACATAGGAATTACGTAGTGGAGCTAATCATAAAACTTGTGAATGTTTCATTTGTGTGTGGCTAACAATCTCCAAGTTTGTAAATATGGGTGAGCACTTGAGATTTATGCAAATGCATGGTTCACAAGTTTTATTATTAGCCACTACATATTCTTAGTTGAGTGTTATATTCGTTTTGAACCGAAAACAGAAAAATTGTTCGCTAAAAGTGAAAAGTCACAACATTTGTCCGACGGGATTGACCCTGCGTCGTTTGGCACTGAAGACTCATTACGGCACCGCTACACCAATGCCGAGGCATTTTTTCTGACGACTAGAAAAAATGAATAATAACCGCCTAAACAACCGACGCACGACTTATACGAGGTTACAGCCTGACAAATGAGTCGGTCGAGGACCCCTGTTTTCCCACGTCGAATCGACGTTAGGGTGGTGCATCTGACTTAAAGCAATGCCTTCACCCAGACGTAGAATTTTTTTTTTCTGTACCGCTGTCGCTGCCACTGCTTTATTTACTTGGAATCACCCTCGCTAAAGTAACACAGTCTGCAAAGTTTTTAGATATAGATTATCATTTCCACATTGAAAAGAGTGAGACAGAAAGTAAGTGTTTGTCTCACGTATACGTGAATTTGTTAAGTTTGATTTGTATATTAGCTGTATTTTGAATTGCCAGAGCATGAATCTATAATAATAACGGCTGGCACTGCACAGCTGAAAGGGAGTAGACACTTTTTTTAGTTTTTATGTTAAAGTTTAAAATATGATATGTTTTCATATTTCCAAACTATGTTTAGCACATTAGAATTTCTTAGGTTAGACTGTCCAACAAACACTGGAGTTAAAAAAGTTAAGAATTCTTGATTTTTAAATAATAATTCAATTATTAGCAAAGTGACTGTATAGTTCACAATGGTTTTAAAAACTGCAAAAAGATCAACAGTACTAGTAATCTAAGTTTAAAAACCAGGGAGAGCCGCTTTAATATTTGGGAACACTCCCATCATTTAACACCTGTGTATGTCATCAGTTTTGAGTTGAGTTCAAGGGTGGGACCATGTGGTACCATGTGGACCATAGGAGCACAAAGGAAGGATGTTACCTGCTGAGAAAGAGAGGTTTAATGTCTCATGTATTGCAAATGTTCATAAATGGATATAATTCTTCCACTGTCTTCAATGTCAGAGACTTTCACTTCTTCTCACTGTGGCTGTTTAAATGAGACCACTACAGTTTTATTTTTGTTATTGGTATTAGCTGCAAATATGAAATATCCATTCATCTGCTGTAGCAAGCAACTAGCGCTTGCAACTCTATTCAATTCATACCTTTTCTAGAAACTTTAAACAGCCATATTTAATTAACAATACATTACCCTTTGCAAGGCAGTCAATTATTGTGTAATCCATAGAGTATAATTTCATGAATTGTTGCAATAACAAAGGTTCTTGTGTATTCCAATGTGTCATGCGTGTGTTTGAGTCTTACAGGGTCAGACTGGTGTTTTGAAGTGTTCAAAGGTAAGAATCAACACTCTCACACCAGGATTGGTTCTCTGTATAATTATGGGTATTTAGAAATAAACCTTTAATTTGGTGTATGTCTCTTTGAAAACACTTTTCTCAGATTGTTGCAGCAACTCACTCTAGATGAGGAAAAGGAGCAACAGGGGAAAATGCCCCCTCGGAAATGGCAACATGTGTAGATAATACAGGGTAAGTAGCTTTCAGGGCTCATTTGTGTCCATGGTGCAAAACAAATGCACTTTGCAATTGTTTTTATACATGGAATTACACCAATGACCAAACCTTATCCCAAGTTCTCAGACCAAGTGTCCTTCCAGTGTCTCAAGCGAGGGCAGTGGCAAGGTTTGTATCACATGGGGATGGATCGAGTGTTTGAGGCATTAATAGAAATTATGTGTTGTTATATCACTTTGCCACATTATGTTGAAACTAAAACAGGTTTCCACATTTTCAGGTGCTGTGCGGGACCTTGTGATGAGAGACTGAAGCCAAGAGAGGACACATGTTGGAACACCTCAACATTCAATAAAGGCATTCTTCATGCCTTTTCCAATTGTGTTTTTACATCTGGGAACCTAGAGTGTAGCGGTGCCTGTGTTTAATACTGATCCAAACAATAGGTGCTACTATCATGTATTTTTTACTTTGGCATGAACTGTTCAAGTACAGTAGTAGTTCATAACACTGTGCCCCTGTGTGCTTTTAACTTGTACGTTTGATGGAGAGAAACATATTTTTAATGCAGCTCCATTTGCAATAATGACTGATATCCTACGACTACAGTTGTTCTAAGGATTTTTGAATGCGGTGTTTACGGTTTATTGGCCCGAGGTCAGAACTAAACATGTTAAAGCTGCATTCAATTCACAAGGCAAAATCTGGAACGGTCTTCCTGGAAATGTGAGACAGGCTTTCTTCTTTGACAAGTTAAAAGCCAGGTTTAAAACAACTCTGTTTCTGCTTCAACTGAGAGATTTTATGAGAGATTGTATTTTTATCTTTTTAAATTTACTGTCAATATTTAAAATGTAATGCCATGTTTTTATTGGTTTCTATCTTTTGTTCAGTGCTTTGAGTTTCCTTTTTGTTTTGACTGTGCTACAATTAAACTTGCCTTGCCTAATTGCAAAAAGTTATGTCTCGACCAGTAAGTGATTCGGCAGAGGTTAAGTGAAGTCCAATAGAACTGTAAATTGGACGACATATAAACGCAATATTTTGGTCATATAAGACGTCGAGAGGGACGTCGGACCCGACCGGTTCGTACCACAGTTGCAACCTTGAAAGACGTTGCCGCACGTCATTTAACGTCCTGATAAAGTCCTGATGACGTTGGAAAATGACAGTGTTTTTACAATCTGCATGCTTAGTGGGAACACCGGAAAACAAAACGTCATATGAAGGCAATATTTTGGTCTTCTAGACGTTAATATGGACGTCGGACCCGACCCGGGTTCTGTACCAACGATTGCAACCTTGGAATGAATCGTCCAGATGACAGATGTAATTACGTTGTTTGGACATCGGCTTGCTTAGTGGAACGACTGACAACGAACGTCATAAACGTCAATATTTTGGGTCATATGAGCCGTTGAGAGGACGTCCAGACCCGACCGGTTTCCGAACCACATCAAACCTTGAATTGACGTGCCATCACGTAACATTTGGAGGTTGAGGTTGACGTCGGGAAACGACGTCGAGAAACGTCAATCATCAGCACCCCCAGTGACCTAATATTCGACGTTCAAATTACGTTGACTTCAACGTCGGCTTGCTGTAGTGGGCAGTCCATGTGTGAAGCACTGCTTTGAGTCACAAAAAATGAAAGGGGGCCCCTTGTGCTGTTGCTGCTGGAGGAAGCTGTGCAGGAGTGGTTGAGGTTCAGCCCACCCACTAGTCTTTGGGCCAGGAAGTCTGAGGTAAGTAAGTAATCGTTATTTATTGTACCAGTCTTTTCAACTGCAAATCAAGAGTCCTCAAAGGCGGTTTAACAATTGTTATTTGGGGCATTTGCTGCTCGCTCCACACAGAGATGGGGAGCGGGGTCCGCCAGTATAGAGGCGGCAGGTCCATACCTATTGGGTACATAATTTTAGTGGTATGGGAAAACCGGTGTACCTGAGGAAACCTAACGAGACATCACGGGGAGAACATGCAACTCCCATTCAGAAAGGCCCTGGTCCGACCGGATTTCGAACCCAGGACCTTCTTGCCTGAGAAGGCGAGATGGCTATCCACTCCAGCCCACCGTGCCGCCCCAGGACCTTTTGGACAAGTTTCTAAAAGAGCACCTCATTAAACTCAAAGACTGTCAAAACATCCCAGATATTCCACTACTACACTTTGGGATCGGTTTAAAACTAGCTTGCTACCCCACTTTGTCTTGGCGTCTCCTGACCGAAAGAAAGCTGCAATTTGACAAGAAGGCTTATTGTCAACATCGTCTAGCCTGGTGGACTACGGCGCTCGAACGGCGCTACTTCTCTTAACCAATACCAGCTCAGCATTTGTCCACTACATCTCTGTGCCTTATGTTGTATACCAGAAGCTGAGTGGACACCAACTACTCATCACGACACCGACCGTAGGCGGGCGCTCAAGGGGTCTGCTATGTGAATATTCTGAAGCTCTACAGCACACGGAGTGACCAGCAACACCGGCCAGTTCCCTGCGGTGATGAGAAGGCATCTCCTGTTGTTGGCTTACACCAAGGTGAGTTCTGACTGAACCTGAAGAGGCTGAAAAAGTGGGAGTCTCTATGAAATCTTTGTAAAACGAACCCATGATTGCACCCTCTCTAATACTCTAGAGCCACAAGAACAATGATTGTTTCAAATTATCCTGGACGAGCCCCCAAGTTTGTGTATCGACCAAGATAGATGAAACAATAATTGAACTGAGGAGGCAGCTACACAGAGACAATGTGGCAGTAAAAAACTATAGTTTGGATGTCTGTTGCTACTAACCGCTCATATGAAGAAGACTGTGTTCCAGGGAGTGGAAAAACCGTAAGAATTTCAGATCATGCTGCAGAGTGGACAACTCAAGATACGCTGCTCAGCGGGGTTCGTCTTTCACGACCCGCGTGAGGAAAAAGGTGGGAATTTCCTGCCGGAGCTGAACCCCCCACCTCCACCGCAGCTCCCCGCACGTACATTTTGGACATGCACAGTAGCGAAAACAAACAACAAAGGCGCGGGTTACACAAACTAGCTTGTGGGGGCTTTGCGAGCTCGGGAGAGAGTGGATAATTCTACTCCTTTCGTTCATCCAAACGAGACCTCAGCACAAAGTTGTCGCTTCAGTTTCCATTCTTCACAACTGCTTGTTAAAATTACAGAATGATGTTGGTGCGCTTCCGAGGGTCTGGCACAGGAAGTGGGTAATCAACTGCCAGAGGGGGGTTTCTTACCATCTACTGGCCGGGCCGCTAGAACTACATGTTTTTCAACCTTGTAAGAACCTGAGAAAATTTGCATTAGAGCCTGGTCGTTTCTGCTAATAGCCTGGAAATGTTTGCGCAGCGGCTCAGATAAATCTCAGCCGAGTCACTCAGTGGGTATGGCAATTTCCTTTTATAAAAGCTAAACAAAAAAGAATAACAGTGGTGGGAGTTGGCGTCGCCCAGTTGTGCCAAAATAACAAACTCAACAAAACAAGTCCAACAAAAGGAATGAATCAAAAAATGCCTAAGTCGTTTAGACCGTAAATAAGAGTCGGCGTGTAAAACAACAAGGATGGCAACAACTGGCTAACTAATGCATCAAACAAAAACAGCTGAGAGAGAGAGAGGGAGAGAAAATGAGGGCCAATACTATCAGATTCCCATTGGCAAGACCCTCCATCAAAACGTCTATACTGGAGGACCAAAAGTTTGCTCTTGGCCAAAGCTCCGTTTCCACATGTTGTGTCGAAATTCTGAGGGGGGTGAATTTTTTTTTGGTCCACTCTATTTTACTTTGCTGTGAATGTTGAAGCTCCGCGCTAAGGCATGTGTTTTTTTCCATAGACGTAATATATTAACGGTCAGAGTCACGACCCTATCCCGCCGTTCTAAACAAATGGCCATAAAAATGTGCTCTACTGTAACGATCCAAATTGGCCCGCTGAGAGGTCCCCCCACAAGAAAAATGTGGAAATACGCTTCGGGCATGCGCCAGCCGGTCGCAGCCCCATTCATTTGAACGAGAGACTTTCAAACATTCACCACTCAGCAGTAAACTAAGTGACAAAAAAAATTCCCCCCCCCCCTTTCATATGTTTAATATATGTTTACAATGTATTTGAAATATAGGTTAAATAATAGAAACAGTCATTATAAATATAATATTTAAATATATATATATATGCAAACATGTGTATGGCAATTTAACACAGACTAATGGGCATCTATCAAAAAAGCCAACTTTATTTCTTTAAATCAGATACAAAACAAATCCAGAGGAAGTTGAGGTAGAGGGTACATTTTAACATTGCAACATCTAGTGCAAACTTGAAACTCACTTCCTGCAAAAAAAAAAAGGTTGGCAAGTACAAAACTTAAATCAATTACAAACTTTGCGCTTCACCTGGGTCTTAGCTCGCAAATTCCACTATTTATGACTTTCTCACAGCAGCGTCTATGGCCGCAAGGGAAAACTGTTTTACATCAACAGCATCTGTGGAACTGAACACCGATTACCCACCTCAAAGCAGCCTGCTTAAATCATCCCGTCCCCACTTCTTCCTCCTGCCCCATAGCCAGCCCCCCCCGCTCAGCCTACCCTCCTGGGCATATGCCATCAAAACTGGAAAGACAGAACCTACTCTAAGCATAATTTTACCTTGGCAGAGCTTGAATTTTCCTGCGGGTCGGAGAGCCTGCCGATGACGCTCGGCATTAGGAATTCCTATTTTGCTGAACCCCCTCCATTCCAGGTTGGACTTGGAGGAGAACTTTCAACATCAAAGACCCCACAGTACACCCGAGCCATACATTGGCGGTGGTACAAGTTTTTGCCGTCTCCCCCAACAATGTGATGAGATAGTGACATCTTCGTTCCCGATTTTCACCTTTAAAGTATAGAAAATGACACATAAGCAGTGATGAAAAAAGGAAAGTCACTACAAGCATTAGAATGGATACACACACAAGCAATAAGAGGGCTAAAAAGGGCAGTATGTTTTTGTGTTAAAGGGTTTTTACAGGCGCGCGCATACGTCATAATTTCCCATACATTTCCATTTAATGCCAGTTTTGAATCTCTACTTTAATGCAAATGTAAATATTTTAAGGCCTTGATTTTGACAAATTTCACTAAAGAGCTACTAAACACCCCTTCCAGTATCGATACTCCACCCACTCCACTCCCAAAATTAAAAAAAACTCAGAGAAAGAGGCATGGCGAGAGGCTTGTGGGGAGACGCGGGGAGGGGGAGTGGGTGTGAAGCGGTCTCTGCTCGAGTTGCATTATTTAGAGACGGAGAGGTCGGGGATGTGAGGGCGGGGCTCACGCCAGCGGGTCCTGTAGATCAAATACCCCGTCTCGGTTCTTCCCTCCTCCTTCCTCGCCCTCTCCCTGGCCGCCTGTGACCGGACATGTTGTCGCGCGGACATTCACAAATCGGCTACTGAACTACTGATAAAGTAACTACACTGAAACGCTGGCGACTGAAAAATAAAAACTATCTAAAGCTATGCTAATAAATTGCTAACCGGAAAATTCGATGTAAAACGCTCGCCCGCTATTCCACCCTCTAACTCGCTAACGGGGGCGTGTGCGAGTCTTTGGCTGCTTTATACACCGAGCTGCAGGAGCGGCGGACGTTACACAGCTGGCAGAGCAATGGGGAGGACCGGCACGAATTCAAATGTAGTGTAAGCCAAAAATTTAGAGAGGGCCGCTACACAACGGTTTTAGGCTTAAAATGAATTTTATCTATTTTTGGCACTAAAATGTCCAAAAAAAATTACCAGGACTTGTAGAGAGCCTATAAGAAAAAGAAAAACATATTTAGCAGTGTAATAAGCTCAAAAAAGTTGATTTGGTGCTTAGTTGTCCTTTAATTGACCGAAAAGTTTTTAATGCCAACCCGCAGAAACCCTGTACACACAAAAATGACAATTAACTAAAACTTACGTGAGAAAGGTCCTGCAAGGTGTGAAAGTGACGTTTCACTGGCCCGTCACTACTCAGTAACGTGTGCATCAGCATGTTTGGGTGGGGTGGTTGTCAACTCGTTGGGTGACGGTGCTCATGGAGACAAGCTTTCTCACCTCCAACACCGCAAGCTGGAAATTTCTGAAAAAAAAAAAAAAAAACTACAAGATTTTACAGACAGCAACCATGAAGACCAATATGTCCAAGAAGCTACACATCAAATTGAATGTATAAAAAACATTTACAAGAGCAAGTTATAAAATGAACACTGACTTCATGGATACCACATGTGTCAAAGTCAAGGCCCGCTGGCCAACTCCCAATCCGGCCCGCATATAATTTTACAGGGCCCGTTGCCATTGCCAATTAGACGCACTTTACGTCAATGCGGTTCCGCTATTTTTCATAGTTCCCAGATGTCTATTATACTCACATATGTTTGGGGATTAAGCTTGAGCGCATATGAAATCGAGCCAGCAGTGCAGCAGCGCTCTCAGAATGTTTGAAACAGCTAGATGCACTTTTTTGTGCCTCTTTTTTTCTCAGCTTTTTGTGATTTCAGTAAAACTGTCCCTCACTCAACTGGGGATTACAAGCCTAGACAACAAATTCTGTTTGCTGTGGAAAGTAGACAGTATTCTTTCAGAATCTGGGTTTTCGGATTTCAGATAGTCATAGTAAGTACACAAAAATCTGTGGGTCCCTGAAATAATCTATAAAAATCATCAGAAACGCTGGCCAATATGGGAGTACCTGTTCTGAAATAGGACGGACTAGGCAATGATTAAACACATTGAACCAGTCCGGCCCTCTGCTCGCAGCAAATTTGTTTTTTTTGGCCCCTCTGATGTATTTGACTTTGACATGCCTGGATTGTAGACTATATCATGCTCATTTACCATGGCTCATTTCACAGTAAGCAATTTATATAATAAATACAGATTGTGGCTGATTGTTATAACTTGCACAATAGATAGACAAAATGCAACCGCATTTTCTGTTCTTGCTAAGTTGTGCCATGTGGTACAAAATTGATGGTATAATTCTCGATACTTGCCTTTAACTACCATGGACCGCAGGTTAGAGGTTTCCTTATGTAAGGCCGTGATCCTGGGCTCTGTCAACCTATAGTAAAGTCATCGCTTTCCCTGGCTTGATGACGTTGCTGGACCTGGGCTGAACCTCAACCCTCCTCACAGGCTTCTCTCACCGCAAAACAGCACAAGGGGCACACTTTCCAATTTCTTTTGTGACTCAAAGCAGTGCTGCTCCTCAACATGGTCTTCCCACTAAGCAAGCCGACGTTGAAATCAACGTATTTTGAACGTCGAATATAGGTCACTGGGGGGTGCTGATGAACTTATTCTCGACGTCGTGTTCCCGACGTCACCTCAACCTCCAAGTGTAACGTTGATGGCACTCCAATCAAGGTTTTGAATGGTGGTACGGAAACCCGGTTCGGGTCTTACGTCCATCAACGTCTTCATATGACCAAAATATGGGACGTTTATATGACGTTCGTTTTTCAGTCCGTTTCCCACCAAGCAAGCAGATGTCGAAAAACAACGTAATTCAACGTCATCTGGGACGTTCTTTCAAGGTTGCAATGTGGGACATGACCGGTCCGGGGTCCGACGTCCTATCAACGCTTATATGACCAAAATATTGCCGTTCAAAATGAGTCGTTTTCCGTTGTTCCCACTAAGCAAAGCATATGTCCAAAACACTGTCATTTTCAACGTCAATCTGGACTTATCTGGACGATTCCAAGATGACGCGCGGCCACGTTCATGCTCAAGGGTTGCAATGTGGTACCGAACCGGTCGGTCCGACGTCCCTCTCGACGTCTATATACCAAAATAATGACGTTTATATGACGTCCATTTACAGTTCTATTGGCCCTACTTAACCTCTCTGAATCACTTACTGGTCGAGACATACTTTTTGCAATAGGAAGGCCAGTTTATTTGTATAGCACAGTCAAAACAAAAGAAAACTCAAAGCACTGAACAAAAGATAGAAACAATCAACAAGGCATTACTATTATAAATATTGACAGTAAATTAAAAAGATAAAAATAAAATCTCTTCCTAAAATCTCTCAGTGAAGCAGAAACAGAAGTGTTTTAAACCTGGATTTTGAACATGGTCAAAGAAGAACCTGTCTCCATCTCACATTTCCAGGAAGACGTACCAGATTTTAGCCTGTGAATGCTGAAATGCAGCTTTAATCAAGTTTATTCTTGAACTCGGAGCAATAAACATAAACACAGCATTCAAAAAAACCTTAGAACACTGTAGTAGAAGGTTATCAGTCGTATTAGGCAAATGGGAGCCTCTGCATTAAAAATCATGTTTCTCCTCTACATCATAGTTACCAAGTTTAAAGCACACAGGAGCACAGTGTTATGAACACTACTGTACTGAACGTTCATGCCAAAGTATAAATAAACATGATTGTAGCACCGATGTTTGGATCAGTATTAAAACAGGCACACGCGTACACTCTAGGTTCCCCAGGATGTAAAACACACTCTGAAAGGCAGAAAGAATGCATTATTAAATGTTGAGGTGTTCCAACATGTGTCCCTCTCTTGGTCTTCGTCCTGCTCATCACAAGGTCCAAGCACAGCACCTGAAAATGTGGAACATGTTTAGTTTCAACATAATGTGGCTAAGTGATATAACAACACAAACTTTCTATTAATGCCCTCAACCACTCGATCCATCACCATGTATACCAAACCTGGCACTGCCACCGCTTTGAAGACACTGGAAGAATGACACTCTGTCTGATAAACTTGGATAATGCAGTGGTCATTGGAAGTAAATCCATGTAAATGAAACATTGCAAATGTGCATTGGTTTTGCACATGGACACAAATGAGCCCTGAAGCTATTCTTACCCGCTGTATTACTCGACACATGATTGCATTTCCGAGGGGTCATTTTTCCCTTGTTGCTCGTTTCCTCATCTTGAGTGAGTTCTGAACAATGCTGAGAAAAAAGATGTTTTCAAAGAGAATACACCACCATATAATGGTTTTTTCAAAAACAACATAAATAATACCGAGACAATCAATGTTGAGAGGTGTGATATCTTACCTTTGAACACCTTCAAACAGTCTGACACCTGTAAGACACAAACACACATGACACATTAGATACACAAGAACATTAGTAATTGCAACAATCATGAAAATTAACTCTCTATGGATTTCACAATAATTTGACTGCATAGCACAGGTAAATGTATTTTAATTAACATATGGCTGGTTTTTAAAGTTTTATAAGAAAAAGTACGAAATTGAATAGAGTTTGCAAGCGTAGTTAGCGTGCGACCAGCAGATGAAATGATATTTTATATTTGCAGCTAACCAAACAAAAATAACAACTGTAGTGGCTCATTTAAAACAGCCACATTGAGAAGAAGTGAAAGTCCTCTGACACTTGAAAGACCTGGGAAGACATTACATCCATTTATGAAACAAAGCAATACTGAACAGTAAACTCTCTTTCTGCGCAGGTAACATCTGTGTGTGCTCCAATGGTCCCACATGGCCCACATGGTCCCACACCTGAACTCAACTCCAACTGATGACATCACAGTGTCGAATGATGGAGTGTCCCCCATATATTAAAGCGGATCTCCCTGTTTTTAAACTTACGTTTAACTAAGTACTGGTTTGTCTTTTTGCAGTTTATAAACCATTGGAAATATACAGAACTTTGATAATAATTGAATTATTTTTAAAACGTCAAGAATCGTAAAAACCTTTTTAACACATAGTTGGTTTGGACAGTCTAAACTGAAGATTCTAATGTCGCAAAAATAGTTTGGAAATATGAAAACAATAACAGATTTTTAAAAACTTTAACTTAAAAACTAAAAAAGGGCGTCTCCCTTTCACTGAGGCAGTGCCACCGTTATTATCTAAGATTCATGCACTGGCAATTCAAAATGACAGATTAATTACAAAATATACTTAAACAAATGCCACGTATACTGAAAAACAACTTACTATTCTTCTCCAACTCTTTTCAATGTGGAAAAAATGATACAATCGAAACTAAAAACTGTGCAGAAGGTGTACTTACTAAGAGAGGGTGATTCCAAGTAAATAAAGCAGGGCAGCGACAGAGGTACAGATTCAAACGGCTTGGAAGGCATAGCTTTACGTCCAGATGCACACCCTACTCGATTAGACGTGGGAAAACAGAAGGTCCTGGGGTCCGACTCCATCGTCATGCTGTAACCTCGGATAAGTGTAGGCGTCGGTTTTAGGAATGTTTTATTCTAGGTATTTTCACATAGTCAGAAAAAATGCCTGGGCAGTGGTGTAGCGGTTGCGTATGAGACGTCAGTCGCGAACGACGCAGTTCAAATCCCGGTCGGAATATGTTTGACTTTTCACTTTTTAAGCGAACAATTTTTCCTGTTGGTTAAAAACGAATAAACACTCAACATAAAGATTATGTAGTGGCTAAATAATAAAACTTGTGAACCCATGCATTTTGCATAAAATCTCAAGTGCTCACCCCCTATTTACAAACTTGAGATTGTTAGCACAACAAATGCATACATTCACAGTTGTTTATTAGACCACTACGTAATCCTATGTTGGGTGTTTATATTAGTCTTTAACCAAACCGAAAAATTTGTTCGCTAAAAATCGAAACAAATAGGTAAAGATAATGTTACCACACACTTGGACTTGAAACACAACGAATCCCAGGCGCACACCTGTGCTTAATCACTACGCTACCGTCGGTCACCTAGATTGCTTCACAGCCTATATATTGTATTGGCCTAGATCAAGACTAGCACTGCGTCGGGAAGGCCGATGACCTGTTTTTCCACGTCCTTGTAGGAGGTCGGATTGAACGTCATATCACGTATATGGGAGGTCATTGTTTTACGTCCAGATGCGCACCTATGCACAGACGTCGTTTTGGACGTAATAAAAGGTCCACGACCGACCGACGCGATATTGAACGTGATCTGGAGGTTGAGTGGACGTCCGATGTTTAGTGGGTATCATGGTTCACTGGAGTTTTTTTTTTTCGAGGCAAACCTTGACTCTCGGGGTGAGAAGACTAGAGTGACATGTTTTTATCTCCAATGAGGGAAGTAGAGTGGTGCAAAGAACTTTCGACTTGGAAAGTTGGTACCTTGATCACTTTGGATGACCTGGCAGACCAAACAATGAGAAAACTTTACCAGAGCCCCTGACGATGACCGGATACATGAATTTTCCGCAGCGCAAACTGCTTCGGGGTACCTGGTGCTGCACATAATTGTGAGCAAAACCGTTTTACAGTCTTAAGTTTTTTTTGGCAACGTCCCACACAGTCAATAATTAACCTTTTATTATTACTGGGACCGTACTCCCCCCCGAATAAGTTATTTGATGCTTCTCTATTTTTGTGTATAGATTATACTATTTGTTAAAGACTTGACAAAGACACTCCCCATTCTGTGGACCTCAAAGGATAATGCAAACACATGCAGCTAAAATCGTAAAATCCGGAACGATATTATTTCAAAGTTTGGTATTAGAATGGCAAAGGATCCCCTATTTTAGTCTGAAGTTGGAACCACTCCTGATTCTTCCGATGAAACATAGAGGTGCAAAAGTTAGAAGACAATGAAATAGAGTAACATTTGTAAAATGTTCCCTGATCATATTATTTTAGACTGACGTGGAAAAAAACCTTCCCCCATTCTCCAATATCAGAGGGAAATCGCAGACACTGAGTAAAATGGGAAATGAATTATTCAGTCAACAGGTATAATCCATTTAAATTTCCGGACTTTAGTCTGATGTTGGGGAAAACCCGCCATGTTAATTAAATAATTTAAATATGCTTTCTTACCATAACAAGTTGGATTTGCTTGATTGAATTACAGTTTAATTTGAATTATCACAACCATTGCTTGTGTCTTTTATTTCTTGTTGGCCTTTTTCTATTTCTGGGGCTCTGTCTCAAGCCCCTGATAGAAAGACAATTTCTTCATTGCCACGTACCCCAACCACCCCTTTTTTATATTTGGAATAAAATATGATGGCAAAAATTGGAAAAATCATGCAAAGATAATTATTTTCCCTGATTTAATTGGACAAATTTTAATTTGCGGCAGGACGAAAGACAGTTCTTCCATTTTGCTGTTGGGAATCAAGAGGCATTTATTGAAGAACATCAAAAACTAGAGAAGCCGTCTTTTCATGGTAGCAGCTTTTGTACCTTTAAAGACTGTACGGTAACAGCTTCAGTCCCAGTGCATACTGACATCAGTTTTGGAAGGCCGGTGTGACTCTTACTGGTCACAGATGGCTCACCTACGCACAGAAAAGTTAATATGTCTGACCAGTGCAAATCAAGGGCAAGACAAATTGTAGGTAAATTTGTACCTGAAGAAAAATAGAACCCATTTGGAAGTTGTATTTGAGTCTGGTTGCAAGGACACAAGCCCCTCGTAGCAGAGACAAAAAATATACCTTAATCACAATGACACACATTGAATGTCTTTCAGAACAGCCCCAGACTGGTGCTGAGGAGAGTAATGCAGAAGAATAATGCACCCCCTAAAGGCATCATGCGGTAGTCCAAAAAATACTAAATATTTTCCATTCAAGATGCCAAGAGGGACATAGTGTTACCTGGATGCTACAGGTGCAAGTGCAGAGTAAACACACAAGCCAGTTTATGAATGAGACCGTGGTAAGAAAACCCTTCAAAAGGTGCCTCACCACTGCCAATAAGCTACTTCTGCTACTTGTGATCACAAACCACACCATCCATAAAAATACTTTTTACAGGCTCTTTATGACAGTATGCAATGAAGGAATGGGATTTGTAAAAAATGTCCTGTAAAGAGCCTGAATGTTTAGTGTGCGATGGGGATCTTTGGTTCTGCTTCATTCCATGACCACGACAGTTTTGTCCGGCTCTCATTGGAAGAACGCACCTCCATAATATGATGTGTAATTTGGGCAATATTTTGGAGAGGCTTTTGACTTCCACATCATCCATCCATGGTTTTGAGCCATGTAATGAAAAACGCCAAAGACCTCTGCAAAAAAAGTATGTGTTTGGCGCATAGTAAATATTTTTTTTTTGTAAGATAACCTTTTGATTGTTAAATATACTGCCCTTTTAAATGAATGTTTTAATAATTCCAGTCCGGTTTAGTTCATCTTTTCGCTTTTTATTTTTTATGTTTATGAACCCTCTGGACACATATCATATAGGTCCTCAATAATCTCTTACTGTCCTAGGAGTCCAAACTACTCATGGGGAGCCATGTAAGTTTATCTGATGATGCTGAGGTCCACTGTGTCCATGGTGTGGATTTTTTATTTCTGTATTGGTTTTCATTTTGACATTAGTTCTCTGTTTCATTTCAGCTTTTACTTCATGTCCTGTTCCCCTGTTGATTGTCTGCCCCGCCCTGATGTGTTCTTACTGGGTCGTCTGTGTCTATATGTACCTGTGCTTCTCCATCCGCCTTTGTTGCGTGGTTCAATGTCTGTCAATTCCGTCCTGTTCCTGGTTACTTATGGATTTTGGAGTTTGTGTTTTTTGCCTAGACTTAATTTTATTAAATCTTTATTATAGGCATTCCTCGCGTTGAGTCCGCACTCATCTCACCTCAATGATACACTGCAAGCGTCAATTATATAAAAGTATTTACACCAGTCTTTTTATTAAAGATTTTAGGTTAGTTTAGTTTTTTTATATCAAATATTTAATAATTTTACATGCTATGCATGTTATTAATGTTAGATTTTTAATTATATATATACACTACTAATTAGAGGTGCTTTGTGAACTGGTGCACGTCTGAAAAACCCCGCTGGGGGCCCACCTCCCCCATCCATAAATTTATTAAGGGAAGAAAAGGGATTGATATTTATAAGGCAATTTTTGTGTACATTTACTTACATACATTTCCAGCTTTTTAAACTTATTCAATATTTTTTGGGGCAAGGGGGGGGTTATTAGTCTTGTATTTTGATTGCTATATTAATTGAGGATCTTTAAGTAATACGTCGAAGAAATTATCTTTTTTTTTAGCTCCTGAAGGAGGTAGCTTTGCCTCGATCCCACCGTTGTGATTCTGGCCAAGCGACTTGGTGAGCATAGGCAGAACCACACGTCCAAAACATACCCTGCAAGAATTGATGAGATCCCTCACAAGTGCCTCATTGTGTCCTCCCTCTCCATCTCAAGGGTAGCTAGTTTTTAAAACACATTTGGCGAAACCTTCCAGGTACGGATAGGATGTCTGCCGCTGTGGATGATCGTCTGGTTTTCTTATAGAAGACTAGCCGGACGGATAAACATGAACCAACGACGCACTCCAAGATCCTCCTGTATACGATTCCATCGGCACACAGCCCAGAGCCAATTATCTTGAATACTACTATGAGTCCATACCAGATCCAATTTGTGATTAGATTTCCAAATTCATGCGAACATTTGGGCCTTAATTTACAGACTACTGCTGGTATTTATGTAAAGATTAGAGCGGCGACCACATTGGTAATAGCCCCGGCGAGGTTACAATCAGTAATACAGAATCATAGACCATGTCTAACGCAAAACTTTGTACAGCAATTGTATGAAACCGCAGTGGGTTAAATATACATATATAAAATTACTTACGTTTGCGGTTTATTATCTTTTTCAGAAATGACCTGTGTGACACACCATTGTGCAACATTCATGAAGGATTGAACGGAGCACCACTTGATGTAGTTGGTGGAGGTGGAAACATGTTCTATTCGCCAAATTCATGCCCAGCTTGTTGAGCCCTCGTGGTCTGGAGTAATCCTTGGTTGTCAGAGATGAAAACCGCAAAAGCAGAACTGCAAAAGTAATATAATTTAATAATTGCCAAAAAAGAAATACTGAAACCGGGAACAAGAGAAGGGGGGAAAACAATCAATGGGCCGACAAACAAGAGACATGAGCACAGGTCGAAATACACACAGGTGGACACAGTGTAGCACAACAGGGAGGGGCAACAATCAACAAGACAGACAGGAAGCAAAAACTCAACATCAAGGGAACAACAAAAACTATCAAATTAAACCAGATTCAATCACCAGAAAGTCCACACCATGAAATGGGTACAGTGTATTGAAAACACTGTCCACGGACTTAAAAAGAGGCAATTTTCGGCCAATTTCTTTCTATTATTGTGTGCAGTTGCAAAGTTATTTGAAAATTTAATTTTCCAACATTTATATCCCTACACAATGCATTGCATATTTTGTTCCAATCCATCTGGGGTTTTCGATCAAACGGTACTCAACCACCCACTGCTCTGTTAAAATGTATCAATGATGTATTTTTCTGATTTGACCAAAATATGTCCTCTGGGCTCCATATTCCATGATCTTTCCCAAAAGCCTTTTGATCTAGTAGAAACACACTCCTTCTACTGACAACTTAACGCAATAGGTCTTGATACAACGCCATTTTCCAATATGTTGTGTCACATTGTTCCCTATCCAACAAATGCTTAAATGATAAAGGGCTCCACTTTAGTGTCCCCCTTACTATGCTCAAATATCATCAACGATCCTTCCACAAGTCATATCAAAATAAGATAAGATACGCAGACGACAGTCTTTACACATCTACAGTAGGTCCCCATTCCGTTTTGTCGTCCTTCATTCACGATTCTCGGGAAACACGCAGCCTGCGTGAAAAATAGTACATCTTATCGCCACAAGGGTGGCCAGGCTAAGTCCCTTTAGCTCTGACCAGCACTTAGACGCTCCAGGTATAAGACTGCGTGCAAACCTGTCAACCCAGAGGTGCTATGGTTGGCGAATGGTTAGGCATTAAATACAGGGACCCGTGGAGAACCCAGTTTCGATGCTTGTCTGAGGCACATCTTTTGGTTCTTGTGGCAAAACTGTTTTTTTCATTAAACAATTATTATATAGCAACTTGTCTTTAATGTCTGAAAAAAACGAGGTGAAATTCATCTAGTGTTATACGTTAAATATTGTGAAATGTTTTGATAAACCGAACGTTTTCGTTTCATCCTCCGCTCTGGCCCCGGGAGCACGCTGCTTGACCCCCAAGCTCTGACAGCTCATGAAACGCCTGCCGTCCTGGGCTCCGAGCGCGGACCATAGACACGCGACATCACGTCTCTCTCCTCTCTGCTCTTCGCAGGCTCACTCTCTATCTGCTACGCGCGTCTCCATCGGCTTGCTCGCGTCTCTCTCTCTCTGCTCGCGTCTCATACTCTCTCTCTGCTCGAGTCTCCTCTCTCTGCTCGCGGCCCTCCGCTTCTCTGCTCGCGTCCCTCTCGCTCTGCTCACTCTCTTTCCTTTCTCTGCTCGGGTCTCGCTCTCTCTGCTCACGTCTCTCTCTCATCATGCGGTATCTCTCTCTCTCTGCTCGCATCTCACTCTCTCAGGCTCACCTCTCTCCTCTGCTCTCACGCTCTCTCCTCTCGCGTCTCCCTGCTCACGCCTCTCTCTCTCGGCAGCGCATCTCTCTCACTGCGCGCATCTCTCCTCTCTGCTCGCATCTCTCGCTTCTCTGCTCGCATACTCTCTCTCTGCGCGCCATCTCTCTCTCTTCTGGCCTCGCGTCTCCTCTCATCTGAGTCGCCAAGTCTCTCCACGGGCTCGCGTCTCTCTCTCTCTGCACCTCTGCTCTCTCTCTGCCGCGGTCTCACTCCTCTCTGCTCACCCTCTCTCTCTCTCTCTCTCGGCTATACACCTCTCTCTCATCTCGGCTCACGTCTCTCTCTCTGCTGCTCACGTCTCTCTCTGCTCACCTCTCTCTCTCTCTCCTCGCTCACACGCCTCTCTCTCTCTGCTCGCACGTCTCTCTCTTTCTGCTCACTCTCTCCTCTCTCTCTGCTCACGGTCTCTCTCTGCTCACAGTCTCTCTCTCTCTCTCTGGCTCACCGTCCTCTCTCTGCTCGAGCTCTCTCTCTCTGCTCGCATCGCTCTCTCTGGCTCGCGTCTCTCCTCTCTGCTCACGACTCCTTCTGCTCACCTCTCTCTCTCTGCTCACTCTCTTCTCTTCTCTCTGCTCACGTTCTCTCTCTCCTCTGCTCACGTCTCTCTCGTCTCTGCGAACGTCTCTCTCGCCTCTCTGCTCACAGTCTCTCTCACTCTGCCACGTCTCATATCTCTCATGCTCACGTCTCTCTCTGCTGCGCGGGTCGTCTCTCTCTCGCTCAACGTCTCTCTCCTGCTCTCTCTCTCTGCTCCCGTCTCTCTCACTCCTGCTCACGTCTCTCTCTGCTCGCTCTCTCTCAGACCCCTTGCTCACGTCTCTCTCTGCTCACGTCTCTCTCTGCCTCACGTCTCTCGCCTCTCCTGATCTCCGTCTCCTCTCTCGGCTCACGTCTCTCTGCTTCGCGTCCTACCTCTCCTCTGCTCGACACGGTCTCTCTCTGCTACCAGTCTCTCTGTTCGCCGTCCTCTCTCTCTCTGCTCACCGCCTCTCCTGCTCTCTCTCCTCCACTCGCGGCCTCTCTCTCTCCTGCGCACTATCTCTCTCTGCTCGACCCTCTCTCTCTCTCTCTCTGCTCCACGCCTCTCATCTCGCTCACTCAGTCCTCCCCTCTCTGCTCACGTCTCTCTCCTCTCACAGGCCTTCTCTCCTCTCCTCTCTCACAGTCTCTCTCTGCGCACGACGTCTCGCTCTGCTCACGTCTCTCGCTCTCTGCTCACGTCCTCCCTCTGCTCCGCGTCTCTCTCTCTCTCTCCACCGGTCTCTCGCTGCTCTCTTTCTCTGCTCGCCGTCTCTCTCTCTCTGCTCACGTCGCCTCTGCTCCGCCGTCTCTCCTCCTCCCTCTGCTCACGTCTCTCTCTGCTCACTCCTCTCTATCTCTTGCCTCCACGTCTCTCTCTGCTCGCGTCGCTCTCTCTATGCTCACGTCTCTCTCTGCTCATCTCTCCTCTGCTCACGTCTCTCTTCGTCTGCTCACGAGTCTCTCTCTCTGCTCACTCTCTCTCTCTCATCTCTCTCTGCTCCGCGTCCTCCTCTCTCTGCTCACGTCGCTCTCCTCTCTGCTCACGGCTCTCTCCTGCTCGCTTCTCTCTGCTCACGTCTCTCTCCCTCTCGCTCACGTGCTCTCTCTCTCTGCTCACGGGTCCCTCTCGCATCCTCTGCTCACGTCTCTCTCTGCTCTCTCTCTCTGCTCACGTCTATCTCGCTCTGCTCACGTCTCTCGCTCTCCTCATGCTCACGTCTCTCTCGCTCTGCTCCACTTCTCGCGCAACGCTGTTCCTCTTAAAGATGTTGTTTGGATGCGGAGCAGAGAGGCCGCAACTAGATTGGCTTGTGAATTAGTAAAAGAAGCTAGTTTTCTCTTCATCTTTTAACAGGCATGGGAATTTGGTGAATGTTATTGCTATCGGTGATTAAATGCTATGTTAGTTTAATAAATAGAGTAATCTGACATTTAAAGTCAGTGGCCTCCCCAATCACAATCCTCACCGCACGTCACTGTCTGTCTGCTATATGCAACTGATCCTTGGAATGTTCCCTCAACCTACACTTGTTTTTAGTTTAAATGTGTAGGCTAAGCTGTTGTTCATCTTTGAAATGTTGATGATGGCCATTTTATGGCTATTAAAAGCGATCTGCCTCTGCGTGTGCCTTTACCAGCCTGCCGGCACTAGAACCACCTACTGGATTAGCACCCTCTCAGCTGGCTCGCGCCGGATGATTGACAGATAGCATGATACGTGATAAGATTGTAAATCAATGGCAACGCCGGCTGCTGGAAAAGGCAAAACCTAGGCCTTCCAGTCCCTGGCTGGCACAAGCGTGTTGGGTTTTTTGTGTTTGGGAAGGACCGGGCTGTGTGCACGTTATTCGGTTGATAATGTTGTGTGCAGACTCAAAGTCAAGTGTTAAGCGTCCATTGAGAACGAACACGAGAAGAACCTTCAAAGACCAATCAACAAAGTCGAGGTCAATTAAATGTGCTCGTGGTCCAGAATATGAAACAAGCTTGCTTCCTTTTCAGGGTTTTTACCACTGCTCAAAAAACACGTGACAGAAAGCTGCTCTCCCGCCCCCACACGAATAAACAAAGCCAACCAGCCACCCCAGGCCCCTCTGTTTATAAGTCATTCCTAAAGTTGCAAATCATTACATGCAAATGTTAGCAGCCAACCATCCTTCTTTCAAAAACAGGGGGCCAATTTCGCTTTGGTTTGCTATGTTAAAACAAGCGCTAAGCAGACATTCATCAGCCAACGCCATTATATTTGTAAAACACGGAGAAAGAAAGTGTACCCCACCCATCAGACATTTGGTATTAGCAATATCGTTTTTAAACAAGTTGTACTACAGTCCTAGCAACTAATCATTTCAACCTTCGCACAACACGCCAAAACACGCAGAAATTCAAGATTTGGGACAATAATAAACATTTCCGTACCCTGGCATCATGTTTAAAAAAAAGATATGCGCATCAGAAAATGTCATAAGCGGAAACACCGCAAACTTCGAATCATATATATTGATAAGCCTCTGAATTTATGCTTTTAATTTAGTTGTTATAACACTCACCATTAATGGCGACTGTTCATGGTGCTGGACTGTATAAAATACAACTCAAAAATTGTGCACCTTACTCAGATTTTTGCATTCACATGACAGAAAATTGGCCATTTGGAAATTAGAACAATAGAAGGCCATGGCCTGTATATAGTACAACAAAAACCAAGATAAAGATAAAGTACAAGACACACAATGGTTCTTTGAGTGTATATCTGCTAACGATTGGTATCCGTTGTTTTAGGCTGACTGACCCAATATATCCAATATATAATGTTTCCCTGTTTATTGTTCTGCCTGAATCTACACCTGTTGTGAAAAACTTCCACAATTGGCCTGTGGCAAAGATCCCTGCCTATTGCGTCCTGATTTTCGACACTCACGTTCTGACGTTTTCTGAATGAAAAGTTACAACTTATTTGATAGATTCAGTTGATTTGGACTTGAAGTTGTAGTGAAACTTCTAAAGTTTCAAGTGGCTCACAAATATTTCCCGTTCAACGGATAATTTTATTGTCAGTGAATGCAAAATCTGAGTAAGGTGAACAATTTTTGAGTTGTCCGTATTTTACAGGTCACCGTAGCGATAGTGAGGTCAACTTATCTGCGTTTGCTCATTTAAATATGTGTTAGGCCACAGCTGCATTCAACATTTTGAACAAACAAATTTGACCAAAAAATCACTGTATTTATTTTTACCAACCGTAATCGTCAGGGCCAAGCAAAGTAGCCTTTATATTCTCTGGCTCAGTCTGAGAAACATTAAGTATCCCCACCTGTTCTCTAGTGTGGGTGCGGCACGGTGGCTGAGTGATAGCACTCTCCGCTTCGGGACACGAAGTTCCTGGGTTCGAATCCCGTCGGGAACAGGGCCTTTCTGTGTGGAATTGGCATGTTCTCTGTGTCTGCATAGGTTTTCCTCCGGGTGCTCCGGGTTTCCCAACCCAAGTGACCCTTGGTCCAGAAATGCGCTATATAAATACAACATCATAGATCTTGTAATTGGGGGCTAATTTTAAAACTCAAAATATGTAAGTTATTGTAGGGGACAGTAAAATCTGAACTTAAAAAAAGTAAGTTTTTACTGACTTGACAATTTCCAGTAACTTGAAGTTAAAACACTTAGGTTGGCAGAACTTGAAAAACTTAACTGACAGACACTTAATAAGTGTATTCTTCAAAACTTGAAGAATTAAAGTTAATGGCCTTCAACTCAACAAAGTCCATGCGCAAGCTGGTTGGCCTTTGAAATTTTGGAGTTGGAACTAACTTATCTTTGTTAACGAACAGTGTGCATGGACATAGTCCAATTAAATTAATGGACAATTGCTACCTGCAGCCCCCCCCTGGAACCGGACATGCAGGTGCGCGGTCGGCCCGAACCCGCAGTCAACCCGCGGGTCCCTGCGGTTTCGGGCGGTTGGATCCTCAAAAATATGAGTGCATGTCAGTGGTGCGGAGGGGTCGGGTCAGAAAGCTCCTGAATCCCTATATAATATTATTTATGTGAGGTCCACGGTATGGGAGTCCCTTGATACATTTGCAATCGCGCAGGAGGCTGTTAATAAACAAAAAAATTCATGCTGACAAACAGGATCGCTCCTTCCTGACACCCGCGCTAACCTCAGAACACTCCAGTTCCGAGGACAGACGTGTGATCTACAACAGAGGCACCGAGACTGATGACGGTGTGGGCCTCACAGCATGAGGCCTAAAGCAGGGGCCTCATTTACTTAATTAGCAATGCAAGACGTCGTGGAAACGCTGTGGTGAAAAGATGTCGCTGTCTGACTCACTTTAGTCATTGATTCTGATCCTAAAAAAAGCTAAATAACCAGAAAATATAGCGAAGCACCACCAACTATCAAGGAAACTATTTGTTATTCATAGAATCCATAAATGTGTGGATTGTTCTGATATTCCGTTTTTTTTCCTGAGATATGATATTACTAAAGTTGACGAATATGAGCAGAGAGTGGGCCACAAAAGTCTGGACGCTAAAAAAAGATGTAGTCGGGATATCCTCGGCAGTCCGCGCGGGTTAATTACGTCAGCCGCGAGGTGGATATTTACCGGGTTAAGGGGGGGGGGTTGACAGATCACTTAGTAACTGCCGCATTACGGTGAAAGCGGCATCTCTCCAGCTGTTGCGGTTACGGGAGATTATAATCCGACGAACTTAATAGCAAAAACACGGAAAGTATCCGGGGTTTTGGAAAACCAACACCACACACATACATCTAAGATTATAAGCTTAGAATTATGGTATATTTGAATTCCTGTCACGGTTGTTTTGAACCCGCCCGTCGGATCAGTGAAATAAAAAGTTGAAAAACCGCCCGCGCTCATCAGACTCTCTGCTCTGCGCCGAAGCGGCAGCAAGATCCCGGGCGAGTCCACTTTTCCGGGGGTAGAAACGCGAGTCACGTGGGCCCACGGACCAAATGCCCATGGTTGGACTATTCCATTTTACACATGTTAACAAGGGTGTTTGGGTTGGTAACATGTTTAACGCTCGGGTCTGTACTATAGTCTCATAAAGAACATGCTTAAAAAGCTGAGGTCTGTATCTTTTTAGTCTGATAAAGAACATGTTTAAATTTTAGGGCTGTAACTTTAGTCTCATAAATAACACTTGTGTAAAGCTGAGGTCTGTATCTTTTAGTCTCAGAAATAACACATGTTTAAAGCTGGGGTCTGTAACTTAGTCTCATTAATAACGTTTAAAAGATGAGGTCTGTAACATTAGTCTCATTAATACATGTTAAAAGCTCCGGGTCTGTAACTTTAGTCTCATTAATAAAATGTTTAAAGCTGAGGTATGTAACTTTAGTCTCATTAATACATGGTTCAAAAGCTCGGTCTGTAACTGTAGTATCATAAATAAACAAAATGTTAAAAGCTGAGGTCTGTTAATTTTTATCTCATAATATCAATGTGTGTGTGGCAGATGCCAAAAACATTTCTAAAGCATCATATTTAGATTGCTTACCTTTCTTTTTGATATATTACATAGTATTTGAGAAAAAAATGTTTTCCGATTTCTTGTTGGCAGCCCATCTGATAAGCTTGCGGCCATATTGGAAATCGGGGTCGGCCAAATTGTAAAATGAATATAGAATTCAACATCCCTGAATTGTTTTCCACTCTTTACTGTAATTTTAATGTTATAGTTTGTAAAATAGGGAAGTTAACAGCACTTAGAAGATGACTAAAGGCTTAACTGGCTGAATAGAAGGTGCCACAGTAGCCCTTTGTTTTTAAAATAAACCAAATTACTTTCAATATAAGCGCCTAAAAGCACTTATCAATTGGGAATAACATCATAACCACCTTATCCGATTTTTCATAATTCAAAAACTGTTTTAATCCGCCTATAACTAGGCGGTAAGTACTGTGCTGGAATAAATCCGGATTTGGTAAATTAAAAAATTAATCTTGGCCTTGCTACTTTAATACTTACAGCCTGTGGTAAATACAACGGGGGCTAATTGGTACACCGTTCTTAGACTAATTAATCTTGTTAATGTGGTAACAGTCAGAAATAAAATTGAGTGAATATTCCCTTTTCCTCATTATGATTTGCGGAGAGAGGAGAGAGCAGCGAAGAAGTTTTGGCAGTTAAAAATAAAGAATTACGCTTTGCTAAATTATTTGAAAGCATCTTCATTATGATGTTATATTATGTATGTTAATATAAATGGCTAGAGATGCAAGGAGAAAAGGGCTCTGCTTTTTTTCTGATTGGGAGGAGAACAACCAGCGAGGAGCTGTTTGAGTCAAATAACGTTCAGCGTTTTATATTACCAATAGTTTTCTCTTTCCAAACGATACTTCCCTCCTCTTTTGGGAAAGATCAGCCAACGTGATGCAAAAGTTTACGTTATAATGCATAGTTTTTAATGTCTCGGGGTTTTTCCAGAGCCTGCCTGCTACAAGGAGTTGCCCGTTTTAACCAGATTGTCGATGTGCGCGGGCAGAAACTCGCCAGGTAACCCGAGCTCACAAGGAGTTCCTACCTGGTGGTTGTTTTGGTCCATTGCAAAGTCACTGGGGAGGGGGGAAATTAAAAGACGCGTGAAAGCAACACTGAGTCTCGTGTGATGCACCGTGAAAGGCACAAAACGGAATGGGACCTACTGTAACTGCTAATGTTACACATCACCGCGTTTTACAGCACGTAAACGCTTATACGCGCAGCAGCAGACGCGCGTAACTTATTTCCATGTTAACCTATGATGAGATTTGTACACTTCTAGCATCATAACGCATGTATGCGCGAAGCCCCCACTCCTGCGCTCTAATTTTAGGATGGATTTCTAATGTTTGGTGCCAGCCCAACGCTCTCCCAATTGAGAACTCATTAATACATGATTTTCTAGCGGGTCCTTGCTCAGATTGCATCTAGCCACACACAAAGCAACGTGATGTCTAAAACATCATCAGGTGGAGCACAGGTTTACAGTGATTCTGGATATCGTTTTTTTTCTTTCATAAAGTCTTGCGTCTGGCCAACCAGCGCACAACGACCATGAGGACAAACACATGCATGTTTATGTGTGTTGCTCTACCTCAGTCCTCTGGCCCTTACTGTCCTCTAGCACTGCTCCATAGACAACACAGGAGACAGTATGGCCAGAGGACTGATGTAGAGCAACTCACATATCCTGCATGAGTTGGTCTCAGGTCTTGGTGGCTCGGGGTTTGACAACGCAAGACTTTATGAAAGAAAAAAAACGATATCCAAAATCAAAGGAAAACCTGCTGGCTCCTCCAGCTGATGTTAGACACAAGTTGCTGTTGTGTGTGTAGATGCAATTAAGCCAAGGACCGCTATAAAAAATCCATGGTTTAACATGAGATCTCATGGGAGACGCTTGGTGGCGCACAAAATTCGAAATCCATCCTAAATAGAGCGCAGCTTCGCGTCCATCAATGCGTATGATGCTAAAGAAGTGTAAGAAATTTTTATTTATCCAATCATAGTTAACATGGAAAAAAGTTACCGCGCGTCTGCTGCGCGTATAACGCGTACGTGCTGTAACGCGTGATTGTAAATTAGCATTTACAGTAGGTCCCATTCCTGTTTTGTCGCCCTTTCACGCGTGAATCACACGAGACGCACGTGTGATTCACGCGGTCTTTTATTTTCCCCCCTCCCTAGACGTTGCAATGACCAAAACAACCACGAGGTGGCATTGTTGAGCAGGGTTACATTGGCGAGTTTCTGCCCCGCGCACAGCGACAATCAGGTTAAAACGGGCAACTCCCTTGTAGCAGGCCAGTCTCTGAAAACCGCAGACATTAAAACTACTGCTTATAACGTCAAACTTTTTGCATCACGTTGGTGGATCTTTCCAAAAAGAAGTATATCGTTATGGAAAGAGAAACTAGTGGTAATAATAACCTGGAACGTTATTTGCCTCAAACACTCCGCTGGTGTTCTCCTCCACTCAGAAAAAAAGC
The DNA here is from genome assembly GCA_964034765.1 of Knipowitschia caucasica. Taxonomy (NCBI): domain Eukaryota; kingdom Metazoa; phylum Chordata; class Actinopteri; order Gobiiformes; family Gobiidae; genus Knipowitschia; species Knipowitschia caucasica. The sequence continues at coordinate 23,307,847 of OZ035832.1, read as the reverse complement.
AGACGCCTATTCTCTGGCATCTCTAACATTTATAAGAAATAACATAAATATAACAATCATAATGAAGATTGCTTTCAAATACTTTAGCAAGCTGTAATTCATTTATTTTAACTGCCAAACTTCTCTCGCCAGCTCCTCTCCTCTCCTCCGCAAATTCACGAAATGAGGAAAAGGGAAATTCACTCAATCTAATTTTGAATGTTACACATACAATATTAATATAGTCTAAGCACGGTAACCACATGTAGCCCGTGTATTTCCACAGACTGTAAGTTATTAAAGTACAATGCAAGATTAATTTTTTAAATTCCAAATCAGATTAATTCAGCACAGTACTATCCACTCAGTAAGAGGAATAAAACAGTTTTTGAATTATGAAAATCGGATTAAGTGGTTATGATTTTATTACCATATTGAAAGTGCTTTTATGCGCTTATATGAAAGTAATTTGGTTTAAAACAAAGGGATACTGTGGAACCTCTATTCAGCCAGTTTCAAGCCTTTATTCATTTCTTCTAAAGTGCTGTAACTTCCTATTTTACTAACTAAAACATTACAATTCACAGTAAAGAAGTAAACAATTCCAGGTGATGTTGAATTCGATATGCAATTTTACAATTTGCCGACACGCCGACTTCCAAATGGGCCTGCCAGCTTATCCAAGATGCTGCCAACATGAAAAACCGGAAAACATTTTTTTTCAAAATACTAATGTAAAATATCAAAATAAAGGTAAGCAATCTAAATATGATCTTAGAAATGATTATGGGCATATGCACACACACAACGTGTTATTTATGAGACTAAAATTACAGACCGCACTGTTTAAACATGTGTTATTTATGAGAGTTAATGTGTTGTGTTGTAAAAGAGGTGTGGGGGGGTGTGTGTGGTGTTTGTTGTAAAAAAAAAAAAATTTGTTTAAATTTGAAAAAAAAGTTACAGACCCAGCCTTTGAAACATGTTATTAAGAGACTAAAGTTACATACCACAGCTTTAAACATTTTATTAAAGTGAGACTAAATTACAGACCCGAGCTTTAAACAATGTTATTAATGAGACTAAAGTTACAGACCTCAACTGTAAACGTTATTAATGTGACTAAAGTTACAGACACCCAGCTTTAAACAGTGTTATTTATGAGACAAAGTTACAGACCTCAGCTTTAAACATGTGTATGTATGAACTACAAGTTACAGACCTCAAACTTTAAACATGTTATTTATCATGACTAAAGTTATTACAGACCTCAGCTTTAAGCATGTTATTTATGAGACTATAGTTTACAGACCCGAAGCTTTAAACTGTTTAACAACCCAAACGACCCTTGTTTAACATGTAAAATGGATAGGCCAACCAATGGCATTGGTCGTTTGGGCCACGTGACTCGCGTTTCGACCCCCCGGAAAAGTGGACTCGCCCGGGACTGCCTGCCGCTTCGCATCAGAGCAGAGTGTGTGATGAAGCCGCGTCGGTTTTTCAACTTTATTCACTGATCCGCGGGTCAAAATAACCGTGACATGATTCAAATATACCATCATTCTAAAGCTTATAATCTTAGTTGTAGGTGTGTGTGTTGGTTTCCAAAACCCTGGTTACTTACCTGTATTTTGCTATTAAGTTCGTCGATTATAGCTCCGAACCGCAACAGCTGGAGAGATCCGCTTTCACCGTAATGCGCAGTAATAAGTGATTCTGTTTACCCAGGAAATATCCCCTCGCGGCGACGTCATTAACCCGCGCGAATGCCCGAGGATAATCCCGAACCCATTTTTTTTCCGAGTCCAGACTATCTGTGGCCACTCTGCCTCATATTCGTCACACTTTATTAATCATAGTCTCAGGACATAAACGGAATATCCAGAACAATCCACACATTTAATGGATTTCTATGAATAAAATATATGTTTATTGATAGTGGGTGGGAGGCGATATATTCTTGATTAGTTAGCTGCTCAGAATCAAAGGAACTAAATGAGTAAGACAGCGACCTCTTTTCACCACAGCGTTGCCACTTGAGTCGTGCATTGCTAATTAAAGTAATGAGGCCCCTCTTAGGCCTCTGGCATGTTAGGCCCACACGTCCTCAGTCTCGTGCCTCTGTGTAGAATCACACGACTGTCCTCGGAACTGGAGTGTTCTGAGGCTTTTAAGCGGGAGTCATGAAGGAGCATCCTGTTTGTCAGCATGATTTTTGTTTAACATCCTCCCCTCGCGATTGCAAATGTACTCAGGGACTCACATACCGTGGCTCACATATATAAATGATATAGGATCAGGAGCTTTCTGACCCGACCCACCCGCACCTGACCATACTCATATTTTTGAGGCATCCAACCCGCCCCGAAAAAACCCGCGGGACCCGCGGGTTTGACTCGGGTTTCGGGCCGACCCGCGCACCTCGCATGTCCTTTCAGGGCTGCAGGATGCAATGTCCATTATTTTAATTGGACTCATGGTCCAGGCACACTGTAAAAAAAGATAAAGTTAGTTCAACTCAAAATTTCAAAGCAACCAGCTGCGAAGGATTTTGGAGTTGAAGGCATTAACTTAATTCTTCAAGTTTTGAAGACAACACTTATTAAGTTGGGTCCAGTTAAGTTTTCCAAGTTCTGCCAACGATGTTTTTTTAAATTCAGTAATGGAAATTTCATAGTCTGGTAAAAACTTTCTTTTTTTAAGGTTCAGATTAAACGGTCACCTACAATAACTTACTAATTTGAGTTTAAATTAAGCACCCACATTAAAAGATCAAGATGTTTTATTTATATAGCGCATTTCATGGACCAAGGTCACTTGGGTAGGGAAACCGGACACCCGAGGAATCCTATGCAGACACAGGAGAACCATGCCAATGACCCACACAGAATGGCCCCTGTTCCGACCGGATTCGAACCCAGGACCTTCTTGTCAGAAGCGAGAGTGCTATCCACTCAGCCCCGGGTGCCGCCACACTGTGAACCAGAGGGGAAACTTAATGTTTCTAAGACTGGACCAGAGAATATAAAGGGCTACGTTTTGGCTTGGCCCCTGTCGAATACGTTGGTAAAAATACAATACAGTGAGTTTTTTTGGTCAAATTAGTTTGTTCTAAAGTTGAATGCAGCGTTGCCATACCACATAGTTAAATGATCAAACGCAGATAAGATTTGGACCTCACTATAGCTCGGTGAACTGTTAAAACGACAACTCAAAATTGTTCACCTTACTCGCAGATTTTTGCATTCACATGACAATAAAATTTCCAGTTGAACTGGAACTATCTTGTGCGCCAATTGAACTTTCAGAAGTTCACTACAACTTCAATGTCCAAAATCAACTTAATATATCAAAATAGATGAACTTTTCATCAGAAACTTCAGAAAGTGAGTGTCGAAAATCTAGCGCATAGGCAGGGATCTTTGCACACCAGAGCAACTTGGAAGTTTATTCAGCAACAGGTGGTAGATTCAGGCATAACAATAAACAGGGAAACATTATATAATTGGATATATTTGGCGTCAGTCAGCTAAAACAACGGATACACAATCGACAGATAGACAATCAAAGAACTTGTGTGGCTTTACTTCTATTTATCTTGTTTTTGGTACTACTATTCAGGCCATGGCCTTCTAGAGTACATAAGTTCCAACCAGGCAAATTTTATTGTCAGTGAATGCACAAAATCGTAGTAAGTGAACAATTTTGAGTTGTATTTTTTACAGTCCCAGCACCAGAAGTCGCATTAATGGTGAGTGTTATAACATCAGTATTTAAAAGAATAAAATTCAGAGGCTATTATATAATAAGGATTCGAAGTTTTGCGTGTTTCCGTTAGACATTTTCTGATGCGGCAATTCATTTTTATTTTAAACATGATGCCAGAGTGTGAACTTGTTGATTATTGTCCAAGATCTGAATTTCATGCGTGTTTTGGCTTGTTGGGTGCCGACGGTTGAAATGAATAGATTTGCTAGACTGTAGTAAACTTGTAAAACGATCTTGCTAATGACAAATGTATGAATGGGAGGAAACTTTCTATCTCTCCTGTGTTACAAATATAATGGAGTGGGCTGATGAATGTCTGCTTAGTTTTAACACTAGCAAACCCAAGCGAAATAGGCCCTGTTTTGACAAGAAGGATAGTTAGGCTGCTAACATTTGCATGTATTGATTTGCAAATTTAGGTAATGACTTATTACAGCAGGGGCCTGGGGTGGGCTTTGGATTATTCGGTGTGGGGAGGAGAGCTGCTTCTGTCCCGTGATTTTTAGCAGTGTTAAAAACCCTGTAGGAGCTAGCTTTGTTTCTCCATATCTGGACACAGCACATTTAATTACTCTATTAGTCTGATGGGTCTTTGAAGGTCTTCTCCGGTCGTCGGTCTCCAAATGAGCTTAACACATGAAGTTCCTGCACACAACATTTCAAGCATAAAGTGCACACTGCAGGGGGGGGGGGGCGTCCTACAACAAACACAAACCAAACGCTTTGGGTCCAGCAGGACTGGAATGGCCTAGGTTTTTGCTTTTCAGCGGGGGGGGGGGGGGGGGAGGGGGGGGGGGGGGGGGGCGGCCGTTGCATTGTATACATATCTTATCACTATCATGCTAATCAGTCCATTCCATTCGGCGCGAAGACAGCTGAGAGGGTGCTAAGCCAGCGTAGTGGTCCTAGGCCGCAGTTCAAGCGCACAGACAGAGGCTGAGCTTTTAATAGCCATAAAATGGCCACATCAACATTTCAAAGACTGAACAACAGCTAGCCTACACTTTTAAACTAAAACACGTGTGGTTGAGGAACAGCAAATGATCAGATGCATATAGCAGACAACAGTGACGTGCGGTGAGGATTGTGGATTGGGGAGTGCACGGACTTTAAATGTCAGTTTTACTGTCATTATTAAAATAAAATAGCCTTTAATCACCGGATGCAATATCATTTCACAAACTTCCCAGGCTGAAAAAGATGAGAAACTAGCTTCTTTTAAAAATCTCACAACCAATCTAGTTGCTGACTCTCTGCTCCGCATCAACAATAATCTTTAAGAAATCAGGTGGAGAGACGTGACAGAGAAGAGAGACGTGAGCAGAAGAGGAGACGTGAAGCAGAGAGAGAGAACGGTGAGCAGCGAGAGAGAAGCAGAGAAGAGACGTGAGCAGAGAGAGAGAGACGTGAGCAGAGAGAGAGAGACGATGACAAGAGAGAGAGACGGTGAGCAGAGGAGAGAGAGCAAGAGAGACGTGAGCGAGAGAGAGAGACTGAGCAGAAGAGAGAGAGACGCGAGCAGAGAGAGTGCGAGAGAGGAGAGCAGAGAGAAGACGTGAGCAGCGAGAGAGAGACGTGAGCAGATAGAGAGAAGCAGAGAGAGACGATGAGCAGAGGAGAGAGAGACGCGAGCAGAGAGAGACTTGAGCAGAGAGAGAGAGACTGAGCCGAGAGAGACGTGAGCAGAGAGAGAGAGACGCGAGCAGAGAGATACGTAGCAAGAGAGAGAGACGCGAGCAGAGAAAGAGAGCAGAGAGAGACGTGATCAGAGAGAGAGAGACGCGGCAAGAGAGAGACGTGAGCAGAGAGAGAGAGACGGAGCATATGAGACGTGAGCAGAGAGAAGACGTGAGCAGTGAGAGAAAGAGTCCGTGAGCAGAAGAGACGTGAGCAGAGAGAGACGTGAGCAGAGATAGAGGCGTGAGCAGAGCTAGAGGAGAGAGATTGAGCAGAGAGCGACGTGAGCAGAGAGAGATAGACGGGAGGGAGTGGAGAGAGAGAGCCGAGAGAGACGTGAGCAAGAGAGAGCGACGCGAACCGAGAAGAGAGAGCAGAGAGAGACTGAGCAAGAGAGAGTGAGACTCGAGCGAGAGACGACGTGAGCAGAGAGAGAGAGACGTGAGCAGGGGAGAGATATAGAGACGTGAGCAGAGAGAGACTGAGCAAGAGAGACCGTGAGCAAGAGAGAGAGACGCGAGCAGAGAGAGACGTGAGCCGAGAGGAGACGTGAGCAGAGAGAGAGAGCATAGAGAGAGCTTGCGCAGAGAGAAGGAAGACGCGAGCAAGAGAACGTGAGCAGAGAGAGCGAGACGTGAGCAGAGAGGAGAGACGTGAGCAAGAGAGAGAGAGAGACTGAGCAGAGAGAGAGAGACGTGAGCAGAGATAGAGAGAGCGAGACAGAGAGGAGAGAGACGTGAGCCAGAGAGATAGGGTGAGCAGAGAGAGACGTGAGCAGAGAGAGAGAGACCGAGAGCAGAGAGAGAGATCGAGCAGAGAAGATGAGACGCGAGCAAAGAGAACGTGAGCAGAGAGAGAGAGAGAACTGCGCAGGAGAGACGGAGCAGCAGAGAGAGAGACGTGAGCAGAAAAGAGCGAGACCGAGCAGAGAGAGAGCAGCCGGGAAGCAGAGAGTGAGAGAGAGAGTGAGCAGAGAGAAGACGGAGCAGAGAGAGAGAGACGTGAGCAGAGAGAAGAGAGGAGGTGAGCAGAGAGAGAGAGAGAGAGAGGTGACAGAGAGAGAGAGACGCGAGCAGAGAGAGAGAGAGGTTGAGGCAAGGAGAGAGAGACGTCGAGCAGTGAGAGAGACGCGAGCAGAGAAGAGACGGCGAGCAGAGAGAGAGAGATGCGAGCAGAGAGCGAGATATGCGAGCAGAGAGAGAGAGATGGCGAGCGAGAAGAGAGAGAAGATGCGAGCAAGAAGAGATGGGGGGGGGGGGGGTGGGGGAGGGGGGGGGGGGGGGGGGGGGGGGGGGGGGGGGGGGGGGAAAGGGCGAGCAGAAGAGAGAGGCGTGAGCAGAGAAGAGAGAGAGAGACGTGAGCAGAGAGAGAGTGAGCATAGAGAGCGAGATGCGAGCAGAGAGAGAGAGATACGAGCAGAGAGGAGAGACGTGAGCAAGCGAGATAGACACATCAGAGACAAAGAGACTTGAGCAGAGAGAGAGGACGCGGAGCAAGGAGGGAGAGGAGAAGGGAGCGAGCAGAGAGAGAGTCTCGAGCAGAGAGAGAGAGACCGAGCAGAGAGAGAGAGACCGAGCAGATAGAGAGAGACGCGAGCAGAGAGTGAGAGACGCGAGCAGAGCGAGAGTAGACGTGAGTCCGTGTCTATGGCCGCGCTCGTAGCCCAGACGGCAAGTGCGATTCCACAGAGTTGGGGGGGTTCAGAGCGGGGGTCACAGCAGCATGCTCCCGGGGCCAGAGCGGAGGATGTACGTAACGTTCGTTTATCAAACCAATCCACAATTTTTAAACGTATAACACTATGAAGTTTCACCTAGATTTTCAGACATTAAGACAAGATGTTATAGAATAATAGTTTAGTGAAAAAACAATTTTGCCACAAGCACCAAAAGATGTGCATCAGACAAGAACGCACCTGGGTTCTCAATGCCCTGTATTTAATCGAACCATTGCGGCCAACAGAGCAACCTTTGGGCTAGACAGTTTTGCACGCCAAGTCATATACCTGAGCGTCTAAGACGCTGCAGAGGGCTAAAGCGGACTTAGCCTGCCCACCTTGTGGCGATAAGATGTACGATTTTTCACGCAGCTGCGTGATTCCCGAGAAGCGTGAATGAAACGAGAAAAAATAGGAATGGACCTACTGTAGATGTGGAAATGACTGTCGGTCTGCGTATATATTTTATTTTGATAGACTTGTGGAAGATCGTTGATGAATATTGAAATAGGATGGGGACCAAAGGGGAGCCCTTTATCAATTATGCATTTGTTGGACTAGGAACAATGTGACAACACACATATTGAAAATGGCGTTGGTATCAAGACCTATTGCGTTAAGCTGTCCATAGAAGGGAGTGATCTACTAGAACAAAGGCTTTGAAAGATCATGGAATATGGACGCCCCAGAGACATAGTTTGGTCAAATCAAGAAAATACATCATTGATACATTTTAACAGAGCAGTGGTGTTGGTACCTTATCGAACCCCATAATGGATAGGGAACAAAAAATGAATATGCATTAGTGGTAAGTGATATAACGTTGGAAAAATCAAATTTCAAATAACTTTGGCAACTGCACAAATAATAAAAATTGCCGAAAAGTGGTTAAGACAGTGGAAGTGCTTTTTCAATGACACTTACCAAATTTTCATGGGTGTGGACGTTCTGTTATTGTATCGGGTTTAATTTGATATTTCTTTTTTTGTTCCCTTGATGTGAGTTTTGCTTGTTCCTGTCTGTCTTTGTTGATTGTTTGCCCCTCCCTGATGTGCTACACCTGTGGCCACCGTGTGTATTTAGACCCTGTGCTCATGTCCTCTGTTTCTGGCCAATTGTTGTTTTTCCCCCCTTCTCTTGTTCCGGTTTCAGTTTTTACTTTTTTTGGCATTTATTAAATTATTTTACTTTTGCAGTTCTGCTTTTGCGTTCATCGTCTGACAACCAAGGAAAGATTAATCCAGACCGACAGAGGGCTCAACAGCTGGGCATGAAATTTGGCGAATAGAACATGTTTCCACCTCCACCAACTACATCAAGGGGTGCTCCTTCAATCACTTCATTGAAAAGTTTGCACCAATGGTGTGGGCACACAGGTCATTCTAAAAAATAATAAACGCAAACAGTAAATTTAAAAAGGTATATTCAACCCAACTGAGGTTTCTACAATTGCCTGAACAAAGTTTTGGTTAGGCCATGTTCTATGTTTCTGGTCTAACTGTTTGTAACCTCCCGGGGATTGACCAAGGCTGGTCGCGCTCTAATCTTTACATAACTACCAGATGTCTGTAAATTAAGGCCCAAATGGATCGGCAGGAATTTTGGAACTAATCACAAAATGGATTGGCCTAGGCTTCATAGTAGTATTCAAGATAATTGGCTCTGGGCTGGTGTGGCAGATGATTCGTACAGGAGGATCTTGAGTACGTCGATGTTCCAGTTATCCGCTTTCCGGATAGTCTTCTATAAGAACCAAGACCATCATCCACAGCGTCAGACATCCTCATCATTCCCGAAGGTTTCGCAGGTTCTAAAACTAGCATATCCTTGTAAAGGAGAGGAGACACAACTGTGCACTTGTGAGGATCTCATCCAATTCTTGCAGGGTACTGCGACTTGGACTCTTGTGGTTCTGCCATCTCCACCAGAGTCGATTGGCTGAAACACAACGGTCTGGGAGTACGAGGGGCAAAGCTAACTCCTTCAGGAGATACAAAAAAGGAATTCATCGAGCTATGACTTAAAGATCCTCATTAATCTAGCCATCAAAAACACAGACAATACCCCCTTCGCCCCAAAAAAATATGGAATAATTTTAAAAAGCTTGAATGTATGTAAAGTAATGACACAAAAATTGCCTTAGAAATACCATGCCCTTTTCTTCCCCATAATACATTTCTGGATGGGGGGGTGGCAGGTCAGAGCTGCACCCATTCACAAGCACCTCATTAGTAGTGTTATATAAATAATTAAATCTACATTAATAACATGATACCACTGTAAAATTATTACATATTTGATAAAACTAACCTAAACTAAAATCTTAATAAAAAGACCTGGTGTAATACTTTTATATAATTGAAAGCTTGCAGTGGTATCAGAGGTGAGATGAGTTGGACTCAAACGCAGGAATGCCCATTAATAAGATATAATAAAATTAAGTCCAAGGCAAAAAAAAACACTAACTCCAAAATCCAAAGTAACCAGGAACAGGACGGAACTTGACAAGACAATGAACCAGCAACAAAGGGAGAGAAGCACAGGTACATATAGACACAGACAGACACAGAAGAACACATCAGGGCGGGGCGACAATTCATCAGGGAACAGGGACATGAAGTTAAAACTGAAATGAAACCAGAGGAACTAATGTCAAAATGAAACCAAATACAGAAATAAAAAACCACACCATGACAACAGGGACCTCAGATCATCAGATAAACTTACAGGCCTCACCATGAGTAGTTTGGACTCCTAGGGGCCAGTTAAGAATTATTGAGGACCTAAAGTGTCCCAGATGGTTCATAAAATAAAATAAAAGCGAATAAGATAAATAAACAGGACTGAGATTATTAAAACATTCATAAACAGTATATTAATTATAAAAAAAATCCAAAAGTATCTACAAAATTAATGCCCCCACACAATACTTTTTTTGCAGAGTCTTTGGCGTTTTTCATGTACATGGCTCAAACAGGGGATGGATGATGTGGCAGTCATAAGCCTCTCCAAAATAATTGCCCATAATTTAACGCGATATATATGGAGGGAGGTTTTTCCAATGAAGCCGCAAAACGTCCGGGTCAGGGAAATGCACAGAACCAAGATCCATCGCCACACAAACATTACAGGCCATTTACAACATTTTTTACAAACATTCTCATTGCATCTGTCAGAAATGCCTGTAAAAAGTATATAATGGATGGTGGGTGTGATCACAAGTAGCAGAAGTAGCTATTGCAGTGGTGAGGCCCTTTTGGAAGGGTTTCTTACCACGGTCTCATTCCAAAAATGGCGTGGTGTGTCTTCCTCTGCACTAAAGTCACCCTGTAGCATCCAGGTAACAATGTCCTCTTTGCATCTTGAATGAAAGATGATTTAGTCTTTTTGACTACAGCATGATGCCTTTAGGTGTTGCATAATCGTCTGTATTACATCTCCATCAGCACCAGTTGGCTGTTCTGAAAGACATTCAATGTGTTTCATTGTGATATGGTATATTTTTTTCCTCTGTTCGGAGGGGCCTTGTCTTTGCAACCAGACTCATACAAGCTTCAAAGGGTTCCTATTTTTCTCCAGGTATAAAATTTACCTACAATTTGTCTCTGCCCTTGACTCACTGGTCTGCATATTTGACTATTCTGGTGCGGTGAGCCCGTGACCAGTAAAGTCACACCGGGCCTTCAAACTGATGGCAGTAGGCACTGGGACTGAAGCTGTTCCGTACAGACTTTAAATGTATCAAAAAGCTGTACATGAAAAAGTGGGCTTCGCTATTTTTTTGATGTTTTCAATAAAATCCTCTTGAATCCAAAACTGCAAAATGGATGAACGTCTTTAGTCCTGCCGCAATTAAATTGTCCAATTTAATTCAGGAAAATAATTATCTTTGCATGAATTTTCCAATTTTTTGCCCATCCATTTTATTCCAAATATAAAACAGGGGTTGGTTGGGGTAAGTGGCAATGGAAAGAATTTGTCTTTCTTCAGGCTTGAGACAGAGCCCCAGAAATAGAAAAAGGCCAACAAGAAATAAAAGAAACAGCAATGGTTGGAGAATTCAATTAACTGTAATCAATCCAAGCAAACTCAATCTGTTATGGTAGAAGCATAATTTAAAATATTTACTTAACCTGGAGGGTTTTTTTCCCCAACATCAGACTAAAGTCGGAAAAATTTAAATGATATACCTTTGACTGAATAATCATTACCCCTTTTACCTTCAGTGTCCTTCGATTTCCCTCTGAATTGGAGAAATGGGGGAAAGTTTTTTTTCCACGTTCAGTCTAAAATAATATATCTTGAACTTTTACAAATGTTACTCTATTTCATTGTCTAACTAGGCACCTCTATGTCTTCAACCGAAGACTCTGAAGTGGTTCCCAACATCAGACTAAAATAGAGAGATCGTTGCCATTCCTATTACCAAACTTTTGAAATAATATCGTCCGATTTTACGATTTTAGCTGCATGTGTTGGCATTATCCTTTGAGGTCACCGAATGGGAGTGGTCTTTGTCAAGTCATTAACTAATAGTATAATCTTTACACAAAAATAGAGAAGCTTCAAATAACATATACCGGGGTGAGGATCCCAGTAATAATAAAAGGTTAATATTGACTGTGTGGGACCGTTCCAAAAACTAAGACTGTAAAATCGGTTTCTGCTCTCAATTTATGTGCATCCCACCAGGTACCCCGAAGCATTGCCTGCGGAAATTCTGTACGTCATCGTCAGGGCCTCTGGGTAAAGTTGTCTCATGTTTGGTCTGCCAAGGGGTCATCCAAAGTGATCAAGGTACCAACTTCAAGTCGAAAGTCCTTTGCACTCTCTCTTCCCACATTGGAGATAAAACAGCACTCTAGTCCTTATCCACCCCACCCCCGAGAAGTCGCACAAAGGTGCACACGAAAAACTCCATTAACCATGAACCCACTGAGGAAAAAAACCCATGCCGACGTCCACTCAACCTCCAGATCACGTCCAATATCGCGTCGATCCGGTCGTGACTGTTTATTTACTGTCCAAACGACGTCTGTGGCAAGGTGCGCAGCTGGACGAAAAACAATGACCCCCCGCCCCACACACACACACCACAACACACACCCCCCTCCCATATACGTGGATATGACGTCCAATCCGACCTCCTCTAGACTGGAAAAAACAGGTCATCGCCCTTCCGACAGCAGTAACTCTTGAACTAGCAATCACAATTATATAGGCTGTTGAAGCAATCTAGTGTAAGCCTGACGGTACGTAGTGGATTAAGCAAATGGTTGCAGCCTTGGATAACGTGTGTTCAAGTCCACTGTGTTTTGTTGGTTGTGTTTTTTTTGTGTTTTGGTGTGTGTGTGTTGTTTTTGTTGTTAGGTGGTTTAGCTGTGTGTGTATCATTATCTTTACCATATTTGGTTCGATTTTTAAGCGAACAATTTTCCTGTGTGGTTAAAGACTATAAAGCACTCAACATAGGATGACGTAGTGGCTAATAAAAAACTTGTGAAGGGAATGGCATTTGTTGTGCTAACAATCTCAGTTGAAATAAGGGTGAGCAATTTGAGATTTTAATGCAAATGCATGGTTCACAAGTTTTATATATTAGCCACTACATAATCCCTTATGTTGAGTGTTTATTCGTTTTTAACCAAACAGAAAAATTGTTCCTATAAAGTGAAAAGTCAAACATTTCGACCGGGATTTGAACCTGCGCCGGTGCGACTGAAGTCGTCATTCCGCAACCGCTACACGCACGCCAGCAATTTTTTTCGGACTACTGTGAAAAAAATAATAGAGAACATCCCTAAAACAACCGACGCACACTTATACTAGGTGACAGCCTGACCTGTGAGTCGGTCGAGGCCGGTTTTACACGTCTAATCGACGTGGTGTGCATCTTGACGGTAAAGCAATGGCCTTCCCAGACGTTGAATTGTACCTTGTCGCTGCCCCTGCTTATTTACTTGGAATCACCCGCTCTAGTAAGTACACAGTCTGACATTTTAGATAAGATTATCATTCCACATTGAAAAGAGTTGGAACAGAAATTAAGTTAGTTTACTCACGAAACGTGGAATTTGTTAAAGTATAGTTGTATATTATCCCTGTATTTTGAATTGCCAGTGCATGAATCTATAATAATAACGGGCTGCACTGCTCAGGCTGAAAGGGAGACACCTTTTTTTAGTTTTTAATTAAAGTGTAAAAATATGATATTGTTTGTTTCATATTTTTCCACACTATTTTTAGCTACTTTAGAATTCTGTAGGTTAGACTGTCCAACAAACTAGTGTTAAAAAAGGTTAAGATTCTTGATTATTAAAATAATAATGCAATTATTATCAAAGTTACTGTATATTTCACAATGGTTATTATAAACTGCAAAAAGACAACATACTTTAGAAAACTAAGTTTTAAAAACATGGAGATCACTTTAATATTGGGACACTCCCATCATGTAGACACCTGAGATGTCATCAGTTTTGGAGTTGAGTTCAGGTGTGGGACCATGTGGGGAGGGGGGAGGGGGATGGGGGACCATGTGGGACCATAGAGCACACAGATGTTTACCTGCTGCAGAAAGAGAGTTTTAATGTTCATGTATTGCTTGTTTAATAAAATGATTTATGTCTTCGGTGGCTGGCTTCAATGTCAGAGGACTTCCCTTCTGCTCACTGTGGGCTGTTTAAATGAGCCACGTACATTTGTTCTTTTTGTTATTGTTAGCTGGCAAATATTAAGTATCGCATTCAGCAGCTGGTAGCAATCTAACTACGCTTGCAACTCTATTCATTTCTTACGTTTTCTTATAAACTGTAAACCTGCCATATGTTAATTAAATACATTTACTTTGCTAATGCAGTCAATTATTGTGAATCCATAGAGGTAATAATTTCATGATTGTGGCAATAACCCTAATGTTCTGAGATTATTCCAATGTGTCATGTGTGTTGAGTCTTACAGGTGTCAGACTGTGTTGAAGGTGTTCAAGGTAAGAATAAGCACTCTCACACATTGATTGTTCTTCTGTATTATTATGTTGTTTTTAGAATAAACCATTATTGGTGTTTTTCTCTTTGAAAACATCTTTTTCTCAATTGTTCACAACTCTCTCAATATGATGGAAGAAGAGCAACAAGTGGGAAAATGCCCCCTCGGAAATGAGCAACATGTGTACGATAAATTTACAGGGTAAGTAGCTTTCAGGGCTCATGTGTGTCCATGTGCAAAACATATGCACATTTGCAATTGGTTGTTTTACATGGAATTATCCATGACCAAAGCCTTATCCCAAGTTTCTCAGACAAGAGTCCCTTCCGTGTCTCAAGCGAGTGCAGTGCCAAGGGTTTTGTATCACATGGTTGATGGATCGAGGGGGTTTGAGGCATTATAGAAAGTTATGTTTGTTATATCACTTTCTGCCACATTATGTTGAAACTAAACATGTTCACATTTTTCAGGTGCTGTGTTGGACCTTGTGATGAGAGACTGGAAGACCAAGAGAGGACACATGTTGGAACACCTCCAACATTCAAATAACTGCATCTTCTGCTTTCAGAAAGTGTGTTTTACATCTGGGGAACCTCGAGTGTAGCGTGGTAGCCTGTTTTAATACTGATCCAAACATAGTGATACAATCATTTTTTTTACTTTGGCATATAACGTTCATACAGTAGTTTCTTAAAACAGGTGCCCTGTTTCTTTAACTTGTACTTTGATGTAGAGAAACAATGATTTTTAATCCGCTTCCCATTTGGCAAGAATACTGATATCCTTCTACTACAGTTGTTCTAAGGTTTTTTTGTATGCGGGGTTTTATGTTTATTGCCCAAGTAGAACTAAACATGATAAAGCTGCATTTCAGATTACACAAGGCGCATTTGCAGCGGGAAGCAGATTGAAGGCAGATGAAGGCAGGGTGAAGAGGAGGAGGAGGGGAGGCGGTGGTTGCAGGCTTCGAGAAGGCCGAGAATGGGAGTTCCTCCGCTTTTAAGCAGCTTGCCTGGCTGGACCGGTGATTGGAAGGGGGCGTTTGCAGCGCGATAGGCTGGGGATGAGAACCGGCCTGGAGGGGTTACTTTTGGCTGACGTCTACCAAATTGAACTTTCGCTGGCTGCATTTCAATTTGGAGAGACGTGAAACAAGAAGCTTTGAGTATTTTATTGGGAGGAGGTTTGGCGCCCTAGGCCCCGGTGCGGCCTTCGGATCGGAGGGCCTCCATGCAAAGGAGCGAGCCAATCCCCAAAAAGGTTGTGAGTTGATGGAGTTTTGCAGCCTGGTTTGGAGGGGACAGACGTCGAGACTACTCTATGCTGTGACCGCTATCGCTATATGCTGTGACCGCTATCGCTATATGCTGTGACCGCTATCGCTATATACTGTGACCGCTATCGCTATATACTGTGACCGCTATCGCTATATATTGTGACCACTATCGCTATATATTGTGACCGCTATCGCTATATACTGTGACCGCTATCGCTATATACTGTGACCGCTATCGCTATATGCTGACGAGTCGCGACCATCGCGCGCTAACCATTTTTTGCTATATACTGTGACCGCTAACCATTTTTTGCTATATACTGTGACCGCTAACCATTTTTTGCTATATACTGTGACCGCTATCGCTATATACTGTGACCGCTATCGCTATATACTGTGACCGCTAACCATTTTTTGCTATATACTGTGACCGCTATCACTATATGCTGTGACCGCTATCTATTGTGACCAAACTTGCGGATCCTCAGCTGCTGCCGCCACCAGGAAGTTTAGCGAGCATTTTAAGAAGATGCCAAAAGCCGCTGGGCTGCCAGGATGGAAGAGGTGTCAGGCCTGATGTATGAGGAGAGGGCCGATGATGACCAGCGGCCCAGCTGCTGGAGGGCGGAATAGGGGAGCCCAAGGGACGCGGCGCGCGTGGCGGCGCCTATCCGAAAGGAGTGGGCTGTGTAGAGATGGGGAGACATGTTACAAAGCAGCAGTACGGACCTGAGTTGGGCTCTGAACCAGTTGGAGGTCCGTTGAGGTCTCCTTTCCGAGAGCGGAGGCGAGTGTAATGCATCATGGGTTATCTTTGCGCGCTGGGAACGTGAGCGTTTGCATCACGTTCCGTCAGACGCTGCGACAGCAAAGAGTGTTTGAGAAGTGCGTGCCGCCACCAGAATCTTATTGCTTCACTTACTTTGCTTCGTATTGCTTTGCTGGGAGCTTACGAGGAAGCCAGTAGACGTTGTGCAGCCAGGATAGCGGACGCGTCTGGCCTGATGTAGGCGGAGAAAGCCGAAGAGGACCAGCGCCCCAGCTGTTGCAGAGAGGTGTGCTCGTGTAGGGCAGGGGAGATGCTCCGGTGGAAAGTAGCGGCCACGGCCCGGCAACCCAATGGTCCTGGAAAAAAACCCCCAAAACCCACGGAAGGGGCACGTCCGTGTAGAAGCGGAGACCTGTAGGGGCAGAGACGTATCGGAGAGGGACATGAAGTTGCAGGCGCCCTCACGCTTAGAATCTTGGGTTGGAAAGTAGATAATCAGGATAGTAGGATGGTCGGGAAAAGCCGTGTCTCGGACCGCGTGAAGGTTGAGTGAGCAGTATTGAACGCTTATGCAGGGAAGCCATGGAAGGCGAGCAGGAAGATGCTGCGAGGAGGGCAGACATGTACTTGGAAGATGAGCCGGAGTTCAGTGCCGCTCAGAGCCGCTGCAGGATGGGCAGCATGATGGGGAGCCTGCGATCAGAAGAGCGAAGAATACAGGTATGGATGCCTTTGATTAGGAGTCCGATTGACGGCTCAGCGCAGCTACTCGGCCAGCTGCATCTGATAGAATCGGAAGATTAAGTAAAGAGATGAAGCATGACCGCCGAAGCGACCCTGGGAGCATAGGTGCGAGTCCAGCGCAGCGCGGCATACTCAGCCGGGCTGCATCCGTTAAAAGCAGGATAAGCTTCTGAGAGAGTGGGTTGCAGCAGTAGCAGTAGCAGTAGCAGCAGCGGCAGCAGCAGTAACCTCAAATAATAACGGCAACGACCTGTATCAGCCGCGGCAGCAGCAGCTGCAGCATCCATAGATAATAACGGCAAAAACCCTGTATCAAAGCCACGGCATTAGAATATGTTGTAGCTGTTTAGTGTTTTGTAAGAGAAGCGAAGTGAAGAGAGATGACGAAGTACATGAAGCAGCAGCAGCACGGCAGTAGTGGCAGTATGAAGCAGCAGCAGTAGCAGCAGTAGCGGTAGCAGTATGAAGCAGCAGAAGCAGGCAGCAGGGACAGACAGCAGCAGGAGCGGCAGCAGGAACAGGCAGCAGCAGGAGCGGCAGCAGGAACAGTGGCGGCGGGATCAGGCATCAGTAGGAACGGCAGCGGGGACCGGCAGCAGCGGCGGTCAGAGAACCATGCCCATGGTTGTTTAACAGCCTGAGGAAAAGAAAAAGAAAAACCGACCCGAATCCGAAACATCCCATGTGAATAACAGACGTCCCCTGGAGCCATCTGCTGCTTTGGTTATGGCAGATACGCATGAACGATCACTGATCCATGCGTTCATAGCTCCAAGACCACTTCACACCCATTGCAGAGTCATGTTGGGCCCTTTTTCTTTCTGCTGTACTTTCAAAATGCAACAACTGCAGTTAGTTACCCAATTAAATACCAGCGACCTAGCTATTTAAATGCATGGTTTTACTGCAAGTGGCAGAACATGAATCTGAATTAATGCACATAGCTCCTCGTATATCCCTCAGACGATAGAGATTGATGCCATTTAATATGCATTGCCCCTCAGTTAGCTCAAACACATGTGAAACGGAGCCTGCAGACCAAAGCACGGGGCAAAAAAACTGGCGCCTGCAGTCAAGTGCGCGGGGCAAAACCAATCGCCTGCAGCCCAAACTCCGGGATTAATCTGTCCGCGGTCGGCACACTCACTGTACTCACATGCCAGGAGACTTGGGAAAAGCAACGGGACAACGCGGCACCGCCAATCGAGGCAGGGACACGCACGGCACCGCCAGACCGTCTGCGTGCGGCAGCAGACCACAAGGAACGAGCAGCACAGACCCGCGGAGGGGCCCCGCGGAGCAGCCCGCAGAAGAGCCCGCAGAGGAGAGCAGTGGAGATATGCGAACCACAGCAGGTGCAGGGACGCGGAGGAGGAGCAGACCAGTGCAGGGACGCGAAGGAGGAGCAGACCAGTGCAGGGACGCGGAGGAGGAGCAGACCAGTGCAGGGACGCGAAGGAGGAGCAGACCAGTGCAGGGACGTGGAGGAGGAGCAGACCAGTGCAGGGACGCGGAGGCGGAGCAGACCACAAGCAGCCAGAGGGAGGACGCCAGGGACGCGCCGAGTAGCGTGAGTAGACGAAAACGATTCCTCCTAGACGATTCTTTGCAGGCTTCGAGAAGCTTGCAGGCTTCGAGAAGCTTGCAGGCTTCGAGAAGGCCGAGAATGGGAGTTCCTCCGCTTTTAAGCAGCTTGCCTGGCTGGACCGGTGATTGGAAGGGGCGTTTGCAGCGCGATAGGCTGGGGATGAGAACCGGCCTGGAGGGGTTACCTTTGGCTGACGTCTACCAAATTGAACTTTCGCTGGCTGCATTTCCTGTACACAAAGTGACTCCAAACGGTCCCTTTGGCCATTTGCAGCTTTCGCCTTTAATTTTCCGGAGGCCCAGTTTTATGGATTTGGACTTGGGTTGGCTCTTTCCGCGGACGCGATGCCAATATCACATGGAGAAATGAGCTCAGAGTTTTACTAACTTTCTAATTTGGACTTACAGTGAACTCCGGAATTGATCACGATTTGTTTGGCAAATCAGCCTCAGTAGTTATAACTCGAGTTGGCAGAACGAGGGGGAATCACACGGCTGTCAATAGAAGGTGACTATAAAGTTTCTCGCTTTCTGGAGGGATCTGGCTGTACAGATTTAGTCATTTAGTCATGAATCTAAAGTAGAAATTCAGACTGGAAGACAGGAAGAACTAAGCTCACGGCACTCAAAGTCCTCCCACTGTTGCTTCACGGCAACAGCATCAGTCAATCACACAAACACCGCCCACATCAAGCTTCCTATCGCGAGGAAGCTCCATCCAAGCAGCAGCTTCAATCATGCTGCAACCCTCCTCCTCCCTGTCTCTGCCTCGTTCCGGGCCAGCTCTTTCGACCCTCTCCTAGCTACCATCACCTAGGCCCATCTAGGCACCGGGGGATTTCATCTCATAATGTCTTTCCCCTTCTGCAATCGTGCAGTGCTCTGCTGGGGTCTGTTTGTTACATGAAATTGTGTTGTATGGGTTTTAATTGATTGATTTATATGGATTTCTTGTGAATGAGACAGTGTGTATTACTGAACAGCTACTACTCTAAATACACCAGAATTTTGCTCAAGGCTGATTTTCATCTATAGGCCAATGTTTTTTGGTGACAGGGTAAACCAGAACACCCAGAAGCAATATTGATAAGAAATAAACAAATCTGTTTGTCGCCGTTACACTATAATATTCTAGAGATGTATAATATTGCTTTTTCTATTAATTCTATTCTATTAATTTTATGAAATGATACTAAGCTTATGTGTTTCTGTAGGATCATGTTATCAGTAGCTTCCTGCTTGTCTCTATGGAAACGTTAAAGTTAAATGCATGTAAAATGTGTGTTAATGTATTACCACAAGGGATATCACTTTTTTGGCAAAGCAAAAACCTATATATAACAAAGTAACACATCATTAGATTGAGAAAAGTTATGGAGAGACTACAAAACCCGTTATTTTTGGCCAAACCAATTCGAGAGTTTAATAATTTTTTTGTTACAGATGTTGTGCTTCTTAATGACTGAGCACTAAGTTAGAAAATAAAACAAAATCTTTGGAGTCACTCTAACCATCTAACTCATACATTTTGCATGTTAGTACATCTATCGCCCAGAAACTATATTTATGCATAACAGCATGTGTCTTTCTTTTCATCTTTATAAATATAATCAAAAATGTAGCTCCTAGAAAATGGGATTGGAGAAAGTGACCCCTGGATACTTTAAAGGTATTTGGAGAGATGTTTCTAGCAATTATAAATGTGATGTGTACACAAATAATTGATTATCTGCTTATGCTCAGTGGGCCATCGAGTCTGTTTGTGATTCCAGCAAAATGTCAGGACTTTTGGAGATATTTTTAAATATATTTTAAAGGAGACATTCCAAATCGATTTTTCAACGCTTTAGTGGTTTTCAGAGCAATGATTGTGTATTTGCTAAATTTATATTCCTTCTTTATCTCCTACAATGACTCCCATGGTCAGGCCCCCACAACAAGGCCACAGTTTATACTCACTTTGTTTGATTTGATTTTTTAACTTCTGATATGCAGATGTTTCAGAAAAGTTGCAGAATCATTTTTGAGCAAAGTGAATAGAATCCACTGGTCACCGACTTTATCTGTGGTTTGTGCAAAGACTGAAAGGATGCGACAAAGTTTCCGTTGCCGTCACGTAAAGGGGCAGAGCACAGAGCCATACGCTGGGACTGACTGAAAAGTGTGCAGACTAATTCTCATACAAAAGGAGTTCATATCAACTTTGAGATTTCACATGAGCTATGATAAGATTTTGTCATGAGGCTTTTGCACCACTGTGACCCAGTGCCTTTGGCGTGTCGGGCCCGGACAACAGCGGCAAGTTGTTTAGACCCGTTTCAGGAGACAGAAAAGTGTCAAAATAAGGGTCAATACAAAATCAGTTATCTAAAATCACACCAGAGTGCACACAGGAGTACCGCATTATGATACAGAGCAATATCATAATATCACATTTTTATTTGACTCCATCAGCATTAATGGAGTCAAATAAAAATGTGGAATCATACATTTTACAAGGAAAACACTAGATAGGGAAGAGCAGCACATACAAAAGCCAAAACTTGTCCGGTAAGCTTTACTTTGCTTGTCATTATGCTACATTTGTGTCCCTTGTGATGACCTACCCACACAGAAGCACAGGCTATGACACGATTTGCTTTTATTGCCGTCTAAATTATAGCTTTATTTAGACGGCAATTATTTTGAAGCCTAGGTCACGCGGCAGGTTAAATGCAGACTTGTTTTTTGCACACCAACCCATGCCACTCAGTGTGTAAGAAATAGGTGCCCTGGGGGGCACAGTGGAAATGACAGATAAAATGACGAAGGAGTTGTCAGTGTCAGAATATTACCTGTTTCCAACTTTGCAAATAGGGGTTTTGTTAAGTCTCATATATTCTGGTGTCTGTGTAGTTATAGAGTGAGGTGAGAGCATAACTATTGTTGCGGGCTGATTACATTGTAAGACAGTGGAGCATAAGATGGAATGACAATGTTGTTTGTGTTCAGTGTGTAGCGTGGGGATCCGACACTCACCCATTTGGTTCTTGTTCGGGAGGTAGTAGGCATTAAGGGCCTGAGGAGGGAGCAGCCACCTGAGGAGAGGGGAGAGCAGATAAGACACATCAAACAGAAGCACAAATCTCTATCACTGCTGTCCCAGAACAAACACATGGCTCACAATATCAATGAAGTTATACATATTTAAGGGGCAAGTTTTAAGAATGTTTCAACATAAAATGGTTTCTCTAACCCTAACCCTGATATTTGTCCACTCAAAGTTGTATTTGAGTGATTTAAGCACAATATTTCAATTGGGCAAATGAAGCGTAAGCGTCAATTCAGAGTGGGAGACCAAAAGAGACGACATGCCCACCATGGCTGCATTTAAACAGAGACCCTGCTGGTCGAGCAGCAACCCACCTCCTCCCCATCACCGCCTCTTCAGTAGACTCTGTCATGTCTTTGGCTCAGCCTTCTTCGCCACCCTGGTCTAGACCCCGGGGGTTCCCAAGCTCATAATTTCTGTTAAACTCCCCCCTGCATATGTCTTGCAGTATTCCTGCCGGGGTCGAATCGCCAAAGTACCCAATCAATGAGTCTGCTGGGTTTGATTGTCTATTCATGCACTATTGACAATAAAAATTCTACTGCAGTCTTTGTTTCGAGTCTTTCCAGATTGAAATATATATATACCAGTCATCTAAGCTTCCAACTGTTGTTCCTGGGAACACTGACAGACAAATCGAGACACAATACTGCATTTATGGTACAACTGCTCTGACGATCCCGATACATCATCATCCACTTTGCTTGTTGTTTTTGAGTTTATTTTTTATCAGTGAAATATAATTTGGGTTTGTCGTGCTGGCATTTTGGCACAAATGGCGGAGAAAAAAAGAAAATCTGCTGCTTGCAACCATAGACTGTATATAGATGGACAATGCTAACTCCCTAGCTCCATGGAACCAAATTTTGAGTTGTTTGTGAAATCTTGTTTTTTGCAGTCCTGCATTTGAGTCCTTCCTTTTGTTTTCGCCTCGTAACAAACAATTCACATTATTTTGAGCTGTGGAAAGTGAAACTATCTAATGTAGAAAAAAATCTATCTAATGTGAAAGGAATCCAGAATAAATCTTCAATATGAATCGTTTAATTGCAGTCCGTTCACAGACGTATCGATCACGGAGGAGAGGTGATGTCCTTGTTTTTGTGAAGCTGTGAGACGAATAGTGTTCTGTGGCTACAGCGAGATGGAGGCCAGACAAGCGCTTACACAGACAGGACTCTTTATTTACCTCCACAAGCACCAGGAAGACAAACTGAGGAGAGTTTGGTCGAATCAGGTGAGGACACAACTTCAGAGGAGCATAAAAAAACAGCTTTTCTAAATCGAAGATGTACAATTGCATGATTCCATTGAAATCTGAGAGCGTATATACATATTTGTGGGTAGCATGGGACTTTCTGAGTGGGGTTTGCATATTCTTCCTGCGTCTGCAAAGGTTTCCTCCAGGTGTTCCAGTTTCCCCTACCATTAAAAACATGTACAATAGTCCCCCTTTCTCTGCGGTCAATCTGGAGTTTACCCCTCTCACCTCTTAACGGATCTGAATGGAGCAAATCCAGACCTTTGTACGAAATGAAATTAGTATGATGGTGTGGTAAGACCAGGCTAGAGCCGAACCAGAACGGATTGAAGAGCTAGCTTTACTATCGCATTCGCCGCCATTGCCAAACTATATCCCAAAAATTTGGCACAAATGTCACTCAGTGACGTGCAGTCAGGGGAGGCAGGGGAGGCAGAGCCTCTCCTGCCATCATTGAAAAAATAATTATTAATATAGTCAAAATATATAATTGTTTTCCACTGTCCTATGCTTATAACGTATTTTCGGCCTGTTTCCGAACAGTTTTGATCATTTCTGTAGTCAAAATCGCTGAAATCCTATTTTTCCTATTCAAAGAGACGAGGTGAGGCAGCGCTCCTGCCTTCCCCCAGACCGCTCGCTCCCACTTAGTGTGTGTGTGTGAGTGCACTCAGCTCGTGCTCTTAATATATCCCTTTTTGTTTCAACATCCTGCTATGAAAACATTTGTTTAACTTGTCATAGTGTTTAGTAATGTATTGCACGTATTGTGTGTACTATATATAATTATTTGAAGTCTTGTGATCGGAGAAGAATACACATGGGAAATGCCTAGCGTGAGGCAGGCAGTGTCTGTGCCTCACCACTAGGGGTGATAGTGAGCATGAAGTTCTACCCGAGATGCTAACACAGACTGTAAATATTTTGCTAACCAACTCTCAGTCCTGTCGGTGCTATTTCTTTTGCTGGAAAATGGATAATTGGATTGAGGATTTGTTTCTCAACTGAACTTTCAATCAAAGCAAGAAGTGATATAGACAAGACCCCCGCTGGACTGACGAGGTTAGTCCGGCCGCGGGGGCGGAGTCTGTCTGTGTTTTATATTGAACATGTACTAGAGCTGCGTAAAAGTGCTTCCCCGAAAAACATTGATTTAACACTGCTCATAAGTTCTGCAACTGGTTTCATTCTTGTTTGTGTTCCTTGTGTTTATCTCTCTCTCCTAGCATCTCTCCCTTTCTCTCTCTCCTTGCATCTCTCTCTCTCTCTCCTAGCGTCTCTCTCTTTCGCTCCTTGCGTCTCTCTCTCTCCTAGCGTCTCTCTCTCTCGCTCCTTGCGTCTCTCTCGCTCCTTGCGTCTCTCTCTCTCCTAGCGTCTCTCTCTCTCGCTCCTTGCGTCTCTCTCGCTCCTTGCGTCTCTCTCTCTCCTTGCGTCTCTCTCTCTCGCTCCTAGCGTCTCTCTCTCACCCTCTCTCCCTCCTCCCGTCTCTGGCACCTGTGCTTCGCAAAGACTTGGTTTGATGCAGAGCGGAGCCAGCGTCTAGAGCTGTTGTGGGATTTTAATAACATGCTAGTTCTTATCTTTACAGTATATAATGTTTGTGGACGTTTTTGCATTGACGATTTAATGCTACCTTATTAGAATAATGTTGGTAAATCTGACTGTTTAAAGTCAGTGCCTCCCCAATCACAAACGTCACCGCACGTCCCTGATGTCACTGACACCAACAATACCCGCCTCCCCTGCTCACTGAGTGGTCGGAGGGGATTGAACTGCAGCCACCAAGATCAGACCCAGACTTTGATTGATTGAAAACAAAACATATTTATATTTTACATGCTTCTAAACATGTCAAGAATCCCTTCTCTGAAACGGTGTCCCTTTAAAACCGCCTTCTTCTGTGAAAATTCTCACTCACACCAGGGACAACAGTAATGGCTTTGGCCTGGCCCTGTATTGCCTGGTAACAAAAAGCTCTCTGTTTCGTCTGAGAGTTCACTCAAACTATGACAGAGGCTGACCTCTTTTTCATGTCCTTGAATAAAATAAACCCTGTATAAAAGCAACAAAAATTTTTTTTTCTAAAAGATGGCCCTGGGTTTGATTACATTTCCCGGCCTTGCTGTGTGTAGTTTGTATGTTTTCCGTGTCTGTGTGGGTTTACTCCAGGTGCTCCGGCCAGTTCCCCGTATCGCTAAAATAATGTACAATAGCTCTGTGTGGTGTGAGAGAAAAATGCCCACAAAAATTGTAAAACTCATTGTGACACTGGTCTTAATATAAAGATTACTTAATTACTTACATTGACATAAATATATTTTTGCCTCTTTCTCATTTTTTAACGAACAGAACAGTGAAAAAGAAAGGACCCCCCCCTCACTCAGCCAATCAGTTTCAAATAGTGATTCACAGGGTTCTTTCTTAGAAGCATACACAAACATAATACATTTAATAAGATACAGACGCAATGGTGGTCCAATCTTTCTCAAAATAGTATTAATGAAAGAAAGTTAGGTACCCCAGCTTTAAACAAAATCAGGAATACTGTTGTTTCAGTGTCAGGTTTGAGGCTTACATGGTTTTGTCGACCTCTTCGTGGATCTTCTTCACTGATAACTTGATGTTGAACTTGATGCTGTTCAGGATGTTTTTGAAGTAGGTTTTCTCGTCCACGTCAAACTGTCAAAATGAAAGAAAATGAATAAACAGGATTATTAGCGATTAGTCATGTATCAAAAGAGTTTACACAAAAAGGCAAAGTTCATCAACAAAACAAAAATCTAAAATCTCCTCCAAAAGTCCATGTAGTTTTGTTACTCAACCTAAAATGTGAAACTCATATATGGCTCACAGATTCTAAAAAATCCCCACTAAAACAACTCTGGAAGTATAATGTAAAAAGGAAAATCAAGGAGCCACAATCATTGAAAGGATCGGTAAACGTCACTTTGGTTGTAATGAATCTATATCAATATTTTGGTTTCACATTGTAAGTCAAATTACAGAAATAAATGAACTTGGGAAAAATATTTTAATTTCACTGTATAGTCCTTTTTCCAATGTAGGTAAAGCATACAGTATATCTATCAGGACTGGACTGGACTGGATCTATCGGCAATAGTGTGGGAAATAACCGGGACAATCTTTGGAGACCTCGACTTGTTTCATGATATGAAATATTTTTTCCCATCCATCCATTTTCCTCCCCTTGATCCATTTCTGGGTCGGGGGGGTGGCAGTCAGAGCTGCACCCAGTACACACAGCACCAGCCCCTCACTGATCCTCGTGCAGGTGGTGAGTCCACAGGATCTTTAGGCAGGGGCTTCAGGCAAAGTGGGGTTAAGTGTCTTGCCCAACGACACAATGACAGCAGACATCAGTGGGAGTCGCAAAGTAGGTCTTGAAGTGGGCTCAAACCCACAACCTTCAGGCCCAAAGGCCAATGCTCTACCATCTGAGCCACTGTCGCCCCTGAAATTAATTAATAGATTTTTTTTTTTCATTTTTAACATTTTTAGACACTTCCTGTCTTTTTTGCACAATCTGAGTGATTCTATCGATGCCAAATGTGACCTGTACATTTCTCCATTGTGAGATCAATAAAGTTGATCTCATCTTAAATTAAATGACAAAACAGCACATATTTCATTTGTCTGTTAGAGATTGCAGTCGCATTGTTTTAAACGATGACACAGATTTAGAAGATATGTTGCTAAAGGCAGAGTGTAGTTCTTGTATAAGCCCTGGGCAGCTGCTGACACAATGAGGTTACAACTGCATTTATATTTGAGGATGTGCAATAATTATTTAAATCTCAATACTAGCGTTAACTGGTGCCCCGCTCTAGCCTGGTCACACCATACCATACTCATTTCACATGTGGGGAAATTATAATTGACCAGAGTTTACAGATGGCTAAACCCAGGCTAGCTCCGCTCAAAAAAGAGGGCTGTGAGCGGTGAGCTACCTCTTAAGAGTCTTGATTGACTCTAAGAGCTCAATCAAGACTCTGAAAGCTGAAAAACCATGTTCCAGCTTCTTCCCTCTGGCAGACTATCTCCCGGTATCAGTTTGAACAAAGTACTAGTTTGTAATGATTTTGCACTTGTTATTAAAACTGTTTTTTTAAGGCAAGGCAAGTTTATTTGTATAGTACAATTTATACACAAGGCAACTCAAAGTGCTGAACCAAACAAGATAGAATTACAATTGTAAATAATCACAGTAAATTAAAAAGAAAGTAAAACCCCCCTTTTTAACCTGGTTTTAAATATTGTCAGAGAGGAGGCCTGTCTCACATGTTCAGGAAGATTGTTCCAGATTTTAGCAACATGATTCTGAAATGCAGCCTCCACTATTGATTGGTTTCACAGGGACAATTGTTTATTGTACTTTTAGCTTGTGGTTTTTCATGCCTTGTGCACACTGGGGTATTTTTGCACACATATTTAATTTGAGATTATTTAAAAAAAACAATAAAGAGGTTTACATATTACTCCTTTAGGGATAATTGCGGAAATACTGGTTTGGAAAACAACGGAAGCTTATTGCATTCACTTGAATTAAAACAGTTTTTATGAGTAAAGTTTCAGTTTTTATGAAACAAATAAATCCTGTTTTTACGAGTCAAATAAATCCTCTGTGTAGTGACCTGACCAGTGTGATCAGCTTGGTGTAGAGTGCAATGACTCAGTTATTCAATTGAATCCGCTTCTTTTTTTTAATTAAAGTACTTATTATATTTAATTAACTATTTAATGTGTCACTCCGACTATATGTGGTGGTAGATTTTCTTTTTGTAGAAATACATTTCAAAACTGATTGTAGCGCGCCCCCTAGTGTTTGACGTAAAGAGAGATTATTTGTTTGAAATTACATATATATGTAAAATTGTTTGAAATATGTAATTTCAAACAAATAATCTCTCTTTACGTCAAACACTAGGGGGCGCGCTGCCACCTTGAATATCGCCAGTAATAATAATAAAAACAGGATTTTTTTTACCTCTTAACAGCAAAACAATAAAAAAAAAAAAAATCTGCTGGCAATAGCAGATGTATTTTGAACACCAAACCCCAAAAGCTGTATATCATTTTAAAGCTTATTTTCTTATCTACATTTATATACAAGTGTAAACTACATCAGACTTTGCATTAAAAATATATAACACATAATATGGGCACAAAATAAATCACTTCCGAAAAAGTTTTTTACCTTTGGGCTTGTGCTGCATAAATAAATCAGATCTCCTCCCAGCTTCCAATACCTCTTTCACTCCGTAGCTGTCCATTGAAAAATAATATCCACTTTGTTTTTCACCCAAACCCATAGTATCCACGTGTTCCCCAGCTCGTCAGCTCCAAAATGAGACCTTCCATGAAGAGCTACGAGCTTGTTTACGTCTGCAACAGGCCCGTGAGTACAGCTAGTGGCTGCTTTGTGCTTATGGGTGACTGAGCTTTGTTGTCTTTCGGACTGCTTGGTACTGTATCTGTTTCCTGGCCAAATGATTGACATGTAGCCAATGAGGAAAGCTTTCTAGCAAGGGGTGGGACAAAGGTGTACTGTCTTAGTTTGTGTCAGTGTGCAGTCAAAAGACGCTTTCGAAGCTGCAATGAATTTACACTCATAAAAAATCAACTTTGACATTAAAAAATAAATAAAAATCACATAGATTGGTAACTTATAAGTACCAATAATGAAAAATATGGTGTTTATGATGATGAAATATCAGTAAAGCAATTTGGCACAATTGATGAAAAGGAGAAACTGCATAGAAACTATAAAACTTAGAAGTCTGAAACTTTAGGCAGTTGTTGTCAACAACACAATGACCATAGGGTTTGAATATTGTGAACTTACAATGAAGTATGCCTTTTTTAGGGCCTTTAGAAATTGAAAATTTTAGGCGAGGCTAAAAAAATAGTTTTTTTTCCCCAAACTTCAAAGGATGCAGAGTGAAATAGGAATGACAAACATTATTTTAGTATATATTTACATAAACAAGAAGGCTCTAGCTTTAATATGATGCATCACACAAACATGTGAGATGTAAGATGTGTTTTTAAATAAGCAAAGACATTTGGGTATGGCAAACTTTTGTGCACAAGCCAAAATGAGGCGGGCGTTAACTCAAACAGGATTTATTTGTCTCGTAAAAACTCATAAAAACAGAAACTTTTTTTAATTTAAGTGAATGCAAAAAGCTTCCGTAGAAAACAACACAAAAGTATAAAAAAAGTTGCACTGCAGAAAAGAACATGTTTTTGTCCATAGCTCCGTGGACAAACACAACACTGTGGACCTTCACTTAGTTATAAGTATACATACAAATAATCGTAAACACAATTCAAATAAATGTTCAATGGAAATGATGAACATTGTGAACATCGTGTTTTCATTTTAAATAATGATGAGACATAATACAAGAACCCTTATTCATCCCACAGTTGGGATATTTCAGTCGATATGCAGCGCAACAGGCTCCCGGCTCCCACCAGCACCGGAAGAATAATGTATACGAGAAGAGATGAATACAAGAAAAGGCACCGGAAATTCAGATTTAAAAAATGCACATATTGTTCAAATATTCTCATATTGATACTCTGATACAATGTAAATGTGTCTGTGTCTCTGTATGACCCAGCGATTTCGCCCAATGCTCTTTTGCTCGACTCATTCTCAACTCAATCAGCTCTACACTGCAAAAAGTGATGTAAAAAAAGTCATAAAAGGCTCAAATTTGGCTAAATGTGTCTTTTTTTGACTGCCTTTAAACAAGATTTGCCGATGGGACAACGCAAAAAGATCTTGTTTTAAAAATATACAAGAAATGTCTCACTTGGAGATTTTTTTTTTGCAGTTCTCTAAATGGCTTTGTCCCATTGGTAAATCTTGTTTTAAGTCAGAATCCAATCCACTTTATTTTTATAGCACATTTAATAAGTTTCCAAAGTGCTGCACAGAGATAACACATTTAAACATACAGGTTTTCCAGCTTTGTATGTTTTAAGAAAATAGAAGTAAAACATTATGGACAAAGGAAAAACAAGACAAATGTAAAAACAATACAATACCAGTTAACAAAAAAAATGTGATAAAAACAATAAAATACTAGTTAAAACCAAACCAAACGAACAAAAAGAGGACCACGCCACTCACACGGTAAAAATGCGTCTGTACTCAAAATTGCGAATGTATTGAAAGTAACTGAAAAACTACTTGAATTAAGCCTTTATTACCACATGTGTTATCTCTTTTTGCAGTGTACCACTCCGCTGCCAAACGGTGTCCTTAATTATCACCCAAACCCAAGGTCAGCCCGCACAAAAAGCGGTTCATCTTTTCATCTTGTGTGTTGTATTTACTCTGTGACTTTTTGGAAAGATCTATTATAGCCGGAGCTGAATGCAATCACCAAAGCAGGGATGATAATGGGGCATAAAGCTCTCCACACACAGAGAAGAAAGAAGAAGAAGAAGAAGACTATGCCCTGCAGAAGTATTGGAGGAGGAGGAGGAGGAGGAAGAAGAGGAGGAAGAGGAGGAGGCTGCGGTCTGACTCACCCCATATTCTTGATCTATGAGTTCAGGCTTGAGCAGGAAGTCTGGGTATCCGGTCATCACCATCATGTGTTTGAGCTGCAGGGAGAGAAAGACGGGAGACGTGGACACTCGTAAACTCGGACCGGACAAAAATAATGCACGTTTATGGTTTTGAAAAGGTCAGATCGAAATCTATGAGCTGGATACAAGCAAAGGGGGGTATGGAGAGTTTTAGGATTCAGTTCTGTGGTTGGTTTTGTATCTTGTGTTGGTAACTTAATTGCAGGAAGTTTTTACATACATTTTTGTTGAGGTGTACAGCAGTTTCTTTCCCTGGTGTTTGTTCTATGTATTTTTGCGTCCGGCAAGGAGGTATAGTGATGATTGTTGACCCAGGAGAGCCATAAGTCAATAAGTTTTGGTAGGATTTAAACACTATTTTAAAGAAACATGCACAATGGCTTATAAGAAGTGAATCGATTTTGAACGCGATCCGAGTCAACGATGAACGATTTTTTAGGGGGTGGTCTGCGCTCTACAACTGGTTCTCTCTTCTGACAAGGTTCTACTTCTACTCCTTATGGATAAGAATACCCCCCTTTGTGGCCAGGACTCTGAAATCTCACTGGGACTTTTCCTTTTGCATTCGTCACAAGAAGTAAAAGAAAATAAAAAATACCCCAAAAAGCACTCATCGAGCACAGATCATGCACTGCCAAGAGATAGAGTTCCATTCGTTCAAAATTAAAAATTGCATCCGAACACAATCATAGAGCACAGATTTGGATCACCTCCAAATTTGAGATGAACACAGATCAGAGAATCACACAGTTCGAAACTCAGAAATGCAACACAAAAAAACCCCATAGAGCCATTGGTTCATAAGAGGTGGATGACCAAAGTCCATAAATGTTGATAGATGATCATGTATTACTACGATTACGATATTTTTTATTTTTTTGCTGCTACTTGACACTTGAATTTCCCGTACGGGGATCAACAAAGTATCTATCTATCTAAATGTTGTTAAATGTCCTGGATCATCACCACCAATGTCAGAGATGATCCTGGACTCTTAACCCTGACCCTGACCCAATGACACCTAATCCCTGGTCAAAACAAGTTAGGCATTGATCCTGGACTATTAATACCTTGACATTATCAGATCATGCCCATTGGGAAAGAGCCTTATGTTTGTTATGTACCACCACCACCCGTTTTCAGCCTACTGTACTCTTGTCTACGTATATAAAACTTATAACAGCACAATGTCTGCTACTGTACGCCGCTGCCGTTTCACAAACCGACACCGCACTCACTCCTTTCCCTGCGAACACAAATGAACTAATCAGGCAAACCCAGTGAAATGGGATTACAGGCAAGCTCTTTATATTCAGCATGGCCCTCTAACAGGATTATAACTGTGCATTGTAAAAGTATTAGACGGGTATCTGACAGCGCAGCCCCAGAGTCACAACTGTGCGGGGAGATTAGGATTAGGAGGTCCTCACTCCTCAATGTCAGAGCCCTCAGCGGATCCTATATCGCACGTCCATCTCACCAGTCAAAATCTGAGCAAAGAAAAGGAAGTATAATTGAATCCCATTTCTAACACTAATGGGTTTGGACTGCGCTGAGATGTGCTGAACAGGCAGACTGACAGTAGGACACGGGTTTGTAGTTTTTTTTTTCATGTTATTCAACTTTATGCAGCCTATTACACAGTTGTTCTCTGTCTTTGATTTGGTTAAGTATTGTCCTTGGCGTGGCTTTGGTCCTCGTTCTGTAGGTCCTGGATCAACAGCCCGTTGGCCCGTGAGGAACGGAACCCACTCTCGTTGTGGAGCTTCCTGGGGTTTCTCACTTTTTCCCACTGGGTTTTAGAGTTTCGCCTTGCCGATGCAGGAGGGTCTGTCAGAGTTTTAGTGGTTCTAACTAAAAAGGACCGTGGTGATGATCCAGGACACACAACATATATCGGACATTGGTCATCTGTCTCTTATGGACCACTGCCTCTGTGTTTTTTATCATTGGATTTCTTGTGTTTGAACTGTTGATTCCCTGATCTGTGTTGGCAAATTCAACGGTTTCATTAAGTCCTCCGAGATCACTTCTGTTGTGATTTAGGGCCGTTCAAGTAAATGTTGAATTGAAGTGATTTGAAATAGTCTTTGGGAAGTTCAGACCAATGCGTTGAGTTCTACGTAGGTTGTATATGGATGGATAATGAAGACCCACCACCTCAATGAAGCTTTGGTCCAACTCCCTATTTATTCCATTCATAACCTTTGTTTATTTATTTCAAAAATGCATGAGATACCCACTAAGCAAGCCGACGTTGAATCAACGTCATTTCAACGTCGACTATAGAATATAGGTCACTGGTGGGTGTAGAATGAAAGTTTTCTCGACGTCGTTTCCCGACGTCACCTCAACCTCCAAATGTTACGTTGATGGCACGTCAATTCAAGGTTTGAATGTGGTACGAAACCGGTCGGGTCTGACGTCCTATCAACGTCTCATATGACCAAAATATTGACGTTTATATGACGTTCGTTTTCAGTCGTTCCCACTAAGCAAGCAGATGTCAAAACAACGTAATTTCAACGTCATCTGGACGTTCATTCAAGGTTGCAATGTGGTACAGAACCGGTCGGGTCCGACGTCCTATCAACGTCTTATATGACCAAAATATTGACGTTCATATGACGTTCGTTTTCCGTTGTTCCCACTAAGCAAGCAGATGTCAAAACAACGTCATTTCAACGTCATCTGGACGTTATCTGGACGTTCAAATGACGTTGAGGCCATGTTCATTCAAGGTTGCAATGTGGTACAGAACCGGTCGGGTCCGACGTCCTCTCAACGTCTTATATGACCAAAATATTGACGTTTATATGACGTCCATTTACAGTCCTATTGACCTACTTAACCTCTGCAGAATCACTTACTAGTCGAGACATACTTTTTGCAATAGGCAAGGCAAGTTTATTTGTATAGTACAGTCAAAACAAAAGGAAACTCAAAGCACTGAACAAAAGATAGAAACAATCAAACAAGGCATTAAAATTATAAATATTGACAGTAAATTAAAAAGATACAAATAAAATCTCTCATAAAATCTCTCAGTTGAAGCAGAAGCAGAAACAGAAGTGTTTTAAACCTGGATTTTAACATTGTCAAAGAAGAAGCCTGTCTCACATTTCCAGGAAGACCGTTCCAGATTTTAGCCTTGTGAATCTGAAATGCAGCTTTATCATGTTTAGTTCTGACTTTGGGCAATAAACGATAAACACAGCATTCAAAAATCATTAGAACAACTGTAGTAGAAGGATATCAGTCATTATTGCAAATGGAGCTGCATTAAAAATCATGTTTCTCTACATCAAAGTACAAGTTAAACCACACAGTGCACAGTGTTATGAACACTACCGTACTGAACAGTTCATGCCAAAGTAAAAAAACATGATTGTGGCGCCTATGTTTGGATCAGTATTAAAACAGGCACAAGCTACACTCTAGGTTCCCCAGATGTAAAAACACAATCTGAAAGGCAGAAGAATGCATTTATTGAATGTTGATGTTCCAACATGTGCCCTCTCTTGGTCTTCAGTCTCTCATCACAAGGTCCAAGCACAGCACCTGAAAATGTGGAACATGTTTAGTTTCAACATAATGTGGCAAAGTGATATAACAACACATAACTTTCTATTAATGCCTCAAACCACTCGA
This sequence comes from Knipowitschia caucasica, assembly GCA_964034765.1. Classification (NCBI taxonomy): domain Eukaryota; kingdom Metazoa; phylum Chordata; class Actinopteri; order Gobiiformes; family Gobiidae; genus Knipowitschia; species Knipowitschia caucasica. The sequence goes on along the minus strand of OZ035832.1, from coordinate 23,273,714 downwards.
TCCATCACCATGTGATACAAACCTTGGCACTGCACTAGCTCGAGACACTGGAAGACACTCCGTCTGAGAAACTTGGGATAAGGCTTTGGTCATTGGAGTAATTCCATGTAAAAAACAATTGCAAATGTGCATTTGTTTTGCACATGGACACAAATGAGCCCTGAAAGCTACTTACCCTGTATTACTCTACACATGTTGCATTTCCGAGGGGGCATGTTCCCTTTGTTGCTCTTTTCCCTCATCTTGAGTGAGTTGCTGAACAACCTGAGAAAAAGATAGATGTCTTCAAAGAGAATACACCAAATAATGGTTTATTCTAAAAACAACATAATAATACAGAAGAACAATCAATATGTGAGAGTGTGATTCTTACCTTTGAACACCTTCAACACAGTCTGACACCTGTAAGACTCAAACACACATGACACATTAGGAATACACATAGAACATTAGTTATTGCAACAATCATGAAATTATACTCTATGGATTTCACAATAATTGACTGCATTAGCAAAGGTACATGTATTTTAATTAATATATGGCTGAATTTAAAGTTTATAAGAAAAAGTAAGAAATTGAAAAGAGTTGCAAGCGCTAGTTAGCTTGCTACCAGCAGATGAATGGATATTTAATATTTGCAGCTAACAATAACAAAAATAACAACTATAGTGGCTCATTTAAACAGCCACAGTGAGAAGAAGTGAAAGTCTCTGACATTGAAGACCTGGGAAGACATTAAATCCATTTATTAAACAAAGCAATACATTAACATTAAACTCTCTTTCTGCAGCAGGTAACATCTGTGTGCTCCTATGGTCCCACATGGTCCCACATGGTCCCACACCTGAACTCAACTCCAACTGATGACATCACAGGTGTCTAAATGATGGGAGTGTCCCAAATATTAAAGCTGATCTCCCTGTTTTTAAACTTAGTTTACTAAGTACTGTTGTCTTTTTGCAGTTTATAAACCATTGTGAAATATACAGTAACTTCACATTTTAAAATTGAATTATTATTTTAAAACTCAAGAATCTTAACTTTTTTTAACACATAGTTTGTTGGACAGTCTAACCTAACAATTCTAATGTGTTAAAAATAGTTTGAAATATGAGAAACAATATCATATTTTAAACTTTAACTTAAAAACTAAAAAAAGGTGTCTCCCTTTCAGCTGAGCAGTGCCAGCCGTTATTATTATAGATTCATGCACTGGCAATTCAAAATTCAGATAATATACAAAATATACTTAACAAATTCCACGTATACGTGAGAAAACAACTTACTTTCTGTCTCCAACTCTTTTCAATGTGGAAATGATACATCTATATCTAAAAACTGTGTAGACTGTGTACTTACTTGAGAGGGTGATTCCAAGTAAATAAAGCAGGGCAGCGACAGAGGTACAGATTCAACGTCATATATCAACGTCTGGGAAGGCATTACGTCCAGATGCACACCTTACGTCGTTTAGACGTGGAAAACAGGCTCTCGACCGAGCGACTCACGTGTCAGGCTGTAACCTCGCATAAGTGTGCGTCGGTTGTTTAGGGTGTTATGTATTAATTTTTCACAGTAGTCAAAAGTAAATATCTGGTGGTGGTGTAGCGGTTGCGTAATGAGACTTCAGTCGCAACGACGTGGGATCAAATCCCCGTTGGAACATTTTTGTCTTTTCACTTTTTAGCGAACAATTTTTCTCTGTTTGGTTAAAAACGAATAAACACTCAACATAAGATTATGTAGTGGCTAATAATAAAACTTGTGAACCCATGCATTTGCATAAAATCAAGTGCTCACCCCTTATTTGCAAACTTGAGATTGTTAGCACAACAAATGCATACATTCACAAGTTTTATTATTAGCCACTACGTAATCCTATGTTGAGTGTTTATTAGTCTTTAACCAAACAGAAAAAAATTGTTCGCTAAAAACTGAAACAAATATGTAAAGATAATGATACACACACGTGGGCTCGAACTCACGTAACCAAGGCTGCATTCATTTGCTTAACCACTACACTACCGTCAGGTACACTGAGATTGCTTCACAGCCTATATATTGTATTGCTAGATCAAGACGTACTGCGTCGGTCGGCCGATGACCTGTTTTCGACGTCTAGGGGAGGTCGGGATTGAACGTCATATCCACGTATATGGGAGGTCATTGTTTTACGTCCAGATGCGCACCTTGCACAGACGTCGTTTGGACGTGAATAAAAGGTCACGACCGACCAACGTGATATTGACGTGATCTGGAGGTTGAGTGGACGTCGGATGTTTAGTGGGTACAAGCATTCATTGAAACATATGATAATAAGAGAAAACAAGAACAACTGTTGGTAGGCTGTTGCTACCCACGTCTTTTGGCTCCATATTCTCACCCTAGGAACCATTTTGAGATTGTTCTAATCAGTTTCTTTTCGCAGTCAGGCAAACACTAGCCTCCACTCCTTCTGTGTTGGAGATGACATATTTTCCTTCCGTTGCCTTGATAGAATTTTGTCAATATTCTTGTGCTTCTTATATGCCAGTTTTCGATGTGTTTGATTCAGTCTTGGTTTAGATGCAGCTCTGAGTCCTGGTGTGACCCGAGTATTTCAAAGCTAATCCTGGTTCGAACCTGTTTACTTCATATAGTTTATTCAAAGATTATGCGGCCCCTGTTGGGCTTCTTGCTATTTTCATTTTGACGCATCACTTTTCCAAAGTTGTTTTGGTTGGAGTTGATGGATGATGGAAATGTCATTGTTTAGACCTGGGTTTCTGGAACTCTTCACATCAAGTACCACCTAAGTAAATATTTGTCCCTGCACAGGCCACCAGACCCAGGAATAAATGCACTGAGACGATTCTTACACCACTTGCATTGAACACAAATATTATGCTTTTAATATGTGCCTTTAACAAGAACCGCCCCCTCTCCAGTTTTTGGAAAAAAACTCTCTGATCTTGTTTGATGAGCACCTATCACCAGAATGATCCATCCGGAAGTAGAAAATCCTACTATATACCTGTAATGTATAGAGAGTAGCCTCAAATGTCCTCTGAAGTGATTCATGCCTTGGCCTTGCATCGTATCTTCATCAACGGAGATACACAGAGTAAAACACTAAATGCATCTCCATGGTGAGAGACGACAACATTTGCATAATAATAATAAGTAAATTCTCAAACCTTGGCTCTGGCAGCGTCTTTGGTGGCTTCATCCATCCAGTCCAGCTCATTGAGACGCAGGTCCAATGAGTGCTTTATGTCCTCCACCAGCTCCTGTACCTAGAGACAGAGCATGAAGCATAAACAGACGGGCATGATCTGTTTTCTCGGCTTTCTTTAAACATGTCAAAGTGGCCATTGTTCCCAAGACTGGCTTCTATCAACTACAGTAAAACAGAAGAGGCAGTGTTGATGTAGTCCCAAAATCTGAGTTTCATTTTGTATACAGTTTTCTATAGCTTTCAACAGTGGTGTAATTGTTTTTTGTTATTATTTACCCACTCCAAGTTGTTCTTACTTGTGTGAACAAAACCACTATTCTTCATTTTCCTTTTCCCCATTTTGTGATACATAGATATTTTTGGCTCAAATGGTTATCAAATGTCATACTTTAGTTCCATGAACAAATAATGTGCAAAATTCATCTGGGTAATCTCGATACATGGGGCTTTTCAAATATATTTCTAAACAGTAAGATCCAATCCAATTTTACCTCACATTTCCTCTGATTTTAACAATAAACTACTGATGCTTTTACATGTAATTTATAATTGTTATTATACTGTATAGCGATAGGAGTTTTTTTTTTTTTTTTATCAGGAAAAATCTAGATAAAAATCAATATGGAATCCTAGTTTAAAGATGCCTTCCCCCTGAACACAGCCGATGCGAGGCTGCTCCACAAACAGACGGATCAAGTGTCTGGAGGCCTGAGGTTTATTCGGTTTGTAAAAGGTTAATGGGCTGGAATCACTCAAGACTTTCTGCTTTTATTGCTACTAAATGTGCTTTATATTGTACCATAAAGGCCTACTGTGCTGAGGCCTGGTTAGTGAACGTTACCACTCTGACCTTTCAGCTGTTTACTAGAAGCAGCCAATTTAGGAAATTTGCTATTGATTACCGCAGTTTTTATGGAATTTCCTTATTTAGTTGGGATGGTGTTTGGTTTAAGAATGAATGTACTGAACATGAATGTGAATATTATCTATTGAAAATAAAAAGTTGAATGAAGAATATTTTTGCTATTTGGCCTTTCATTCCAAAATACAAACAATGAATGAGGAGAAACAAGCTTACGAGTTAGAACAGTAAGCCTATGAAATAGTTCATATTTTTTCATCTCCTTGAAGTCTATTCATTATAGGAAGGCCATCCACTGCAGGGAACCAACAGCTTGACGTACAGTATTTACAATTTATCAAACATGATCCATCACTGGTTTAAATAATCATCTCCTGAAAGCGTATTGAACGAGATGTGATACGGATCCGTGTCCCAAAAGAAGTCTGTAATTCTGTGAAGCTGCGGTCAACTAAGGACCAATCAGATCGCTGCGATGGGAAAGAGGTTTATAAACACCCTAGAGCAGGGCTGTTGGACTGGTTTCAGTAAGGTCTGGTGCAGGTTTTCATTCCAACTTAGCAAGAAAACAGCAGACTCCACCCATTTTCTTAAGTCTTCAGGTTCAGACTTGACTCATTTGAGGAAATGAGTGGAGTCTGCTGTGCTCCTGCTTGGTTTGTATGGAAACCTGCAACCACACTTTGAGGACTAGTTTGACTTGAGAAAAGTGAATGCAAACTAAATCGTTTTTTTACATTGGGTAAAGTAGCCCCCTCTTGTGGTGGCCGATAGTTATAAATGCCCTGGGCATGCATGAGCACGCAACCATGTATGGGAGGAGGCATGAGGGTGCTGCTCTCCCGTGTTCACAAAGTTTCTGACCAGTGCAATGATTGTTACATATGATAAAGATCCTCTAAAGACACCCCCATGTCTTCATTAACGTCCATGAATAACACAACCGGGTCAACTGTGCAACCAAGCTATAGACGGTCCAGCACGGTCACATAAATCCTATTCCATCCTCACTTCACTTCACCTTCCCAGTGTTTTTTGGCACACACGCATAGATAGTTTGGCTTCTTCCTGCTCTGCTCTCAACTCCTCGGCTCTGTGTTCTTCCATTAGAGGCGTTCCTCCCACTTAAAACAACAGGACGTGAGTGGTAATGGCTCGGATGGAAGTGTCTCCTGTCTGTCAGAGCCTCGTTAGACCGTCTTCACGCTGAGGACACACTGATCCGACCCGCCCGCCCCCCTCCTCCGCCCCGCACTGACAACTATACCGAGCTCCGCAATGAATATCAATACTACAGCACACTACCAGGACTTGGACTGGTGTATTTGAGGGTATTTGAGTCACGACAAAATGATACAAGTATAAATGATGAGGTTTAATAATGATGTGATGGCTTTATTTGTCAAACTTGTCAGATTGAAACTTGGGAGAATGATTGTGGAGAGTTACGGCCACTTATCTACACAATCAATCAACTTTTGGTGAATAAAACAAGGAAATATATTGGGATGCTGTGCTTGCATGTGTCTCCCCCCATGCCTGGGTGTATGGGATTCAGTTGTTCACGCCCACTTCCATCAGAATCAGAATCAAAAGGGGAATTCTTTTTATTGCCATTTTAAGTGACAGGAAAAATGAGGAAGTCTTGCACAAAATTACAAACTAAAAGTCTTAACTGACACAAGTAAACTTTTATCGGTAGTTTACAACATAGATATTTAGAATAATAAACATAAACATCTGCAATTTGATCTTGCAACAGAGGCAAGGAAGTTAAAGACACAACCCTAACCCTAACCCTAACTCCAGTTCTAATCAATTTAAAACAAATAAATTAGTCAATATTAAAGCTGGAGTACCTCAAACCCAAAACACAACATATTATTAGTATTAGTATTATTATGTAATTAATTGTCAGCTTTCAAAACAGTTTGGTTCTATCACTAGTCTTCAGAAGAATGTATTTTTGGCCTCAGATTTTTTAGACAGAAAGAGAGGACCAGCCCTAGCCCTCACTCCGCAAATTAGCTGTCTGTATGTAAAAGATAAATATGTTCTTATACAACGAAGGTTTGCCTTTACATACAACTCAGTTTCAAATACATCTTTAATTTGTAAGTAAGTCCTTAGCTTTGGCTTTGCCATGATCCCAGTCAACCATTTGTGTTCAAAGTTTGACATTAAAATTGATCTGATGGTTTTAACACTACAGGACAAATTATTCTGGAATACATACTGGAGTTGTGCATCAGCAAAGACAGTCCGGAGCTCTGCAGCCCAAGGACATATCTCATTGAGTATTTTGACACCAATACCTGGATATAATATTGCATAGACCTCATATAAAAAGGCTCACCTTGTAGGAATATTACACAATGATCATGAAACAATTGTCTGAGATCGCTGCGATGTTAGAAAAGGGCAAGCCGGCGACAGAGGCCACGTACAGGTGAAGCTTCCCATTGTAAACTATATCCCCTGGCCCTCCCCTTTGAAATGAAGAAGATCCCTCTGTCCCAGTGTGAAATAAAGGAGGATTACTCTGAGCGGAGACCAGCGAGTGCAGGAGATGACAGGCCAGAGGTCAGGATTAACGCTCAGAACCTCCCACACTTTTGTCATCAACTTTTGGAATCACCACGGAGAAATTCAGACCCATTCACTGTAAAAGTCTGGGTTAAAACTACTGAAATTATGTGCTTCTGTCTACGCTGCAAAAGTGGTGAAATATGAGGTAATAATTGCTTAAGTCTAATTTTTTTTTTTCATAATTTGAGTTCATTCTGAGTGTCTTAAAACAGGATTTGGGACGAAGTAATTTAGACTTTTTTCAAGACTGTTGCTTTTTTTTCTAGTTCTAAGATAGACATTTCTCTCTTTTGAAAAACAAGATAATTTTACTCATCCATTTGAAAAATGTTGTTTTAACGCAGTCAGAATGTGCTTGAAATAAGATACAGTTTTCTAAATTTGAGCAATTTTTGACTTCATTTTCATCACTTTTTGCAGAGATTCTGTATTTGATAAATAATCATTTCATAAAACACAATGCTTCTAATTTTCACACGCCTGTTTTTTTGGCCTCTGTCACATCTTTAGATCAACTTTTTCACAGAGAAACAGCCCTCACTCCCTCATCAGTTCTCAGTATGTGGAAGATAAAATGTCTTCTACAGAATATAAAGATAGCGTACATATTTTTTATCTAACCTTTATTTAACCAGGAAAGTCCCATTGAGATTATCCATCCATCCATCCATCCATTTTCTACCCTTTAATCCATTTCTGGGTCAGGGGGGTGGCAGTCAGAGATGCCACCCAAGTCTCATAGCACCAGCCCCTCACTGACCCTCTGCAGGTGGTGAGTCCACAGGAGGACGGCTGCTCTCTGAGTGTGAGCATAGCCTTGATCTTTCAGTGGGGGCTGTGGGCAAAGTGGGGTTAAGTGTCTTGCCCAAGGACACAACGACAGCAGTCATCAGTGGGAGTTCATTGAGATTAAGAACCTCTTTTTCACGGGAGTCCTGGACAAAAGTTACATATAGCTACAAACAATTATAGATTATAAAAAACTATATTTCATAAAATTACGTTGTCAATCTGAATCTAATAGCATTCAATAAAATAAGAGATAATTTCCAGCCTTTTTGCAACAAGTTCCATTAGAAGGAGCAGCGTATACAAAAGCTTTTTTTCCCAGTTCTGTGCAGGCAAATGTGATATTAGATGAGAATGCAGCTCCATATCAGACAATGCACAATAGTTGTGCTGTGGCGAGGGCTCATGAAATAACTGTTTTCTATAGGGCCCTCAAAAGGCTTGGGGCCAGCACTGGTGGACAGTAAAGTTTACAATGCACACATGAAAACCCCGGACTCTTCCTTCCATGTCTGTCCCATAGCATCGGTGTCTGCTCTTACCTTGGCTTTGCTCTGGGAGGAGAAGTGCTGCTGGACAAAGAGCGCTCCCAGGGCCATGCCGAAGTGTTTGTTGGCCTGAGTGAGGCAGAGGCGGCCGAGCTCCAGCTGCTGCTCCGTGCCGTCGATCTCCCGCGAAAACTCGTGGATGGTGCTTCTGAAGGCTGTGGACAAGTGCTCGCTCAGGGCCGCCACGATGCGCCACAGCATGTAGTTGTGGAGCACCCTGCGAAGACAACACATACACACAAACAATTCAATTCCATTTATTCTTGTTTAGTCCTAAATCAAAACAGCCCTCCAACCACTAACATGTAGTAGTAGTAGTTTATTTTCTTCAGCCAAATGTACACCAGCTCTGAGGTCACATGTTTTCAGTGATCACATACACATTTTACAACAAGAAAAAAAAGAACCTTAGTGCGAAACAATGCCTGACCGAAAGGAGTTTAGGCTGATGTCGAGACTTATCCTGCCGGGTCCTGTGACAATACGTCCAAAGATGACAAATTATACAGTTTCTCATATACCAACAATGGTAATATGTAGCACAAAACTTAAACTTCGTCAATCCAAATTATGGTATGCATAATTAACATTTAACATCATTCAACCTACACTGGAAAAAATGTTAAAATATGAGGTAATGAAGTGCTTTTTTTCTTAATTTGAGGACATTCTGATTGTCTTAAAACAAGATTTGCCTATGGGACAAAGCTATTTAGTTGTATTTCAAGAGCTATTGCTTTATTTTCTCATTTCAAACATTTCCTGTACATTTTTAAAACAAGATCATTTTGCTTTGTCCTATTGGCAAATCTTGTTCTAAGGCAGTCAAAATGAGCTCAAATTAAGAGTGATATTGCCCAATTTGAGCAATCTTTGACTTGTTTTGCATCACTTTTTGCTGTGTTTCACCCGATGTATAATGTGGCTTGGTTTGGGTGGTGGGGGAAATCGGGGCGCCAGGAGGAAACCCAGCCAGACATGGGGAGCAACCTACAAACCTTCTTGCTGTGCGGCATGAGAGCTAACCACTAAGTACCCTGATTGTCACAAAAGACAATGCAAGATTTGATCGTACCACAGAACAAGTTAGAATGATGCTTCTACCTCAAGTCAAAAACCAGAAAACATTATCTTCCAGTGGGTAAAGAAGACACAACAACACAGGGGAAAAAGATTGTACATTCTTTGACAGGTGATTGTTGATCAAGACGCAGCTGTAGCAGGTTGTGATTGACAATAACAGACAAATGATAAGCAAGAATGATGTAGGGAAGAAACACTGCTTTAGTTCTTCAGTATTTATTCCAAAAAACTGTGTTCAAACTTGGGTCCTTGCCCTTTGGTGGCCTTCCTACTCAGTCAAACTTTGAGTGAAAAATAGTCTTGTGACAGAGACGGACACACACACACACACACACACACACACACACACTCTTTCTCCTTTGAATCCGGATACGAACCCCACGAAGCCGACAGATTTCCTCTCTTATCACCCTGCTGAGCGGCGCTATGACAAACCTGCTGCAGTCCTGTCCCACCACTGCGCCCACTCTTCAATTTAACCCCAAGGGGAGAACCAAAATGCTCCCGTGTCCCACTGAGCAGCTCCCACCAAACACCTCAGGCGAAAAGCGGCGGTGGGCTGGTGTTGTTTTGCGTTTTGTTTGTGCATGACGGATATTAAATAGAAAAAAAAAAAAAGCTCTTGGCAACAGCTCCCCGCCTGCCAACAAAGCACTCGTGAGGTGGACTTAATTGATGTGAAATGAAAAGGTTCAAAGAGGCTGTGGAGGTAAATGAGAGAACGTGAGGCCATCTTTGTGTGGTCTAATGAACACGGATTAGCTGCACTGCTTCATTAGCTGTTGTCGGGTGTGTTCAGCAGAGTTGGAAAGTAACTATTTTTACTTACAGGTGAGGTATCGCATTTTTAATGGGTACATATTAGTTAGTAAGTGAGTAATTGTAATTTATATAGCGTTTCTCACAGACCAGAGTCACAAAGAAAGCTTTACAATTGTTATTTTTGGGCATTTGTCTCTCCCTCCACACAGAGACAGGAAGTGAGGTCGCCAGTACAGGAGGCGCATGTCAGACCTATTGTACATGTTTTTAATGGTAGGGGAAACCGGAGCACCCGGAGGAAACCTACACAGATACGGGGAGAACATGCAAACTCCACTCAGAAAGGTCCTGTTCCGACCGGGATTCGAACCCAGCCCAATATAGTACAGTTATTGGTCTTTTATTGTCTTCATACTGTCCTGTAACTTACATATTATGCAACTTTGTAGAGCTTTTAACCCTTGTGCTATCCTTGGGTCAAAATGAACTGCCACAGTGATTAAAAAATACCCCAAAAATTTTTTGTTTGAGCTGAATTTTGATGATTTGGACCCTGTTTTAGAGAGACATCAGCCACCCCAAAGCATCAAAAGTGACTTGCAAAGTGCTTTCTCAGAGGTTAGACAACAGTAGCGTCTCAGTTCAGCAAAGTTTAGCATAACTGTTGCATTTTGCTGCTAAACATTTGTATTGCCACGTTCTTTGCATAAAATATTTCTACAATGGTGAAAGGACTGTGTATTTTTCAGGCAATACAAACACAACACAAATGTCATCAATATTGTCTATTACTTTCTAACTTGAGTACATATACAGTACGTGCATGTACTTGGGAATATCTTCAATACTTTGCATGTTTTTCTGAGTTGTTATGCAAGTATTTTCTCCTTCTTTTGCAGTGCGTGCGTGAATGTGGATCTGGGCATCTGGGTTCACTTCCTCTCCCTCAGAAAGAGTCCATTTGAGCCCAAACTGTGCCTGCGATGAGATCTGGTTCTCTCGATGTGAAAGTAATTTATATGATAATCGTAAGACTAAAATATTTGGAGGTGAGCGTTGCTTTTGTGAAGTATTCTTGGAGGAAAGTGATAAATATATTTTCAAAAATGCAGATGGAAGATAGACTCTTTATAAAAATGGAATTAACTTGTTAAAATCTTTGTATTGTGGTCTCTGGCTTTTGGTAGACAGTGCTTAAAACGGTGGAATGTACAGGTATGTTGTAATAGGAATAGTTCCCAAAATTGGTTCTCTTGATTCTATACTTCACAACCGGCCTTTATGAACGTAACAATCTTTCAAAACGAAGGTTATTCACTCCTACTTCTGTAATAATTGCCTCGAGACAGACCGATGGAAACATGGCAACGGAAAAAATGGTGACAACAGCTTCTCTGAGTTGATAAGGAGTTTGCTCGACGAGCCAGAACCACAAACAATATTACAATATACAATGTTTTCAAATATTTCTGCCTCAAGCTGTTGATTTCATGGACCGTGTTTGGAGGTATTTGATCTGACCGCTAAAGAAACAATCAGAGAAAAGTGGAAGAAAAAGCAAAACAATTTTTGGTCACACATTTACAGATATATTTCAGGTCATTTGCTGCATTAACTGCACTGAACGGTACTATACGGCGAGCGCCATCTTGGATATTTGTGCAAAAAGAGTTTTCAGTTCTGTGATTTGTGATTGGACCAATGTCTCAATTTCACTCTCTATCCCAGAATCTTCAGCATTTGAACACATCTCGGACCTGGCGACTTAAGCGAATATGGCATTGGACTAGTACTGGATTTCAGTTTGAAAAAAAAAAGTGAATGAAAATGGCCCATGATATGTTGTAATGTATTAATGCAATCAAGACAGCACAGGCCTAAGAATCAAAATTGACAAATACAGAAATGAATGAAATTTTGAAAGATGTTCTTATTTTCCAGGTTCCACCTGTATCATACACAAAAGCTACTACTACGCTACCATTTCTCAAGCTGCTGGATGGGCACAAAGTCAACTAAAGTTGGATCAAACACCAAAATGCGTTGAGAACTTTCCTGCTTCTATCTGCTCTCCTTCCGTATCCTTTTGATTTAAAGTAGCAGCAGCATCAGTGAAGTCAGAAGCAGCTTGTAGCGACCCGTGGCGTTAATCACAGAGGCTCTGAGTGAAGGCTCGTTAGCTGAATGGATTTTAATGGCTTTTAATGGGGCTGGATAGGCAGATGAAAAGACACTGTCCCTTTGCACCGGGCCCACGCATTAGTCCAGGTAATGACCCCGAGGTAATGGACAGAACCAAAACTCCACATCAAACTCACAGCAAAAAAAAATTAAAATAATTTCCTAACATTAACATCTGCTGCTTTCGACCGCGCCACCCAGAGTCTGACGGTCACGGTTCAATTATCGCGTCCATGAGAGGGTTCAGACGTAATGAGGATCTGGATCATTTTAAGAAGAGTTTACTGATGGATCAATTCAAGTTTGTGGTGAGTTCTGAGTGAAATGAAGAGGAGCACTGATAACAACATCATTTGACTTAAGCCAATGAGGTGACGGGGGAAGAGGGAGTCACTTGAAAATATATCTTTAAAATGTTTGACACAAAAATCTGCCAAAAATAAACCATGTCACATTGTTTCCTTATTAAAAAAAGTTGATAACTTGCAGTTTTAGCTCCATCCAGACTAAAGCAAACTATGGGACGCATTACCATACCACAAATTAAGGACATTTCAGAATTAAAAACAATGTTCTCCTCCAAGATAAAAGCTATCGGTACCTAACTTTAAGACCATAAAACATGATTAAAGTCCATCCTAGCTCTCTTTACAGTTTTATCCTATATCACTGATTGTAACATAGCTCTTTCACATCTTCAATTAAGATTTATTCAGACGGAAAAGCAAAAAAAGACAGGACCATCCACAATCTGCTCTGAGCCCAAAGAGTCAAGTACAGACTCCCAGATCTCTTTCATACAAATATAAAAAAAGTCTTATAAGTAATAGCATATTGGCTGAGTGAGGGTGGACCTCCTTTTTCACTTTTCTGTCTGAAAAAGCTGATTTTCGTATGTGACAGAGAACATACATGCATGAACAAAACTGTTTTAGGAGTTTTTTTAGGGGAGTGAATAAATGATTGCATATGAATTTCACTTTGAAGGGTTCTCCAAACTGCAGCAGGATTCATGTTTAACTAAGTAAGTACATGATTAGATATTACTGAGCTGCCTATTTGCAAAAAGGGCAAAACATTCAGTTCAATTAAACTGTTTTTTTGTTTTTTTTTATATCTATAAATGACAACAGCAGCCGACTCAGAGGACTTTGGATCAAACAGTTCAATGCAATAATAACAAACACATATCAGTCATTGGTCCATAGGAAGTGGGAAAACCAAAATCCATTAATGTTAATAAATGTTAATATATGTCCCAGATCATCACTGTCCCACTAAACATCCGACGTCCACTCAACCTCCAGATCACGTCAAAATCGCGTCGGTCGGTCGTGACCTTTTATTTACGTCCAAACGACGTCTGTGCAAGGTGCGCATCTGGACGTAAAACAATGACCTCCCATATACGTGGATATGACGTTCAATCCCGACCTCCCCTAGACGTCAAAAACAGGTCATCGGCCGACCGACGCAGTACGTCTTGATCTAGCAATACAATATATAGGCTGTGAAGCAGTGAAAGTGTACCTGACGGTAGTGTAATGGTTAAGCAAATGAATGCAGCCTTGGTTACGTGGGTTCGAGCCCATGTGTGTGTATTATTATCTTTACATATTTGTTTTGATTTTTAACGAACAATTTTTTTCTGTTTGGTTAAAGACTAATAAACACTCAACATAGGATTACGTAGTGGCTAATAATAAAACTTGTGAATGTATGCATTTGTTGTGCTAACAATCTCAAGTTTGCAAATAAGGGGTGAGCACTTGAGATTTTATGCAAATGCATGGGTTCACAAGTTTTATTATTAGCCACTACATAATCTTATGTTGAGTGTTTATTCGTTTTTAACCAAACAGAAATATTGTTCGCTAAAAATTGAAAAGTCAAAAGTTTTCCGACGGGGATTTGAATCTGTGTCGTTGCGACTGAAGTCTCGTTACGCAACCGCTACACCACGGCCAGGCATTTTTCTGGAAGCTGTGAAAAAATAATACATAACACCCTAAACAACCGACGCATACTTATGCGAGGTTGCAGCCTGAAGGGCTCGACACACGGGAGGCGACAAATGAGAGCGATCAGCGAAACTCAACGCTGTCGCTCAGATAACATGACAGACGGGGCGCGATGCGGCTTGACGACAGCGTCGAAAAGTTGAGCCGATTTCAACTTTCTGGGATCGCGTCGCTGACCTGCGCGTGCACGATACATGCACGAGCGGGAGGATTTCACACGCACGTTTTTCGCCCGTCGCTGAGCAGGAGGCTCGCTAGCGATTGACGCTATGTCGCGCACGTCCCATTGAAATGAATGGAGGCGATGCGATGTCGCCTCCCGTGTGTCTAGCCCATGACACGTGAGTCGCTCGGTCGAGGACCTGTTTTCCACGTCTAAACGACGTATGGTGTGCATCTGGACGTAAAGCAATGCCTTCCCAGACGTTGATATGACGTTGAATCTGTACCTCTGTCGCTGCCCTGCTTTATTTACTTGGAATCACCCTCTCTACTAAGTACACAGTCTGCACAGTTTTTAGATATAGATGTATCATTTCCACATTGAAAAGAGTTGGAGACAGAAAGTAAGTTGTTTTCTCACGTATACGTGGATTTTGTTAAGTATATTTTGTATATTATCTGTATTTTGAATTGCCAGCGAATCTCCCAACCTTGGACTGCCACCTTAACGTGGTGGGGGAGTTTGAGCACTCGGATGATCCTGGGAGCTATGCTGTCTGGGGCTTCATGCCCCTGGTAGGGTCTCCCATGGCAGACAGGTCTCAAGTGACGAGTCAGACGAAGCGCAGTCCGAAGCCAACCATGGACAGCACGACAACAAAAACCGTGACGTCGCCCGGCATGGCGCAGCCGGGGCCCCACCCTGGAGCCAGGCCTGGGGTCGGGGCTCGCAAGCGAGCGCCTGGTGGCCGGGCCTTAGCCCACGGGGCCCGGCCGGGCTCAGCCCGAAGGGATGACGTGGGCAGTCCCTCCTGTGGGCTCACCACCTGCAGAGGGGTCCGTGGTGGCGAGGTGCAGAGAGGACTGGGCAGCAGTGAAGGCGGAGACCTCGACGACCCAGTCCACACACCCAACATCTGGCTCTTGGGACGTGGAACGTCACCTCACTGGGGGGGAAGGAGCCCGAGCTTGTGGGGGAGGTTGAGCGATACCGACTAGAGATAGTCGGCCTCACCTCCACACACACAGCTTGGGCTCTGGAACCCAACTCCTTGAGAGGGGTTGGACGCTCCACTTTTCTGGTGTTTCCCGCGGGGAGAGGCGGCGAGCTGGGGTGGCCATACTCATTGCCCCCCATCTCAGCCGCCACGTGTTGGAGTTCTCCCCGGTGAATGAGAGGGTCGCGTCCCTCCGCCTCCGGGTGGGGGACAAGTCTCTCACTGTTGTGACGGCCTACGGGCCTAACGGTAGTGCAGAGTACCCGGCCTTCTTGGAGTCCTTGGGAGGGGTACTGGACAGTGCACCGCCCGGGGACTCCGTTATTCTCCTGGGGGACTTCAACGCCCATGTGGGAAATGCCAGTGACACTTGGAGAGGGGTGATCGGGAAGAGCGGCCCCCCTGATCTGAACCCGAGCGGTGTTCAGTTGTTGGACTTCTGTGCCAGTCACGGCCTGTCCATCACGAACACCATGTTCGAGCACAAGGGTGTCCATCAGTGCACGTGGCACCAGGACACCCTAGGCCGGAGGTCGATGATCGACTTTGTAGTCGTATCATCTGACCTTCGACCGCGTGTCTCGGACACTCGGGTGAAGAGAGGGGCGGAGCTGTCAACCGATCATCACCTGGTCGTGAGTTGGATCCGCTGGCAGGGCAGGACGCCGGTCAGACCTGGCAGGCCCAAGCGTGTAGTGAGGGTTTGCTGGGAACGTCTCGCTGAGCCCCCTGTCAGACGGACTTTCAACTCACACCTCCGGGAGAGCTTCTCCCAGGTCCCGGCAGAGGAGGGGGACATCGAGTCCGAGTGGACCATGTTCTCTTCCTCTATCGCCAATGCGGCGGCTCGTAGCTGTGGTCGCAAGGTCTCTGGTGCTGGTCCCGGCGGCAATCCCCGAACCCGGTGGTGGACACCGGTAGTAAGGGATGCCGTCAGGCTGAAGAAGGAGTCCTATCGAGCAATGATGGTTCGTGGGACTCCTGAGGCAGCTGTCCAGTACCGGCAGGCCAAACGTGCCGCGGCCCGGGCTGTTGCAGAGGCAAAAACCCGGGACTGGGAGGAGTTCGGAGAGTCCATGGAGCATGACTATCGGTCGGCCTCGAAGAGGTTCTGGCAAACCGTCCGGCGCCTCAGGAGGGGGAAGCAGTTCTTTGCCAACACCGTGTATGGTGCGGGTGGAGGGCTGCTGACCTCGACTGGGGATATTGTCGGGCGGTGGAAGAAATACTTCGAGGTTCTCCTCAATCCCCCCGTCACGTCCCCCGTCCAGGAGGCAGAGGCTGAGGATGTTGAGGCGGATACTTCCATCTCCCTGGCCGAGGTCACCAAGGTGGTTGGCAGCCTCCATGGTGGCAAGGCGCCGGGAGTGGATGAGATCCGTCCTGACTATCTAAAGTCTCTGGATGTTGTAGGACTGTCTTGGCTGACACGTCTCTGCAACATCGCGTGGCGATCGGGGGCGGTGCCAATGGAGTGGCAGACCGGGGTGGTGGTCCCTCTCTACAAGAAGGGGGACCGGAGGGTGTGTTCCAATTATCGTGGGATCACACTCCTCAGCCTCCCCGGTAAGGTCTACTCCAAGGTACTGGAGAGGAGGCTTCGTCCGATGGTCGAATCTCGGATTCAGGAGGAGCAGTGTGGTTTTCGTCCCGGTCGCGGAACACTGGACCAGCTCTATACTCTCCATCGGATACTCGAGGGTTCATGGGAGTTCGCCCAACCTGTCCACATGTGCTTTGTGGATTTGGAGAAGGCGTTCGACCGCGTTCCCCGGGGTGTCCTTTGGGGGGTCCTCCGGGAGTACGGGGTCCGGGGTCCTCTGCTGAGGGCTGTTCGGTCCCTGTATGACCGGAGCCAGAGCTGTGTTCGCATTGCTGGCAGTAAGTCAGACCTGTTCCCGGTGCATGTTGGCCTCCGCCAAGGCTGCCCTTTGTCACCGGTTCTGTTCACTGTATTTATGGACAGAATCTCTAGGCGCAGCCAGGGGCCGGAGGGGGTCCGGTTCGGGAACCACAGGATTTCATCTCTACTTTTTGCGGATGATGTCGTCCTGCTGGCTCCAACGAACCAGGACCTGCAACATGCACTGGGACGGTTTGCAGCCGAGTGTGAAGCGGCTGGGATGAGAATCAGCACCTCCAAATCCGAGGCCATGGTGCTCGACCGGAAAAAGGTGCCTTGCCCTCTCCAGGTGGGTGGAGAGGTCCTTCCTCAAGTGGAGGAGTTCAAGTATCTCGGGGTCTTGTTCACGAGTGAGGGGAGGATGGAGCGTGAGATTGACAGGCGGATCGGTGCAGCGTGCGCAGTGATGCGGTCTCTGTATCGGACCGTTGTGGTAAAGAGGGAGCTGAGCCGAAAGGCAAAGCTCTCAATTTACCGGTCAATCTTCGTTCCCTCCCTCACCTATGGTCATGAGCTGTGGGTAATGACCGAAAGAACGAGATCGCGGATACAAGCGGTCGAAATGAGCTTCCTCCGCAGAGTGGCTGGGCGCTCCCTTAGAGATAGGGTGAGGAGCTCGGTCACACGGGAGGAGCTCGGAGTAGAGCCGCTGCTTCTCCACGTCGAGAGGAACCAGTTGAGGTGGCTCGGGCATCTGTTCAGGATGCCTCCTGGACGCCTTCCTGGGGAGGTGTTCCGGGCACGTCCCACCGGGAGGAGCCCCCGGGGAAGACCCAGGACACGCTGGAGAGACTATGTCTCTCAGCTGGCCTGGGAACGCCTAGGGGTCCCCCCGGACGAGCTTGAGGAGGTGTGTGTGGATAGGGAAGTCTGGGCGTCTCTGCTTAGACTGCTGCCCCCGCGACCCGGCAACGGATAAAGCGGAAGAAAATGGATGGATGGATGAATTGCCAGTGCATGAATCTATAATAATAACGGCTGGCACTGCTCAGCTGAAAGAGAGACACCTTTTTTTAGTTTTTAAGTTAAAGTTTAAAATATGATATTGTGTTTCATATTTCAAACTATTTTTAACACATTAGAATTCTTAGGTTAGACTGTCCAACAAACTATGTGTTAAAAAAGGTTAAGATTCTTGAGTTTTAAAATAATAATTCAATTCTAAAATGTAAAGTTACTGTATATTTCACAATGGTTTATAAACTGCAAAAAGACAACAGTACTTAGTAAACTAAGTTTAAAAACAGGGAGATCAGCTTTACTATTTGGGACACTCCCATCATTTAGACACCTGTGATGTCATCAGTTGGAGTTGAGTTCAGGTGTGGGACCATGTGGGACCATGTGGGACCATAGGAGCACACAGGTGTTACCTGCTGCAGAAAGAGAGTTTAATGTTCATGTATTGGTTTGTTTAATAAATTGATTTAATGTCTTCCCAGGTCTTCAATGTCAGAGACTTTCACTTCTTCTCACTGTGGCTGTTTAAATGAGCCACTACAGTTGTTATTTTTGTTATTGTTCGCTGCAAATATTAAATATCCATTCATCTGCTGGTAGCAAGATCACTAGCGCTTGCAACTCTATTCAATTTCTTACTTTTTCTTATAAACTTTAAAACCAGCCATATGTTAATTAAAATACATTTACCTTTGCTAATGCAGTCAATTATTGTGAAATCCATAGAGTATAATTTCATGATTGTTGCAATAACTAATGTTCTGTGTGTATTCCTAATGTGTCATGTGTGTTTCAGTCTTACAGGTGTCAGACTGTGTTCAAAGGTAAGAATCACACTCTCACACATTGATTGTTCTTCTGTATTATTATGTTGTTTTTAGAATAAACCATTATTTGGTGTATTCTCTTTGAAAACATCTATCTTTTTCTCAGATTGTTCAGCAACTCACTCAAGATGAGGGAAAAGAGCAACAAGGGGAAAATGCCCCCTCGGAAATGCAACATATAGAGTAATACAGGGTAAGTAGCTTTCAGGGCTCATTTGTGTCCATGTGCAAAACAAATGCACATTTGAAATTGTTTTTTACATGGAATTACTCCAATGACCAAAGCCTTATCCCAAGTTTCTCAGACGGAGTGTCTTCCAGTGTCTCGAGCTAGTGCAGTGCCAAGGTTTGTATCACATGGTGATGGATCGAGTGGTTTGAGGCATTAATAGAAAGTTATGTGTTGTTATATCACTTTGCCACATTATGTTGAAACTAAAAATGTTCCACATTTTCAGGTGCTGTGCTTGGACCTTGTGATGAGAGACTGAAGACCAAGAGAGGACACATGTTGGAACCTCAACATTCAATAAATGCATTCTTCTGCCTTTCAGATTGTGTTTTTACATCTGGGGAACCTAGAGTGTAGCTTGTGCCTGTTTTAATACTGATCCAAACATAGGTGCTACAATCATGTTTTTTTACTTTGGTATGAACTGTTCAGTACAGTAGTGTTCATAACACTGTGCCCTGTGTGCTTTAACTTGTACTTTGATGTAGAGAAACATGATTTTTAATGCAGCTCCATTTGCAATAATGACTGATATCCTTCTACTACAGTTGTTCTAATGATTTTTGAATGCTGTGTTTATCGTTTATTGCCCAGAGTCAGAACTAAACATGATATAGCTGCATTTCAGATTCACAAGGCTAAAATCTGGAACGGTCTTCCTGGAAATGTGAGCCAGGCTTCTTCTTTGACAATGTTAAAATCCAGGTTTAAAACACTTCTGTTTCTGCTTCAACTGAGAGATTTTATGAGAGATTTTATTTGTATCTTTTTAATTTACTGTCAATATTTATAATTGTAATGCCTTGTTTGATTGTTTCTATCTTTTGTTCAGTGCTTTGAGTTTCCTTTTGTTTTGACTGTGCTATACAAATAAACTTGCCTTGCCTATTGCAAAAAGTATGTCTCGACCAGTGATTGATTCTGCAGAGGTTAAGTAGGTCAATAGGACTGTAAATGGACGTCATATAAACGTCAATATTTTGGTCATATAAGACGTCGAGAGGACGTCGGACCCGACCGGTTCTGTACCACATTGCAACCTTGAATGAAGTGGCCGCGACGTCATTTGAACGTCCAGATAACGTCCAGATGACGTTGAAATGACATAGTTTTGACATCTGCTTGCTTAGTGGGAACAACGGAAAACGAACGTCATATGAAGGCAATATTTTGGTCATATAAGACGTTGATAGGACGTCAGACCCAACCGGTTCTGTACCACATTCAAACCTTGAATGAACGTCCAGATGACGTTGAAATGACATAGTTTTGACATCTGCTTGCTTAGTGGGAACGACTGAAAACGAACGTCATATAAACGTGAATATTTTGGTCATATGAGACGTTGATAGGACGTCAGACCCGACCGGTTCTGTACCACATTCAAACCTTGAATTGACGTGCCATCAACGTAACATTTGGAGGTTGAGGTGACGTCAGGAAACGACGTCGAGAAAACTTTCATTCTGCACCCACCAGTGACCTATATTCTACGTCGGACAACGACGTTCAAATTACGTTGATTCAACGTCGGCTTGCTTAGTGGGGTCCTTCCTGCATTTGCAAGGAACGGGTAAAAAAAAAAAAGAGTAGGAAAATCGTAAGAAATCTCTGACGTGAAATTTAAAGTTATCATAAAAGACTAAGCGGCTCAACACTGCCCTGGTTTATGTAATATTACCTCGAGCTTTTACAACAAGGTCACTGCACGATCATACTTTCAATACAAGATCTAATTTGAGATTCGGATCGGTATCTATGTGAAATCTAAAATGTTTTTTATTATTCATCCACTGTTTGTTCACAATGCGGCTACAGATGAAAGTTTTAAAGCCTTTTTGAGTTGCGTTCAGACAAAGTAAAGCCCTGAAAGATGCTTTTGTGGGAGACCACTCTTGATTCGTTACGGCCCATGAAAATGACAGTAGCCCTGACAACCAGTTTCTTCAAATTCTGTGGAAATGAAATGAAAGCTTTGTCTTACCCACTGTACGCAGCGGTTATTTCAAATAGAGAACTGCTACGACAGGTTTACAAGAAGGGAAAACTCAATGTAGAAATTAATCGAATAAATAAAGTTGTGTCCCCAGCCAAGGTTTTGGGACTCTAACATAAAAAATAATTTGTTTGAGAGTTGTTATGGACACAGCTGTTGTACTCTTGCTGACGGTAAAGAAGCATTTTCATTCAGTGCAAAAACTGCAAATGTTCAACTGTATCAAAAGGTGAACAGAAAATCATTAAAGTTTCTCCCAATATGCGAGAGAATAGGGCTTAGAGATCCAAACTGTACAGACCACCAATCTGACAAAGGCTGCAGCATCCAAAAAGTCACACAAACTAATTTAGTCAAATAGACAGAAACTATCCTGTGTCAATATGTGTCAGGCTCATATTGTGAGATTGAATATCAAGTTTTGATTACAACATTATTCATCAGAAGCAAAGACAGGAGCAGTTCGAAAATGTTTTGACACAAACAGAAATCTTTGCAATTTGTAACATCATGATACATCTTTGTTTGATGTTATTCTGATGTCTGCCTACATCTTTGTGTCTTATAAGCCCATACGGGCTGGGCGTCTTTAGGTGCAAGACACCAAATAAGAAATAAACTAAACTAAAAAAACCTGCATAACACAAGAAGGACCGTTGTTTCCAACCTTTATTGCCCTGTGTACCCCTCGCTATGAAGACCAAAACTAAGAAAGACTTGTTATAGGCTTACTTACTTGATAAATTCTTATGCATAACTGTGTCCTGGGTTCAATGTTTGAAACAACATAAACAATGTGGTTGTTCCCTTGAGAAATATTATGAGAAATAATTATGTATAACAAGCCATAGTAGCCCATATTTACCGCTCAATGTTTGAGCGTTTTCAAAATAATGTAGAGCAGTGTCCTGAACCTTTTTGAGCCATGGCACCTTTAGCACTCAAAATAATCACAAACACACAACCAGCTGAACCTGAAACGGAAATTAAACTCTGCAGTCTTTATGAACAATGAAAAGTTAAGAATATGAAGAATATTAACAGCAAAAAAATTCTAATCTTCACATAATTCTATTTTCAGAATGTTTTTGACGAATTTTGTGATATTGGATCATTTCCAAAGGCACACTAACGTCCCACTGGTTGAAAAACATTGATTTAGAATACCCCTTGTAATACCTTCATGTGCCCCTAGGGGTCTGAATACCCTTGGTTTGTGAAATACTCAAGCCCCGGCGATCCAAGATGGCGCCCTATTCAAATTAATGGTTGTGCTCAGTGGCGCTTTGTGACGGCATGGGAGCTGAAAGATTAGCGGAAGTCGCCTGGAACTCGCAAAGATCTATGGGAAACTCACAAAGACCTATGGGAAACTGGCCTGTATTTGGGCATCGTCTGGTCCTCCCGGTTCTGCGCAGTGGATGATCTCCCATAATGCGTTGCGCCAAACACGCGTGTGTGGGTCTCACACCGGGTCTCACGCACGTGCACAGACCCACTAAACATCCGACGTCCACTCAACCTCCAGATCACGTCAATATCGCGTCGGTCGGTCGTGACCTTTTATTTACGTCCAAACGACGTCTGTGCAAGGTGCGCATCTGGACGTAAAACAATGACCTCCCATATACGTGGATATGACGTTCAATCCCGACCTCCCTTAGACGTCGAAAACAGGTCATCGGCTGACCGACGCAGTACGTCTTGATCTAGCAATACAATATATAGGCTGTGAAGCAGTGAAAGTGTACCTGACGGTAGTGTAGTGGTTAAGCAAATGTGTGCAGCCTTGGTTACGTGAGTTCAAGCCCACGTGTGTGTATTATTATCTTTACATATTTGTTTTGATTTTTAACGAACAATTTTTTTCTGTTTGGTTAAAGACTAATAAACACTCAACATAGGATTACGTAGTGGCTAATAATAAAACTTGTGAATGTATGCATTTGTTGTGCTAACAATCTCAAGTTTGCAAATATGGGGTGAGCACTTGAGATTTTATGCAAATGCATGGGTTCACAAGTTTTATTATTAGCCACTACATAATCTTATGTTGAGTGTTTATTCGTTTTTAACCAAACAGAGAAATTGTTCGCTAAAAAGTGAAAAGTCAAAAGTTTTCCGACGGGTATTTGAACCCGCGTCGTTGGGACTGAAGTCTCATTACGCAACCGCTACACCACGGCCAGGCATTTTTTCTGACTACTGTGAAAAAATAATACATAACACCCTAAACAACCGACGCACACTTATGCGCTGCGCGAGTATAACTTATCTTAGCTTTACAGCCTGACACGTGAGTCGCTCGGTCGAGGACCTGTTTTCCACGTCTAAACGACGTAAGGTGTGCATCTGGACGTAATGCCTTCCCAGACGTTGATATGACGTTGAATCTGTACCTCTGTCGCTGCCCTGCTTTATTTACTTGGAATCACCCTCTCTAGTAAGTACACAGTCTGCACAGTTTTTAGATATAGATGTATCATTTCCACATTGAAAAGAGTTGGAGACAGAAAGTAAGTTGTTTTCTCACGTATACGTGGATTTTGTTAAGTATATTTTGTATATTATCTGTATTTTGAATTGCCAGTGCATGAATCTATAATAATAACGGCTGGCACTGCTCAGCTGAAAGGGAGACACCTTTTTTTGTTTTTAAGTTAAAGTTTAAAATATGATATTGTTTTTCATATTTCAAACTATTTTTAACACATTAGAGAATGCTTAGGTTAGACTGTCCAACAAACTATGTGTTAAAAAAGGTTAAGATTCTTGAGTTTTAAAATAATAATTCAATTCTTAAATGTAAAGTTACTGTATATTTCACAATGGTTTATAAACTGCAGAAAGACAACAGTACTTAGTAAACTAAGTTTAAAAACAGGGAGATCAGCTTTAATATTTGGGACACTCCCATCATTTAGACACCTGTGATGTCATCAGTTGGAGTTGAGTTCAGGTGTGGGACCATGTGGGACCATGTGGGACCATAGGAGCACACAGATGTTACCTGCTGCAGAAAGAGAGTTTAATGTTAATGTATTGCTTTGTTTAATAAATGGATTTAATGTCTTCCCAGGTCTTCAATGTCAGAGACTTTCACTTCTTCTCACTGTGGCTGTTTAAATGAGCCACTACAGTTGTTATTGTTGTTATTGTTAGCTGCAAATATTAAATATCCATTCATCTGCTGGTAGCAAGATCACTAGCGCTTGCAACTCTATTCAATTTCTTACTTTTTCTTATAAACATTAAAACCAGCCATATGATAATTAAAATACATTTACCTTTGCTAATGCAGTCAATTATTGTGAAATCCATAGAGTATAATTTCATGATTGTTGCAATAACTAATGTTCTATGTGTATTCCTAATGTGTCATGTGTGTTTGAGTCTTACAGGTGTCAGACTGTGTTGAAGGTGTTCAAAGGTAAGAATCACACTCTCACACATTGATTGTTCCATCCATCCATCCATTTTCTACCCTTTAATCCATTTCTGGGTCAGGGGGGTGGCAATCAGAGATGCCACCCAAGTCTCATAGCACCAGCCCCTCACTGACCCTCTGCAGGTGGTGAGTCCACAGGAGGACGGCTGCTCTCTGAGTGTGAGCATAGCCTTGATCTTTCAGTGGGGGCTTTGGGCAAAGTGGGGTTAAGTGTCTTGCCCAAGGACACAACGACAGCAGTCATCAGTGGGAGTCGATGGAGAAGGTGCAGAGGTGGGAATTGAACCCACAACCTTCTGGGCTTAAGGCCAATGCTCACATTGATTGTTCTTCTGTATTATTATGTTGTTTTTAGAATAAACCATTATTTGGTGTATTCTCTTTGAAAACATCTATCTTTTTCTCAGATTGTTCAGCAACTCACTCAAGATGAGGGAAAAGAGCAACAAGGGGAAAATGCCCCCTCGGAAATGCAACATGTGTAGAGTAATACAGGGTAAGTAGCTTTCAGGGCTCATGTGTCCAAGTGCAAAACAAATGCACATTTGCAATTGTTTTTTACATGGAATTACTCCAATGACCAAAGCCTTATCCCAAGTTTCTCAGACGGAGTGTCTTCCAGTGTCTCGAGCTAGTGCAGTGCCAAGGTTTGTATCACATGGTGATGGATCGAGTGGTTTGAGGCATTAATAGAAAGTTATGTGTTGTTATATCACTTTGCCACATTATGTTGAAACTAAACATGTTCCACATTTTCAGGTGCTGTGCTTGGACCTTGTGATGAGAGACTGAAGACCAAGAGAGGACACATGTTGGAACATCAACGTTCAATAAATGCATTCTTCTGCCTTTCAGATTGTGTTTTTACATCTGGGGAACCTAGAGTGTAGCTTGTGCCTGTTTTAATACTGATCCAAACATAGGCGCTACAATCATGTTTTTTTACTTTGGCATGAACTGTTCAGTACAGTAGTGTTCATAACACTGTGCCCTGTGTGCTTTAACTTGTACTTTGATGTAGAGAAACATGATTTTTAATGCAGCTCCATTTGCAATAATGACTGATATCCTTCTACTACACTGTAAAACCTAACTGTGCTGCTGAATTAAACAATATAAGTGTACATGAATCAAAAGTGGTAAAAAGTTAACACTAAAATGTTTGTAGTGTTACAAACTCATTTTGCTATTTTGTGGTAATAACTCATATCATCCAAGTCAGTTTATGATTTTGACCCTGTTTGATTGGAAACAACTCAAATTAACAGAGTTAATGTAACGCATCACGTTTGCTTGTGTTGTGTTGCAAACCTGCGCATGCGCGTCTCACGGCAGCCGAAGGAAAACTAAGATGGCGGATGTCCGCGAATTGTCTAAAAAGTTTATATACGAACGAATTAAGACACGGATGTCACATTTAATGCAATTTGAGGCGAGGTGTTGATGGTTTCATGTTGTGATATGTTGGTTTTAACAGTAAGAGTTTCGTGTAAAGCTTGGTTTACGTTGTAAATGCTCCTGTCAATCACACTACG
Source organism: Knipowitschia caucasica (assembly GCA_964034765.1). Classification (NCBI taxonomy): domain Eukaryota; kingdom Metazoa; phylum Chordata; class Actinopteri; order Gobiiformes; family Gobiidae; genus Knipowitschia; species Knipowitschia caucasica. The sequence continues at coordinate 23,247,601 of OZ035832.1, read as the reverse complement.
TATGATAGCAGCCCCCTTCTGACGTCGAAGCTAATCACAAACAGCTGAGGCAGTGCAGAGCCTTCTTGGCCATAGAGGACTACTGGTTTTGCGATCTATTTTACGGGTAAAAATGGGGTTTAGCGGGGGGATTATTTTTGGAGTTTGGAGTCCTTCCTTGGGAGCATTTTGTGTTTTTGTGACGTAACTTTCCAATGCGTAAGGATTACAGCGAATCCAGCGGAGGTGACCATCGTCTAATAATTCGGAGCAGCCTGATTTTCCCCAAGCCACGGCCTGTGTGGAACTCTGTTTGATGCTGTCAACACTCGAACCTGAAGTTAACATGTGAGTAGAACTGCCTACTTTTAAATGAACTATAGGATTATGAACACAACTGATAGTATACAGACACAAGGCTGTTAAATCTGCCAAAAAAGGTTTATTTTTAACCTCGTTGTGCGCCATGATTTAGCTCCGTTCGTTGCAAGTTGCATTTTATCTTTAGTGAGACAAACCCACGGATTAAATCTAAAAGCGATAAAGGTTTTGTAAGGTCTGATAACATGTTTTATGTATTATAAGATCTGGTTGTAATTGTGTATACGAGTTGGATGATTTGGACACGGCTGTTCTGATTCCATTCTCGCGGGTTTTGTGTTTTGGCTAGGTTTTGGGCTGGAAAAATGTGCTGGCATCTGGCAACCCTGACTCGATTCTCGCTAGTGTATGCGACTGACTGCAGCCACGAGAGCGGTGCGGTCTTCTTTCTTTCTCCGTGAGTATAATCGATGTCGTAGTTCATTTGAGAGGATTTTCATTTGAATAGAACATTAAGTAATTGTAAGCATTACACGCTATAATATTTAAAAAATGTTTTGCTTTCAAACATTCGTGTTTGCTGTGAAAATCCACAGGCCCGTTTCACGTTTTGCACTCCAGCGGCTAGCACGAAAGTTCTTTATGCCCAATTCAACTTAAGTTTATTGTCTGTTGAAAGAAATGTTGATTCCAGCTTGACCTCTGGAGAAAAACTGGTTATAAATTATATTTAACTGCATGCCTTTTGGGCATAAAGATTGAGAGCTAGGTTAGCTAACCTTGCGCACGTGGGTTTCCAGTTGTCTGTCTTACCACACACACGTGCTGAAATGTGGAAATGCAAATTGTGCCGTTTTTCAACCCAGATAAAATTACAATTAATGCGGCATTATAGATTGCAGCATGGCCAGTTTTCGTCTATCTCTCCACTACCATGCTTGCATGAAAATTGTGTTTGCACGTTTAAGACATTTAATTCATTGAAAGTGCACATGTCATTATTGCACAATACAGCTAAAGGAAATGGCAAACAAACTGACAGAACGTCTGCATTTCAGTGTCCACTTTGTGAATTTAGACAACCATTTCATGAAAAGGACATGTTCCTTCACTTAAGGGGGCATTTAAAGAAGAAACAAATTGTTCCTTGTCCATTTAAAAACTGCAATTTCAAAACCAATGTGTACTCCTCATTTGGCTCGCACAAGACTCGAGATCATTGCAATTCTACAGAGTATGCCGTTGAGATCGTTGAGCAAAATGAGTTTGACATTCCTCATAATGATGACTATGAGCAGCAAGATATAGTTGTGCCTTGCATTAGTGAAAGATCTGAAGAGCTTAATAGTAACACGGATGAACTTGCAGAACAATTGGAGTACAATTTGGCTGCTTTTTTTTTGAAAATGCAAACTTTGCTCCATGTCTCTGACAGAGCGACGCTTGAAATCATTGAGCACTTTGAACACTTGTTTTCCCTGTCAGAGCCCATTCTCAAAGAGGCCGTTGTTAAAACACTGAAACGGCACAACTGCTCAGTGACAGATCCGCTGATCAGGGACATTTGTCAGGCAGTCTCAGAAAGTAATATTTTACATAAATCAATAACTAGTGAAGGTCCACTGTCTACTGCAAAGAGACGGAAGACTTATATTGAGCAGAGGTTTCTCAATGTTAAGCCTGTTGAATACTTAATTGATTCAACACCTCAAACTTGCATGTATGTCCCTATTCTGTCCTCTCTACAGGCCTTGCTGAAAAAAACAGATGTTCTTGAGAAGGTGCTGGAAACTACTTCAAGGAAGCCAGGTGTGTATTCCTCCCATGTTGATGGCTCTTTCTACCAGGAAAACACTCTCTTTGCAGAAGATGGTATTAAGATTGCATTGATTTTGTATGTAGACGATTTTGAAATTGCCAATCCCCTTGGAACATCAAGAAAAATTTACAAGAACTGTGCAGTGTATTGGTCATTGGCCAACTTGCCGGCAAAATATCGCTCTGCTTTGCACACAATCCAGCTTGCCTTGTTGTGCAATGCAAATGACGTTCAACATTTGGATTTGCAAAAGTGTTTGCTCCCATGTTGAGTGATTTAAAGATACTTGAGCAGGAAGGTATCTATGTGGAGGCACTAGGTAGCTCCATAAAAGGCACAATATTCTCTGTCGTTTCAGACAACCTTGCTGCACATGGTCTGGCAGGTTTAAATAAAAGTTTCAGATCAACATATTGTTGTCGATTTTGCCTTAGTAGCAGAGCTGACATGCAGACATTGGATGCAACTACAGACATCAGTCAGTGGAGGTCAAAAGAACAGCATGACTGTCTAACACAACAAATGAGAAATGATGATTCTGAAAGTTTTGGTGTTAAAGACACATGTGTGTTGTCTGACCACTTGTCATTCTTTCATCCCATCACAGGATTCCCGCCAGATATCCTCCACGATCTCTTCGAAGGCGTAGTGCCGGTAGAACTGGCTCTTTGTTTGAAAGGTATGATTTCAAGAAAATACTTTTCATTTGAAGATTTGAATAAGGCTGTTTCAAATTTTCCATATCAGCATTCTGATAAAGTTGACCGGCCTCATCCAATCCCTCTGAGTTATTCATCTCGAGGAACAATTGGAGGAAATGGCCATGAGAACCACACTCTCTTACGTCTGCTTCCACTTATTATTGGCTCAATGGTTCCTGAAGGGGATGAATTTTGGGACATTTTAATGGAACTTAAAGATGTAGTTGAACTTGCTCTGTCTCAGCAGTTCACAGATGAATCTTTGCAGTACATGGCCTGTAAAATATCTGATCATAGGCAGCTACTTCAAAAGGTGTTCCCAATCTACAATTAAGGCCTAAACACCACTTTATTGAACACTATCCTCATCTGGTTAAGTGCTTTGGGCCCCTTGTGCACCTTTGGACAATGCGATTCGAAGGGAAGCACAGGGTTTTCAAAAAAATTGTCCATGACACACAGAATTACAAGAATGTTCTGAAAACCTGTGCTGGCCGACACCAGGCAATGATGTCTTTTTACTTGTCGTCACCACGTTTTTTCAAACCCCAAGTGCAGACTTCCAAGGTTGAGTCTATCTTTGTAGATTCCCTGCCGGCTAATGTCCACACCCACATGTCAAGCCTTACAAAAGACACAAACATCCTGAGTGCTAAAGAGATCAGTGTTGAAGGCACTTCGTATGCAATTGGAATGTTTGTCTGTACAGGCACTCTAAGTGGTCTACCTGAATTTAAAGAAATAATGAACATTTTACTACTTGGTAGTGAAATTACTTTCATACTTAAAGACTTCAATGCATGGTATGTTGAGCACCTGCGCTCATTTGAGTTGACTGCTGACAAAGACGCGGGCCACACCGTTACACATGTGCATCAACTGAAGGATTCTATGCCTCTGTCTGCATATCGTGTGAGTGGCAAACTGATTATCACCCCTAAACATTTCCTATCCACCTGAATAAGAACATTTATGAGAAGGAAATCCAACCACTTAACATGTGAATTATATGCACGTCATGTTGTGACATAAATATTTGTTTTATTTCAGCTTGGAAACATGGACTCCTCGCTGCGGTTACGTGTTGTACTTGGGGCTGAAAATGCAGAAAAGTTCATTTTGCCTTCCTATCCAGAAACAGTCGATGATCTCATAAAAGAAATCATGACACGATTCAAGTTGACCTTTGACTTCAGACTACAATTTGAAGACCCGGACTTTGATGGGGCACTCTGCAATTTGGTAAACATCGAAGACCTCCCTTCCAAAGCAACAGTAAAAGTTGTAGCCAAAGCAGACCTTGATACCAGCTCATGTAGTACTGACGACTCCTCCATCCTTTCAGACAGCACAGACTCGTCTGATCGGAATTCTGGATGGCCATTTCACTTTGTTGTCCCCACATTCTCTTATGACGTGGAGCATATCTTAAGGGAAGGCAATGTTGCTTTTACAAATGAAGGGAAGAGTCAGCGGATTACTAAAGACCAGAAACATGTTATATTGGAATGCATGGCTGTTCAAATGTACAAACATAAAGCTTACCCAAGTAGTAAGCAGATAGCCATGGCAGCAGAAGCACTTGTGACCAAACACCCCTGCTTGGGTGAGAGAGGCTCCAGGACCGGCTATGATGGATGGAAAAACAGTCTGAGCTACAAGATGGGAAACTATCGCACCAAGTTAAGTCGCGCAGGAATAAAAGACGTCTCGATTAATGCAGGAAAGCGGAGTCGTCGTCGGCCAGAAGCCGAGCCATCAAGAGCAAACATTAAAAGGCCAAGACGAGGTGAAATAAACTTTCTCCCCAACTATCCTTCTGGGGAAAACAAGACGAGCTTGGAGGCCCATCGTCTTGAAATAATCGGAGAGTTTCAGAAGGTTTCCTCGGAGCGTGATGTGCCACTAATTTACCTTCTAATGCAGAAAACCTTTGCTCTCAGAAGAGAGGAAATAATAAACACAAACACTCCTATTTCGGAGCTGAAAAACCGATGGCCTGCCCTCTTCTGCGAGCCTCATGTAAGTGAAGTACATTTGATATAAATTAAACTAAAATTTGGCACACTACATTGTTTATTTGCTTTCTGATTGACACAGCTGTACAAGGAATTTCACCTCATAACAAACAAGAATTTGCAATTTACCTTCTTTGCTGCTTTGGATGAATGTGCAACAAAACTTCTCAGCTTGTACAGACAAAGAAGGTCCGGGCCATTCGGGGAGAAGCTTTCAAGTCTTCTCTTGGACTACAGTGAGCAGGTAAGCAACATCTATCTTACCCTTATACCACCATTACACTCTTAAACCACCCTTATTACACTCACACCCTCATTACTCTTGCACCCTCATTACACCCCGATTCCCTGATTATACCCTCATTACACCCCATATTACACCTCTCATTACACCCCCATCCCCTCATTACACCCCCATTATTCCCTCATTACACCCCCATTATCCCCTCATTACACCCCATCCCCTCATTACACCCCTCATTACACCCCCTCATTACACCCCCATCCCCTCATTACATCCCCATCCCCTCATTACACCCCTCATTACACCCCCATCCCCTCATTACACCCTCATTATCCCCCATTACACCCCCATTATCCCCCCATTACACCCCCATTATCCCCTCATTACACCCCCATTATCCCCCCATTACACCCCCATTACACCCCCATTACACCCCCATTATCCCCCCATTACACCCCCATTATCCCCCATTACACCCCCATTATCCCCCCATTACACCCTCATTACACCCCCATTATCCCCCCATTATCCCCCCATTACCCCCCATTACACCCCCATTACACCCCCATTATCCCCCCATTACACCCCCATTATCCCCCATTACACCCTCATTACCCCCCCATTACACCCCCATTACACCCCCCATTACACCCCCATTACACCCCCATTATCCCCTCATTACACCCCCATTATCCCCCCCATTACACCCCCATTACACCCCCATTATCCCCCCATTACACCCTCATTACACCCCCATTATCCCCCATTACACCCCCATTATCCCCCCATTACACCCTCATTACACCCTCATTACACCCCCCATTACCCCCCATTACACCCCCATTACACCCCCATTACACCCTCATTACACCCTCATTACACCCCCATTATCCCCCCATTATCCCCCCATTACACCCCCATCACCCCCCATTACACCCCCATTATCCCCCATTACACCCTCATTACCCCCCCATTACACCCCCATTACACCCCCCATTACACCCCCATTATCCCCCCATTACACCCCCATTATCCCCCCATTATCCCCCCATTACACCCCCATCACCCCCCCATTACACCCCCATTATCCCCCATTACACCCTCATTACCCCCCCATTACACCCCCATTACACCCCCCATTACACCCCCCATTACACCCCCATTATCCCCCCATTACACCCCCATTATCCCCCCATTATCCCCCCATTACACCCCCATTATCCCCCCATTACACCCCCATTATCCCCCCATTACACCCCCATTATCCCCCCATTATCCCCCCATTATACCCTCATTACACCCCCATTATCCCCCCATTACACCCCCATTATCCCCCATTACACCCCCATTACCCCCCCATTACACCCTCATTATCCCCCCATTACACCCTCATTATCCCCCCATTATCCCCTCATTACACCATTATACCCTCATTACACCCCCATTACACCCCCATTATACCCCCATTACACACCCATTACACCCCCATTATCCCCCATTACACCCCCATTACACACCCATTACACCCCCATTATCCCCTCATTACACCCCATTATACCCCCATTACACCCCAATTATACCCCCATTACACCCCAATTATCCCCCCATTACACCTCCATTATCCCCTCATTACACCCCATCCCCTCATTACACCCCCATTATCCCCTCATTACACCCCCATTATCCCCTCATTACACCCCCCATCCCCTCATTACACCCCCATCCCCTCATTACACCCCCATTATCCCCCATTACACCCCATCCCCTCATTACACCCCATTCCCTCATTACACCCCCATTATCCCCCTCATTACACCCCCATTATCCCCTCATTACACCCCATCCCCTCATTACACCCCATCCCCTCATTACACCCCGTTATCCCCTCATTACACCCCCATTATCCCCTCATTACACCCCCATCCCCCATTACACCCCCCCCATTATCCCCTCATTACACCCCCATCCCCTCATTACACCCCCATTATCCCCCCATTACACACCCATTACACCCCCATTATCCCCTCATTACCCCACCCCCATTACACCCCCATTATCCCCCCATCCCTCACTACACCCCCATCCTACCCTCACTACACCCCCAGTACACCTAAATCCTCACTACCCCTTCACTACACCTGTGTACACCCATTGAAAATTGAATGTTATGAATTGAAATGTGCTGAAACCTTGTGGAAGAAAAATAAGAGACCCAATAGACTGCACAGACATATGCTGTCACAAAGTAAAATGTTTTTTTATCCCTAATGCACATAGGACAAGAATGACGTACAAAAAACAAGAACTGCAGTCTTGTTTGGACTACCCCTGTATTTAAAAGAAGACCCAAGCCAGATATTTCGAACTTGTAAGGTAAGTGTTGTGAGCCACTTCACCATTATTGTATGTCTTTTTTAACTTCATTAGATGCAAATGGTGATACCCAAAAACGTTTGGCTTTGTTAATCTAATTGAAGATAAAAAACCAATGTGATTTATCTTGTTGTGGTCTTTGAATGTTTTTTAATAAGTTATCTTGACAATAATTGAATTTTCAAAATGATCCTTTAGCTAATCCTTAAATGAGGAAGTAGTTTTTCATTATTTATTGAATGAAAGCCCAACTTTGAGCTTTTTTGAATCGATACATGGGAGAGTCTGAAAACTGGAAGGGCTGCATTTGCTTAATCTTGGATCTACATGGTTCTCATTGTATGTCTTTTTGTTTCATTTAAGGAGGAGGAACTTGATGGCAGCAAAGATGGGACGGTTGCCTTGGTTGCTGTCACTGGAGATGCTGCGACTCCTTGGTCCGCCCAGCAGGTGGCCATCGTGTTGGAGGACCAGATCGTCTCAACTCACCGTTGCTGGGTGGATGCACTGGTTATCCTCTTCGGCCTAATATATGCACTACACCTGGAGTACCCACAGAAAGTAAAGGGCTTCTTTGACTTTCTCCAAATGATCCTCCTCAACTTGGATGAGGGGCGGAGGCAACTTTCCCCAAAATTGCAGACACTGAAAAATGAACTGGACAATGAGTAACGACCAATTAACTATTCTTACACCCTCATTACTCTTACACCCCCATAAAACTATCTAGTAATTTATGAAAGTGAAGTGATGTTGTCCATGTCGATTATTGGAAGTTTGTTAATGTCGGTGGGGGGGGAGGGGGGGGTGGGCGGGGTAGGGTGGGGGGGGGGGTGGGGGGGGGGGGGGGGGAGGGTGGGGGGAGGTTGAGGTGGTGGGGGGGGGGGGGGGCGAGATTGGGGGTGGGGGGGGGGGGGGGTGGGGGTGGGGGTGGGGTGTGAGGGGCTGCGGGGGGGAGGGGGCCTTGACAATGGGGGGTGGGGGTAGGGGGGGCGCGGTAATGGAGTGCAAGCGGGGTGGCGCGTGGCGGGTGGGGTGGCCGTGTGGGGGTGGGTGGGAGTTGAGGGGGAGGTGGGGGCGGGGGGGTAGGTGGCGGGGGGGGGGGGGGCGGGGGGGGAGGGGGGGGATGGTGTTCGTGTGACTGGGGGTATTGGTGGGGGAGTGGTGGGAGGGTCGGGGGGGGGGGGGGGGGGGGGGGGTGCGGGTGGGGAGTGGAGGGTGTGGGGGGGGTGGATGGTGTCGTGGTAGTTGGGGGGAGTGTGGGTGGGTCTTGTGTGGGGTTGGGGGGTTGGGGGTGGGGTGGGGGGTGGGGGGGGGTGGCGGGGGAGGGCGGGGGCGGGGGCGGGGGGGGGCGGGGGGGGGGGGGTGTGGGGCGCGGGGGTGGTGGGGGTGGTGGTTGGGGGGGGTGTGGGGGGGGCTTGGTGTGTTGGGGGTCGGGGGTTGTGGGGGGAGGCGTCGGGGTGCGGCAGGGGGGGGGGGGGGTGGAGGGGGGAAGCGGGGGGGAGGTGGGGTGGGCAGTAGGGGGGGAGGGAGCGGGGGGGAGGGGGGGGGGGTGCGGTTGGGGGGGGGGGAGCGGGGGGGGCCGGGGCGTGGGGGGGTTGGGTGGGGAGGGGGGGGGGGGGTTGCGGGTTCGGGGGGGGGCGGGGGGGATGGGGGGTGGATGGGGTGGAGGTGGATGGGGGGGGGGTTGGGGGGGTGTTGGGGGTGGGGGGTGGAGGGGTTGGAGGCGGGGGGGGGGGGGGGGGGTGGGTGGGGGGAGATGGGAGGGGGGAGGGGAGAGGAGGGGGGGGACGGGGGGGGGGGGGGGGAGGGGGGGGGGGGGGGGGGAATTGTGGGGTTGGGGGGGGCGGGGGCGTGCGGGGGGGTGGGGGAAGCTGGGGGGGGGGCGGGGGTGGGCTTGGGGAAGGGGGGGGGGGTGGGGGGGGTAGGGGTGCCGGAGACGGGGTGGGGGGGGGGGGGGGGGGGGCGGGGGGCGGGGGGGGGGGGGGGGGGGGGGGGGGGGGGGGGGGGGGGTGGGGGGCACCGGGGAAGGGGTAGGGAGGGGTGTGTGGGGTGGTGGAGTGGGGCGGTGGGGGGTGGGAAGGGGTGGGGCGGGGGTGTGGGGGGGGCGGGGGGTGTGGGAATGGTGGGAGGGGGGGGGGAGGCGGGTAACGGGGGAACAGGGTGTGGGTGGGGGGGTGGGAGAGGGAGGGGGTCGGGTTCGTGGGGGTGGGTGGGGGGAGGGGGGTTCGGGCAGGGCGGGTGTGGGTGGGGTAGGGGGGGGGGGAGGTGGGGTGTTGGAGGGTGGGGGGGGCGGGGGGGGGGCGGGTGGGGGGGGGGGGGTGTGCGGGCGTGTGGGGGTGGGCGAGGGGGGGGGGAGTGTTGGGGGGCGGGGGGGGCGTGGTGGGGGGGGGGCAGGCTGGGGGGGTGGGGGGGGAGGTGGGGTGGGTGGGTGGGGGCGGGGGGGGCGGATTTGGTGAGGGTGGGGGGGGGGGGGGGGGGACTGGGGGAGGGGGGTGGGCGGGTGGGGGGGGGTGCGGGGCCGGGGGGGGGGGGCGGGGGGGGGAGTGGGGGGGGTAGTAGGGGGGGGGGCGGATGGGGGGGATGGGGGCGGGGGGGGGGGGGGGAGGGGCGGGGTGGGGGGGAGGGGGGGGTCGGGGTGCGGGGGGGGGTGTGGGGGGGCTGGAGGGGGGGGGGGGATGTGTGGGCGGGGTGGGGTGAGGAGTGCGAGGGGGGCGGGGGGGGGGGGGGGTGGGGGAGGGGGGGGGGGGAGGAGGGTGGGGGGGAGTGGCGGGAGGGGGGGGTTGGGGGGGGGGGGAGGGTGGGTGAAGGTGGCGGGGGGGGGGAGGGGGGGTTGGGGGTGAGGGTGGGGGGAAGGGGGGCGGGGGTCGGGGGTGGGGGTGTGTTTAGGAGGGCTTTGGGGGGGGGGGGTCGGGGCGGGGGGAGGAGGGGGGGGGGTAGGGGGGGAGGGGGGGGGGGGGAGGGGGTGGGTGGGGGGGTGGGGTTGGGCGGGGGGGGGGAGGGGGTGGAGGGGGGGGCGGGGGGGGTGGGCGGCGTTGTGGGCTGGGGGGGGGGGGGGGGGGGGGAGGGGGTGGCTGGGGGGGGGCGGGTGGGGGAGGAGGCGCGGGGGGGTGAGTGGGGGGAGCGGCTGAGGAGGTGGGGGGGGGTGGTGGGCGGGGGTTGGGGGGGGGGGGGGGGGTGGGGGGGGGGGTGGGGGGCGGGGGGGGGGGGAGGGGATGGTGGGGAGGGGGGGAGGGTGCGGGGGGGGGGGGGGAGGGATTGGAGGTGGGGTGGGGGGGGGGAGCTAGGTGGGGGCCGGGTTGTGGGGAGGGGGGGCGGGCGGGATGCTGTGGGGATGGAGGATGGGGGGGGAGGGTGGGTTGTGTGGTGGAGGGATGGGGGGGGTTGGCGGGGAGGGGGGGGGGGGCGAGGGGGGGACGTGGTGGGGGCTGGGGTGGGGGACGGGGGTGGTGGGGGGAGTGGGTGGGGGGAGGGGGGGGGGGGGGGGAGGGGGCCTGTTGAGGCGGTGGGGTGTTTGGGGGGAAGCAGTGGAGGGGGGGGGTGGGGGGGTGGGGGGGGGGGCCGGGGGGGGGGTCGGGGGGGGTGGGGGGGGGGGGGTGGGTGTGAGTGGGGCGGGTGGGGGGACGGTGGTGCGGGGAGAGGGGGGGGGGGGAGGTGGGGTGGGGTTGGTGGGCGGGGGTTGGGGCGGGGGGGGGAGGGGGCGACGAGCGCGGAGGGGGGGGAGGTGGGGGGGGGGGGGGGGGGGGGGGTTGTGAGTGGGGGGGGTGAGTGGGGGGGGGAGGGATGGGGGGGTTGGGGGGGGTTGGGGGGCTGGGGTTGGGGACGGGGGGGGAGGTGGGGGGGGGGTGAACGGGGGGGAGGTTGGACGGGGGGTGGGGGTGGGGGGGGTTCGGGCGAGGGGGGGGGGGAAGGGGGGGAGTGGCCTGGGGGGGGGGTGGGGGTGGGGGGGTGGGGGGGGGGGGTGGTCTACGGGGGGGGGGGGGTAGGTTGGTGGGGGGCTAGGGCCGGGGTGGGTTGGGGGCTTGGTAGATGGAGGGGGTGAGGGGGAGTGGGTTGGTGGTGTGGAGGGGGGGCGGTGGAGGGGGGGTGGGGTGGGGGGGGGAGGGGGGGGGGGGGGGGAGAGGCGGTGGGGGGGGGGGGGGGGTGGGGGGGGGGGTTGGGGGGTGAGGGGGGTGTGGGGAGGGTGGGGGGGGGGGGGGGTGGGGTGGGGGGGGTGGGGGGAGGGGGGGGGGAGGGGAGAGGGTGGATGGTGGGGTGAGTGTGGGGGGGAGTAGGGTCAAGGGGTGGGGGGGGGGGTGGGGGGTGGGGTGTATGGGGGGGGGGAGGGGTTGGGGAGGCGAGGTGGGGGGGGGGGTGGGGTTGGGTTAGGCGGGGGGGCGTGTAGGGGGGGGGGCGGGCGGGGGGGGGGGGGGGGGATGGGGTAGTGGGGGGGTTGGAGGCGGGTGGGGAGGGAGTACGGGGGGGGTGGGGGGAGGGGGGAAGGTTGGGGGAGGGGGGGGGGAGGGGGGGGGAGGAGGGTGGGCGGGGGGGGGGACGGGTGGTGGGGAGGGGGGGGCGGTCGGGAGGTTGGGCCGGGAAGGAGGCGGGGGGGGCACAGGGGTGGGGTGGGGGGCTGCGGGGGTGGGCGTGGGAGGTTCGGGGGGGGGTGTGGGTGGTGGGGGGGGGGGGTGGGGGCGGTGGGGGTTGGGGTCTGTGGGTGGGGTGGGGTGGTTGGGTTGGGGTGGGGGGGAGGAGGCGGAGGGGGGGGGGGGGAGGGGGGGGGGGGGGGCGGTGGGGGGGGGGAGTGGCGGGCGGGGGGGTGGGGCGGGGGGGGGGTTCGGCGGGGGAGGGTATGGGTGGTGAGGTGGGGGGCGGGGGAGATGATGGGGGCCGGGCGGGGTGGGGGGGTGGGGATGGGGGGGCTGGGGGGGATGGGGGTGCGGGGTGGGGGGGGGGGGGGGGGGGGGGGGGGGGGGGGTGGGGGGGAGGGGGGGAGTGGGGTGGGTCGGGGCGGGGTGGTGGGGGGGTGGTGAGGGGGGGGTGGGTGGATGTGGGGGGGGGGGGGGTGTGGGTGGGTGGGGAGGGGGGGCGGGGGGGGGGTGGGGGGGGGGGGCGGAGGGGGTGTTGGGGGGGGTGGTGGGAGGCCGGGCTGTGGGTGTTTTTTTTCTTTCTTTGTTTTTCTTTTTGGTTTGTTGTTTTTTTTAGTTTGTGCTTTTTTCCGTTTTTTTTGGTTTTTTTGTTTTGTGTTTGCTTTGTGTTTTTTTTTTTCTGTGGATTGTGGTGTGTGTGGCTTTGTTTTTCTGTTTTTTTTATTTTTTTTTTGTTTGTTTTTTTATGTTTTTTCTTTTGTGTTTGTTTGGCTTGTCTTTTTTTTGTTGGTTTTTTTGATGTTTGTTTTTTTTTTTGAGGTTTGTGTTTCTTTTGGTTTTTGTTTTTGTTTTCTGTGCTTGTTTTTTTTGGTAGTTATTTTTTTGTTTTTTTTGGCCTCTTTTTATGTGTGGTGGATTTGCTTGTGTTTGTTGGTTTTTTGTGTTTGTGTGTGTGTTTTGCTTGTTGTCTATTTTTATTGTGTTTTGTTATTTTTTTTTGTTGCCGTTTTTTTGTCTTGTTTTTCCTTGTTTTTTTCTTTGTTTTTTGTTTTATTTTTTTTTTTGTTATTTTTTTTGTCTGTTGGTTTTTTTGCGTTGTTTTGTTTAGTTATTCTGGCATTGGTGGCTGGTTTGTTTGTTTATTTTTTCGTTTTGGTTGTTGTTTTTTTCTTTTTTCGTTTGTTTTGTTTTTGTTCTTTTTTATTTTTTGTCTTGCTTTCTTTTGCATTTGTGTGGTTTTGCTTTTTTATTTCCTTGTTTTTTATTTGTTTTTTTTTTTTTTTTGTTTTTTTTTTTTGCTTGTGTTTTTTTCTTTTTGTTGTTTTTTTTTTTTTTTTTTTGTTTGTTTTTGTTTTTGTTGTGGTTTCTTGTTTGGTTTTTTTTTTTTTTTCTGTTCTTATTGTCTTTTTGTTTTTCTGTGTTTTTTTTTTTTTGGTTTTGGTTTTGTCTCTTTGGTGCTCACTTTGCGAGGGGTCTCTTTCCCTTGGTCTCCCTCTGGGTTCTTATCTCCCCCTCTCTGGGGTTCTCTCTCTTGGTCCCCTTCTGGTCTCCCTCTGGTCTCTCTCTCTCTCTGGGTCTCTCTCTCTCTGGTCTCTCTCTCTGGTCTCTCTCTGGTCTCTCTTCTGGTCTCTCTCTGGTCTCTCTCTGGTCTCTCTCTGGTCTCTCTCTGGTCTCTCTCTGGTGGTCTCTCTCTGGTCTCTCTCTCTGGTCTCTCTCTGGTCTCTCTCTCTGGTCTCTCTCTCTCTGGTCTCTCTCTCTGGTCTCTCTCTGGTCTCTCTCTGGTCTCTCTCTGGTCTCTCTCTGGTCTCTCTCTGGTCTCTCTCTGGTCTCTCTCTCGGTCTCTCTCTCTGGTCTCTCTCTGGTCCCTCTCTGGTCTCTCTCTGGCTCTCTTGGTCTCTCTCTGGTCTCCTCAGGAGCACTATGGTAGAGTGCTGGTTCTGAATGGAATCCCTTTAAATCTGCAACCATGTTAAAACTCTGATTATTTTCCTCAGAGCAAGTAGTTCCTCACAGCGGACTTAATTCGTGACCCAGCGGTGCTGGCCAGGGCTGAGGGTTGGGGCGCCATGGGGGAGCAGAGGTGGATGAGCATAGGGTGTTTAGAATAGAGGGGCACACAGGGGCGGGGGGGGGGGGCCGATGCCGTCCCCCTGGCGGACACTTCCAGGAGGGGGCGGAGGTGTCCAGGCCCAGTCGGGACATGAAGTTACTCCGAGAGTAAATGCCTGACCTCACGGAGGAGCGCGGTTTGACCGAGGAGGGAGCGCGGCGGGCGAGAGGCGAGAGCGCAGCGGGACAGCCAGGGAGAGCGGCAGGAGCGCCGAGCGCGAGAGAGCCGAGAGCGCGCCAGAGGGGAGCAGAGCGAGGCGAGCAGAGCGCGAGAGCGGGAGAGCGGACGTGAGAGCAGAGCGAGCGCAGCGAGCGAGCCGAGGGGGGCGCACGAGCGAGAGAGCAGCTGAGAGCGCAGGGGAGCGCGGCACGGAGAGCAGGCGAGAGCAAAGCGAGCGCGCCGCGAGGCGCAGCGCAGAGGGAGAGCGGAGGGCGCGCGAGGAGCGAGAGCAGGGAGCGAGAAGCCGGCGGGGAGCGCTGCGGCGGAGCCGAGCGAGAGCCGAGAGCTAGCAGAGAGAGAGCAGAGCGCGAGCTACTCCTCACCTTATCTATCCACCTGTCCATGTGGAGCACCTTGCGGTCCCGTACTTGGGCTAGACTGACTGCCCCCGATGGACAGAGCAGTACGGGGTGTTGGGGTCCGGGGTCATGCCCACAGATCAGGTGGTGACTAGGCTGCGTCATGGGCAACTGCCGAAAGACACAGGTCCAGGGGTCATATACTCATGGACCCACCCTCTCTGGTCTCTCTCTGGTCCCTCTCTCTGGTCTCCTCTCTGGTCTCTCTCTCTGGTCTCTCTTCTTCTCCTCTATAGTCTCTTGCTCTCTCTCTGGTCTCTCTCTGGTCTCTCTCCTGGTCTCTCTCTGGACTCTCTCTGGTCACTCTCACTGGTCTCTCTCTGGTCCTCTCTCTGGTCTCTCTCTGGTCTCTCTCTGGTCACTCACTGGACTCTCTCTCTGGTCTCTCACTTGGTCTCTTGCTCTCTTAGGTACCCAAAAATCACTCAAAGTCTTAGCTCCCAGGATATCAATTTTAAGCAGAAAAATGCTCCTTGACTTGGTTTGATGACTGAATTGTTACCTAATACTAAATCTATAAAACTATTACCTCCCTATATCCTGGTCGGTGGGGAATTTACTGTCTTACCTCGTACGTGCGTTGCCTAAGCTACCCAGCACAGTCACCCATCCCATTACATGTAGAATTCTCTTTGCCTTGCTCTGGTGCCATGTGCTCATCCGCCTGTGGAACCCTCTGTCTCTGTGGATCTAACTGACCCTTTCTGTTCTGATCTCGGCTCTTGTCTTCCTTTCGCACTTAATCCTCTGCTGGTCCTTCTCTGGTCTCTCGCTCTGGTACTCTCTGCTCTTTGGTCCTCTCTGCTACCCGCCTCCGCTCGTCTCGTCACTGGTCGCATCTCTACTCTCCTGGACCTCTCGCTCCTCGGTCTCCTCTGGTCCCTCATCTGGTCTCTCCTCTGTGTCTCTCTCTGGTCCTCCTCTCTGGTCTCTCTCTTGGTCTCTCTCTGGTCCCTTCTATCATCTCTGGGTCCTCTCTTCTCTCTCTGGCCTCTCTCTGGGTCTCTCTCTCTGGTCTCTCTCTCTGGTCTCTCTCTGGCACTCTCTGGTCTCCTCTCTCGGCATCTCTCTCTCGGTCTCTCCTCTGGTCTCTCTCTGGGTCTCCTCCTGGGTCTCTCTCTGGGTCTCTCTCTGGTCTCTCTCTCTGGTCTCTCTCTGGTCTCTCTCTGGTCTCTCTCTCTGGCCTCTCTCTGCCTCTCTCTTCTGGGCCTCTCTCTCGTCCTCTCTCTCTGGTGTCTCTCTCTGGTCTCTTCTCTCTGGCTCTCTCTGGTCTCTCTCTGGTCTCTCTCTCGGTCTCTCTCTGCCTCTCCTGTTCTGTCTCTCCTTTACTCTGGTCCTCATCTGGGTCTCCTCTCTCTGGCCTCTCTCTCTGGTCTCTCTCTCTGGCCTCTCTCTCTGGTCTCACTCTATGGTTCTCTCTACCGTTTCACGTTTACTGACTGAACACCCCCGAATAACGCTACGACCAGAGGCCACAACCCGATTGTCAACAACTAGTGATGCAACAAACGGTTTTGCAAGATTAGAAGGTTTATATAAGCCCCAAAAAACAACCCACATCAACCATTCGTCGACTCATCCGTCTGACATACATTCCACTCCGGACACGACACATTTTCAATTCCTTTTTCCCGTTGCTTTGTCTGCGGAGCGTTACAAACAACATGATTCTCATGCGTGGAATCCAGCGGCTTCACCATCCCTATGAAGCTATCCCCGCCCAGCATAAGTGGCTGTGACAATATCCAAACTGCTCTTTTATTCCACACGTCCGTACACTTGGACGCTGAAATAGCTCTGCAACTCGACGTGCAACAGGAAGACCCGCGTATGGAAAGGCATCCGCGCAGGGGCGGCGATTAAAGGCCCGCCTATTTGGCGAGATTAGCAGCACGCGCTTAATGTAGGATTGATCCCGTCCACACTGGCCGAAACTCGCCTCGACTCCACCGCGCCGTATACCGCCAATTCCTCTCCCAGTATTTATCCCTCCGCCGACAAAACGTTATCATCAGCAGAACACTCGCATCAATTCCGCCTTAACATATACATAATTACCGTCCCTCAGCCGGCAGTGCGACCGATAAGACTCAATCACCACCATCCATCTTAACACGCACGTCAGCACACTGTTTTGTCCGTATCTTATTTGGTTTTGTGCTTTTAGTATCACCTTATACTCTTGCACAAATGTTATTAACCTAATGCGGGGGCTTTAGTTGATGCGGGTGTCACGATTTTAAAAAAACCCGAATAAACTACCCCTTTTGAGCAATTGCGATAGTGCCTCGTAAGACTGTGTCTTCATCGCGGGACGAAGTACCACGCTAGTCATGAGCCCCCCCCACTCAAGGTCACACTCGACTGCCTCGACAGCGACCAGAGGACAGCCCCGCAACCAGGCCCAGGGCCGCCCAGAAAGAGAGACCCGAGCCGAGACCAGAACCCGACCCAGAGCCAGACAGAGCAGCGACCAGCCACAGACCCGAGACAGACCAGAAAGAGAGACCATGGAGACTGCGCCCGAACACAGACCAGAGAGAGATGCACCCGCGGAAGGACCAGCAACCGACCAGCGCGAGCGACAGAGAGACGACCCGAAACCGCCAGAGAGAGAGCCCAGAGAGATGGCCCCGCACCCAGACCAGCGGGCGACCAGATGCCCGAGCGGCGCCCCAAGAGGGACCCAGGGAGACCAGAGAGAGGCCACGGCGAGAGAGAGACCCAGGAGCGGCCCAGCGGAGGACCCCAGAGCGAGGAGAGACCAGAGCGCGCAGAGACCAGAGACAGCGCCCACGAGAGAGAGACTAGAGGAGCGAGCGAGGCCACACTCTAAGAAGGAAAGAGTGCTGTTGAGCACTTTATGTGGACATGGTGAAGGTGAAAAAAACTGTGTTTCTTATGTTTCTAACAGGAACAACATATCAACAATGTGCAATGTGTCTCCCACCCCACAGCCCCAGATTTACCGGTGCCTACAACAGATACATTATATGATTAACCCCCTACCTCTTTCCGTCTCCCAACCTGTACGCAATGACGCTGTGGACGCAATGCGCCCGACCTGCGTAGTTGTCAAGGTATGCCCGGTGGGCGGGGCCCCGACACCTTATTTTGATCCCCGTATCTTGTTAGTTAATTAAAGGATAAACCGGCCAAACAGTATCCTGTATTCTCAGTTTGCATCCCTAACTTTTATTTATCGCAACACTCTACATATTGGGTGGTTTTTGTTGGGATTCTCGCGGGTTTTGGGCAGGCACCATCTGGCGTATTCTTGCACCCTTGCCCCGAAGCTTGCCACTGCCGCGCAGCGTGCAGGAGCCCATATGCCCAACGACCCCACTGTGAGTGGTCAAAACTTCCTCGTCAATTTGGTACGTACACGCCGCTTCTTTGATATACAGCATGAAACGGTAATGTGTAACTTTTTCAAAAGTGGATGTGTCTATTGACGTTCCATTGGCACATAGACATTGCTAGGCAATGGAGGATATCCCTGGTAAGGTTGATATGATTAACTTTATCACTACAACCTTCTCCAATGATCTTGGGCCTTCAAGGTCAGCCGTGTTAGTATACTCATTTTTCCCCGTATGCGTCCGAAGCACCCAGAGGGACTTGCCGGACCATGCTATCCCAATGGCGCAGCAAACCCGCAGCTGATAGGCTGCTACCCGCTCCGCTAGCTTCAGCCCCACAGCGCGCTCCCCGCTCGACCCACCCTCTCATACAGACTATCCTAACTCCCCCACCATAGACCTTAAGTGTCCGCATTCTCGCCACAACTGGTTGTTAGAAGTAAACGATTCATGTCCACGATATGCTATATAGCACCGAACTTTCATTCATCCACCTGGAATTAAGTATTAGAGTAATATTACCATTATATGATGACTATCTTAGACATAGCTAATTCATCCGTTTACCCGGCGTGTGCGCTTATTGTCACGTTTATCCCTCGCACCATAGAAGGCACTGCCACGGTTCACCATACAAGGTGTAGCAAGAGCTGTGTGATACCGCTCGGCGAGTTTTCCGATTCCGTCTTAGCATTGATTAGAGTGTCTGTGCGTGCCCCGGGACCCCGGAACGGTCCCTTTATCCCCCGGACCTCATGCCGATGGCCCGCCTTTCGCTTCGCGTTCACAACACCAAAAACCACATGTGTTCGAAGTACAAATATTTAGTTCTCGTAATTGTTTATAACTGTTAATTCACAAGCCTAATTTACATTGCGTGTGCCCAGAGGTGTGTATATGTAGGACAACTCGGAGATCCTATCATATAACAAGCCGACGCGAGCACCCCAGGTTCCAATCCTAATATTAGCAATTACACTCCACCCAATCAAATACACAGCCTTTTCAGAATACCCAATCAACAGGCTCTGAGGCCCCCCACCCAGGTGATTGGGACATCTCCATTTTTTATATCCATTAAGGGTCTTGTACTGTATTTGGATTGACTGCCGTTCACACCTCAGATTATGGTGGCCCTAGAAGAGGTGTGTTTTACATTGAAACCTTACTGGATAGTCATAAGTTTTACTTTCTATACAAACATAACAGAACATATTCTCATGAATAATCTGAGCATTATTAAAGCTGCACCAACTGACTTTATTTTTGTATTCATTACAAAAATGCTATCCATGTCCATTGTAGTGCATTGGGATATACGTCCTTTTGAAGAAAAAGTAGCGCAGATTTGTGTTGGCGTGACATTATATTTTAGATCGAGTTTTGATGAAACAAGGAAGAGAATGTGTTTCGGGTCGCGGATTGTGACCAATCACAGCGGACCACTGGCCCCCACTTTCGTGAGAAATCTACAGGTCTGTTAGCATAGACGGCTGAGTTAGCACAACAAGTGGCGGAGCTAACCTGAAACTTTCTCGTCTTCGTCACCGGTTACTGCTTACACAGCGACACAGCCAAAAGAAAGTCTCGTTCCTCCACACTTCCCGGTTCTATCGTTCTATGGTCACGCCATCCACGTGCAAATCCATATCCATGTATTATCCATATTGGGAGAGGCTAGCTCCGTCAACAACAGTGAGTGTGTGTGGGGGCGATAGCTTCGTGGGTGCGGGGAGGGGAGCAGAAAGAGAGAGGCCAGCGAGTCCACGGCTTCAAAATCCCAAAGTCAGTTAGTGCAGCTTTAACCCAACATTCTGACTTTTCTCAATATATTTTTTGAAAATGTAACACAAATATTACTGTATAACGAGAACACTTAATTGGTCTTTCACAGAAACCCAACATTGAAACAAGACTACTCTGCATCCTAAAGGCTCTGTGCGTGTACTTGAATGAAGACCCCGAAGACCTGGTTAAGACCTACATGGTGAGTTATGACTTATTTCAGCACACCTTTGACAAATGCTGATATCTATAAATACATTCAAATCATGGTCCATCCATCCATTTTCTACCCTTTAATCCATTTCTGGGTCAGGGGGGTGGCAGTCAGAGATGCCACCCAAGTCTCATAGCACCAGCCCCTCACTGACCCTCTGCAGGTGGTGAGTCCACAGGAGGACGGCTGCTCTCAGAGTGTGAGCATAGCCTTGATCTTTCAGTGGGGGCTTTGGGCAAAGTGGGGTTAAGTGTCTTGCGAAGTGTCACCAAATCATGGTGTCACGCAAATATCTCCAAGTCTAAATAGATGAAGAAAGTTGCATGGCTATTTCAAACCAATTTGTTAAACTAAAACCTGGGCTGTGTAAAATTAACTTTTAGGTAGAGAGGTTGCATTTTTTTATTTGCTGTATGCAGAACTAGATGTAATGAGTACAGTAAAAACAATAATAAACCTCTGCCACAAAGAAAAACATTTCAGTATGCGCAGTAATGCAGAAATTAGATGGTAAAGACCTGGGGACAGCCCAGAACAACGCACTCAGGTGGACTTGTCTCCTGCTCATTTTCCAGAGGGAGCAATGGGCTATAGCAATAGTTATATAAACAGGCCAGATTTGTCACCACCAACGAAACAAACTGATTTGTAATGTAGACACTGAAGAAAAATGCAACGGCGCAACTCATAGGCCTACCTTGCCCAGCCTCCAATTCCTATACATTGTATAATTGATATAAACAATGGTGACAAATGTTCTAATAAAGACCCCTTATGAGTGAGAATTCACAAAACAGGCTTGTAGGGATGAAGTACTATTGATATTTTAACATTCATACTTATTACTCATACTTAGTATTCATACTTTAAAATGTTCACTATGTGCATAGAGCCAATAATGCAAAGACCAAAATTCACATAAAGATAAATATCTACTTTTATTATGGATAATTTACCTTAAATGATAATGAAACACAATTGCTAGTCTAACTTTTAAAGGAAAACTAAACACCAAAACAACTTTTTTTAAACTCATAAACTGCATGAAGGTTTCTTTTATAGTGCTCTTTATGTCCTGGTCCGGGTCTAGCTAAACAATAATCTTTAGTGTGTAAACAAGGATGGAATGAGAATTTATGGTATGGAACTTTTGCTTTAATCCAGAATTGACAGCTGACAAGCAAAATGTCACCATCTCACACCTTGTGCTTGATTTTATAGGGTTTGATTTCAATATGGGAAAATATTAAATTGTAAATTGAAGCTTTCTATCTGCCATTCTTTTCTTTTTAAGGATGCCGATGTTGGAGCAGAGAAGGAGTTTGAGAAAGTAGTGCTGGGTGTCTACATCGTGGAACATCAACATGCCGATGCATCAGACTCATTGGAGGACTTTGGAATAATCATCGAAGGCATTGCAGTTCTTCAAGACCTAAAACATATTCCAACTGGATGGGCGCTTCTTTTTGGATTAATCTACTGTCTGGACATGAACTCTCGAAAGGGACTCGGATGTACTTTTGAATTTATTCCAAAGGTATTGATGGAATTGGACAGAAGAAAGCTCTCCAACAAAGTTCAAATTCTGAAAAACAAACTGCACGAACATATCTAATCAAGACTTAACTGTTTCAAAATGTGTTTGGACTATGTTTCATCAGTGGATATCACACCGTACATGCAACAGAGAAGAAAGGACTTTGTAGGCTGAAAAGACTCTTCGATATACATCCTGTACTATGTGTGTTGTGCTGTGCTCTTGAGACTAGCTTAAATGTACTCTTTTGAAAAAAGTATACACAGATGGATGGACCGAGACACTGATGGAGACACACAGACGGACAGGGACACGGACTGATGGAGACGGACTGATGGAGACAGAGGGACAGGGACACAGACTGATGGAGACGGACTGATGGAGACAGAGGGACAGGGACACAGACTGATGGAGACGGACAGGGACACAGACAGGGACACAGACTGATGGAGACGGACTGATGGAGACAGAGGGACAGGGACACAGACTGATGGAGACGGACAGGGACACAGACAGGGACACAGACTGATGGAGACGGACTGATGGAGACAGAGGGACAGGGACACAGACTGATGGAGACAGACTGAAAGAGGGACCGGGACACAGACGGACAGACAGGGACGCAGATAGACGGATGGAGACACAGACGAACAGACTCAAACGGACCGACACTCACTTGCTCACTCACTCACTGCATGTTTTTGCATTGCTTCTTACTCCAGACAAGAATTTGGAAGTAGCTGTTAATTTCAAAGTTTAGTCCCAAATGCAAAAGTTTAAAACAAATGTTTAGTTGGTCTACATACATCTGGTGGGTAGCTGTTGGGGTTTAGCAATTCTGTTGGCAGTCTTTAGCCAATTTTCAGAGTGAAAACATTAACTACACACAACCACTGTTATTATTTAAGCCATTTAATAGGCAGTTCCTAGTTGTTAAACTACTGCAATGTGTATTTACATTCAACTGTTTCATGAAAAGTTACTTTGATTTAAATGTGGGATCATTTATGCACTTTACATTTAATTAATTGTATATTTTTTAAAATGTTTGAGTTGGTACATGTGTTAAATGGGTGGAGAGAAATTACACCTTTTTATATTGATGCTCATACTGGTACCTGTTTAAATAAAAGCTTGAATATAAATAAGCACTTTATGTTGTATTTATTTAACTTAACAATGTAGCCATTACTACTTGAGTTTTGTTGAATCAACACAAGCCCCCTACATAAATATTATTCATTTCTGTTAAGTTGATCAAACTTAACCGTGTTTGGTTGAACCAATGTGAGATTAGTAAATCCAACATAATGTTGTTGGGCTTATACAATCTAACACTGTCATGTTACTGTAAAGTGAGAATGTTGAGTATACTTTATCTAACATCTGGTGTTCAAATTAATTGTGATTTGCATTTCCAATTTAAACAACACAGTTTCGTGGAACCGGTTGCCATAAAAAAGTTAAGTAAAGTCAACATTTCATTTCTTACAGTGCAGAGAGAGACCAGAGAGAGACCAGAAAGAGACCAGAGAGAGACCAGAGAGAGAGAGACCAGAGAGAGAGACCAGAGAGAGAGAGAGACCAGAGAGAGAGACCAGAGAGACCAGAGAGAGACCAGAGAGAGAGAGAGGCCAGAAAGAGACCAGAGAGAGACCAGAGAGAGAGAGAGGCCAGAGAGAGACCAGAGAGAGAGAGAGAGGCCAGAGAGAGACCGGAGAGAGAGAGAGAGGCCAGAGAGAGACCAGAGAGAGACCAGAGAGAGAGAGAGGCCAGAGAGAGAGAGAGAGGCCAGAGAGAGACCAGAGAGAGAGAGAGAGACCAGAGAGAGACCAGAGAGAGACCAGAGAGGCCAAAACTACATTAATGTGAAAACTAGTTTGAGGCTGTTTCAGAGCTGGGCACTGGTGACATGTATATTTTCACATAGTTGTGGTTTGAAAGTTACACACTGCAGCTTTAAAAGACTCCTAAAAGCAAAATGAATGAAAAACCAGCAAAAACACGTCCTTATAAAATCGCATGTCGTAAAAATGTCCTTTTATAAGTTTCCGACGCAAACTCATCGAAGTGGAGTTGTTTTTCCCATAATTCCCGGCTCCCTGTGCGGTTCTTGGGAAAAGTTAGGGGCCGATAAGAGTCTGGGTAAAGTACAAAATGCAGCTCTCGAACGCGGCGATGGAGGAGGCTGAGATGACACAAAATGGCCTCCTCAAGTCAAAGCAGGCATTAGGATTCAGACGGGAGAGGCGCAGAGCTCTCAGCGGCTCTCAGCAGCTCTCAGCGGCTCTCCATTACTTTAATTACAGAGTCGTGGACACATCGTGGACTACTTACTATGATGTTTATACATTTAATCACAGAAATGCTTTCAAACTGTAATTATTCTAACGGGAAGTGGACGGGTTTGAGTCAGACAGAAATAAGGCATGGCTGGAATTAGCATTTTTGTTATGACAATGGCATCGCTGCTTTGCTTTGAAAAATAGGCCTGTTGTAAAGATGAAATATTATGCATTACTTTTGGAGAAAAAGGATCAAGATGAAAAATGCTTTTTGTCAGTAACTCCGTGTGCTGCCAACACAGAACCATCATTTCACCTGGAATTTACCACAACTAATGTACAGTATGAGCAAAAAGTTACAAGTCTGATGCTCAGTCTCTGTCTCCGGTCTCTCTGTCTCCGGTCTCTCTGTCTCTGGTCTCTCTGTCTCCGGTCTCTCTGTCTCCGGTCTCTCTGTCTCCGGTCTCTCTGTCTCTGGTCTCTCTGTCTCCGGTCTCTCTGTCTCCGGTCTCTCTGTCTCCGGTCTCTCTGTCTCCGGTCTCTCTGTCTCCGGTCTCTCTGTCTCGTCTCTCTGTCTCCGGTCTCTCTGTCTCCGGTCTCTCTGTCTCCGGTCTCTCTGTCTCCGGTCTCTCTGTCTCCGGTCTCTCTGTCTCCGGTCTCTCTGTCTCCGGTCTCTCTGTCTCCGGTCTCTCTGTCTCCGGTCTCTCTGTCTCCGGTCTCTCTGTCTCCGGTCTCTCTGTCTCCGGTCTCTCTGTCTCCGGTCTCTCTGTCTCCGGTCTCTCTGTCTCCGGTCTCTCTGTCTCCGGTCTCTCTGTCTCCGGTCTCTCTGTCTCCGGTCTCTCTGTCTCCGGTCTCTCTGTCTCCGGTCTCTCTGTCTCCGGTCTCTCTGTCTCCGGTCTCTCTGTCTCCTCGGTCTCTCTGTCTCCGGTCTCTCTGTCTCCGGTCTCTCTGTCTCCGGTCTCTCTGTCTCCGGTCTCTGTCTCCGGTCTCTGTCTCCGGTCTCTGTCTCCGGTCTCTGTCCCCGTCTCCGGTCTCTGTCTCCGGTCACGCTCTGGTCACTCTTAAAAAGTGAGAAAACTGAGTATGATGTCATAGTGGTACAATGACATCAAAGTGTCAGGACTGGGACAGGAGCCTGGATCTACAGCCTCAGTCCTGGATCTACAGCCTCAGTCCTGGATCTACAGCCTCAGTCCTGGATCTACAGCCTCAGTCCTGGGTCTACAGCCTCAGTCCTGGGTCTACAGCCTCAGTCCTGGGTCTACAGCATCAGTCCTGGATCTACAGCCTCAGTCCTGGGTCTACAGCCTCAGTCCTGGGTCTACAGCATCAGTCCTGGGTCTACAGCCTCAGTCCTGGGTCTACAGCCTCAGTCCTGGGTCTACAGCCTCAGTCCTGGGTCTACAGCCTCAGTCCTGGGTCTACAGCCTCAGTCCTGGGTCTACAGCCTCAGTCCTGGGTCTACAGCCTCAGTCCTGGGTCTACAGCCTCAGTCCTGGGTCTACAGCCTCAGTCCTGGGTCTACAGCCTCGCTCCTGGATCAGTCCTGTATAAAGTCTGCTGTGACAGATAACCCGGGTGCCAGACAGTAATGTGATTATTCCTCCAGAGCAGACAACACCTTGACGTGAGCCGCTGGGACGAGCGACAGGAGCAAAAACTGTCTCTGCTTCAAACACAAAAGGGCTTCAAACCCATGTTATACACGGGGCTTCAAACCCATGTTATACACGGGGCTTCAAACCCATGTTATACACGGGGCATTTGACACAAACAACGTATTAATAATAACACTGAATCAGATTTATTCAGTGCTTTCAGACGCTCAAAGTCTCTTCACATCATTATTCTTTCTCTCCAAACACAGCTGCAATAAACTACTACTGTAGCCACAGCTGCCCTGGGGCACACTGACAGAAGCGAGTCCACCAGTCTGTGCCATCAGCCCCTCCCACCTCCACCACCACCAACAGCAATGGTTGGTGGAGACACTCCTCACCCAGAGAGTGACCCCTCACACAGAGAGAGACCCTCACACAGAGAGAGACCTCACAGAGAGAGAGGGACCTCACACAGAGAGAGACCCTCACACAGAGAGAGACCCCTCACACAGAGAGAGAGATCTCACACAAAGAGAGAGACCTCACACAGAGAGAGACCTCACACAGAGAGAGACCCCTCACACAGAGAGAGACCCTCACAGAGGGAGACCCCTCACACAGAGGGAGAGACCTCACACAGAGGGAGAGACCTCACAGAGACAGACCTCACACAGAAAGAGAGACCCCTCACACAGAGAGAGACCTCACACAGGAGGGAGATACCTCACAGAGAAAGAGAGAGACCCCTCACATAGAGAGAGAGACCCTCACACAGAGAGAGAGACCTCACACAGAGAGAGACCCCTCACACAGAGAGAGAACCCTCACAGAGAGAGAGACCTCACACAGAGAGAGAGACCTCACACAGAGAGACCCCCGCAGCAGGTTGATTTGTGTAAATAAAAAAGAGCAGAAGCGTCCGCACTTTCTCTGATTCAACCATCGATCCACGATGCTCCAGCTATGACAGATCTTCAATAGAGGGGGGGGGGAGAGGAGCTGAGGGGGAGAGGAGGGGCTGAGGGGGAGAGGAGGAGAGAGAATGATGGGGCGGGACTGAAACACTAAACAGCACATACTATAAATAGATTGTGATGTCACATCACACACCTCAAATGGCCTTAAACTAAATGTGTTTTTGCATCAATCACAATCTGTCGGCTCCAAACAAACACGTCTCGTGGGCCTTTGGGAGCGGGACGAGCCCTGAATAATAATAAATATGTAGATTAAAAACACATATGGAAACACCCTGGATGTGTCTCTAAATATAACTCAAACTAAACTTGTGAAATGAAAACCATAATGACCCCAGCAGCAGGTTGGAGGGCCCTCTTCCTCCAGCATTGATTTGAAAACCCTCAGTTGTGACAGGTCTTCAATAGCGCACAGAGCATGGAGAATACAGGAGCGAGTCTGAGGAAGCAGAGCTGACAGAAAAGGTGTTGTTTTGTCCAAAATCGCTGTCGCCTGGCCTCACCGAGGGGCCGTGTGGGGACTGGGCCGCTGCCAAACCTAATGTTTTTGTACACGGCCTGTCCAAGCAGAGCAGAGGACACACTGACAGCCCACACAAGGCTCTGGGGACATTTGGAATTCTGGAAAGAAAGCCTAATGGGGATAATAACCCCCAAATATTGTGCTATTGTGTTGGCAAAAGTCAAACAGTTTGGGAGGCGGAAACACAAGGAATAATGGGTTCGGCATGAAGAGATTGCAAAGTTCTGCCTCTATGTATGTGCTGCGTGAGCGACATGAAGCATTGTCCATGTTATTGTTGTTTTGTCTGTCGGTGACAGTTGTTTTGTGTTCTACAATCGTCATTATCTGAGTTTCCCATTTATATTTTAGTAGCTTCAATGAAGTAGTCAGGGTCATGCACTGAGAGAAAATGGCCAGAACGAAGCAGACTTTGCATAAATCCACAAGAAAGCTTGTGTAAGAAGCTAAAAACCAGGTACACCAAGGCTCTGAGGGAGCTCCACACAACCAGGACTCCACCTCTGCTCCTCCTGGTCAGGCTGCTGCTCTTCCTGGTCTGGCTGGACGCTTAACTTTTCAGATATTAAACCTTAAATATGAGGTAGAGCTCGGGTCTCACTGGTCAATGCCCTGGACTGCCTTAGCACTGGAGCACCTCAGGGGTCTGTACTGGGACCCATGCCTCTAGGCCTGGGTTTCTCTGACGACACATGAGCAGTGGCATGTTCTGACCTGTAGGAGGCAGCGTTCCTTGAAGATGTATCCGATGAGTTTGTCCAGGTGCATGAGACACTGGTGATAGCGGATGTGGTGCGTGAGGACGGGCAGCATCATGGCGTGCTGGAAGAAAACAAAGAAACAGCCGTTAAATCTCCCGTTTCATTCTTGGATGTTGGAGTGCTTCCTCCCGATCACATTTCTCAGCTTTATTCTCAACTCTTTAACTGTTCTCGCCTCAAACCTGTTCAGAGGAACTGGTTTCACATCATGGATATTTGGACTCACTTCTTTAGATCAGCTTTTTTCTGGCAGCAGAGAGAGAGACCAGAGAGAGAGACCAGAGAGAGTGAGAGAGAGACCAGAGGGAGACAATAGAGAGACCAGAGAGAGAGACCAGAGAGAGAGACCAGAGGGAGACGAGAGAGAGAGAGAGAGACCAGAGGGAGACAAGAGAGAGAGGAGGGAGAGAGAGACCAGAGTGAGAGAGAGAGAGAGAGACCAGAGAGAGTGAGAGAGCGAGAGAGACCAGAGCGAGAGTGAGAGAGACCAGAGAGACCAAAGAGAGAGACCAGAGAGAGAGACCAGAGAGAGTGAGAGAGAGAGAGAGGGAGAGAGAGACGAGAGAGAGACCAGAGAGAGAGAGAGAGAGAGAGACCAGAGTGAGAGTGAGAGAGACCAGAGAGACCAAAGAGAGAGACCAGAGAGAGAGAGACCAGAGGGAGACAAGAGAGAGAGAAGGAGAGGGAGAGAGAGACCAGAGAGAGTGAGAGAGAGAGACCAGAGAGAGTGAGAGAGAGAGAGAGACCAGAGAGAGTGAGAGAGACCAGAGAGAGAGACCAAAGAGAGAGACCAGAGAGAGTGAGAGAGAGACCAGAGAGAGAGACCAAAGAGAGAGACCAGAGAGAGAGAGGGAGAGAGAGACCAGAGATCAGAGAGAGTGATAGACCAGAGACCAGAGAGAGAGAGAGAGAGAGACCAGAGAGAGACAGAGCGACCAGAGAGAGAGAGACGAAATAGATTAGCAAGAGAGCAGTAGGACGCAAGATAGAGACCAGAGATGGAGAGAACCAAGAAAAAAGGAAGAGATCAGAGAGAGCGAGAGAGAAAGACTCAAGCTAGAGACCAAAGAGAGAGAGAGACCCAAGATGGAGATCAGAGAGAGAACCCTGAGAGAAAGATCAGAAAGACCAGATAGAGTGAGACCAGACAGACTATCACTGGTTTTCAAATTTATGTACAGTACAGTATCATTGACCCGACACATTTTTAGATTTACTTTGACACAAAAGAGAAAACCACCATCCGCCAAAAGCACCAAATACTTTCTCTCTGACACCAGAAAAACCACAGACACCATGTTTTCTAACGAGACGACAGACCATACATGACCTGCAGCCGCTACGCTAGCCCCCCCTGGATCCTGCGGTGTGAGATCATAGAACTCAAAGTGATGCTGGCGTTGACAATGATGACCATGTCAAAGTCGGCCGCGGCCGAAGAGAGAGAGCGGCCGAGCGAGAGAGAGCGGCCGAGAGAGAGAGAGCGGCCGAGCGAGAGAGAGCGGCCGAGCGAGAGAGAGCGGCCGAGCGAGAGAGAGCAGAGAGTGAGAGAGGGAGAGAGAGACCAGAGAGAGAGAGAGAGACCAGAGAGAGTGAGAGAGAGAGACCAGAGCGAGCGTGAGAGAGACCAAAGAGAGAGACCAGAGAGAGTGAGAGAGAGAGAGAGAGAGAGAGAGAGAGAGAGAGAGAGAGAGGAGAGAGAGAGAGACCAGAGAGACCAAAGAGAGAGACCAGAGAGAGAGAGACCAGAGAGAGAGAGACCAGAGTGAGAGAGAGAGAGACCAGAGAGAGTGAGAGAGAGAGAGAGACCAGAGCGAGAGAGAGAGACCAGAGAGACCAAAGAGAGAGACCAGAGAGAGAGAGAGAGAGAGAGAGACCAGAGCGAGAGTGAGAGAGACCAGAGAGACCAAAGAGAGAGACCAGAGAGAGTGAGAGAGAAAGAGAGAGACCAGAGAGAGTGAGAGAGAGAGAGACCAGAGCGAGAGTGAGAGAGACCAGAGAGACCAAAGAGAGAGACCAGAGAGAGAGACCAGAGAGAGTGAGAGAGAGACCAGAGAGTGAGAGAGAGAGAGACCAGAGAGAGTGAGAGAGACCAGAGAGAGAGAGCAGCCGAGCGAGAGACATTAGTGAGAGGAAGATTGGACACGAGCAAAAGAGAGCGGATGATGTGTGACAGCGAAGGAGTCTCTGCACGTTAGCATGGCGACTGCCCGACCCGGCCCGGCCCAGCCCAGCCCGGCCAGCACACACATGCAGGAGCTGGGCAGACATCCATCAAAGACTCATTATTTATTAAGTGCAGCTCGACAACGAAGAGATGAAATAATCAAAAGGCCGATGGAGAGCTGTGGAAACGCTCGGTGTTCTGGACAGGAGCAGCCGATCGAAGACCATCAGCACAAGTTGACAGAAGAGGCCGACAAGGCAGAGGTGTGGGAGAGGAGTGGGCCTTGTGTGGAATTAATAGGACGGAAGAGTGGGAGAGGAGCGTCAGGAGAGGGTTAGGGAAGATAGGAGAAGAGAAAGTGATGGAGGAGAAGAGAGCGGACATTGAACCCGGTCTGGTTTCCCGAGAAAACAGGTCAGAAACAAAGAAATTATGAATGAGCTCTCGACAATAGTGTGATGACAAATATGGTACGATATGGTCTACGGTCTCAGTCCTGGGTCTACGGTCTCAGTCCTGGGTCTAAGGTCTCAGTCCTGGGTCTAAGGTCTCAGTCCTGGGTCTAGGGTCTCAGTCCTGGGTCTACGGTCTCAGTCCTGGGTCTACGGTCTCAGTCCAGGGTCTACGGTCTCAGTCCAGGGTCTACGGTCTCAGTCCAGGGTCTACGGTCTCAGTCCAGGGTCTACGGTCTCAGTCCAGGGTCTACGGTCTCAGTCCTGGGTCTACGGTCTCAGTCCTGGGTCTACGGTCTCAGTCCAGGGTCTACGGTCTCAGTCCAGGGTCTACGGTCTCAGTCCTGGGTCTACGGTCTCAGTCCAGGGTCTACGGCCTCAGTCCTGGATCTACAGCCTCAGTCCTGGGTCTACAGCCTCTAAAGTCCTGTTTAGCCCTACTCGACTCTACCCTACTCAGTTCCGTTTCCATTACACTTTAGGACAGAGGAGGACAATCTGGTCCTCAAAGGGCCGTGTGTCTGCAGCTCTTCCAATCTGAGCAGGAGAAACCAGACTCGTCGTTATGAATAAATAAATGAATATAGGAAAAGCAGAATAAATGAATGAAACAGCCTCTTTCCCGCGCTGCAGAGCCCAGACAGCCGGGGTCTCTCTCTCTCTCGGATCTCAGTGGCAAATGACACACTTGGCCCTCTGTAATCAGCACGTTAGCCCCGGTTGGCCTCTCCTCTCTGCGTCTCCGAGGTCTCGTTGGGAGCGTGGCGGTGGACACAGGTTCTCTGCGTGTTAATTGGCCGATGCTGTTGTGTTCTCGGGGTGGGCCTGTCGGAGATGGCCGCGGGGCGAGAGCCGTTCGTTGGCTGTAATTAAAACATGGGCCCTGCTCTGGCTGATCTGACCGGGTTAATGTGCGTACAACAGCCTCCCGCCTCTAATGAGACGGAGAAGGGAAGCAGAAAACGGCATTGGTTCAGTTTTAAAAGGCTGTCGATGGAATCTATCTGTTTTATTGTTTGGTCCTGAAACAAACGTACGCACAGCTGGAGGTTTACACACTCAGGCAAAACGGTCGATTCAGAGGAAATATTTAGGAAAAGATTAATTAGAAGAGAAACTTGTTAATGGTCTTTCTCCCCACCTCTAGTCTCTCTCTGTGGTCTCTCTCTGGTCTCTCTCTGTGGTCTCTCTTTCTGTGGTCTCTCTCTCTGTGGTCTCTCTCTCTGTGGTCTCTCTCTCAGGTCTCTCTAGTGTCTCTGGCATCTCTCTCTGGTCTCTCTCTTTTTGGTCTCTCTCTCTGGTCTCGCTCTCTCTGGTCTCTCTCTCTGGTCTCTCTCTGGTCTCTCTCTGGTCTCTCTCTGGTCTCTCTCTCTCTGGTCTCTCTGGTCTCTCTCTGTGGTCTCTCTTTCTGTGGTCTCTCTCTCTGTGGTCTCTCTCTCTGTGGTCTCTCTCTCAGGTCTCTCTAGTGTCTCTGGCATCTCTCTCTGGTCTCTCTCTTTTTGGTCTCTCTCTCTGGTCTCGCTCTCTCTGGTCTCTCTCTCTGGTCTCTCTCTGGTCTCTCTCTGGTCTCTCTCTGGTCTCTCTCTCTCTGGTCTCTCTGGTCTCTCTCTCCCTGGTCTCTCTCTCTCTGGTCTCTCTCTGGTCTCTCTCTCTCTGGTCTCTCTCTCCGGTCTCTCTTTCTGGTCTCCCTCTCTCTGGTCTCTGGTCTCCCTCTCTCTGGTCTCTCTGGTCTCTCTGGTCTCTCTCTCCCTGGTCTCTCTCTCCCTGGTCTCTCTCTCCCCGGTCTCCCTGATCTCATGCAGGATAAAGCACACTAAAAAGAGCTTGAATCGAAATTTAAAAACAAAACAATTGTAAAAAAAAAAAACACCTTCAATCACCAACTCCTGCTCTACATGGTGTTCATTAGAAAACCATCAGTCCAATAGTGTTGATGGTTTCGAGCCGAGTCAAGAATGTGTCATATCAAGAGCAGCTGAGTCCAACTCCAAATCGCCAACACTACTTTTGTCACACGTTGTGCAAAGCCGCGGTCTCCGTCTTGGAATTATGCACGGACCAATTAGCGGCAGAAGTGCAGCTTGAAGCAAATATAATTGGGCGGCAATTACAGACGACGAGCTCCTTCTTCGCAGACCTCGCTGGAAGAGGTCCGGCTCGCGAGGCAGGATCTCGGTGTCATTCCTCTCAAAGTGAAGAGCTGAGGGCTGCGCTCAGTCCAGCCGTGCCAATTATTTCTCCGATAAAATGGACGTGCAATATTGGCACAGATGTAATGTATGCGAAAAGCAGCAGGACGAGGCAGACTTTGGGAACGAGGCGAAGAGAAGGTAAAAAACTGGTAAATGAATGAAAGTCAGATATTAATATGTTCGGGAGATTTGGACTGATTCTCCCAGATCATACAACTACTTTGACAGGATTCAAGCTGAAATTAAAAATGGTAATGTTTTAACGAAATCTATGGTCCTCAGCAGGAGGCCGTAAGCTTCATGGTGTCAGGAAGAGGGTCCACAGACAGAGAGATATAGCAGCTGTGATGTCACCAGTCAGTGGTTTATAAACACTTTCTGATTGGCTGATGAGGGTGGTCCTCTCTTTTTCACTGATGACAGAGACAGAAATACATGAGCGATAAAACAAAACTGTATTGTTTCTGCTCTCCCTCTCTCTCTCTCTCTCTCTCTGGCCTCTCTCACTCTCTGGTCTCACTCTCTGGTCTCACTCTCTGGTCTCACTCTCTGGTCTCACTCTCTGGTCTCACTCTCTGGTCTCACTCTCTGGTCTCACTCTCTGGTCTCACTCTCTGGTCTCACTCTCTGGTCTCACTCTCTGGTCTCACTCTCTGGTCTCACTCTCTGGTCTCACTCTCTGGTCTCACTCTCTGGTCTCACTCTCTGGTCTCACTCTCTGGTCTCACTCTCTGGTCTCACTCTCTGGTCTCACTCTCTGGTCTCACTCTCTGGTCTCACTCTCTGGTCTCACTCTCTGGTCTCACTCTCTGGTCTCACTCTCTGGTCTCACTCTCTGGTCTCACTCTCTGGTCTCACTCTCTGGTCTCACTCTCTGGTCTCACTCTCTGGTCTCACTCTCTGGTCTCACTCTCTGGTCTCACTCTCTGGTCTCACTCTCTGGTCTCACTCTCTGGTCTCACTCTCTGGTCTCACTCTCTGGTCTCACTCTCTGGTCTCACTCTCTGGTCTCACTCTCTGGTCTCACTCTCTGGTCTCACTCTCTGGTCTCACTCTCTGGTCTCACTCTCTGGTCTCACTCTCTGGTCTCACTCTCTGGTCTCACTCTCTGGTCTCACTCTCTGGTCTCACTCTCTGGTCTCACTCTCTGGTCTCACTCTCTGGTCTCACTCTCTGGTCTCTCACTCTCTGGTCTCTCACTCTCTGGTCACTCTCTCTCTCTGGTCACTCTCTGGTCACTCTCTGGTCACTCTCTGGTCACTCTCTGGTCACTCTCTGGTCACTCTCTGGTCACTCTCTGGTCACTCTCTGGTCACTCTCTGGTCACTCTCTGGTCACTCTCTGGTCACTCTCTTTGGTCTCTTTTTCTCTGGTCTCTCTTTATCTGGTCTCTCTCCCTGGTCTCTCAAATGTGTGCAAACTATAGATAGAAACTGTTTTAGATCCAGGCGAGAGACATCGCTCCATCTTTTCTGGTTTTAAACTTTGCGTCTCCAGCTTTAAATTCATAAGCAGAATATTCTTCCACAACTCCCTTTTCAGCTGCTGCGTTCGTAACCGCCGCACCACAGTTTTGGCATCCAGAATTCCACTTTGTTCCTGTTGGCGTGGACAAAGCGTGACAGCAAAGAATTTTCCGATAAGGTTGAAAAATCTCATTAAATACATGTCTGAATGCCATAAAGCAGCACGAGCCACTGCCTTTTAGAAGCAGAGACGATCACCAAATGGGAAAAACTAAATCATATCTAAGAGTCCTTCTCACAACAGACATTTTCGGCAATTTGGTTCCATTTGTACAAGTTTTACCATATACTGTAAATATTAAGTTTTACCACAGTTAAATGTACACGGTTCCACGGCGGCTGTGTATGCATCGATCCCTGTTCTGGAGCAGACGCAGAATTCAAGATGTGGATCAAAAATCTCATTAAAAACGAGTTGGAATGCCATTGAGCTGCACGAGAGGCTGCTTTGTATTTAAAAATGACAATCCAGAAAACGCAGAAGGAAGAAAAGAGCTGAAAATGACGACTACAAAGACAGTTATGTCATTCTTGTAATTGCAATTTCACAATTTTATATAAAAAGTTAGAAAGTAGGCAGCAATATCATATTTAGTGGAAAGAGAGCGTATGTGAGGAGTGGACTGGCAGAGTGTGACATCACCTAGAGTTTGCCTTGATGCAGATGTAAGATAGCTGGAGCCAATTTCCTTATATGGGCATTTCTTCTTTGCGCTATAGGGGCAGACCTGTTGCTAAGGCGGTTGCTATGACATGACTTGAGTTTTTCTACGTGAATGAAGGCATCTGATTGGTCAATCCTTTAATGGCTCCTTTCTGGATCACAATGAACAGGACCAGAGAGACCACAGTCTTTATCACAGAATGGTCTTAGGTCCTGGATCTGAAGCAGTTTTCACATCATGTATTTCTGATCACTCTCTCTGGTCTCTCTCTCTGGTCTCTCTCTCTCTGGTCTCTCTCTCTCTGGTCTCTCTCTCTCTGGTCTCTCTCTCTCTGGTCTCTCTCTCTCTGGTCTCTCTCTCTGGTCTCTCTCTCTGGTCTCTCTCTCTGGTCTCTTTCTGGTCTCTTTCTGGTCTCTCTCTCTCTGGTCTCTCTCTCTCTGGTCTCTCTCTGGTCTCTCTCTGGTCTCTCTCTGGTCTCTCTCTGGTCTCTCTCTGGTCTCTCTCTGGTCTCTCTCTGGTCTCTCTCTCTGGTCTCTCTCTCTGGTCTCTCTCTCTGGTCTCTCTCTCTGGTCTCTCTCTCTGGTCTCTCTCTCTGGTCTCTCTCTCTGGTCTCTCTCTCTGGTCTCTCTCTCTGGTCTCTCTCTCTGGTCTCTCTCTCTGGTCTCTCTCTCTGGTCTCTCTCTCTGGTCTCTCTCTCTGGTCTCTCTCTCTGGTCTCTCTCTCTGGTCTCTCTCTCTGGTCTCTCTCTCTGGTCTCTCTCTCTGGTCTCTCTCTCTGGTCTCTCTCTGGTGTCTCTCTGGTCTCCCCAATCAGCCCAAATCATCAGATAGTGACGTACACATACAAAAACAATAACATTTTCTAACCACACTGTCGGTCTGATCCCAACCTTTCACTGTTATAAGTGTCTTCTGTGAGTCTTTCTCCCAACAGACACACACACGCACACACACACGCACACGCACACGCACAGCTCAGAGACCGTCCTAAATGTCTTGCGCCGGGTCTGAAGCCGCTCTGCCTGGGCCTAATGAAGGGTATGGCTTGTCTTGGGCTCAGCGTGACTCCACTTTCCCTACACGCCATTTTGACACATGAATGAACGCATCGGAGTGACGCAAGACGAGGAAAGATGAAAAACAGCAGCGTGACCGACTCCGAGCGAAGGCGCCGCGGCCATCACCGTCTTGACAACCCCCGGCACCGGCGCTAACAAGTGTCAGCCAATCAGAGATGATGTAATGGACGCGCTAATTGAAAATATCAGGCGGAGAAAAGGAGGGAAAGAAGTTGAAAACGAACGCAAACATAATCAGAGCAGACAGAAAGGAGACGTGTAATTACGGGAAGAAGAGGCGGCCGCGAGCAATTAAGAGGAAATGGAAGTTAGCGTGCGTGGATCATAATATTTGACAGCCCTGAAATGTGCAGACGGGAAGTTTGAGAAGATGTGTGAATGAAGAACCTGAGATTCTAATGTTGGATTTTATCTGGAAACCGCTGAACACAACACGCAAAAACACACAGGGACGATTCTGGGATCCGTCCGTAAACTTCCCACAATAGTCGACTGGAATTCTGGCCCATTACTCCGAACCGAACTTGTCTCGCTGGCATGTCTTTTGAGATCTGCCCAAAGGTTCGAGAGCAGTGTCCCCCGACCTTTTTAAAGTGTATTTTATAGAAAATAAAATAAGAGCAAGAAACGCCTGTCTAAAATTCTCATTATTTTATATTATTATTATTTTGACCAATTAAGGTACAAACAACATGCCACCTGCCACAGCCGGTCTGCAGCCTCAGCCCTGGGTCTGCAGCCTCAGTCCTGGGTCTGCAGCCTCAGTCCTGGGTCTACAGCCCCAGTCCCGGGTCTACAGCCTCAGTCCCGGGTCTACAGCCTCAGTCCCGGGTCTACAGCCTCAGTCCCGGGTCTACAGCCTCAGTCCCGGGTCTACAGCCTCAGTCCTTGGGCTGGTTTACCTGGCAGACATCTGAGCGGATCCCGGTCTTCCAGAATCCCTGACTGCTCAGCTCCACGGTCACTTCTCTCCTCATCGTGTTCTTCTGTCGGATCTTCTGCAGAGCCTCCTGTTTCCAAACACACACAACTGAGTCAAAAAACACACAACAGAGTCAACAAACATACAACAGAGACAAAAAACATCTTCTGCAGAGCTTCCTGTTTCCAAACACACACAACTGAGTCAAAAAACATCTTCTGCAGAGCCTCCTGTTTCCAAACACACACAACTGAGTCAAAAAACACACACAGAGCTGAATCAATAAACGGTTGGTGAAAAGCTGACACGGGTCTAAACAACATGGCAGCACTGTTGTCCCCCCCCTCCTCCTCTCTGTTTCCTCTGTCTCTGGTTGCCTTTGACACATGCAATAATCTGAAAGTGGGGTCCCTGCTGCTACTGCTGCTGCTGTGATGATGGGGGGCATTTGGAGGAGAATGGTTAATTAGGGGCAAGTCTTGGGTCGCTTGGCTTTGGGGCAGACATGGCAGTGACAGGACAAGCTGATGCCACCAACGGTAACCAACCAGGACTCAAGAAGAAAGGGAGGGGGAGGGGACAGCCTGCCATCTCTACATACTCTCATACTGCTGGACCTGCTGCTCTCCTCTAGAGTAGATTAGAGTAGAGAAGACTAGAGTAGGGTAGAGTAGACTAGGGCAGAGTAGAGTAGAGTAGAGTAGAGTAGAGTAGAGTAGGGTAGATTAGAGTAGAGAAGACTAGGGCAGAGTAGAGTAGAGTAGAGTAGAGTAGGGTAGGGTAGAGTAGAGTAGAGTAGAGTAGAGTAGAGTAGAGTAGAGTAGAGTAGAGTAGAGTAGGGTAGAGTAGAGTAGAGTAGGGTAGAGTAGAGTAGAGTAGAGTAGAGTAGAGTAGAGTAGAGTAGAGTAGAGTAGAGTAGAGTAGAGTAGAGTAGAGTAGAGTAGAGTAGAGTAGAGTAGAGTAGAGTAGGGTAGAGTAGAGTAGAGTAGAGTAGAGTAGGGTAGGGTAGGGTAGGGTAGGGTAGGGTAGGGTAGGGTAGAGTAGAGTAGAGTAGAGTAGAGTAGAGTAGAGTAGAGTAGAGTAGAGTAGAGTAGAGTAGAGTAGAGTAGAGTAGAGTAGGGTAGAGTAGAGTAGAGTAGAGTAGGGTAGGGTAGGGTTAGGGTAGAGTAGAGTAGAGTAGAGTAGGGTAGGGTAGGGTAGGGTAGGGTAGTAGAGTAGAGTAGAGTAGAGTAGAGTAGAGTAGAGTAGAGTAGAGTAGAGTAGAGTAGAGTAGAGTAGAGTAGGGTAGAGTAGAGTAGAGTAGAGTAGAGTAGAGTAGAGTAGGGTAGAGTAGAGTAGAGTAGAGTAGAGTAGAGTAGAGTAGAGTAGAGTAGAGTAGGGTAGGGTAGAGTAGGGTAGAGTAGGGGTAGAATAGAGTAGGGTAGGGTAGAGTGGGGGTAGAAAAGAGCAGAGTAGAGAAGGGTAGGACTGGTGGAAATGGGTTTATGTTCATATTTAGTATTTAAACTTCAGTAAAAACCAAAGAATAAAAACAGTCAGAGACACAGGAAACAGCAACAAAGACCTGAATAAATAAACTTCTGCTTTGAACTGGCATCAAACGCAGAGCTCTCCCACCGCTGTGACCCTGCATGTGCACCAGGAGGCCTCAGTCAGTTACGGTCAGCCTCGGTCAGTTACGGTCAGCCTCGGTTGGTGGAGACTGTCTGGTTCCTAAGTCCAGAACATTGTTGGAGCCGCATCCAGGAGCTGCACCCAAGATACGCACCCAGAACCCGGCTGCCCCTGCGACTTGGCAACGAATAAAGCGGAAGAAATTGATGATGACAGGGTCGAATGAACGGTTGGAGGAGAGGAATTTAAAGAAGACATGTTATGCCACAGTTTGGCCACAAAACTGATAATGGGACTTTTACTTCTTATGTTTTCAAATGTGAAATTCTATTAGATTTTTTTGCACCATTTTTTCACATGATGTTTATAGTATACGTTTATAGTTAAAATCCTCGAGCTCAAGGGGACGTTTTTCTGTTGACTTCAGTCACTTACAAATGTCAGAAAATGTGTCATTAATCAAATAATCAACCAAAATCCAATCTAACCATTTGGCCTCAAAAATCCATAATATTTCTGTTTCTGGTCTCTCTCTGGTCTCTCTCTACAGTGACATATGAGGCTCTTGCGTTGCCAGTTTGATGTTTTAAATATACCTGGTTTTGGCCATTTCTTTGTCTCCATCTGGTCTCTCTCTACTGTCTCTCTCTGGTCTCTCTCTGGTCTCTCTCTGGTCTCTCTCTACGGTCTCCCTCTGGTCTCTCTCTACTATCTCCCTCTGGTCTCTCTCTACTGTCTCCCTCTGGTCTCTCTGTACTGTCTCCCTCTGGTCTCTCTCTGGTCTCGCTCTACTGTCTCCCTCTGGGCTCTCTCTGGTCTCTCTCTAGTCTCTCTCTACTGTCTCGATCTGGTCTCTCTCTACTGTCCCCTCTGGTCTCTCTCTGATCCCTCTCTACTAGGGGTGGGAACCTAAGGGTACCTCACGATACGATACGATACAAAGCTCACAATAACGATAATATCACAATAACGATTTTATCACAATATGACGATTATCGATATATTGGTCAGAAATATACCATATGCCAATTTATGGTATATATAAAAGAAAAATCTTAAGTGAAAAAATACACTTTATTCCATGATAAATGGAATGGAGATGCGTAATGTAGCCATATATAAAGTATTGATAGTAAGTAAGTTGGTAAGTAATGTTTTTATATAGCGCATTTCACAGACCAGGGCGGCATGGTGGCTGAATGGTTAGCACTCTCGCCTCTCAGCAAGAAGGTCCTGGGTTCGAATCCCAGTCGGACCAGGGCCTTTCTGAGTGGAGTTTGCATGTTCTCCCCGTGTCTGCGTAGGTTTCCTCCGGGTACTCCGGTTTCCCCTACCACTAAAAATATGTACAATAGTTCTGGCATGCGCCTCCCGTACTGGCGACCCCGCTACCATCTATGTGAGGAGTGAGAGACTAATGCCCAAAAAAAATAATTGTAAACCGCTTTGAGGCTCTGGTTAGAGTGAAAAGGCGGAAATAAACATCACTTACCAAGGTACAGACCCAAAGCACTTTCCAATGTTCAGAGTCAGATATTGTTCCAATCCTTCCACACACGGTGATGACAGAAGCGAGTCCAGAACACACTGGACCATCAGCTCCAACACCATCCATTCACTCTCTCATTTACATTCAGACCTATTGTGCATGTTTTTGTGGTAGGGGAAACCGGAGCACCCGGAGGAAACCTACACAGGCATGAGAACATGCAAACTCCACTCAGAAAGGCCCTGTTCCAACCGGAATTCGAACCAAGGACCTTCTTGCTGAGAGGCGAGAGTGCTATCGACTCAGCCACTAATTGAAAAAAAAAATAATCGATATCGATACTTGGCAAATGCATATCGATAATCGAATCGCGGGAGAAAGTATCGCGATATCGATCGTCACACCCCTACTCTCTACTGACTGTCTCTGGTCTATCTACTGTCTCCCTCTGGTCTCCCTCTGGTCTCTCTCTGGTCTCTATCTATTGTTTCCCTCTGGTCTCTCTCTACCATCTCCCTCTGGTCTCCCTCTGGTCTCCCTCTGGTCTCCCTCTGGTCTCCCTCTGGTCTCCCTCTGGTCTCTATCTATTGTTTCCCTCTGGTCTCTCTCTACCATCTCCCTCTGGTCTCCCTCTGGTCTCCCTCTGGTCTCCCTCTGGTCTCCCTCTGGTCTCCCTCTGGTCTCCCTCTGGTCTCCCTCTGGTCTCCCTCTGGTCTCTCTCTACCATCTCTCTACCATCTCTCTACCATCTCTCTACCATCTCT
Source organism: Knipowitschia caucasica (assembly GCA_964034765.1). Classification (NCBI taxonomy): domain Eukaryota; kingdom Metazoa; phylum Chordata; class Actinopteri; order Gobiiformes; family Gobiidae; genus Knipowitschia; species Knipowitschia caucasica. The sequence goes on along the minus strand of OZ035832.1, from coordinate 23,206,976 downwards.
CTACCATCTCTCTACCATCTCTCTACCATCTCCCTCTGGTCTCCCTCTGGTCTCCCTCTGGTCTCCCTCTGGTCTCCCTCTGGTCTCCCTCTGGTCTCCCTCTGGTCTCCCTCTGGTCTCTCTCTGGTCTCTCTCTGGTCTCTCTCTGGTCTCTCTCTGGTCTCTCTCTGGTCTCTCTCTGGTCTCTCTCTGGTCTCTCTCTGGTCTCTCTCTGGTCTCTCTCTGGTCTCTCTCTGGTCTCTCTCTGGTCTCCCTCTGGTCTCTCTCTACCATCTCCCTCTGGTAACAGTAAAAATCAGAGACACAAAAAATGGCACCAAATATTTCCAAATGAAAGTCAAAACCAACAGTGTATTGTTGCTGGTGTTTTGCTTGTTCTTCTGTTGTCATAGCGACACACAAATACATTGAATTGATTATGGGACTTTTCCATCGGATCCATTTGGGAATGTTTTAAACCCGAGAGACGGAAGTGTGTGATCAGTTCATGAAATTCAATGAGTTCTTTTTCCATCGGGATAAAATCTTTTGATGATTCAGAGTTCCACCTCCCGCTAAGACTGCGACAGATTTAGACCCTCCACAAATAGAGCCGCAACAAACGAACACAACAGGAGAGAAACCTCGTCTTCAAAGAGTTTGGAATCAATGAGTGACAACGGGGATGAGTGTTAGACTACAAATGCAATAATCTCTCTACTGTCTTCCTCCGGTCTCCCTCTGGTCTCTCTCTACTGTCTCCCTCCGGTCTCTCTACTGTCTCCCTCTGGTCTCCCTATGGTCCCTCTCTACAGTCTCCCTCCGGTCTCCCTACTGTCTCCCTCCAGTCTCCCTATGGTCTCTCTCTACTGTCTCCCTCTGGTCTCCCTATGGTCCCGCTCTACTGTCTCCCTCTGGTCTCCCTATGGTCCCGCTATACTGTCTCTCTCCGGTCTCCCTACTGTCTCCCTCTGGTCTCCCTATGGTCCCGCTCTACTGTCTCCCTCCGGTCTCCCTACTGTCTCCCTCTGGTCTCCCCTATGGTCCCTCTCTACAGTCTCCCTCCGGTCTCCCTACTGTCTCCCTCCAGTCTCCCTATGGTCTCTCTCTACTGTCTCCCTCTGGTCTCCCTATGGTCCCGCTCTACTGTCTCCCTCCGGTCTCCCTACTGTCTCCCTACTGTCTCCCTCTGGTCTCCCTATGGTCCCTCTCTACAGTCTCCCTCCGGTCTCCCTACTGTCTCCCTCCAGTCTCCCTATGGTCTCTCTCTACTGTCTCCTTCTGGTCTCCCTATGGTCCCGCTCTACTGTCTCCCTCCGGTCTCCCTACTGTCTCCCTCTGGTCTCCCTACTGTCTCCCTCTGGTCTCCCTATGGTCCCTCTCTACAGTCTCCCTCCGGTCTCCCTACTGTCTCCCTCCAGTCTCCCTATGGTCCCTCTCTACTGTCTCCCTCTGGTCTCCCTATGGTCCCGCTCTACTGTCTCCCTCCGGTCTCCCTACTGTCTCCATCCAGTCTCCCTATGGTCTCTCTCTACTGTCTCCCTATACACTATACAGCACCTGTATAGTGCGCCTGTATAGTGCTCCTGTATAGTACACCTGTATACAGCACCTGTATAGTGCGCCTGTATAGTGCGCCTGTATAGTGCGCCTGTATAGTGCGCCTGTATAGTGCGCCTGTATAGTGCGCCTGTATAGTGCGCCTGTATAGTCCGGTGTATAGTGACTGTGCTAATAGCCTGGTGCGAGGCGGTGGTTGTCAGGCAGTGTTAGCACTTCCCGCTCCGCTAGCTGGAAACAAGCTAATTGAGCGGCTAGTTCTTCTTCATTAGGAGCTGACAGGGAGCTAAAGAACAGCCCCCCCAGGACCACGGGGCCAGAGGGAGCGAGAGAGCCTTGATGTGTTCAGAGCAGGTACAAAACAGACGTACGGAACTTGAAGGACGAGAGGCGTATCGGCACTTTCTGGGAAATACACGGGAATAAAAGCCCGTCGTTTTCAGATCTTTTTACCTCGTTCAAAAGATGGAACTATCCTATATAACAGGAGGATTCAAGTGTCTGGTCTCTCTCTGGTCTCTCTCTCTGGTCTCTCTCTCTGGTCTCTCTCTCTGGTCTCTCTCTCTGGTCTCTCTCTCTGGTCTCTCTCTCTGGTCTCTCTCTCTGGTCTCTCTCTCTGGTCTCTCTCTCTGGTCTCTCTCTCTGGTCTCTCTCTGGTCTCTCTCTGGTCTCTCTCTGGTCTCTCTCTGGTCTCTCTCTGGTCTCTCTCTGGTCTCTCTCTGGTCTCTCTCTGGTCTCTCTCTGGTCTCTCTCTGGTCTCTCTCTGGTCTCTCTCTGGTCTCTCTCTCTGGTCTCTCTCTCTGGTCTCTCTCTCTGGTCTCTCTCTCTGGTCTCTCTCTCTGGTCTCTCTCTCTGGTCTCTCTCTCTGGTCTCTCTCTCTGGTCTCTCTCTCTGGTCTCTCTCTCTGGTCTCTCTCTCTGGTCTCTCTCTCTGGTCTCTCTCTCTGGTCTCTCTCTCTGGTCTCTCTCTCTGGTCTCTCTCTCTGGTCTCTCTCTCCAAAACTCAGACTAGAATCTAACTTCTGACACTAGTTACCATTAAAGACCTTATGCCGGGTTTGATTTATTTAGAAATACAGTTTTAATACCATTTTATATTAGAAGAGAACTACTAAAGGTTTCAAAATCAGTTGTTTTTTTTGTCTGATTCCCCCAAATCGAAATAACCCCATAGCAACGCCCTTAGAGACGAAAAAACTTCACAGCCCTTGGTGACGTCAGAGTGGGTACGTTTCAACGCTGTAAAGGCGCGTTCAGACCAAAAGCTTCAAAAAGCTTTTGACGCGCTTCAACTGACGCCGGGATAGTTTTGTCATTTTGGTGCTTGAAGCTTTTGACGCGAGTGACGCGCCTGACGCCGGTGGGAGGAGCTTCTCTGTTGTCTGTAGTCAGGACAGCGGTGGATTTTTCAATGAGCAGCGAGCCTTTATTTGTTATATAAAGCAAAATAACGTTGTTGTAGGGCTTCAACAAAACATGTTCTGGGTTCACCACAGACTTGAGAGGCTGCAGTGTTTGCAGAGTTCCGTTATTTACTCCAGGAGCTGCGTACGGAGGAGTTTCGCTTTCAGCGGTACTTCCGCATGTCACTCGCCCAGTCTGAGTTCTCAAACCCCGGAGCTCGCCTCTCCCCGCCTCTCCCCGCCTCTCCCTGCCTCTCCCTGCCTCTCCCCGGCTCTCGCTCGCCTCTCCCTGCCTCTCCCTGCCTCTCCCCGGCTCTCGCTCGCCTCTCCCTGCCTCTCCCTGCCTCTCCCCGCCTCTCGCTCGCCTCTCCCTGCCTCTCCCTGCCTCTCGCCCGCCCGGAGCTGCCTTGCTCTGAGCCAGACCCATCGTCAGCCTGTTCTTATTTTAAATAAACTAGGTTTACTACACAGCATGTGTACAATGATTTTAGTTACTCAGAACGTTACTACTCATACAAATAATATTACTAATAACAATAATGACAATAAAACAGCAGCAGATACATGACTTCTCTCCATGACAGAGACAGACCTTCTGCTGCTGCTGCTCCTCGTCTCCTGATTGGTTGAAGCCCGCGTCAAAGCTTCAAAAGCTCAGCTTTGCTCAACTTCGGCGTCAGAGGGATTGTTTTGATACGCGAGCGTTTCGCGCGTCAAAAGCTTCAAGTGAGCGCGTAGTACGCGCGACTCTTGAAGCTTTTGACGCGCGTCAAGTGACGCCGGGGCTCTCGGCTTCATCTGACGCGCTTCACCATTCACTTTCAATGGAAACCTGACGCTTTTGACGCCGAAGTTAAGTCCGGTGTGAACGCCCCTTAAGTTGTTTACAATTTGGTATTTGTTCTTTTTTTCGCGGATATTCAAGATGACAAGGCCGTGTACAGCGAGTCTGACATAAATACTAGATTGAGATCATTTGTTGTCACTGAGATAGTCCAGTGGTTGTGTCGATGCACTGCCAATCCAGATTCTGGGGTTCAAATCCCACCTCAGACACTTTTTCACTCTCAAAACTGCAATTTATGTGTAGTGAGCAATTGTCACCTGTAGAGGGCAGTATTGTGTTGGGCATCAGTGGAGAGAAGAGAGAAAAGGCAGTCCTGTGGCATAGATCCATGGTTTTCAATGCATGGGCTTTACCCGCTGTGACGTCACACACAGGTTAGAGCATAGACAACTTCCATCCATCCATTTTCTTCCCCTTAATCCATTTCTGGGTCGGGGGGGTGGCAGTCAGAGCTGCACCCAGTACACAGAGCACCAGCCCCTCACTGATCCTCCTGCAGGTGGTGAGTCCACAGGAGCTGAAATCTTTCAGTTGGGGCTTTGGGCAAAGTGGGGTTAAGTGTCTTGCCCAAGGACACAACGACAGCAGTCATCAGTGGGAGTCGTGAAGTAGGTCTTACGGTGGGCTCAAACCCACGACCTTCAGGCCCAAAGGCCAATGCTCTACCAACTGAGCTACTGTCGCATAGACAACTTAAATTCATGAAAAACACGTTCTTTTTATAAAATATAGGATTTTTTTGCCGGAATCTCTTTCAGATCAACATTGTCATGCAATTTTGATATCCACTATTTTTTTTTTCAAACCGGCATAAGGTCTTTAATAGCAGGAACCATTTTTCAGTTACCCTCCTCCACAGTGTCTCTGGGATAATGTGTAATAAAAATGACACCATGTCCATGACACTAATGGACCTCGGCCCCTGGACCTCGGCTCCTGGACCTCGGCTCCTGGACCTCGGCTCCTGGACCTCGGCTCCTGGACCTCGGCTCCTGCTCTGACCTTCACCAAAGACGATACTTATTCTCTTAAAGGACATTAATCTCAGAACAATGGGCCCAGAGCCAATAAATATATTTATGTAAAATGTGTGACTCAGCAGTTAAAGCTGAGGTACCTAACCTTTATCCTCCATAATTAATAAAAGGACTCCTAATGTTGTGAATTAATCAGACCAAGGCCGCTGTCAAAACATGTCCTGGTACTGGCCTAGTGAGGGGGGTCCAGAGGGGGTCTAGAGGGGGGTTCAAGAGGAGGGTCCAAGAGGGGTCCAAGAGGGGTCCAGAGGAGGGACCAGAGGGGGTCTAGAGGGGGGTTCAAGAGGAGGGTCCAAGAGGGGTCCAAGAGGGGTCCAGAGGAGGGTCCAGAGGGCTGTCCAAGAGGGGGGTCCAAGAGGGGTCCAGAGGGGGGTAGAGAGGAGGGTCCAGAGGAGGCGCCAGAGGGGAGTCCATAGAGGGTCTATAGGGGTCCAGAGGAGGGTCCAGAGGGGGGTCCATGGGGGTCCAGAGGAGGCTCCAGAGGAGGGTCCATATGGGGGGTCCAGAGGAGGGTCAAGAGGGGAGTCCAGAAGGAGAGTCCAGAGGAGGGTCCAGAGGGGGGTCCAGAGGAGGGCCCAGAGGAGGGTCCAGAGGGGGGTCCAGAGGGGGGTCCAGAGGAGGGCCTAGAGGAGGGTCCATATGGGGGGTCCAGAGGAGGGTCCATATGGGGGGTCCAGAGGAATACAGTGACTAAAGGTGAGTTTTTTAGACAATATTGAGAAAGTGAATGTAGCGTCGAAAGGGACTGGAGCTGAAAATGAGCAATATCTAAACTCTTTTGCATCAGTCACAAGCTTGTTTTGTTCTAAGAAACTTGCCAGTTCCCCGTCGAATAAATTATAAATAAATATAAAAATAAAATGATGGAAAAACAGTCCTAGTTCAGTCCTGTCCTAATATTTGTGTAAGACGCCGTTTTTTCATGTTTCTGTCGGAAAAAAGCTGATCTAAAGAAGTGACAGGAGCCAGAGACACATGAGGCCAGAAATAGAACCAGCAACCGTCCTGAACCAGCAACTGTTCTGAACCAGTAACTGTTCTGGACCAGCAACCGTTCTGAACCAGCAACCATTCTGAACCAGCAACCGTTCTGAACCAGCAACCGTCCTGAACCAGCAACCGTCCTGAACCAGCAACCGTCCTGAACCAGCAACTGTTCTGAACCAGTAACTGTTCTGGACCAGCAACCGTTCTGAACCAGCAACCGTTCTGAACCAGCAACCGTCCTGAACCAGCAACCGTCCTGAACCAGCAACCGTCCTGAACCAGCAACCGTCCTGAACCAGCAACCGTCCTGAACCAGTAACCGTCCTGAACCAGCAACTGTCCTGAACCAGCAACTGTCCTGAACCAGCAACTGTCCTGAACCACCAACCGTCCTGAACCAGCAACCGTTCTGAACCAGCAACGGTTCTGAACCAGCAACTGTTCTGAAGCAACTGTTCTGGACCAGCAACTGTCCTGAACCAGCAACTGTCCTGAACCAGCAACTGTCCTGAACCAGCAACTGCCCTGAACCAGCAACTGCCCTGAACCAGCAACTGCCCTGAACCAGCAACTGTCCTGAACCAGCAACCGTTCTGAACCAGCAACTGTTCTGGACCAGCAACTGTCCTGAACCAGCAACTGTTCTGAGAGTTAGACTGATCCCAGAGTTCACATGGATCTGGGGTTTCTCTCTTTTCTCCCACTGGGTTTTAGAGTCTGTCGGAGTCTGTCGGAGTCTGTCGGAGTCTGTCGGAGTCTAAAAGACAGACTAAGAAGGACTGTGATCCAGGACACTCTGCATTCTACTATGGACATTGGTCTCTCTCTGTGGTCCAGAACCATGTGGTGTCTATCCCTATGGTCCAATACCATGTGGTCTCTCCCTATGGTCCAATACCATGTGGTCTCTCCCTATGGTCCAATACCATGTGGTCTCTCCCTATGGACTTATACCATGTGGTCTCTCCCTATGGTCCAATACCATGTGGTCTCTCTCTATGGTCCAATACCATGTTGTCTCTCCCTATGGTCCAATACCATGTGGTCTCTCTCTATGGTCCAATACCATGTTGTCTCTCCCTATGGTCCAATACCATGTGGTCTCTCTCTATGGTCCAATACCATGTGGTCTCTCCCTATGGTCCATTACCATGTGGTCTCTGTGTCTAAACTGTTGATTTTCTGATCTGTGTAGGAGAATCAACAGTTTTGTAAACTACTGCTGTGATTAAGTGTGATACATGAATAAACTGAATAATACAGTATTGTGTGTGTGAAAAGCAGGTACCCCAGCTTTAACCTTCAGTCGGTCTCACCTCTCTCTGGGTCAGCTTCTGCTTGTCCATCTGCCTGACCTTGGGGCTGTTGGCCAGCAGGTGACGCAGCTTCACATAGCTCTTCCACAGCTTCTGATATCTGTCAAAACAGAGAACATGGGTCATGTCTCACTCAGCACAGAGACTCGGCACAGGGACTCGGCACAGGGACTCGGCACAGGGACTCGGCACAGGGACTCGGCACAGGGACTCGGCACAGGGACTCGGCACAGGGACTCGGCACAGGGACTCGGCACAGGGACTGGACTGAAGCCAATCCAGGAGTCTGAGCTTTTGGATCCAGCTCATCATTATCAAAATATTGAAAAAAGCTGTGACTGTTTAAATGGTCTTGTTATAGAAATATTTTAGTAAAGCAATCTGAATTAACACCAAATAGTTATGAGTGTAAGTTATTAACTAATAGTCAACTCTGGATTCAGATACAGGCCATAATGCTCTGTTGGCTCAGGTCAGTGATAGATGGAGACGTGCTGCATCATGTCTTTGACCTGGGTCATAGAACAATATGTTCAGTTCAAAAGCAGATTGTTACATATATCAGAGTTGTATCAGCGTTAGGAGGCGTAAAGAGAAGCCTTGAGCAACACATATCAATGTTGACTTCATTTATGTAATATCTAGAGTAGATATGTGTTTGTTTACTCTGGTCTATTTAATGTACAGTCATTTCCTCAATCGGGGCAGTCGATTTCGGACGGCTGCCCGGTGGTATTGGTATCGGTTCTGTTATTCATTGTAATTGTGCACATTTACTAATGAATAAACTCAGGCTTTGTTTGGAATTACAGCTCTGGGTTGTTTACATTATTTTACTCTTGTTATGTGCAGTAATTCTACAACAATTTGGCGTCAACGAACAGTCCCATCGTCTGGAGGGGCTTCGCCGCGGACCCGGCCCAGGAAGGGTGGCCTCCCCAGCCTCTGGCATGGTCTTCTCCTCGCGTGTTTGAGATACAGAAGATTCCTGGCGCCGGGCCGAGGCGATGCCGTCCAGCGCATGGTTATCAAACGGACAAACGTAAGCAACCAGTGTGGTAAGAGCTGTATTTTTTCAAACTGTCAAAAGAACCCCGTATTTTATCTCTCCGCGCAAAACTAAAAGCCCCATTTTCACCCAGCGAGATGCCTTGGCTGTCCTGTTCTCAGAGTCAGATGTTTTCCTGTGTACAGATGTTTTAACTGGCTTGACTTTAACTAGTAAGTTTTAAGAGTTAATCGTGTATTAACTGGCTTGACTTTAGTGAGTTTTAAGAGTTAAATGGTTTCTGTTTTCCTGTGTACAGATGTTTTAACTGGCTTGACTTTAACTAGTGAGTTTTAAGAGTTAATCGTGTATTAACTGGCTTGACTTTAGTGAGTTTTAAGAGTTAAATGGTTTCTGTTTTCCTGTTTACAGAGGTTTTAACTGGCTTGACTTTAACTAGCAGGGTTAAGGGTTAATTGTGTATTAACTAGCTTGACTTGGACTAGTGAGGGCATAGTAAGGAGAATAGGGACGGCCATAGTGAGCCAAGATGGGTCAAAATCAGGGATCATTATCGTCTGACAGGGACGAGGTCCCACAAACCGCGGTGACGAAGGCAATGGCCGGAAAATATGGGCCAACGGCCCTTGAATGTTCAAATGTATGGTCTGGAAAAATAGGGTTTCCCGGACAGTAGGTCTTCAAGCTTAAATCAAGTATATAAACTACAAACATTTAGAAAATTAGCAAATGAAACCTACCAAATAGATTCTGACGTATGTAATAATGAGTCTGGCGTACTGTGTACAAATTCTTGACAAAACATGAGTGTTTGAGTATGTGAACGGATGAAGTAGAGGGAGTAAAAGAAAAGAAAATAAGAGTAGTTGATTTAAACTAATTAGTTGGTTAATTACATTGGGGGAAATGTAACCATACACACATTACAAAACACATACAGAGCCCAGAACCAGTACAGTCCTGGGCGACACAGACTGGTATGAAAGTGACATGAGATGTGTGAAGCGAGCCAGGAGTGATAAGACTTGAACTGGAGTGACCGAGAATGACTGTGAGAGTGACTGATAAACAAAGAAATACAAGTCTGTGTGGAGAGCGAATGGAAAGTCAGAATGAGAGCATGAATGTATGTAAGAGACCCAATCGAACCACCTGAATACTCTATCAAGAGGCGTATAGGCGCGACGACACACACACACACACACACACACACACACACACACACATGCATGCAAACACGCACACGCGATCTATCAAAGGGCAAGTTACTGCCGTATCTTTTTTTTCTATTTTCACATAGATAACCCTGGGATCGTGGATGCTTCTGAGCCGGTCAGATGTGTGGACCCCGACCTAGACCCTGGACGTGTGACTAAACGTCCCCAAACCTCAGACTCTGATGGAGGACAATGATATGGAGGGTAAGACAAACCCCTTCCTGAACCAGAACCCCCGTCAGTTACCCACAAAGCCCAACATGGACAAGTCTGGTGCCCCAAACAGTCATGAAAGCCAAGAACTCTGTCCCCGGCCCCCTGTGCCCAAACCAGTCAAGAACTCTGTCCCCCCTCCGCCCATCACCCGCCCTGATACAGGTGGGACCACAGGCTTCTATCCCTGCAGGTGGGAACACAGGCTTCTATCCCTGTGTAGAGAGAGGACCACGGGCTTCTATCCCTGTGTAGAGAGAGGACCACAGCCTTCTATCCCTGTGAAGAGAGAGGACCACAGGCTTCTATCCCTGCAGAGAATGGGACCACAGGCTTCTATCCCTGTGAAGAGAGAGGACCACAGGCTTCTATCCCTGTGAAGAGAGAGGACCACAGGCTTCTATCCCTGTGTAGAGAGAGGACCACAGGCTTCTATCCCTGTGAAGAGAGAGGACCACAGGCTTCTATCCCTGTGAAGAGAGAGGACCACAGGCTTCTATCCCTGTGAAGAGAGAGGAACACAGGCTTCTATCCCTGTGAAGAGAGAGGACCACAGGCTTCTATCCCTGTGAAGAGAGAGGACCACAGGCTTCTATCCCTGCAGAGAATGGGACCACAGGCTTCTATCCCTGTGAAGAGAGAGGACCACAGGCTTCTATCCCTGTGAAGAGAGAGGACCACAGGCTTCTATCCCTGTGTAGAGAGAGGACCACAGGCTTCTATCCCTGTGAAGAGAGAGGACCACAGGCTTCTATCCCTGTGAAGAGAGAGGACCACAGGCTTCTATCCCTGTGAAGAGAGAGGACCACAGGCTTCTATCCCTGTGAAGAGAGAGGACCACAGGCTTCTATCCCTGTGAAGAGAGAGGAACACAGGCTTCTATCCCTGTGTAGAGAGAGGACCACACGCTTCTATCCCTGTGAAGAGATAGGGCAGTTCACAAGAAACTTTCCCACTGACAGGGAAGCCCCGCCCACAGCAGCAGTCAAAGAGTGGACAGAGACAAAGCAACAACTGGTTCTGACAAAATGGCCCCAGGCCCACCACGTTTCCGGACAGTTCCACAGGAACCAGCATGAACGATATGGGACTGACTGACTGGAGGACGAGGGTCTGGGAGGGTCCCACGGACGATCTGGACGAGGCAGACCATGGTCCGGGTATCGTAAACAAAACATGACTCAAACACACATCTACACATGTCCAGAAGTCAGGACAACACAAACACAAGCACTCATTTGGGGATGGATGTGATCATTGACGTATGCACAAATTTAGACTATTCTAAAGTTTAGAGTAGCTTGACAAACCCTATTGTCAGAGAAAAAAAAAAAGAAAAAAAAAAGAAGAGAAAAATAGAGTGGGGGATAGGTTACTTTTATCAATTCCGTGGGCCACATACTCCTTGATTAAGGACTTTATTTATTACATAACATCCCCGAATGGGTGAAGGACACATTCTTTTCTTTAGAGACGAAACATGACAAAGGAATTTTTCATAAATCCATTGAAATGTTCTGAATAATCCGAAGGTTGTGAGTTAAACAGAGTTTCTGTGTTTTCAAATTGCCCAGTTGTTTTCCACAGCCGAGACTAAATCTGTGGTCTGTGTGTAAAAATAAGAAATAAAATGGTAAAAATCCCTTGTAGTATACTCGTATAATAGTATTCTGACAGAAGTTGTCTGTCTATAATGTATTTGAATGTAAATTGTCACCAAATCCCACAATCAATTTAGTAAATATAATGTTTTAGTCAGACGACCGGAGGCTTCATAACTTTGGAAATATGCATTGCTCGATTGTGATGTAGAAAACAGAGTTTGGTGTGAATGTAACTGGTCTGAGAGAGAGAGAATGGTATGAGAGAGATAAGGACAATAATGACCCACAGCACACACACAACATTACACATTGTTTCTGTTAGAGCCTAGAGCCGCAGAGTGGGAGGGGCTTGTAGTTTTGGGAACAGAAGTGTGAAAGTGTGTGATTGGCATAAAACAGCTGAAAAGACATTTCCAGCCAAAACATAGAGACGTGGAGAGTTCGACTTCTACGTCACAGAGAGACAGTGTCTGAGGTCAGAACGACTGCTCTGAAAATGAGGCATGTTAAATAACTCTGGCAGAGGCTGGAGTAATCGTACATTTCAGAGGTGTAAACAAAGCCATCTTTGCAATAAACAAAATAAACCAGCAGCAAAATAGGTCCAAATCGTTTATCTATTTTCCTCATGAGGACTCCAAAAATGTTTAAAGCCAAGTATTTTTGTTGTTGTAGTGGTAGACTTGGCAAATGCATATTTTTGTAATTCTAAGGTTTTTATATTTTTCCTTCAATAGGTGCACAAAGGCCAAAGGGGGACCCCAGTTTTTGGTTTTGTTTTTTTTGCTGCATTATGTGATTTTTGACTGCACTTGTTTTAGTCAGTTTTCATTTTAGCAACAGTCAGTAATGATAAGATTAAGAGATTTTCAGACGTCCCACAGTGGGGACATTTCAGTGTTGCATTACAACACAAGACAGGTGAATAGTAAGTGTAGCACAACTCTATACTTTTAAATTTAAAATAATTTGGCTCGGTAAAGGTACAAGGTAAAGTATTGTGTACTCTAGTGTAAATCAATCAATCAATCAATCAACGTTTATTTGTATAGCGCCTTTCCTACACAAGGCAACGCAAAGCGCTTCACATCCCCTATCACATCATGCATAAATCAAACACATTAAGAGCACAGGATATATTAAAAACATTAAAAATAAAATCACAAAAATTAAAAACCTTTAAACATTAAAATCACAGATGGGACTAAAATCATAAATAGTCACAGTGCATTAAAAAGATTAAAGATAAAAACAAAGATGAAAAGATAAAATCATTCAGTTGTATATGCGCAGCTAAACAGAATTGTTTTGAGCCTAGATTTAAAGGATGCCAGAGTAGACGCCTGTCTCACATTCTCAGGAAGACGGTTCCAGACTCTAGCCGCATGAATCTGAAATGCAGTTTGCCCATGTCTAGTACCGACTCTGGGCACTAACAGGAGTCCAGTCCCTGTGCTCCTCAGAGTCCGGGTCGGTTCATATGGCACAAACATGTCGTGGATGTACCTTGGCGCGAGACCATGGAGAGACTTGTACACAAGTAAAGCTGCTTTGAAGTCTATTCTCTGAGGAACAGGAAGCCAGTGCAGAGACCCGAGAACTGGACTAATGTGGTCGCACTTCCTAGTTCTGGTCAGGACTCGAGCTGCTGCATGTTGAATGTACTGCAGCTGTTTTACAGCCTGTTTGGAGAGACCTGTGAACAAGCCATTGCAATAGTCTAACCGACTGGAGACAAAAGCGTGTATAAGAGTCTCCAAGTCTGCCTTAGACACTATGTTTTTAATTTTAGCAATGTTTTTTAGGTGGTAATAAGCTGCTGATGTTACAGATTTTATGTGGCTTTTGAAATTTAAGTCTGAGTCCATTATCACTCCTAGATTTCTGACCTGATTTGAGGGTTGTAGAGAGAGAGCCTGGAGGTGACAAATAACGCTCTCTTTGTTTCTGGGGTCCGAAAACAATTATTTCAGTTTTGTCGGTGTTTAGTTGGAGAAAGTTATTTTGCATCCAATCACCGATTTGCTGGACACAGTGAAGGAGCGAGTCCACTGGTTCATGCTCTCCTGCTGTCAGGGACACATAGACCTGAGTATCGTCAGCGTAATTGTGATAAGAGACATTATTACTGTGAATCAACTGACCTAGAGGCAACATGTAAATATTAAACAGAAGAAGACCCAGGATTGACCCCTGTGGCACTCCGCAGGTCAGGGCCAAGTGGTCTGAGGTACAGTTTTCGATCTCCACAAAAAACTTTCTGTCTTGTAAATAGGACCTAAACCAGCTTAGGGCGGTGCCAGCAACACCAACCCAGTCCTCAAGTCTCTGAATGAGGATGCCATGATCAATAGTGTCAAAAGCAGCACTTAAAGGCACACCGTGTAACTCTTGGCCACTAGGGGCGCTAGACCTGCAACTTTCACGTTTAGCGCCCCTAGTGGCCACAAGCAACTCAGCACTGTCGCAAAAGTCAACAGTCAGCCGGTGTCTTTTGAGTGTGTATTCAGACAGCATGCACTGGTGTGTGTGTTCAAACTGTAGAGACATGCCTACAGATATTGAGAGACTCTGCTGTGGTCAGCCTCCAGACCGCTGCATTAGTAATCTACCACACATGGACTTCTATATCCTGGATGAGGGAGTTCTGCGTCTAGCTCGTGCTGCGTGGAATGACATCTTTGCAGTCGATTACATCCAGGAACCAGGTGAAGAGCAGCGCTCATACAGACATGCAGCTTACAGCACGATCCCTTTCGCGTTTCCTCTTTTTAGCCTCCTCCGAAGGTTTAAAATTTTTCCTTGCCTCAGCCATGACCAGGAGTCGAGCAGGTGAAAAATGAGTAGCAAAAGCCTTAGCTCCATGAGTATATCAGCGCCTGTAGCCGTAAAGCAAATCTTTCTTCCAAGTCACGTGACCTGGTGGGAGACGGTGCGTCTGCTCTAAAGTTACATGGGCGGTATTTCAAGAGGGCAGCCCCGCTCGGAGCATTGCAAGTGTCAAGCGCTGTATATTGGCCCAAGTATTCATATAAAATAACTCATATGTGTCAACTCTTTAGGTCACAAAGTCCGCGGTGTGCCTTTAAATCTAACAGAAAAAGGACTGAGACTTTTCCTGCGTCAGTGTTTAGTTTGATGTCATTTGTTACCTTTATTAGCGCGGTCTCAGTGCTGTGGTGGGGTCTAAACCCTGACTGGAACATATCATAAGCGTTATTGATTATTAAAAATTCTGTAAGTTGTTGATAGGCAACTTTTTCTAGAATTTTTCCCATGAAAGGCAGATTTGAAATGGGCCGATAATTTTTGAGTGCCAGGGCTTCCAGACTCCTCTTTTTTAGGAGGGGCCTGATGACCGCCGTTTTCAAGGCCATTGGGAATGTTCCAGATTCAAGAGACATATTAACTATTTGTGTAAGTGAAGGTAAAAGACTGCTCAGAACTGACTTGAGAAATCTAGGAGGTAATACATCCAGGCTGCATGTGGAGGAACTCAGACTAGTGATTATCTCCTGGACAGTTTCAATTTGTACTGGTGTAAAGTGCGTCAGCCCAAAAAGCCTCACTGGCGGTTGGATTATTATTTCTATCGTGGAGGTGATGGCGTTTTTGATACCTTGGACTTTGTCATTAAAGAACTGAGCAAACTCATTACATTTAGATTTGGAAGTAAGTTCTGATGGCATCTTAACAGGGGGATTCGTCAATCTATTTACTGTTGAAAACAGAACACGTAGATTGTTGCTACAGCCTTCAATAGTTTCAGAAAAGTACATTTCCCTCGTTCTACGTAGTTCCCTGTTAAAATTGCACAACGCATCTTTGAAGATCTCATGGTCAACTTTGAGATTTGACTTTCGCCACTTCCGCTCGGCCTTCCGGCACTCTCTCTTCTGTGCCCTGACCGAGTCTGCTTTAGTCCATGGCGCTTTTTGCTTGTTTGTAACTATTTTAACCTTTACAGGAGCAATTGTATCCAGAACATTCAAAACAGTGGTGGTGACAGAGTCAAGTAATTCATCTACAGTAACACACAACGTGTTCTCAAAGTTTACCCTCCCCATGAACAGTTCGCCTGTATTATCATTTATGTGTCTTCTTCTAACAACCGAAGATTCAGCTGGTGGTTTACAATCGAGACACATGTCAAAAAATACACAGAAATGATCAGACAGAGCAACATTGACCACATTTACATTGGAAATATTAACCCCCTTGGTAATTAACAGATCAAGAGTGTGTCCTCTGCTGTGGGTGGGGCCACTCACATGCTGAGTGAGACCAAAGGTTTCCAGCACAGAGCTCAGCTCTATTGCATATCTATCATTAGCATTATCTACATGTATATTGAAATCACCTATAATGACTAAACCATCAAAATCTGTGCACACAACTGAAAGCAACTCAGTGAAATGATCAGTGAAACTATGGCATGACTGTGGCGGCTTGTACACAACAATAATAAGAATGGAAGAAGATTTCTTTTGTTCTATTTTAAAAGAAACATACTCAAATGATGAAAATTTCCCAAGAGACACTCTATGGGAGACAATACGATCTTTAAAAACTGCTGCTTGCCCCCCCCCCCCTTTTATTTTCTCGTGTTTCATGTTCAAATTTGAAATTTGGTGGTGAGGCTTCTATTAAAACTGCATCTCCTGTATTATGGTCAAGCCATGTTTCAGTCATAAACATAAAATCAAGATCATACGAACAGATAAAATTATTAATTAAAAATGATTTGTTGCATAGTGATCTGACATTAAGTAGAGCAAGGTTAAAATTAATATCAGTGTCAGTGGGTTTAGTTGATTGATTACAAAGAACTGGAATTAGATTTCCAGAGTTGGACCGTCTAACTGCTGTCCTTCTTTTAAATTTGTGTTTATTCAAGTTAAAACACATTTCTGAGCTGGTGCGAGGAACACACACAGTCTCTATTGGTTTAAAAAGTGAACTCTGTTGTACTTTGTTAAGTTCCAGATGCATAACTGAGTCAGCACAGTTCAGTGGCAGGACTGTCGTTACACTGCCAGACGGACAGGGGTCAGTGTTTGCACCACAGTACTCACCCGGTGCTGGTAAGGAGGAGGAGGAGGGGGGGGGGTGGGGGCCGAGAAGCCTCAGATGTAAACAGTCACGCCCCCCTCGGGGAGCACTGAACAACATGGCGTAGGAAGTCCGTCAACAAACTGGTGCCGTATCTGTTCGGGTGCAGACCATCTGGACGATAGGCCACGTGACGCTTCCAGAACAGGCCAAAGTTGTTCACAAAAATAAAGTTAAAAGTGCTGCATGTAGACTGGAGCCACATGTTGAGCGCCACAACGCGACTGTAGAGGCAGTCACCCCGGTTTACAGTCGGGACTGGACCAGAAATAAAAACGGATAACCCGGAGGACTGGAGGAGGCGGAACAGATCCATAAAGTGCTTCTTTGTGACCTCTGACTGCTGCAGCTTCATATCATTTATACCCACATGCACGATTACCTTGGATATGGTATCGGGCAGGGAGTGAAGCAGAGGAGGGAGACGGATGAGCAGATCTGGGACAGTAGCTCCGGTAATGCAGTGAGTGACCGCGTTAAAAAAGCGGACGTGCCTCACGATGGAATCTCCAACAATCAAATAAATGTATACTTGTATTTACACATCTGTAAATAAATCTAGAACACTCTCTAAGTCAAGAATATGGAAATGGTAAGTCTTTAACACTGTGATGATACTACAGTACACGTAATAAAACCAAGAATATTATAAGTCTGTTTGCTACCCAAAGAACATATGAACACATACCACTCGTTACATTCATTTTGTGTATTTTACATACACATACAGTAGCACACACTTATGTATTTACATCACGTAAACAGTATTTACCATATGTTTGGATACCTTTTTAATAGTTTTTAGTTGTTAAATGGTAGAGACCCCACATACACCAGGTGGTTAGTGTAGTTTTATTTATTTTAAACTTTAACTTGTTAATTTTTTTTTTTTTAAATTCAAGTGTATAGTATAGCTTTGAGTATTAGGATATTATTCAGAGTTTTGCCAAAGCTCTGTAATGCTGTGACTCTTGAGGGTGATAAGAGCAGAGGTCTGACAGACAAAACAAACACGAAGGCCAAACGTAATAAAGTGTTGAATCTTCCCATTTTGTGGATACACATTTTTCTTTAATATTATGAAGGTATTTAGAATAGTTTAATAGATTTAACAAAGTTTGTTAAGTTAACAATTCAGGTGGTTTTTCCAACACATTAGAAGGTATATGGTAATTTTCCAGAGGGAGTTTGTTTTAAAAAATTAGGAATAATGCCTTGGGGTTCAAATTAACCTTGCAATTAAGACTGCCAGTTAAAACTTAATTATAATGGAGAATCATTTCAGAAGAGACTCAAATGTCTGGCGGACCACAATTGGCCCACAGGCCTGGTGTTTGAACACCTGCACTGCACCATAAGAGGACAGGCCCTAAGTTGATCGTAGCTCCTTTTCAATTTAAATATTTAGGTTTTTTTTAAAAACAAAGGTCTCCATGAGTTTTCATCTTGATACACAATCATCAAAACACTCAAAGTTTATTTGATCTTTAGGATATAGGTTGTTGTTTTACCATAAGAGAATAATTAGTTAGTGAGGCCTGACTTGTCTGAGAGACTTGCAGAGGAGAGCAGACAGCAGCAGAATGCACTTATCTGCTCTCCAAGGCCGGAGAGAAGAGTGTTTTGAAAACTCAAACTGATAACCCATGAGTAGAGTTATATGGAGACCATTATTATTATTATTATATAGACTGAGGCTAAGCCCTGGCAGCGCAGACCTAGAGGACAGGCTAGGTAGGGGACAAATAACCCTTTTGCCAAAACATTGTTTCAGAAACGTGACCAACCCCTCCATAAGGATGGATCACATCTCCAAGAGGGAGACACAGAGCGCCATCACGCCTTGGCCACGGGGGTCGAGCCAGAGGAGGGGTCTGAGTCCGGCGAATGCCAGGAGGAGCCCTAACCAAAAGTGCCGGGGGCACCCCACCGTGAGGGTCGACGCCCCATCATGGGTCCAGCCCACCGCAGGTGGACCCCAGCTGCCCAGAGCCAAAGGGGACCAACGAGAAGGGTCTGAGGACCTTCTCCAACGCAAGGAGGCAGCGAAGAAGTGGGGGCGGCAGTGCCCGACTTCCAACGCAGAAGTGGAGCCGAAGCAGGAAGGCTTGCTCCCCAACGGCCGAAGGAAGGGACCACCTTGAGGGTCCCCACGACAAAACTTGGTCTGCCTTCTGACCAGGTGTTACACAGACAGAAGCTCTGAGCCATGGGTCAGGTACATTGTTCCCCGCTTTTTCACGCAGCGGAGTCAGAGACTGGGACAATCGGCTGGTCTGACCTGGAGGCCGGGACGCCCACCCCAAGGATGGGGGTGGACTGAGAGAGGCTATCTCAGCATTGCGTCAAAACGGGCTTTTGAAACTGTTTTGTGTACGTTTCAGGATTAGCACAACTTAGCATTGGTTTGTGGTACACATACATGCTAGGGTTTTCAAGCATTGACAATCAGGGCACTAACTCTGATGCTCCCACCCACTCTGACCCCATGTGGAAAGCACAGGAGGTCAGAAAAGTGTGAGGCATCCATGTTTAAGGTTAAGTGTTACAGATCTAATGACAAAGCATTAGACCCAATAGATTGGCTTGGACCTGGAACCATCTTTGGACCAGGTCTATTTTAAATCCACATACTCAGGTTCTACTCTCAGGGAGAGAGAGAGTGCACCCAGCACTGCTGGAGTGTGTACTGTGCGGGCACAGCGTCGATTCTGGGAGAGGTGAGGGTCGGCTGATGACCCATCGGGTCCAGTAACGCCTCGTCTCCCCTGGGCAGACGTCTGTGACCCAGTCAGGTGATTCATCTAAGCAAGTATATAAGTGTGGGTTTTAATATTGAAATAAAGTTAGTTAACTATTGTGTGTGTTTGCTCAAATGTTCAGATTTTGTGTTAATTCATAATCATTGTGATTTCTATTATTATTTTAAGTTGATTAAGATAAACCAAGGTTTTATATTTATCAAGAGATAGGATTGTTATAGAAATATTTTAGTAAAGCAATCTGAATTAACACCTAATAGTTATGAGTGTAAGTTATTAACTAATAGTCAACTCTGGATTCAGATACAGGCCATAGTGCTCTGTTGGCAGCAGGTCAGTGATAGATGGAGACGTGCTGCATCATGTCTTTGACCTGGGTCATAGAACAATATGTTCAGTTCAAAAGCAGATTGTTACATATATCAGAGTTGTATCAGCGTTAGGACGTGTAAAGAGAAGCCTTGAGCAACACATCAATGTTGACTTCATTTATGTAATATCTAGAGTAGATATGTGTTTGTTTACTCTGGTCTATTTAATGTACAGTTATTTCCTCAATCGGGGCAGTCGATTTCAGACGGCTGCCCGGTGGTATTGGTATCGGTTCTGTTATTCATTGTAATTGTGCACATTTACTAATGAATAAACTCACACTTTGTTTGGAATTACAGCTCTGGGTTGTTTACATTATTTTACTCTTGTTATGTGCAGTAATTCTACAACAGTATACAAAAGTAATGTGTTATATTTATGATTCAATTGAATTCCATTTTTTCTGGTGTAGTTCTAAATAACAACAGCAGTTATCTCAGAGGACTTAAAAGCTGTCGATTTGCCAAGACAGATCAGAGAATCAACAGTTCAAACACAGGAAATGCAATGATAAAAAAAACATAGAGCCATTGGTCCATAAGGGGCAGATGACCACTGTCCATAAATGTCATTGAATGTCGAGTGTCCTGGATCACAACCACTGTCCTTAGACCCTCCTGCATCGGCAAGAAAAAACTGAGAAAAAACTGAAAATGAGAAATCTCAAGGAAGCCAACATTGAGGGAAGGATCCGCTCGCACGGACAGATGAGCTATAGATCCATGACTCAGACTGTAGAACGAGGACCGAGGCCACGTGACGCAGGACTGAGGCGGCTCCCTGCAGAGGAGGGGGTGCAGCCCACAAGTCCGGGCCAGGGAAGACTTTGTTTGCCAACTATACTGAACATGGTTTGTCACAGATTAATGATAAAGCTGGGGTACCTAATTTTTCTTAATCCATACGTTTTTCAAAGAGTAAATCATACAACAACATGCTGTTTTCATCTTATTAGAAAGCATTATCTTTTGCACGTTTGTTTGAAAGACTTCGCTGTTTGATGCTATGGTCTGATTGGCTGAGTGAGGGCGGTCCTCTCTTTTTCACTTTTCCATCAACAAATGCTGATCTAAAGATGTGTCATAGAAACTGTTTTGGAGCCAGGAAAGGAACTAATTAGATGCATTTGATTTTGCTTTGAAAGTTACATACCACAGCTTTAAAGTGGTTCTCACCCCCGCTCCTCGGAGCTTACGTCACTCACATTTCCTGTTCAAATCTTCCTCTAAATGGGCGTAGCCTGGAGGACTAAAGGGGGCGTGAACGAGACTGGGCCGTTTACATAGCTCTGGGCGGGGGGCTGCTGACGTCAGGTCTTGCTTCAGACGTCAGGTCTTGCTGCCGCGCCAGTGTTGGCGCCAGATTCAAAATTCAAATGTAATAATACAGGTCGCCAGCAGATGGCGCCTCACTGACGGTTTTAGGCAGAAAGTTTAACTTTCAACTAATTTGCACCAAAGTGACAAAATTATGACGAGGATATGTAGACAAGACTATTGGACATTCATTTATACCGTTTATCAGCAAAAAAAAGTGGATTTGAGGGTGAGTTGTCCTTTAAGCCATTAGATAGCTAGTTGCAAAATGTTGACTATGCAAATTTGATAGATCGATAGATATTTTGTTCTCAATTTACCTCGTGCTCCGTAATGAAGCGTCTCTCCATCTTCTTCTTGCATTTGCTGCATCGAACCTGTGAAAGTGGGATTTACATTTGTACAATTGTTTTGAAGTTGTTGCTAAAATAATTAGTCGTAGAAAATACACGCTGAATGTGATATACGGTCTTTCATTCAATATCTGAATCCCAAACCCCTGACCTGCATGAGGAAGCCTGAACACACGATGACCTTAGTAGTTAAGCAAGACAGGACCTGGTGAGTGAGTGATGGGAGACCACAAGTGCTACACTGTTGTGACTGTGGCTGTAAAGTGCCAGACTGTCATAGTATCAGTTGCTATTATGAATCTAGTGTGGGCCATGAGGAGTCTCCCAACAGTTAATTCAGATTCAGATTTATTTATTTGCCATTTGCAGTAAAACCACATTGGAAAAACTGTGCAAGACTACCCTAGTGTGCACCAGACAGAGAAGACGGCACAGACCAGAGCTCTTGCCACGGCGCCATCTGTACGGCGCCATGCGACAAACAGTAGAATAAACAGCAGAGAGCAATAACACACAGTTTCACAGACGATTGGATAGACACAGTGTGCTTTGTGTAAAACAGAGTTTTTTCATGGGATAAGCACCTCCGACCGCCTGCCCAATGTGGCTGTCAGAGGGGGCGGGGACAGGGAGGGGGCAAGCCGGAGAGACAGTAAGGAGTGAGAGGGACTAACGTTGTAATAGCCTGGTCGTACCACACCATAGTACACATTACATTTCGTACTAAGGTCTGGAGGAGGTGGGAGGGATTAACTCCTTTTGCAGATTGAAACATTCCTCCTACTCCCGCTTCAATTTCTTGATAGAACCAGACTGGAATGCTTTACTATCTAATTCTTCGCCATTGCCAAACTACAACCTGCTCGTTTGACGCAAACTCTTGACATCACCCACAACTAACTACAACACCCGCCTCCCGCGCTCGCTTATTGGTCGAATGGAATTCAAGCGATTGTAATCGCTAACACAGGGACCAGACCCAGACGTTACATGCAGTGAAATGAAGATTGAGCGGAGTGTACGGATGGATACGGCCAGGCTAACGTACAGACACAGAGATAAAAAGTATAAGTTGTGTGACATAAAAAATAACATAATTTATAGATCAAGAGTAAGAGAGTTTCCTCGCCATGCACTTGTTTTGTTAGTCTTTATTTAAAAAGGACAGTGCACTTTAACATTAAGCTCAAAGACCAACATGTTCTACACTTGATTATAGCTACACTCACATCTTCCATTCTACACACACACAAACACACACGTATACACGCTACATGAATACGGTACACACTGGGGTAGTCTTGCACAGCGACTTCAATTTGGTTTTACTGCAAATGGCAAATAAACGGAAGTGTGTGTGTTGCTCCTCCTTATGCTCTTTACATTACACACACACACACACACACACACACACACACACACACACACACACACACACACACACACACACAGACACAGACACAGACACAGACACAGACACAGACACAGACACACAGACACGCTGCAGACCTTTGTGTGTTGCTCGTCCTTGTGCTTCTGCAGCTCAGACTTGGGGACGCTCTCGTCACATGCGTCGCACACACACAGGAAGCGGCTGCAGTGCGACTCATGCAGCGTGAAGTTGGACTCGGCCACCTCCGATTTACTGCAACACGACACAACAACAAACTCATCAAACTCACCTCAGGAACAATGTTAGCACTGAGTCTGCTTCATTCATTCTACACAACTTTATTTATACAGGAGAACAACACAGAGACGACTCTATGTGTTCAGCAGTTATATAATGTAGATTAACTCGTTTTTCCTTTTAAACCCTTCAGACAGTAAAGAACGTGTAGCAAAGTATGATTGGAATTAACATGGATCTATAATAATATATTATAGATAATATACTCACTGCACAAGAAGCTACAGTAGCCACAGCTGCCTATGGGACGGACTGAAGGGTGCCTGTTTTATATAGAATTTTATTTCTTTAATTTTGCATGTGTTTGAATGAAATGTGCCGTACAATGCAACTTTATTATGATGATTTTTATTATTATTACAACTGCAGCATTTATAAATGCAAGTTAGATTTTTTTATGCCTTATTCTATTCTTTATTGTTTTACTTGTTTTACTTGTTTGCACCAAGAGGAAAAGCAATTTTCTAGTTTGTGACTTCTTGTTAATCACATTGCAATACAAAAATAAATCTAATTCAAATATGGAATGATATATCTACTAAATGAAAGATTGGAGGACTCTACAGGGGTTTGAGAAATATAGAAAAACATGAAGTGCGCTTGGTGAGAACACTAGAGCTCCCGCAGCAGTCAATGTGACGGCTTTTCATTTGTGTAATTACTCAGCTGATGTACAGTTGTGCCTTTTTCTGTTTTTATATGTAAGGGACTGGACTGGTTCTGGATGTCTGGACCGGTTCTGAGCTTGGTTTTCCAGCAGAAAAGAGCAAGAGGTTGTTACCATAGCAACACCCTAATTACATGTAACGTTTTTTGTTGCTGTATTTCTAGTTATCCATCCATGGGGTGGCTGTCAGAGCTGCACCCAGTCACAGAGCACCAGCCCCTCACTGATCCTCCTGCAGGTGGTGAGTCCACAGGAGCTGAGATCTTTCAGTGGGGGCTTTGGGCAAAGTGGGGTTAAGTGTCTTGCCCAAGGACACAACAACAGCAGTCATCAGCGGGAGTCGTGAAGTAGGTCTTACGGTGGGCTCGAACCCACGACCTTCAGGCCCAAAAGCCAATGCTATTGGCCTTTGGGTATTTCTAGTTATTCACCAGATACAAAATTGCACTGTACAAATAAACTTGCCTTTCTTTGTTTAAATTACATACTTTTGATACAATTAGTGGACAAGGATAACCATTGGTCTGGAAGTCTGAGTGTTAAAATAAATATAATAATAAATTACTTATATACGTATGTGAGTAAATCTAATAAGCTAACAGTATTACAGTTATGCTAACCTATTTTCAGATGTTATTGTTGAGAGGTTACATCATTTCCTGAATAATTACCAATACTCTTGATTGTTTAACTATATACTGATTATGTCTTTAAGTTATGGCTAATGGAAAGTTATATATTTGTTTAGAATATTCAGAATGACACGTGTAAAATGTCAGTGGTCCTGCTGTATCTCCCTGCTGTCTTTCATGTCAATAGGGCGTGTGCCTGTCACAAACTTTAAACCCAATACTTTTGTTCAACTTTCAGATCCACTCCAAACATGAGACTCACCATCGGCCGCACACACGCGTCTCTTCTTCCTCTGCCATGACGTGTGCGGGGTTTTAACCAAAAAAAATCGAGTCCAAACTGCTGCGTTGTGTCACAGTGAAATATGGACTTTGGCAGTTTCAGTTCAGTCCAACAGAAAGCGAAAGTTACAGGTGTAGTTTCCTTGACAGCCACCAGAGGGCGACAGATGGCTAAGATTTGATTTCTGACTTAGTGCCTGCTGTGAATGAAATGTGTGACATATTTTCGGGTATAAAATAGCAAATAATGATAATATTATTACTATTAACAGCAGCAGAAGCAGTTTTAGTTGTGTGGTAGTTTAAGTAGTGTAGTTTTTATAGTAATAATACAAGTAAATAGTAACGTGATCTTCATTCTTCAATTATGAATCAATTGTAAAGCACAAAGCATAAACATATTAAAAGGAACAGTTTATGTTTTCTATTTAATATCAGTTTTTACAATTCACATATAGCAACAATTACATACTGAGGTCTTAATACAGTAGGTTGTGATCACGTTTATTTCATTTGGAAGCAGGTGCCAATTTATAATGAATGGGAAAGAAATATAAATGTCTAAATGTTTTCCCAGATTATTATTTGATTGTAATTAGCTTCACAAACCTGCCATATTTTTGTTTTGTCTGAAAGTCCTGTCTATTCGCCAACATCATGCATATGTTTTTGAGCGTTGTCAGCGCCTCTAGACATGTTTATAAGAAAAATAATTAGCCCCAAGTTGATGTGTTCTGACAAAGAAGATGTGGAACTGTGTGACAGTTTTTTCATTCATGTGGATTAGTCCAGGAAATACAGAAAAATAAGCGTTAGATTAAGACCACTAATCTGACTTTTGACAGTTGCCGTAGTTACCAGTAAAGTACATGTTAAACTATAGAATCTTTGTCATGTTGTGATCTCACTTGATTGTATTATATAATTCTTCGTTCCACAGAGTCCTGGATCCATTGCCTGGTCGTCCGGGGGAATGGACAACCAACCCTCCCTGAGTTTTTCCTTTTCTTTCTGGGTTTGTTTGAGTCGTTCCTTGTCGATGCAGAAGGGTCTAAGAACAGTGGTGATCCGGGACATTTAAGAACATTTATTAACATTATGGACTTTTTATTTTTATTTTTATTTTTTTCCCCGGACGGACGAGCAAGATGGCGCTGCAGTAAGAGTTCTGGTGTGCACTTTCTGTTCCATGTTGTTTTAAAAGCACTTTATATAATCTTGCCTTTGTATTGAAACTGTTATAAATAATTGATCCATCTCACAGTGTCAAATATTCATGTACTTGCCTTGTTCACACTAGGGACTTTAGCGGATGTATTCCAATGGAGTTTTACTGCAAATGGCAATTAAATTATGTGTTTTTTTATCATTGCATTCCCTGTGTTTTTGATCTGTTTGATTCTCTGATCTGGGTCGGTGAATCCACAACTTCCCCATAGATAACTGCTGTCGTGATTTAGGCCTGTACAAAAACAATCAAATTGAACAACATACTCACACGCAACCGTGAATTTTAGGCCACATATTCAAACAAATATCATGCTTGAATACATTTGCTTTATGGTCTATTGTCCTTTTTCATTGAGCAATTTAAATTTCCAGGCGACGTCAAGCCAAAGTGAGGCTGATTCTCTCTGAGCTGAGCCAAGTTATTAACACATTTGGCTTCTTTACAAAACCCAAAACACGGTACATTTTATCACCAAAAGATAGAATATTTTGTGAACTTGAAAAACTCTGAGAAAATCTGAATGGTATGTTTTTAAGGCGCTGATGGAGTTTGCCTGTTGGAGCGTGTAAATATTTAACTTCGCACTTTTGTTAATGCTTATTGCTTTGAAACAGTAAACAGGTTTGGCATTAGGACTATTGTTCACTGCATTTGCTGAGCTCATTATAAACTCTTCATTATGTATTTATGAAAATGTTTATGTGCTTATTTTCCAATCCACAAACAATGAGTTCTGGGGACAAGCCAAGAGAGCGCCGGGTGCAGAGGCCAACGCTGTATTCAGACAAAGTTAGTCCAAAAGTTACTCAATTATTACACTATGTGACAAACGGGTGATTGGTTTATGATTTATGTTTGAATATTTGGATTCTGTTCGAAGTGCATAATCAAAACATGAGCAGGAGATGTGATATAAGACTGAAACAAATGTTCTGATCCATACTTTACTGTTAATAAAGGTTTTTACAAGGTGTTTTCTTTTTCTATATAACAAGGGAAAACTTCTGAACAGCTTTAAAAGTGGAGTCATGTGTCCAGCCAAAGATCTATGCAAAATATATTTAGAATAGCTTTTCTCTCTGTATCTTAACCATAGTATTGGTGAATGAACTGTTGATTAGCGTCATGCACAGAAAAAAGTGCTCAAAGATAGCTTATCTATACAGTATCTTTATGTATCTTAATTTCAGCGCAATTTGACTGCCTTAGAACAAAATTTGCCAATGGGACAAAGCAAAATTACCTTGTTTGAAAAAGATACAAGAAATCTCTCCCTTGGAATTAGAAAATAAAGAAACGGTTCTTGAAATAAGACTAAATGGCTTTAGTCTAACCCTAATGGTCAGAATGTTCTCAAATTAAGAGAATAACCACTGGATTCAAGCAATTACTTCCTCATATTTTATAATCTTTTGCAGTGTAGCACTTCTCTATTTCAGTACATTTGATTGCTCAAACATCATAAGTAACAACACTAAAACACTATTTATTTTATTTAAAGATTTTTGATAAAGATATAGACGTTGAACTAGTAATTCTGCACCGATCCACAACTTGGGGAAGTCTTTCGTCCATTATTCTGATTCCAATGGACAAGTCAAAGGTTGGTTCTACATATCTTGTGCTGTGTGCTTCTCTTTCCTGTTCTGTAACTTGTGATGCAACACTGAAATGTCCCCGCTCTGGGACGAATAAGGGATCTCTTAATCTTACCAGTCTGTTCAATTTCCCCTTTTACGCTAAAGAAAATGTGTTAAAAAAAAATACTGTATTCAAGCATTGTGGAAATGTGTTATCTGCCTTCTCTAAACCCTTTTTAAAAAATCACACATTTTAGGTTAATTTTGTTGAAGTAACTAACAAAGGCAGATAATACCGTATATGAGTTTATGAGTCTATATTTGTAATGCATCAGTTTGCTTTATGTTACTTTTTCTGGACTCTCAAAGTGGCTTCACACAGCATTATTCACTCACCTCGGACACAAAATGGTGGAAAACATACAACAGGGTTCAGTGTCTCGCCTTAGGACACACTGACAGTTTGGCACGGTACAGTCTCAATAACATTAAGCATAGATAGACTATTCCATCTACTCGAACATGCATTTGATTAAGAGTCAGAGCAAAAGGACACAGTGATCCGTTGTGTTTATTGTTGACATAACCCAGCGACTGACAGCAGAGAGAGAGAGAGAGAGAGAGAGAGAGAGAGAGAGAGAGAGAGAGAGAGAGAGAGAGAGAGAGAGAGAGAGGTATAACATGCAGATCATTGAAATCACTGTACAACCATAACATCTGATAGACTCTGCACTGTACAAAGACTTTTCACATTCTGTACAAGCGTATTTATAAGATTGTGTGCCAATACACCATCAGCCAAAACATTATGACCACCACGGACATGGAACCATCTATTTATTCTGACTGAGAAAATGCATGTAGAAAGGACTAAATGTATCCGATATTGGTCAGGATTTGACCCTGAGGCATTGTTAGCACAGGTCTTTGTGGGGAGCTCACGGGTTAGACTGGTCCATGGGATTCAAGTCACTTTCCTTATATGTTTTTATTATTATTATTATTATATGTTTATTTGATAGGGACAGCTAATTCTCAGACCTGGCACCTTTCAGTTCAATCGCTTTCATCCCAAATATTGAGCTGCTCATTTCGACCGAAAGGAATTAACTAATTTGGAACAAGCTCCGGTGGCAAACCAATACCTCTTAAGAGTTTGACCCAATCACAGCTGCTTAGGTCTTGCACTGAGGAGTCATTTCCACATTGGCAAAGCAACACAAATATATACGGTTTAACTTTGTGGCAATGATTAGAAAAATATCTACAATTTCTTCTGATTTTTTTGGACGATCAGTTCATTTCACCCTGTCAGTTTGTTTCTGTCAATCAAAATCATATCTATGGCTAACAGATAAGATCCATATCAATTGTTTGCCTTTCTTTTGCATGACAAAAAAATCACGTAAACTTCCACCTTTGCATTATCAGTGAATTTTAGAATTGTGAAGAGAGATAGAAGCTTTATGAAGACACACGCTGGTTAGACTCATCCATACTAATCCTAACCCACGCAGCCTCCTGATTGGTCAAATTTTATTCAAAAAAGTTGAGGCTCCTTGTTGTTGGTCTAACTCTTCTCAAGACAATCTTACTGGTCAAAGTTAAAAATACTTGCTACGCATAATAGTACAGTGTCCCATGGTCAGAAATATACTTATTCTTTTGAAAATGAAACACATCCAGAGTGGCTGAGATCACCTTTAAATAGAATCAAAATGACTTGGAGTTGAATCTATAGGTAAAGCTATAGTCAAGCCTCATTCCATGTGTTATAATCACAGCTGAAACAAAGTGTGTTCAGACTGTATTTATCAAGGACAAGTGTTGCTTGTCCAGTCACTGTTACGGCCTTAACAACCAATTTAGTTTGTTTCTCTAATTGAGAACATTTCCTGCTTTCAGTAAATTGGAAAGTGACTGTCTGGTTTGTTTCCAATACTCTAAAGCTGTAGGTCAAAAATACACAAAAATAAGTTGTTTAATTTAGTGAAATAATAAGCATGAATCTTCCTACCGGCTTTCACATATCGCCCTATACATTTACATACATTCAAGGTGACATTTGGCAAAAGGCTCGAATCTCACTGTAATATGGCACTGGATGTAGACAATGGAGTTACAACAGTTGCATATGGGACTGCATAATCGCTGGGTGCTCGTAATGTCACGGCTAATACGTGCATTTTACGATTTTTGAATGTACATGTTTGCAAGGGTTACATTAACTGCGTGTATAATTCAGTTTGGGAGTAAAATGTTTTCTTTAGCAGCAATAAACCACAATAAACTTCCATTTTTCGGTTTGGTTGTCGCGTGTGAATATAGACATGACATGAGCATCTTTCATTTGGTGCAACGAATCCTGAGAAACAACCACCTCCACGTTAAAAAAGGTCTTAAAAATCGTACAAACACTCACTGTTACAAGAGACCAATTTGCAGGCAAACAGTACAACAGTCATCATGGGTATTCTCACCGTTGGCCAGAAGGGGGCGACACTATCAAGGAATTTTCATAAAAGAGTTCCCACATTTTGGCAGGCACCAGACACGACACTTCTTGACCCAAAGTTCATTCACTTTCAACGCCCAGAGGTGGCATAGAACTGCATATAATTAATATATTTGTGATCGGCGAGGAATTTTCAATAAATGAGGATATTGGTAGGTCACTCAATAAGGGGGAAATAAAGAATGAATCGAGCTGACCTGGCATTTTATCCTATTTATTGAACTAGATAAAATGGAGACAGACGCGTAAATATTTGTGGTATTTGTGTGATATATCTGCTACGATACAAAAATAGATGACTTCGAAATAATATGAAATGTAGAAAAATATATCGGTGAGGTATGTACATGAAAGTGCTGTACAGTCATACAGAGATGGGTTTGAGGGTTTGGATAAAAATGGGCAGATCCAAAGAGGTCCATCGGTGTCGTTCTAGTCCCTGGTTGAGTTCTGCTGACACCACGAAACAGTTCTCGACTTCATTTATCCGTGGGGGCTTTTTGGAGCGACGATGTGTGGTTTAGTAGATAAGTCCTGGTTGAGTTTTCTTCATCCGGTTTGTCTTGGTTTTTTGCTCTTGGTTTCAGTTCTTGTTGTCACCAGACGGAGCATTTCTCCGGTGGGTTCATGGGGGAGCCTTTGGGACAGTGGAAAACCCTGGAGAACTCGTCAAACTGGGAGACACTGCCGATCACTCTGCAAGAAGAGAAAAGTGAGAAATTGATATTAGACGCCATTTTTCACGTTTTTTAGACATAGGGAGAGGACAGGGGAGAGATGATCTTGTTAGCATTTACTGTTGTATTTTAGCAGTTTATATAGTACTTTAGACGTTTATGATTAGCAGTTAATATAGCAGAGGATAAAACCAGAATAAAGTTCAGTAATAATAGTATAGTGACTAGTAAATTATCTGAAGATTTTTTAATTGTGAAAATATATATCAATTATGTCAAAATGTGTACAGCATGCTTCTGTTTTCAACATCTGCGCTGTAGAATCTAGTGTAGATGTGTTTATAGAGAGGCAGTATTGCTCTAAACTCATTGACCTCAGGTATTTGTTAAATGTTGACACGTGAATGAAAACAGGATTGTGTTTCGACATGTGCTGTATATAAAATCTACAACAAATGGAACTACAACAACATCTCAGCTTCTATAATACTATGCTAGTATACTGTATCTATTCTTGGGTTTCATATGACATCAGGGCAGTGGCGTGAATAACAGACGTGGGACCAGACGTGACGTATCCTGGCGCTGCAGTTTGCCGGGTTTATACACGGAGATATAGTAGAAGAAGAAGTGCTGTCAAAATGGCATCTTTTTGTGCGGTGTACGGTTGTAGCAACAGCGCAAATAGAGAGAAAGAGAAGAGTTTCTTCCGTGTTCCAACTGTGGTCTCATATAAAGGAGGACACTTTGAAAAAATCACTTGATGACTCAATGAGGCGGGTGGATCAAGACTTTCCCAGATAAGCGCCCCCTGCAGGCCACCCGAATTAAATGCAGCAATTTCTTCTGTTTTTCTTTCCAAAAATGCCCAAAATCAAGACAGGGACAACCTTAGAATTGAGTGTCCCCGATTAAGACTGTTACAACAACCGTACACCGCACAGGATGAGAGCCTTTGACTCCAAAACAGACACGATTTACATGGTTTTCAATGGGAGCAAAACTGAGTTGTCCCACCTCTGCTCATTCGCCCCCTACTGGCCAGTTTAATTAAACCCAAGAACACAGTGGTGAGGCTCACACTGTTTACTTTGACTGGGTCCCTTCTGGTTCATTAGATTGTGTTGCTACGACTGTAACTGTATCAGGACCATAAAGACCATCAAGACAAGTCAACATTTGAACTTGAAGTAGGATTAAGCTATGTGTGAATGCAGCCTTTGTGAATGAATTAGACTAGCTGCATTTTAGAAATAAAGTCCATCCATCCATTTTTTTCCCCTTAATCCATTTTTGGGTCGGGGGGGGGGGGGGGGGGGGGGGGGGTGGCAGTCAGAGCTGTACACATAGCACCAGCCCCCGCCAGGTCCAAAGAAGTGATACTGTTTTATAGGAGGCTAATCATGATTTATAGATAAGACAAGATCAGATAGTGACCTCATCCTCATGTTCATTTACAGACTATTGCATTTCCTGTCTTTGTGCCTGACCTGTAGTGCTCTGGAGCGTGTTTGTCCGTCAGCAGCTGTAGGTAAATGGACTGCGATCTCCTCTTCATGCACCAGTTCTGATCAGCAACACAAACACATTTACATTTCATTTAAACACTAGACACTTTTAAACACACATCTCGATTGTCTTCTAAACGACAGCGCTTTTAAGTCACGCAGAGAGAAGGGAACTAATGTTAAATTAATCTAATCGGTAATGAGATGTGTCTCTGCATTAGGAAGCGTCTCTCGGCTTCGCTGTTTGAAGTCGTGAATTTTAAAAGCTTTTATTGAATCTTTGCTGTGGTTAATGTCTCCGTGTTTTATGATATCGTAGCCCACTTACTTTCAAAGCAGTAAGTGCATTTATACAATTATTACATTTCTGGAGCAAAAACTAGTTGTACGTTCAGGACTCATCTACTCACACCACAGTTTGTGAAACCCTCCTCTATCATGTTGATTAAAGTCTTACCTGTGCGAAGGCGATGAACAGCAGCTGCTCGTGGGTGTATTTAAGTCCAGGGAGGGGTCTCTCTGGGCCGTGCTCCCTCACCCACTTCTGATAGGCCTTCAAAACACAACAATTATTATTTTCTATTTCATTCATGTTTTTTAATTTTTTATTATTATTAATTTGATTATTTTTATTAATTTTTATTTTATTTCCTTTTTATCTTTATTTTATGTATTTAATTTATTTTAATTATTTTATGTATTTATTTTATTTATTTTATTTATTTTATTTATTTTATTTATTTTATTTATTTTATTTATTTTATTTATTTTATTTATTTTATTTATTTTATTTATTTATCCATGTCATCATGTAACATATGTTGTCTTTACATTTGTGCCACATGAACAAACAGGAACAGAAGAGAAGGACAACTAAAACGTTGATATCCTGTCACACCTTTTGCTTCTTGCAAAGACATTTTTTACATTGTAACAGTATTTTTATCACATTTATTTCCTAATACGGCTGTACAATGTTAACATAATATCACAGTTTTCAGATATCCATTGATATTAGATTTGCA
The DNA here is from genome assembly GCA_964034765.1 of Knipowitschia caucasica. Lineage (NCBI taxonomy): Eukaryota > Metazoa > Chordata > Actinopteri > Gobiiformes > Gobiidae > Knipowitschia > Knipowitschia caucasica. The sequence continues at coordinate 23,174,083 of OZ035832.1, read as the reverse complement.
ATGTCTGTTATGAAGCAAGTATAGTATTCAAAGTGCACAAGGAGTATTACAATTTGACACAAAACTTTATTTGACAATATTCTAACTAACCTTGCCTGCAAGCTGAATTCTCGCGGTATTTGAGAGTTCACAAACACTCGAGAATACATCTTGTACCGCTCCCGCTTACACTTTTCGAGTCGAACCACAGGGTGTGCGAGCCAATCACGCGCCAGTCTGGGGGTTTAGGGCGGGATATCCGGGTTTGACGAAAGCAAGAAGTGCCGGGCCGAAGCAAAACAAACGTGGCTACGCAGGAGGACGGACGCAAAGTCAGTTTTAGCAGAATCTCCAATTTCTTTTTTGAAAGATGAACAGCGAGAGGCGCTTTGTACATTTCTGGACGGCAACCTTGGTAGGCGGGCACACAGCGTCACTTCGCCCAATCAGCTTCAAGTATTCTGCTGCTTACCCCTCCTTTCCCCGAAAGGATTCTCCGGGAGAAATCCCAGATTGATATCGCGGAGAACGCGTTAGAGTTCTACACAATCATCAATCTGGCTTTTGCCAGGTTATATTCTAACGGCAAATTCTCACTGATAATCCCACTGTGCTTTGAGCTAAATTAGGTAAAACTGGGATTACCTTTTCCATTGTAGAATAAACAGTCAAAACACACCCAAAATAAGAGATATCCTACTTTATGTATTTGTTTTGGACATTTGCAGTAATCCCTATATTTCGTTTTGGAGCCGTTAACACTACTAATTTTCTGTTTATAATAATATAATCCATATTTAATTTTCTCCTGTGTGAGATCAATAAAGTCTATCTTATTTTATCTTAACTAATTCTATGGTCACTAAAAATTGCGATTTAGATTTGATTGTGATTTATCATGCAGCCTGTTTCCCACTATTTAAACACGAACACATGGTCAGAGCGTTTTGGGCCTGTGTCTATTGCTTGTTTATGCGTTTGCGTGTTTGTGTGTGTCTGTGTGTTTTGTGTGTGTCTGTGTGTTTTGTGTGTGTGTGAGTGTTTTGTATAACAATAAATATTTACTTCCTCCAAACCCTTTTTAAACTATATTTTAAAAAATGTTCCTGTGTATTTTGTTTGTTCTATGCAATGCTGTGTAAAAATATAAGTTTGAAATAAATACTTACTACTGCAGAACTAAATATAAATACAGAAGTGTTTTTTGTTTTGTTTACAATGACTTACAAAGTAGGAGAGCTTGAGTCCTCCCATGTCGGCGATGTTCTCCCCTAGAGTGAGGCGGCCGTTCACCTGAAAACACAGACACATATTTATATATTTAAATTCATCTTAATTGGATTCGAAGTATGAGAATATGTAAACAAGACTGATACATTCATATTCATAATTAAAAAGTATGCATGTATGCGTTCTTAGTCATATACACACACTTCAGAATAGAGAGGGTTTGGAGTGAAGTCTGAATACACTTTTGAATAGCCGAGTGGCTGCAGGTTTTCATTCCAACCAAGCAGGAGCACACTGGATTCCACCCATTTCTTCAAGTGAGTCCAGTGTGAACCGGAAGACTTGAGGAAATGGGCGGAGTGTGGTATGTGGTGATTTTCTGCAGCTGTGCTTTCTATACACGCATATTTGATTTGTTCACAACATTTATCTTTCTATTGGGACCATCAACATGTGTTATTCATGAAACAAATAGGTTGGGTACCCCAGCTTTAACTTGTCTTTCTTCTTCTCTAAGTACATTACTAATGATGTGCCAAGGGGTCTAGATAGATGGCTATATAGATAGATAAAGAGATTGATAGATAGTGATGTTATTGATGTTTCTCTGTTTTAAAGCTGAGGTACCCAACTCCCAAACCAATACAAATGTACCTATAGTATGTTATCAAATCTACAGTATGTAATCTAAAATCACTCTCATCACTTGTTTTCACATGCATGTATTTTTGGCCTCTGTCACTTTTATGTCTGCTTTTTCAGACATAAAAGTGAAAAAGAAAGAACCACTCATACTCAGCCAATCAACTCTCAGCCCAAAGGGTCAAATAGTGACTCACAGGGCTCTTTCTTACGGGTAAATGCAAAATATTGAAATATTTTCTAGAAAGGGAAAGACATCATGTTGTGGTCTGATTTGCTTTGAAATTGTTACCTTGAAACATTCAAAACCTTATACAACGAATACAACAAAAAGTTAGGAACCCTTGAATGTACCCTTTAACGTTCACTTCTTGAAGAAAGCAGTGAATTTTTTTTTCTTCTAAGATGTAAGAACACTAATAACGCAAATACATATTCTTTTTTCATTATAGGCCTTTCCCAAATGGTTGAGATGCAATTTGATAATAAAAGTGTCTCAAACCAAGTGACAGAGATGCCCCAATGAGGTATAGGTGGAGAAAAGTGAAAATTTAAAAACATTAAAGGGTCTTAAAGGGTAAATACCAACCACACGACCATCACATAAACCCGACTCAAACGCACCTTCTGGTTGTAGACGGTGAAGTTGTCGTAGAGTTTGACGATGCATTCAGCTTTCCTCTGGAACTGCCGGTACGACTCCTCGGTCCACCACTGCTGCAGGTTCCCGAAGCGGTCGTACTGGCCTCCTGGAGACATGAACCATTTCAGCACTGAGGCCAGGAGAGGGCAGCAGTGAGTTAGCAGAAAGAAGCTCACACAACCTGCAACTGCCGCTCACAGTCCACAGAGCCGACAAGACCAGAGCAATTAATTTTGAGTTTTAATTTAATTTAATAAGAGTGTTTGCAGCTCTGTGGAGTCCAAGCAACAGTTGAGATTGTGTCGTTACATGACACATCTCAGAAGTGGAAAGTTGGAAGAATTAAAGCTGATCTATGTAACTTTTTTAGTGGAGAGTGCAGCGAATGCTTTTGTATGGGAATGGTCCAAAATACCACATAAAACTGGTGTATTTAATTAGATTTAGGCTTTTTTTTGTGAATCAGGGGTTTTATAGGAATGAGAACTTAAAGCTGGGGTACTGAACCTTTATATCACAAAAGATGGAGCTAAAATCGATCTGCTGATAAATAGTTCCTTTTTCTTTTTTGGCTCTATAACAAGTTCACATCTTTTGGCCTCTTTCACATCACTCGGCCAATCAGCTCTCAGCCCAAACCGCCAAATAGTGATCCTTCAGGGCTCTTTCATATTCTAATATTCTACGTTTTTATAGTTTTCATAATACATTTTCAAAATCTGCCCATAAATACAGTCAGTAAAATGCCATAGTGTGGGACATTCCAGACATTCAAGCATTATCAAAATCAGAACTCGGTAACTTTCCACTTCTGGGATAAATATTAGTTATAAAAAAACACAAAACATCGTCATGACCTCAGAATATGAAGAATGGAACTTGAACGATTTAGCCTTGTCCCTTCATTGTATTATTATCATTGTTAGGATTTGGTTTTCTACAGGGCACTCATAAAAACACAGCGTCTCTCATTGAGTTTCCCTCGTTTCAGATATATAAATAAATGTAAAACTGTACAATGAAGCACAGGAAGTTAGGGTTAGGATTCAAACAACTATCTTCCTGCAGTATGTTATAAAATGGTGAATGGTAAATGAGGACATGGCATTAAAGTTTTAATCAGCATGCGGATGAACGGTTGAAAAAGGTTTAGTATATGACATTTTACTTATTTATTTAAAGAACCAATATCGTACCTTATTTGTATTGATTTGACCACATATGCTGCAGTTGTGATCGTAAGGAAAGAAAGTAATCTGACTGGAGAATTTACCTAAAAACTAATCTTCAGTCTATACTTTTGTTTTACAAGGCAGAAAATGGCTCTGTCCTTGATAGCGTAACAAATTGTCAAAAGGAGCATCTGGACAGAAGGGGTGGGGACTCGATTGTGCCATTCTAGCCAAAAGGTCGTAATGTTAGCATGGGTGGAGCAAAAAACAACTCCAGATTTGTTTATGAAGTTAATTTTCTATAATATGCGTTATTTAAAGCTGGAGTACCTGACTTTTTATCCATAAAATAATCCATTTATTCAACCCAACAGAAATAGTCTTACTCTTTTATCTAATTAGAAAACATTAAATCTTTGGCGACTTTTAAAAAACAAAAGAAAATCCCTGTCATTAGTTGACGCTTTAGGCTGCGAGCTGATTGGCAGACAGAAGGTGGTCCTCACTTTTGTATCTTTACGTCTGAAAAAGCTGATCTAAAAGATGGGAGGCCAAAATATACAGTACATGCAGAAGAACTATTTTGATGGATTTTATTATGTCAATATGTGTTATGGATTGGAAGTTAGGTACCCCAGCTTTATTCTTTGAAGGAGTTTATTTGAATGACAGTTTGAAATGTTAGAGTTGGTTTGATGTCTGTTATGACCGTCGTGATCGATAGTTACCCCAGTCGTCGTATCCGTGTGTGAGCTCGTGTCCGATGATCGCTCCTATCCCTCCATAATTCAGAGATCTGCGTCAAAAACGAGAAATATATCATGAATTTTCCAAAGAATCAGCCGCAACTTTACATAAACTTGTTTGTTCTGCCTGTGCATTTACCGCCAACCCAACTGCATTTAGCATGGAGAATATGTTCCACATTAAAACCAACATATAATGACAAAGTAGTGCATATAAAAGTGTGTATGGAGCATTCTATTTCACAGCTCAATGCATTTACTGTGTTCAGTCAAAAGTAATTTGTTAAAATCACGTACAACAGCTATAATAATGATTACCTTTGAAGGCCGGGGAAAGTGGTAAAGTGCATGGAAAAACTTGCATAACTTTTATGAACCAATTTGTATTTTTGGCAACAATTTTGGGGCCATTTTCTATCAACCTTGTACCAATTTTTAAATCAGAGGTTTTAGCAGACCAGCGATAATCATTTTTAAAATGCAAATACACCGAGATATTAAATCAAATTACAATAGTTTTTGTTTTTTTGCCAACAGCTGTTTTGTTAACATGCACAACTCTCAAAACAAAGAACAGGAATGTCAGGACTTAAAGCAAGGTTACTTCACTTTTTGTGTCATAAATATGTCCCCCAAAAAAAGAGTAAGTTCAATGTTGTGAATGAAATGGACCACAACTGGCTGTGATCGTTGAACTAGATAAAAACCCCAAATACTTTTGTATAAGAAAGAGCCCTGTGAGTAACTATTTGACACTTTGGGCTGAAAGCAAGCCCCGGCGATCCAAGATGGTGCCGTATTCAAATAAATGGTTTGTGCTTAGTGGCGCATGTGCCGGCACGGGCGCCGAAAGATTAGCGGAAGTTGCTTGGAATTCGCAAAGATCCATGGGAACTCGCCTGTATTTGGGCATCGTCTGGTCCTCCCGGTTCTGCGCAATGGATGATCTCCCATAATGCGTTGCGGCAAATACGCGTGTGTGGCCCTCATGCACATGCACAGAGGGGCTCGGCCGCGCTTTGACCAATCAGCGCTGCTCATCAGAGCGGGAGTTAGAGCCAGATGGGCAGAGTTTGTGGCACTAAAGTGTGGATTAAAAGAAAACCGAAGGATTTAAGAAGGGGACACTAAAATCCCCACAAAATCCGACCTTTATAAAAGCTGTAGGTTCTCTGTCAGTTGAGGTCGTGCTGTTTTAATTTACACTGAGTTCTATGGGGAAACGTTCTGGGTAGCCCACATGAATTTAGTCTGGTTTAGTCTGCAGTACCGCGAGAATCCCCCGAGCACATGCGTCCTTCTGCTACAAGCTAGTAATACCCTATCCAGTTATTATAATAGAGCCATGGCAGAAAGTTAATTGGCCCACAACTGTCCTTCAAACTTTTCTGTCTGAAAAAGTTGTTCTAAAGATGTGACTGAGGAACTCTACATGGACTTTCATCATATTACCTTGTTTGTTGTTTGAAAATTCAGATTAAGATTAAAAAAAATATTTATTTGTCCTACAGTGGGGAAATTTCAGTGTTGCATCACCAGTTTCAGAACAGTAGGAAAGGAGCACACAACACAATATAAATTAACTATAATACTCTATATCATAATAAAATATCTAAGTTTAGCACTGTATCTCTCTAGCTTTAGCAAAATAAAGACGCAAGTACAGTATTAAATCTCTAGCTTTAGCGTGATAAGGAAACAGGTATAAAATCTCCAACTTTAGCATAATCAAGATACATAAGAACAATAAGTTTGGGTATCCCTGCTTAAACTGAACAAGAAAATTAATTGACATTTAAGTTTAACATCCGAGTGCTCTCCCTCGCCTCCTCCTCCTCTCTCTCTCAGATTATCGGTGTGTGTGGTTCATGCAGATACAGACGCTGCTCATTGAATTTGTTACGATGACTTTCTGACAGATCCTCGATGGCCTCACACTGCGCCAAACCACATTCACAGGCTGCATGGGATGGCGAAAGTGAGAGGACGCTCTTGTTTGTATATTTTACTAGAGTATGAGACAAATCACAGGTTAAACCAGGAGGAAATACGACACTTATTTCCTATTTGGCGATGGGGTTAAATTTGTGTGGGAACTTGTGACTTTTGATGTTTGTTTGATTCAGGTCCATCCATCCATTTTCTTTCCCTTAATCCATTTCCGGGTCAGGGGTGGGGGGTTGCAGTCAGAGATGGACCCAGTACACAGAGCACCAGCCCCTCACTGATCCTCCTGCAGGTGCTGAGTCCACAGGAGCTGAGATCTTTCAGTGGGGGCTTCAGGCAAAGTGGGGTTAAGTGTCTTGCCCAAGGACACAACTACAGCAGGCATCAGCGGAAACAGTGGAAAAGATCTTGATCGCTTGAACCCACGACCTTCAGGCCCAAAGCCTAACGCTTTACCAACTGAGCCACTGTTGCCCCTAATTCAGGTCTTAATCCTTGAATGTTCACTCCTTGAAGAAAGCAAAGTATTTTTGTTCTTTTTTGAACCCCTAGTTTTTTAAATTTGGGCCTTCACCAAATGGTTAAGATGCAGTTTGATGGTAAAAGTGGCCCATAAAGATAGATTTCAATTCCAAGCTTAGAAGTGTTAATTCAGCTCAGACACACATTTAACCGTAAACTCCAATTGGTCAGCCTATGTATGTAAATTCACATTAATTTTTTGCCCCAAGAAAATGAGTAAATATTACAAGAGCGATGATCTTATAATATTTACCATTTTTATTCTGGATCTTAGAATTTAAATGGACTTTGTGTAACATGCACAGCTAGTGGTCAAATGTATAATCACCAACAAAAACATATTTCCTCCTGTGACACATGTGGAACGCAATGGAATGCTATGGCTAACACGTCTCACACATCCCTTGGTATCAGACGGATCAATTATATCTGATTTGTATGCAAGGGGGAAGTTATAGCAGCAGTAGTTATCGGCTCTAATGAATGTATAGAAAGGTTAGCTAAATGCAAAATCCACTGCGTTTACAACCTGCCTAATTATCTCTCACGGAAAGCACCGCTATTCTCAGGAGAAATACAAAGAAACACGTTGTAAATTGTCCATATTGGCTGAATGCGCTATATAAAGGAAGTTACTTTGCCTCGTAATGAATGGGTCTGCTAACAAGGGCTGGATTTTCACCTTTATTAAGTTGACACATTCCTCACTTTACAGGCTTAGAAAACACCAGTTGTTTAGTAATTAGAGACCGAGACTGGCTTTAAATGTGTCTGTTTTTATTCACAAATACATTTACTTTGTTGGTAATGAGGCAGTGTAATGAGAGTCTTTCTGTGGTTTTGTTTAATACATTTGAGAGCGGATCTGATTGACCCAGTAGAATACGTGTGTGTAGTCTGTATACCTGTCATTTTGCATGTAATTTAATCTGTCTTTTGTGTTTATGTGCAACTTTGCTGCCTCTTGGCCAGGACTCCCTTGAAAAAAAGGTCCTTAAATTCAATGAGATTTTTCTTTTTTTAGGTCTGTGATTGTTTGTATGATTAGTTGCATTTCAAATAAGAGAATCAACAACTACTTGCTGATGCAGCTGCGTCTAAGGACAGTGATGATCCAGGGCATTAATTTACATTTATGGGCATTGGTCATCCCGCTCTCTATGGACCAATGGCTCTATGTGTTTGTTATTATTGTATTTATGTGTTCGATCTGTTGCTGGCGAATCCACAAATGTTATGTCCACTGAGACGCCTGCTGTTGTGATTTAGGGCTATACAAAAATAAATTTAATTGAATACCAACCCAGGCTGGCAGTCGCTATTATATTTTAGGTATAGCTATGGTAGAAATCTTTGAAACTATAGTAGAGAGTAAAACATCCTTCTATAACAGAGATAATGCATTTGTGGTCAAAGGCAAAGCTGGCAGTTTGAATCAGCAGAGACATTCTGTTCTGCATTACATTTTTGCAACTAAAACAAAAGCACATTGTCCAAATATATTTTAGGAAGCAAAATATTAAAGCTGAGGTACCTGACTTCATTCCAGCCCACTGCATGTACAATGATACACATCCTTTTTACTTTAAACAGCAGTAGTGATCCCCCCCAAACTACACTCTAATGTTACCTTTTAATCATTTGGAATGCATAATATCAAATTTGCAAGACATATAAGCAAGAAATATTTCACCTAATACATATATATTTTGATATAATTCTTTTTTTCTCTCAATATATCGCTATATCTTAAAACTACAACCCTGGATTTGAAAATTTTCTGAAAACGTGTATTTGTGATAGTACAAGAATGAATTAATGAAAGATAGTATTTCATTTCTCACCATAAAACCATACACCAAAACCCCAAATTCAAGTGGATATTAGAACACTAGAAATGCAAAATATAGTCTAATCTAATCTTTTCATTTGCCTATTAATTCCAGCAGACCTTAGTACAGTAATCATAGCACTAATACTGTGTGCAGCAGGAAAATGCGGTTAATTGCTGCTGATTTTGACATTTTTTTGTTATCTTACTTCAATAAATAACACCTTTTTTTTTGGAAGTAGTCAAATAAAATGAAAAGCTGTTTTTGTTGACTCCCGTCGCCGCTGCAGCTGATTACTCTCGAGGCTCGCGGTTCAATGACACCTGTCCCGTTAGCAGGACCTTGTGCTTAATTGAGCGCTCGGTGGGTAGTTAGACCGGCCCTGATCAGATGTGCTGGGACCGAAGTGGACCAGAGGTTATAGACACATGCAGGGAGCTTCTAACCAGGCTGTGTGAGCAGACTGCCCCCTGTGGTAGTGAGAGGAACACCAGAGGAGAGGACGACACTTACTGTGGGAACTCTGGGTTGTAGAGAGTGGGTTGAAGGATGCCGGCAGGAAAGACTGGAAAACAAACAACAAGGTTTTTTTTGTTTTTGTTTTACAACGTTTACATTTTGTGTTTTATGTTTTCCAGGGAGTGATAAAGGGCAGGGGTTCTCACAGTTTTCAGTCTGGGATCCACAAAAACAGTCTCAAAGCATATTCAATCCACTGTTTTGTTGTAGATTTGATTCCGATATTGTCTTTTTAATATCTAACAACTTAAATTATCGCGTTTTGTGCCAGCCAATTGGTGAAATACATTGAAACTATTTTAGAATTGTATCTTGAAATGAATCTTGAATACTGATAAGGAGCTTAAAGATCAGATGAGAGGTCTGTTCCATGCAAATAAAATACACAGTACAAATTTTAAATCAAAAGCACAGTCGCATATAGGACTAAAATCCATCTTACTGAAAAAATGTCCAGATAATAACATTTACAATTGAATTGTATAGAATAACCAAACAATTGAATCTACAAAAAAGACCACATGAACCTTCCTAAACTAGAACTAAAAACTGTTTTCCACGTCACTTCCAGAGATACCTTCTCAGCCACGCACTGATCATTCATTTAAATGGGAAATTGGACTGTTTGCATGATCCATTACTTTCGCAGCGACGAGTGACGCAGGGAAACAACTATTTTGAGCTGATTCTTTATATTCAGAGAGACAGTCAGAGTCCAATGCATAAAACTATGGCGGACGGTAACAAATATATGGTTAATTAATGTTATGGCAAAAACTTATCTTGAAATTACTTTGGTTTATATTGTGTTTCCAGGAGGACAGCTCGGTCAGCGTCATTAGTGCTTTGATCTGCGCCTTCTGTGCTCGGCCTTTGCTTGAGCCTTTTGGATCTGTTGGTTAAAAACCCCCAGGGGGGTACAGGTTCTCTACTGTGCATTGTGCCAACTCGTTTGAACGCATCACTGTCCAACACCTTTAACTCTAAGGGATATAATCTCTTGTCTGGTGGTTAGTGTGCCCTGTCTGATTAGAGCAAAAATCACTCAGGCAAAAATAAGCCAATGCATGGAAACCCGTAGTTTCGTACTTTTTTGTTGGAGCTTTGTCACAAGCCAACAAAACCGACGCGCTTTAAGGTCCCAAGAAACCTCTAAACATCGTATTAGGTCAATGTTGTGAGGTGCCATTTCTTATGGGTCTGTACATGTACCTGGAGCAATCCATCAATACAATCCAGTTTATTTATAAAGCACTAATAAAAAACAACATGTTGACAAAAGTGTGCTCGTACATAAAAGAGAATACACAAATATAAATTTAAGAAATACAAAAACCAGTGGCAAAAAAAACCACTATTTACAGCAAAAAATTCATTGAAATCAATTAAAAAGCCAATGAGTACAAGTGTTGGTCTTAAGACGAGACTTTAAAAACAGGAAGTGACATCAGACCAGTCTCACAAACAGGGGCCCATAGGTCCATTGTTCCATCGTTTAGGACAACACCGAATAGATCGATCTCCCTCTGAGTTTTCCGTTTAGTCGGAGGAGGAAACCAGAGCAGTGCCTGAGTCTGCCGACCTAAGAGAAACGTGTGGAGCATAGGGTCGTCAGCTTAGTAGGTCAGACAGATAGCGCGGAGCAAGGCCATTTCAGGATTTATATACAAAAGAGGACTTTAGATTAAGGCCATTCAGGGCATTTATATACTAAACAGAAGGACTTTAAATCAACTCCGGGGTAGCGAACAGGAAGCCAATGAAGTGATGCCAGGGGTCCGGAGAGATATGGTCAAAATTACGAGTTCCTGTCAACAGGACGCGCCGCATGCGTTCTGTACCAGCTGCAGACGAGCTATAGTGAGGATGGTGATCCTGTGTACAAGGCGTTACAATAGTCCTAGCCGAGTTGTAACAAAGGTGAATTAAAATTTCAAAATGCTGTTTGAAAGGGAGGACTTTATTTTAGCCAAGTTGCCATTAAATGGAAGGAAACTAGACTTCACTAACTGCACTTATTGTGTTTATAAATTTATTAAAAAATCAGCATCCATTTTCACTCCAGGTTTGATAACTATGGCTTAACAAATTGTGTTAGAGGTCCCAGGTCCACGGAGAACTGCTGCCATTGCTGGGCAGCGACCAGCAGAACGTCACTCTTTTTTTCTTATTTTGAAATGCTCAAAAGTTTGCTGCCATCACATTTTGATTTCAGATTTGCACTCGAGAAGTTCGGTGCTGCAAAGTTATTGCTAACGCTTAAGGGGCACATAGTTTTGGCTGTCATCTGCGTACAGGTGGAATGACACCCCCAAACCTCCGGAGGTAGTTCCTAATGGCAACAGAGATACAAAAGTATGGAGTGGTCCAAGGATGGATCCATTGCGGCTCCCAACACGGACTGGGGGGCTGTGGTGGAAACAAAGTCACACTCTACACAGAAACTCCTATATCTCAGATTTGATAGGAACCATTCCAGAGCATAGCCCTGAATGCCGAGTGTTCAAGGAGACACAGGTGGGTTTCATGATCCACTGTGTCAAATGCGGCGGTCAAGTCCAGCGGTACCTAGCGCAACCGTGAGGCCAAGAGTCAGTTGGATCATCAGGATATCATTATAAACTCGTAACTACGCTGACTCTGTATGTGGAGGTTCCTTGTAACCAGTCTGGAACATCCTCAGGAATCTCATTTTCATCTGGAGAAATGACTTTCTCTGAGCCTTCTCAAGGTGGACACTCACTCTGAGGGACCATCCTTATATGTCATTAGGCCTTTACAGGAAAAGGACCATCTTAACAAAGGCCTTACCTGGATTATCGCCCAACAAATTCAAAAATATGTTTGATGACATATGACGTGCACTGTGTATCAAAAAGTACAACAGCAGCAACAAACATGCAGCTCTAAAATATGACTCATGGCACACAAAAATCAACAAATTGTGTGCTTAATCTGAAAAACCTTTTGGACCCTGGCCCTCAAGGCTCCAGCCCTTGTTAGGTCCAGTGGATATTCGTTGATTACAGTTTGTATTTATTACCAGGTGAAATTCTGTGAATACAGGGGGAAAGGGAGGTGTGTTGTTTACTCACATCGTTTTTCACCACATGAAAGACGGAAACGTCGTACGAAAATAAAGCATCCAAACACACTTTCTGGACTTTTAAAGGTCAGTCTTCTGAAGTCACAGCGCGGGTAGAACATTTTCCAATCATCTTGTTGGTTTATGTCTGTTGTTTTCTAAAACCTCCTCTGATCCACCAATCGCGTCAGGCTTTGAGGGTTTCTACACTTCTTCTTCATTTTTTCTACCTTGTGAGGCCCGTTTAAAAAGGCAAGTCGTTTAACCCACCAGCCGTGTTGCTCAGTGGTAAGGAAGTAGCGACCTGGGGGTTTAGGACCAAAAAACTATTTCTGCTCAGAAGGAAAGTTTGGTGATTTCAAACTAAAGCTTTTTAAACTTTAAAAGATGTTATTGAAAAATAAATATGAATAATGGGTTTAGGGTGTTTACTTGGTTTTACTGACATTTCCATGAACCCCTGTGTCTGTCACAGTTAGTGAAGTGGGAGGAGATCCTCTGAATGATGGTTCAGGTTCAGGCTCAGGACAATATATAGGGAGGAGGCCCTGATGCTAATGCACGAGTCTCAGTCATTAGACCTTTACGAGATTTAATATTATGGAATGATGTGATTTGCATGCACTGCCTCTACTAAGAAAAACATCAAAATAACCAAGCACTGCTCCTGATCAGTCTTATCCCACATTTTCCACACAAATCATAATTATGACATAGCTTTGAATTGAAAACCGACATTTGAAGTGAAAAGGCCATTTGAGGGCCATTGAAGATGGATTTCAGATGAAAGCCACTCTTGCTTCACGATTTCTGTTTAATACATATGAATTGAAAAATCATCAGCTGCTTGTGCACTTTACCAGAATTATACAGTTTGACTATGAATTTTTTTAAAGATCAAAATCATGTGTTGTGGGTTTACATTGAGTCCGCTTTCAGTCCTATTTACAGTTATCTGTCTTAAATCCCCTTGTGTCACCAAAACCTAAATACTCTTGTTACCAAAATATATGGTACAAAAGGTTTACATTTATACAGAGATTATGTAATGCAGCGTGGCATCATTAGTCGTTCTATGCTTGATTCTGCAGAGTCAGAGAACACTGCAGGGATGTGTGGAATAAAATCTGTTTTAATCAATATATTTCCCTTTAGAATCTGTAGAAAATGTAACACTTCGCCAAACCAAAGTGCGCATCCTGAAGAAGTTACATTGAATGTTATTCTAATCTTGGGTGTGGAAAAAATACATATGTGTGGGAAAATATAATACAGAATAATAAAAACTTTTTTCTTGAATGTGTGTATATTTCGTTGATGGATTCAGAGTTATTCCAATCCTCAAAAAATCAACAGGGAAAACAATGAGCATACAAAGGAATACAATGAAATATTTGTATTTGGGACACAATCCTACAATTAATTAGTTGCTGTATTATTGGACACATGCATAAGAAAACATTGGCTCATATTGGTTAGTCACAGCACGGTAACACAGTATATGTGCTGATATTTTTCACAGAGGCATCAATTTTCCCTTCTCTGCATCATTTAAATGTTTCACAATATTTGCTTTCGCAACACTGGAACATGTTTGCCAGTGCACACACACATTCTTCCTCTATGCTGTCCTCGAATCTGCCCCACAGTCGGGAACAGCAATCGTCTCCGATAAATACTTTTTGTACTTTGAGGGGAGGTTTTGTCATCAGAATGTCACCTACTGTATCAATGGCCTGCACAACACTCATTTCAACTTCCCCCAAACCCATGCTGTGATACACAATTGTGTATTTTTAGTCTAAGGAAAATACAGCAGCATGGATTTGGAGACGGTCAACCCATTTTCTGACATATGCAAATGGGTAAGTACAAGACTCAATATGGCAGAGTGGGGATGTCTTGAAGAAACTGAAAAAATCGGATTTTCTTGACTTTTGTAGTGTGCCAGTGAATGAAAGTAGAAAAAATGCATTTGAAAAAAAAAAACCAGGCTTTGATCTAATTGCCGGGATCCCAGTCACTGTCACAGTTTTTTCCCTCAGTAACATGATTGATTAATGAGGGCAATTGAGTGTATGCTGACAATGCCCCAATACCATTGTGCATTAGGTGAACAGATCTCATTGATGCCAACTGTATTGAGCAGTTTATGCTTATTCGTTTGATTTAATCCTCACAGGCATCTGCAGCTACTTTTCCTAAGAGAGTTATTTCGGAATTGTTTAAAAAGTATTGTTACTTAATCTGACTTTATTGATATTGTCAAACATGAATGTATTCGTACTAGTGATGGGCAATTATATTGTCGGAGATCCATGGGATTGATTTCATTAGATTTTTATGTGGGTTCTGCATACGGTTTTGTAGGGAAACAATGGACTTCTAGCTCTAGTCTTGAAAGGAATTGTCTAAAAATTGAGTTTTAATTGAATCCAGGAAGGAGAGAGAAGAAGCACTATTATAGGCCCATGATGAAAATTCTCTATTCTGCTATTTTGGTGGAGTGGTGGGGGAAGTTTGAGTGGCATGTGCTGCATGTGAGAAAAGCCTGGTCACACTTGATTGCTTTGGTAATTCACTGCTTTTTTCTTTTCCCAAGACATTATGTATTAGTCTAAATTTCATTTGTTTGTGAGGATGTGTTGTGCCTTTGTTTTACAGAGGATTTATTTTCCTGTTCTCAGGCTATAATTTTGTGTATTGTCCCCTCCCAAGAAGAAATTATTAAGTATGGCATTTTTAAAGTTTTACATGAGAGCTTGAAGGTTATAAGGTCATAGGATTTATCTGATTATATATTTTGGTTGCACATGTCTTAAGAAACATATTTATTGTGCCTTTGTGGAAAACAAAAACATTATTATAAAAATAACAACCTCGTTGGACTAGGTTTATCAGTGGTGTGAGCGTGGTGCACCTGGTGGATGAAAAGGAGAAAACATCGGAATCTTGAAACTTTTTTTGCGGGAAATGATTCATGTGAGATCTGTGATTTGGCCTTTTGCCTGATGTTTATTTGCCTTCACGTTTTATCTAATGTTGGGCTAATAAATTAAAACATATAGGCTATCGTTGATAATTCAGCAATAAAAAAACGATACAAAACTGCCAGTTTTGTAGAGTGGTGGTCTAAGGGGCCAATAGCAATGATTGTGAGGCCACCAGGGCAGCCTGCTGCACCACTGTAGTGTGGACGGAATGGTTATACTACTACTACGACTAAAAGGTATCTGATTGTGCATAATGCACATTTGTTCTCAATATCATTGCTTAGAAGTTTCACAATTTGGATGTTGAAGTGCTGCTGTAAGGAGCTCGGCCTTTGATTCGATTCAGGATTCATTTATTTGCATTTGCAGGTAAAACCACATTGGAAAAATAACTGGGCAAAGGACTTACCCCGGTGTGCACCAGACGACACACACCAGAGCTTCTTGCCACGGCGCCATCTTTACGGCGCATGCGACTTGATGATGTTGAATTGGTATCATGAAGATTAATCCCCATGGTACCAAGTCTTTTTTTTGTACAATGGGGGACATTCAGTTTCCAGTGTTCAAAGATTACAAACTGTACTTCTACAGGCTCCATTGTATTATCATATTCATGTATTCATATTCATTACATGTCTTTCTACTACTACAGCAATTACATTATGATACTACAGCTGCGGTTAACAGAAAACCTATTACTGTGAGAGAATGGGCTGGTAGAGTATGAGCAAAGGGGCCGCTTATGTTCATAAACCCATCAGTGTTTCTATGTCAACGTGCTGAATTTTGGATGAACGGACTTTAGAATGGGCAACATGCTCATTAAAACTTCATATCAAAAAGATTAAAAGCCTAGTTTGTATTAGGGATCATCGGTGTCCTCCTACTGACCATCAACATCAACTGATCAGTCTTTTCATAATCTCAAAGGTTACTGCCTTTACCGGTGATACTTTACCTTTAATTCAAAAGAATTAACCAAACAATGAATTAAGTTGTCCTTTTAGTGTATCTGTCTCTAAACTCCATTTATTTTTACCAGGAATCCAAATTTTTTTTTTATGAAAATGTTTTGTCATTGCATATATTATAACCATACATTTAAACTAAAGAGACATGGCAACCTTCTCAAATATTTCTATTCAAAATTGTAAGTATCTATTGATTTTTATGTCCTTATGGGTATTAATGTATGTAACACCAAAACGTTTTAAATTATGTAACGATCTTTTATTTGTTTTGTGCAACAACTTTGGGACAACAAATCTTATCCAGAGAGCATATATCTGCAAGTTGAAATTGAATGCAAGAAATATGCAATAACTGACATTGGGTGACATTGATAGTGAATCCTGCATAAGCAGAGATAGCATGCACCAAGATGTTCTAATTTCCATGTCACGTCAATTACAATTTATTCCGAATAATTTCATTTTCATTCATCCTGCACTAACACTGGCTCACTTCAGCTTTTGTATGTGAGCCTTTGTGTCAAGTGCTGGGACTCATTAATATTTGATGCTGACTTGGGATAATGGGACAACGTTGGACTGGTGTGAGTTTTTTCTTCTACAAAAACATTTCGATTTTTCTTTGCTTAAAGGAATCTAATTGGAAGGCCTATAGAGAAAAATGCGCTTGTGCATAACTGGGGTACTGTAGTCAATGTTGTTGTACGCATCCTCAAAGGAATTGCCATAGATGCCTGTGATGATGAGGGGAGTGTGAATGTTTATTAGACACATGACAGAAGATTGCAATCTCCTGTTGTCTTAGCTCCATCGAGCTGCCTCCTTCGAGAGGTTGTTATTTAATTGTTGATTAAAAAGAAAAGGAACTGGCAAGGCAGTCAACTTAAGACGACTCGTTCCATGGACACAATGAATGAAATCATGTGCATGCAATATTTTTAATTCAGACTGTGGTGCGCTCAAAGTTGAAACCTTCCAGTCAGGCTTTCTTCATGGTCAGAAGTGTAGTACAGTGAATTCCTTGTAATGTTTTTTTTTTTTACTTGGGAAGACTTGAAGAGCGCCTCAAGAGTTGGGAAAACAGTATGCGTTTTGTGCACACCCATTCCCTTTAGTTTATATATCAATTATCTGAATACCAAGGCTCTCAACTCATTCATTTTCCTTTAGGCAGCATCCACCATGTCTTCTCCCATATGTTGTTTACAGCCTCTGGAACAGGATGTGCAGCAGCAGAGTGATAATGTATATCATAAAGATGAATGAATTCTCATGATTTTCACTGAATGTAGAGTGTAAAACCCATACACCACAATATATGATGAATTTTGTCAATCATATCCTGACAAGTAGTTTGTGTATGAAGTGTGTCAAGAAAGGTGATAATCTGGAAAAAACACAGGTGCATCTGCTCTAACATGGCACAGGAAAAATGTTCCTGACTGCATTAAAATAGATATAGGTTCACCATTTTTTGACTGGATTGTGGCCTTTCATTGCTAATTTATAGGCTGTAGGTATATTTATTTGCGGTGCATTTGTATTCTTATTCAGGTGTGGATTTAGGTTAGCCTTGTTATGTCACTGACCTGTGCAATTAATAAGCCAGCAACATTGTCAATAAAAATTATGGGGGCCCAGTATTGCATGTGAATTGCACAAACTGGGTCAACTTGATGTGGCGCTGTCTCAGCTGCTTTGTGTTGTATAACTTGTGAGGTGTATTTTGTTCTGCTGTGCTTCGGGACGTGAAACCCTAAGATGTCAACGGCTAGTTATGTCTTGCACTCAAATTTGAAGTCTGTGGATCCTTGAATCACAGCGCGATTGGCTCCAGTGATGGCACATTGGCAGGGGTGTTACGTGGTCCTTTTTCGATCAGAGGGGTCGCGTGATCATTAATCACAATCTTGGCGTCTTAATTAGCATAGTTCTGTACGTATGAGGAGCAGTTGTGGAAGTATGGGGATATACTCCAAAAGAAAATTTACTCTAATCAATGTGTGAGTGTGGACCCCTGTTTTGCGTTTTTCTCTTACATTATTACAGGCCTGGAAGTTTTAATCATAAGAAGAGAAGAACAGTTTTACGTAATTGCTATAGCCCACCAAATGAGAGCTATCGAATGGCAGGGCGTGGACATGAACTGATGACGACAGCGCGTACAGCGGCTGCTGTTCCCGCGGAGCGTTGTCCTTGTTGCGAGGTTTGAGGCACATTGTGTTTGGCATGGACCTTGGAGCTCGATAGTGCGGGAGGGATGTTGTTGCGCGCACATTCCCTGGGAAGTGCTGTTACCACGGCGTCCACCAGAGCTCAAAACTGACGAGAGAAAACTTTATTTGACACTTTTCTAATGGAATGTTTGGTTGACCAAAAGTTGATTGTGAGTCTGCAACGAACCCCATCAGCTCCCTGTCATCAACGACAGCTACTCCACCGTCTGAGCGCGTTTCGAAGTAGGCGCTTCCTGCGGATGGACAGAAGCGGCTGTGCTCTTCAGCCCTCGTGCTTAACCATCGCGGTTGCCACATTCGCTGCGGCGTGGCGGTTTTCCTTACCTGTCTTGATTAGCATGCGGAGGTAGATTCCTTATGCCTAAATCGTGGCTTATTGTCCTTTGACGACCTCCTCAGCGTGGGTGCCTCTGTCCCTGTCATGCGTGCTGCAGTGCGAGGCAAGAGAGCTCCGGGGGAACTGTGCACTTTGTCTGGACTTTTTTACGTGTTCCAGGGTCTTCAAGCAACATGAAAGCTGTCTTAGTGCTGCTTACACCTTTTATGTGACCAAGAGGTGCGGCGGCACTCCATTCATTCACCGCACCAGCCCCTCGAGTGACCTCGGCAATAGTGGGCGTAGCACATGTGGGCAGTCAGTCTGGCCTGTGGCATGTTGCCTCTTTGGTGGCCTGGGTAGTTTCGCTCCTTGCGTCTTTGGCATGTTTTCGGAGTTAGACTGTTTTTACATCCTGCTCCTCTTATCAGTGTACTCCTGTGTTTTTTGTGGGTTGCTTTTTTTCTTTATCCCTCTCACTTTACCTCTGCTGTGCTCCCGGGGAGTCACAGTGGGCTCTGCTGTACACACTTACCCTCGACAATGGCAGAGGGAGTAACAAGTCCGTCTCGCACCTTCTGTCTTGACAACCCCAACCAAAGTTTTGGGCTTTTATAAACAGCATGTCCCAGCTCCTGTGGGACATGGGCTACAAGGCTGCAGGGACTGAAAGGACGCGGCCTGTCCCAGTACTTGTGTGGCCGGCGCGCCACAGGGAAAGGGGGTTGTAGGGTGACGTCCCAATGCCTGTTCGCTCAGAAGCGCTTCTCTATGGTGTGCTGGCCAGTGCTTAGAGTCATTCTCTGGATGCCTATAATGTAAGAAACACCACAGATCTGGGACCGTTTTAATATCACAGATTAGTTAGAAAATATGGAAGGTGTAAAACATGACATTTGCAATCATTTGGGTCTCTATACTCTTGTCAATTGGCCTTAAACATGACACAGCAGCATTGTTCACATGTTGTACATACTCGAATGTTCGATAACAAACCAGCGTTTGTCCATCATCAGTGTGCAGCAGTGTTCTTCAACCAGAGTCCGTGGCATGTTTGTGTGCCTGGAGATGTTGTTTTGTGTGCTTTAGAAATGATATCTCCTGTTGGGTGATATTATGTGATGATATAATTATCTGTGGACGATTAGAAATACTTTTATGCGCTGTGTTTTCTATTGTCTATAGAATACTCTTTGATGAGATTAACTTTGCATTGTTGATAAAGCTGTGCAGAATTTCATGTTTGTAAAATTATTACTCAAAAAAAAATGATTTTGGGTTGTGTAGTAATTTATAGCTAACTCAAATGTAGTAGTTTCTTACCTTAATATCAACTTTCAGCAAAATTAACTAGTTAAAAACATAAAATATTTACACTGTATATTCAGGTAATTAATTAATTGAGTGGAAAGTGTACCATGTACTAGAGATTTGCTCGTAACCATTTCTTGGATTTATTGTCCATTAGCACCAAAACCTGAAAAAATCAAGTAACTTTTATTATTGGTGAAGTAGTGACGGCTACCCAGAATGCAATGCAAGAAAAACATAACTTCTGAAAAAAATCTAACATTTGAGCATTAATTTTGATGGGTTGAACTACAAAAGCAAGTCATTTTAAAAACAAAATACGTGAGCAACATTTTGAACACAAATTTGACCACAATGAAAAAATTTAAAATATTTTTACCAACTTTGATCGGACATGGACAAAGTCAAAGTATGGCTGTAATTCCTGGGTTTGTCACTACATCTAAATGTGTATCGTTATGTGTGCCACAGAGTCTGGTAACATGTATCCACTTGTCATGAGCTCCATTTGAATAATAAATATTAGACATCCTAATGATACAATTGTTGTGGAACAACCAAAAAGCATGGTAGATTAGAATAATATATGTTTAAAACAGAAAAATTAAGTAATATCTACTTATTCATTTCATACAAGAAAATGCAATATACAAGTTAAGATGTACCGAATAAATTAATATCTTGATATGCTGTATGAAATAATTGCATAACATTTACCTAATATTCTCAAAACGTTAAGGTTTATGGTTAGTAGTAAAGTACATTGTACTTGATAATGGCAAGTACGTTTGTATACTTGATATTACTGCATATTAATAAATTACTTTAGAAAAGAAAAATTTCGAGTGCAAATCGTACAATGATTTTATTAAGTAAATTCTACAAGTCATTTTCTTTGAGTGTTCAGATGGTGGGTCGGGTGTGCCAGCTGAAAATGTGTACAAACATGAAAAAGGCCACGGCTCAAACTGGTTGCGGACACTGGCTACAACAGTTCTTTCAAACAATAAGCTGGTGGATATTACATAAACTTTTTCCTCTCATGCAGCCACTGTTGATAAAAGGGACAGTTATGATTTTACATATGCCTTTTTCATGTCATGTAAAATGGAAGTTAACGTCTGTTGTTTACTGCCTAAGGACTTTAAGACTCAAACAATGTTGCAGTTACTGCTATACAAACTTAACACATTGGAAATCATGGAGTTCATGTCCCTTGAGGTTTAGTTAGTCCCATTGTAGATGTTATAGAGCGGGGGAAAACCGCCACACACATAGAACATGTAAATGCGATCTCAAAAAGGCCCCCAGCACACTGGGTGGGTGGTTTGCACTCCTACAACTTCTCAGCAAGAAGATCCTCGGTTCAATTTCGCCACCAGGACTGAGCCTTTCTGAGTGAGTTGACATTGTTCTCTATGTCTGCGTAGGATTCTTCTGGTGCTCTGTGTACCTGAAAATTGATCGGAATTTGTTCATGTAGTTAAGATTCCTTGCTCTCTCCCCATGTTTGTCTACAGACCCTGAGTGCTGGTTGAGAAACAGCGATAAACGCTATCGCAGTTTGTCCCTGGGAAAACTCTGAGCTTTTCCTGACTTTGTCTGGCCCCACCATGACCCCCCTGTTTAGTTCTCTGTCGGAGCGCTGGATACACATGCCTGGGCTGCTCTCATCAACTGCAAGAAGAGACCCCTGGCACCACATAATTCAGGTTTACATTGCTGAGTAATTAGCAAAACATTGTCAACAATTGCATGCAATAATCAAACCTGGAGGTACTCAATTTTAAAACACTCAAACAGGACAGGATGTAATATAATCCATGATGAATAGTTCATTGCATACAGGTTGGTTATTTCACCTTAGTTTTCTCATGCATGTATTTTTGGCCTATGCCACATGTAGTTCATAGGACCCCCAGGCCTGTTAGGTACACCAATGCAAAAATACGTATAGAAACAGGAAGCTTGTTTGGTCTGATTTTGTTCTCAGCATTACTTTCACAAGACTATTTTTTGCTTAAACTATATTAATAATAGAAAAAAGTTAGGTACCAAGCTTGGAAAAGTTGAAAGATGTTCTTAACCTTTACTGTATGTAGAAAAGCTTAGCCCATGAGAAGTCATTTAAGCAGACTTTGAGTTGAATTAGCTATATAGAATACATTCCCCCACAGTTTCTCGTGATCAATAAATCATCCATTATTTTCTCTCTCTCTCTTTTTATTATTTTTCATTGCAGTGGTGAAAACAGGACTGAGTTTAACCATGCTTTCCAACAAGGTTACGGTTGTCTATTAAGCTTTCCCACGCTTGCGCTCTCTCCTCCATCTCCTCCCAGTCAGACTGTTCCATACCACAGCCTCGTCAACTGTGGCTTGTGAACCCAGGCCTGGCCACTTTTGCAAAAGACAGGGCGTGTTTTGATTTCAGCACACCTAAGCCTCCTTGACAGCTCCTCTGTGCTGATTTGCTCTTGGAGGCTGAAGGCTCACGGGGCTGGATGTTCTTATCTCCCTCATGAAGACACAGTCAAATGACTTCCGCTGCATTCCGTCACAGGCGTTGGAGCTTCACAGATTCGTTTCCTCGTGTGTTCGAGGGAGGATGAGGTGACTGTCCCACGTGGAGTGTCGAAAATATTGAAGTTGAGCCGAGTTGGAATGGTGCCCGAAGCATAGTTCAGAGCGGACTCCTTGACAGGTAAATATAGAGCGGGTGTACTCCATTACCATCATGTTTAGACTGGTAAATTTTAGTCACATTTGTATTTTGTCTTTTTAGGGATGCCAGAGATTGATTCTATGCTGGCAGCATTTGGGGAAATCTAAACTATTTCTAGTGGGCAATCATTAAGAATGTGATTTAGAGCTGCACTTTATTTGGAAATAGCGGGTGTATATTGCTTATATTGTTCAGATTTTGATTTTCATTGCAAAAATGTTTTGTTGGGTCACGGATAGAAAGTGTAAAAAATGCTGGTTTGGATGATGGGTGGTTGTCGGTTTGAATGCAATTGGATCAAAAGCAGAAAACGACACATACACTTTAAGTTATCTACACGGATGTGAGATCTGCTGTGGAAGTTTGAAAATGAACACGACTTGCAGTTTTTATGTGAATTTTATACGGTGCCATATGTTGACTAATGGGTCATACACTTTAAATCAGTTATATATCTTACTTCTTCTCTATGTCAAATATAGTTAAATGTAAGAAAGAGGACTTGGATGTGAAGGCTTTGTAGCGAGTGGCGGTAGCTCAGGTCAGTCCCCTGATGCAATAAGCAAATTTCTACAACAGTTAGAGCAGCCAAGCAGAGGGAGTCGGACAAGAACACAACGGCCCAACAGCGCCCATAGAAACAAACCTCATTTAGCTACTGATTCCACTATATTATTATTCATGCAATCTCAATTCGTTTGCAACCCCATTATCAGTTCCTGGTTCCTGTAGGGAGGGGGGAATGTGGACACAACAACACTGCCAAGTCATTGGGAGCTGATTATCATTATTTTCATTATTATTGAATATTTTTATTATTATTATTACACTTGTGAAAGGGAGCGGAAAGAAGTACATTTCACTATTTAGTATGTGTATTAATCATGGCATCTATAATAATAACTTATTTCTATTTATGTCTGTGCATGTATCAATTTACAATCTAATCAATGTGGAATGTTAGATTGAAATGATACCTGTGACACAGGTCAGCGCTGTAGTTTTCCCACCTTCGCTACTGCTACCTTGACATCAGACTCAGTATCATTACGCACACATTGGCTTCCTATACTACTTTGAGAACTGCTTTAAATATCTATGTAATCATGGACAAGTGGGTTAATCATACGTTGTAGACTGGAATAGCAACCAGCCCAAATCAGTAATTAACAGTAGCAACATGTAGTGTTTAATTTTTAGGATAACTAGTATTGTTATTGTTATGATTATTAGTCTTGAAACATTTGACCAACACTATATTTGTTTAAATGTTGATTTCGAATCATAATTCATAATTTAGGCTTAAATAGCTTGTACATTTTGGCACTGTTCGTTGGAGGTTTTGGTTGTGGCATTGTTTAGTTTAACCAGGTATTGCAATTTTTACGGATTTAGACTTCAACAGATATTTGGTATGCTCAAGCTTCCTAAGTTAGCCTAGCTTTGTTAACTGCCTTATGTTGTCATTTATGTGTTGTACTGTTGTATAGAATTACTGCACATAACTAAGAGTAAAATAATGTAAAACAACCCAGAGCCGTAATTCCAAACAAAGTGTGAGTTTTTTCTTTATTAATGTGCACATTACAATGAATAACAGTACCGATACCAATTAACACGGGCAGCCTGTCCGAAATCGGACTGCCCCGATTGAGAATGGACTGTACATTTAAATAGACCAGTGTAAACAAAATCACATTTTACTCGAGATATTACATAAATGAAGTCTAACTTTGATTTGTGTTGATCAAGGCTTCTCTGTACGCGCTCCTAACGCTGATACAACTTGATATATGTACTATCTGCTTTTGAACTGAACATATTTGTTTATGTCCCAGGTCAAAGACTTGTAGCAGCACGTCTCCATCTTTCAACTGGACCCGCTCTGCCAAACAGAGCCACTATGGCCTGTATCTGATTCCAGTGTTGACTATTAGTTATTTACTTACACTGTCATAACTATTAGGTGTTAATTCAGATTGCTTACTAAAAATATTTCTATAACAATCCTAATCTCTTGATAAAGATAAAACCTTGGTTTTTCTTAATCACTTATTATAATAATAAGAAATCACAATGATTTTGTAATTAACACAAAATCTAACATTTGAGAAACACACACAATAGTTAACTACTTTATTTCAATTATAAAACACACCTTTATATAACTTGCTTAGATGAAACACCTTGATGGGTACAGACGTCCTGCCTTCCGGGGGAGACGGAGGCGTTACTGGACCCGATGGGTCATCAGGCGACCCTCACTTCTCCCAGAATCGACGCTGTGCCGCACAGTTAGGACACTCAGCAGTGTGGGTGCACTCTCTTCTCTCCCTGAGAGTAGAAACCTGAGTAATGTGGATTTAAAATAGACTGGTCCAAAGATGGTTCCAGGTCCAAGCCTATCTATTGGGTCTAAGCTTTGTTATTAGATCTGTAACACTTAACTTAAACATGGATGCCTCACAATTTTCTGACCTCTGGCTTTCCACATCATGGGGTCAGAGGTGGGTGGGAGCATCAGAGTTAGTGCACTGATTGTCAATGCTTGAAAACCCTAGCATGTTTGTGTTCCACAACCAATGCTAAGTTGTTGCTAATCTGAATCGTACACAAAACAGTATCAAAAGCCCGCTTTTGACGCCAATGCTGAGTTTAGCCTCTCTCAGTCCTCCCCAATCTCTGGGGTGGGCGTCCCGGCTCCAGGTCAGAAGCCCGATCGTCCCAGTCTCTGACTCCGCTGCGTGAAAAAGCGCGGGTGGGGGGGGGGGAACAATGTACCTGACCCATGCTCTGAGCTTCTGTCTGTGTAAACAAGTTTTGTCGTGCTGGGACGCGGAGGTGGTTCCCTTCCTGCGCCGTTGGGTGGAGCAGCCTTACTGTTCTGGCTCTTTCTGCGTGGAAGTCGCGGGCACTGACGCCCCCACTTCTTCGCTGCCTCCTTGCGTTGGAGAAAGGTCCTCAGAACCCGTCTCGTTGGTCCCCTTGGGCTCTGGGCAGCTGGGGTCCTGCGGTGGGCTGGACCCATGATGGGGCGGCGACCTCGCGGGTGGGTTGGCCCGGCATTTTGGTTAGGGCTCCTCCTTGGCATTCGCCGGACTCAGAACCCTCCTCTGGCTTCGACCCCGTGGCCAAGGCGTGATGGCGCTACTGTGTTTCTCCCTCTTGGGAGATGTTATCCATACTTATGGAGGGGTTGGTCACGTTTCTAAACAATGTTTTGGCAATAAGGGGTATTTGTCCCCTGTCCTCTGGGTCTGCGCTGCCTGGGGCTTTAGCCGCAGTCTATATAATATTAATAATAATGGTTCTCCCATATAACTTCGTAATCATGGGGTTATCAGTTTGAGTTTCAAAACCCCCCTAACTCTTCTTCGGCCTCAGGGAGAGCAGATATCGTGCATTCTGCTGCTGTCTGCTCTTCCTCTGAAGTCTCTCAGCAAAAGTAGGCGCTCACTAACTATTTATTCTCTTATGGTTTAAAACAAAACCTATCTCTCTATAAGATCAAATAAAACTTTGAGTGTTTTGATGATTGTTGTATACAAGATGAAAAATCATGGAGACCTTGTTTTTAAACAAAAACCTAAATATTTAAATTGAAAAGGTGCTACGATCAACTTAGGGCCTGTCCTCTTATGGTGCAGTGCAGTGTGTTCAAACACCAGGCCTGTGGTCCAATTGTGGTCCGCCAGACATTGGAGTTAGTCTCTTCTGAATGGATTCTCCAATATAATAAGTTTTAACTGGCAGTTCGTAATTGCAAGGTTAATTTGATCCCAAGGCATTATCTAATTTTTTTAATAACATACTCACTCTGGTAAATTACCATATACCTTTAATGTGTTGGAAAATCCCACCTGATTGTTAACTTAACTAACTTTGTTAAATCTATTAAATCTATTTCTAAATACCTTCTTAATGTTAAAGAAAAAATGTGTATCCACAAACTGGGAAGATTCAACATTTATTTACTTTTTGGCCTTGGGTTTGTTTGTCTGTCATGACCTCTGCTCTTATCACCCTCAAGAGTCACGCTTTACAGAATGCATTGCTTTTTTGTTACATGAAAAAATCTACCTTACCTTCTAAATGTCTGAAATTGGTGATTTTTGTAGCGATTAAAACCATCGATGGGCTGGAAAAAACGAGAGACAGATCACGCTTGCAACAGGTAATCTAATAGGAGAGCCTGATTTCATGCCCACTTTTTTGAGAATACTACCCACAATGCCTTGCAGTCGAGCCTGAAGTTCGGAACACTTGATCCCTGTATCTGGTGCACTCTGGGGTAGTCTTGCACAGTTTTTCCAATGTGGTTTTACTGCAAATGGCAGATAAATTCTTGTATCTTGTAAAACTTTAGGTAAAAAATCCCTCTCTACGTCTGGCCTTTACTGAGTGTCAGCTTCAATAACTCCTGTGGGTAGAATACATGTCTTGGTCTTGGTCACAATACTTTAAAAAAGTTACACAATATCGATACAAAGTTGTCCGGTGAATGAAATGAAAGTATTCTGGCATTTGAACACACATCCCACACATAACTGGTGATATCTCTTCGAAGGCCAGAGCAGGACATGGTTTTGAAAAGGCCTTGTGTTGTGTTCCCCAGAGAACGCTTGAATCTGTCAGTTTCTTTTACAAGCTTTGGACACTCAGACACAAGCTGCATGGATAATAGGATAGATTTATGTATTTGAATGGGGCCGTGTGAATTAATGAACTGTCACTGCTTGTAATAAACCAAATTTATCTCTAGGATCATTGTCCATGTTTACAGGGAGATGGCTCCGACCACTGTAAGAGTTACTGTTTATGTTGATTTTGCCAATGGATCCATGTCCAGATAGGTGGTACATATTGAAGGCAAGACCAGTTTTTAGTTGGCTAAATAAAGCTCAAACAATGTGAATCTGTATTTGCATTTTCTTTATAAATCAAATTGTGCTCGTTATAAAGATGGTTCAACTGTTGTATCGGTAATTTTGGGATCATTATTATTTATGATGCTTTCTCCCATCCATTAAAATAATTAAAACATTCTTAGGTCTTTGCACTGGCTTCCTGTGGCTCAGAATGTATTTCAAATCAACTCTGCTTGTGAATAAGGCCCTGTTTATACTGAGACGCTGCGCAGACGTTTCCAGGCTATTAACAGAAACGACCAGGCTCCTAATGCAAATTTCTCAGCGTTCACATTAGGTTGAAAAACGATGTAGTTCTAGCGCCCGGCCAGTAGTGGGCAGAGAAACTTTACACACTCACACGACCCCCAGCCCCGTGCCCAGCCCCCCTCTCGGCAGTGTACTCACTTCCTGTACCAGACCCTCAGAACGCACCAACATCATTCTGCATTTTAACAGCAGCTGTGAAAATGGAAACAGAACCTAGAGTTTCGCTTGGTCTCGTTTGGAAGAACGAAGGAGTAGGATTATCCTCTGTGCAGCGCTGGAAGTCCACGAAGCTAGTTAGTTTACCGGCCGCCATTGTTGTTTATGTTTGTTCTCCGCTACTGCGCATGTCCAAATTTACGTGCGGGGAGCAGCGCGGAGGTGGGGGTCAGAGCAGAGGGGGATTTCACACCTTTTTCCCTCTCGCGGGTGTGAAAGAGCCCCCGCTGTGCAGCGTATCTGAGTTGTCCCACTCTGCAGGCTGGATCTGAACACTTACGTTTTCACCCCCCTGGAACACAGTCTCGTATGAACGGTTGGTAGCATCCGACATCCAACTATACCGTTTTACTGCCACATTGTCTCCGTGTAAACTCAGCCTAGGTCTCTTATTGGTCTCGCACCAAAATCTACGTATCTGCCGTGCTTGTGCTATAGGAACCAACTCGGACTCTGAGGAATAATACAGGGACCAGCCTTTGATAACTGATACTGGCGATTCTTACTTTCCTTTACTTAACTATGTCACGGATGGAAGGACACAAAAGCAAAACTGCAGAAATAATACAGTTTAATAAAGAAAATACATGAAAAGTTTAAAAATGAGGAACAAAACATTGCAAAATGACAACAATGGACAGACAACAAAAGGATGGGAGCACAGTGTATAAATACACACAGGGAAAGAAAGGTGTGACACATCAGGGCAGTCTGTTACACAAACAAAAGGACAGGCAGGAAGTAAAACTCACAACAAGAGAACATATATATCGAAATAAAACCAAATAAATTAATAAATACTCCACGACAATCTACAAAAATGAATTGAATATATTACGGCTTTCACATTTTCAGAATTTTGTCTTTTAATTCAGCTCCAATCAGACGGTCAGTGGCCTTTCAGACAGCTGGGGCGAGGTGTCCATGGGGGGGGGCACCAGAATACAAATGACCCAGGGATGGCTCCCCTCGGTGCGGGACAGGACCAGGGGCGAGAGGATGGGGGGAGGGGGGAGTCTGGAGCAGGTGGTCGACAGACACTCTCCAGGACTCAAATTTTTTTTTTTTTTTTAGGCTGTTGCTCCTTTTGAAACTAGCCCACATCCATCTTCAGCGCCAGTCCAGTCCTGATTCGATTAGGTCCTGTCCCGGGGGCCAGCAGGACAATGCACCCCCCCATGATGGACTCCTAATGGGGCTGTCGGGTGAAAAGAGGCAACAATCAAACTGCACTTAATAAACTGTGGGCAACATTTAGATGTAGTAGATGTTAGTGGAGCTCTGTTATGGGAAAGTCTTCATGGATACTCAAAAATTGTGAATATGGATTAACTTGAAAATAACGATCTAAGCACATTATTGGTCGAAAACAGTGTAATAAGGCAATTTTATTTATATAGCACAGCTAATTCACAAGTTCAAACACAAGCTAGAAATTGAAGCCGCAAGTGGCGTCAAAGTGGCGCCGCACCTCGCAAAAGAGGTGCCGCTGCCGTGCCATGATTTGCTCCCATATAGCTATAGAACAATGTGTGTAAAATTGTAATGAATATGATCAGTTGGTTTGGCTCCCCATGTAAAACTTTGGCTCACTCTGTAGAGGGCGCTAAAGAGCCAATGTAATATATCAAACCTTCAGGTGACCTAGGCCCAGGAGTAGATCAACCAAGTCAAGTTTAGCACAGCTCAGTGTGTAAACAGGAGCACATGTACTGTATAATCTGTGAATGTGTCCAAATATATAGAGTCTCCATTGGATGACCATGTGACAAATCAAAATTCTACAAACAACTATTGATGGTACAGGTGTTAAGATGATGTGGAGCAATTTTCAGCCAAATCGGTGAAATGGCTGAGGCTGGTTTGATATTTGTGCTAGGTGTACATTTGCCATTGACATATAGAGTAACAGGGTAAAAAACAAGTTTGAGGTTTCATTGATTTTTGAATCAAGAGGGCAAACAGAATTATTTGCAAAATTTCAAACATTTTGAATAATCTAAATGTGATGTTATAGAAATATTTTAGTAAGGCAACCTGAATTAACACCAAATAGTTATGAGTGTAAGTTATTAACTAACAGTGAACTCTGGATTCAGATACAGGCCATAATGCTCTGTTGGCAGCGGGTCAGTGATAGATGGAGACGTGC
The DNA here is from genome assembly GCA_964034765.1 of Knipowitschia caucasica. Classification (NCBI taxonomy): domain Eukaryota; kingdom Metazoa; phylum Chordata; class Actinopteri; order Gobiiformes; family Gobiidae; genus Knipowitschia; species Knipowitschia caucasica. The sequence goes on along the minus strand of OZ035832.1, from coordinate 23,143,666 downwards.
TGCATCATGTCTTTGACCTGGGTCATGGAACAATATGTTCAGTTCAAAAGCAGATTGTTACATATATCAGAGTTGTATCAGCGTTAGGACGCGTAAAGAGAATTCTTGAGCAACACATATCAATGTTGACTTCATTTATGTAATATCTAGAGTAGATATGTGTTTGTTTACTCTGGTCTATTTAATGTACAGTTATTTCCTCAATCGTGGCAGTCGATTTCAGACGGCTGCCCGGTGGTATTGGTATCGGTTCTGTTATTCATTGTAATTGTGCACATTTACTAATGAATAAACTCACACTTTGTTTGGAATTACAGCTCTGGGTTGTTTACATTATTTTACTCTTGTTATTACATAATTTCCACAAAGAGTGATTATCCCCATGTAAAACTTTGAAATAGTCTGTAAGGGGCGCTAATGGGCCAATTTCAATTATTTCACTTTCAAATTATCTAGACCCTCAAATTAAGGTTCAAAGTGTTTATTCGAAAGTCTCTGAGCACAGACTTGTGAAAGCAAAAGGCCCTCACCCCAGTAGGGGCTCGGGCGGGCCTAATAATCGACCGGGGCCGTGCGTTCCAAATGTTCCCCAGATTTTTATAGTCATTTTTTATCAGCTGCCTTTTCTCAGATTTTTGATGACATGGCCTTTTGTCTTCGTTTGGGGATATTTCCTTACAATCATAATATGTCAAGCTATCTTTGTCAAGAAATCCTCTCTTCAAAAGAGAGAATGATTACTTTCTATTTTTATTGAGCAAAACATGAGGTGAGTCCGTCACAAAACAAATCATTTGAATAAATCACAGAAGTCTATAATAGTGGAAATGGGTCGTGGTTAAAGCTGTTTAAAAATGTCTGGTGCACACTGGGAGACTTTTTGCACGTGTATTCCAATTTAGTTTTACTGTAAATGGCAAATAAACTGATTCTGAAATAAATGCTCAATGTTTAGATCAAGAGATAAACCTTTTTTATATAATTTCATAAACATGGCAAAAATGCAGGCTAAAGACAAAACATTTGCTACAATAGGATTCCATTGTGAGTTAGAGTACTCTTTTCCACCAAAGTGCTGGTTCGGGGCTGCTTCTGGGCTTTTTCAGTTTGAGCCTCACTAAAATGTTGGCATTACGTCCAGCTGCAAGCAAACATCCCAACCCTAAACTTCAGCAAATTAACTGTTCTAAACCTTAACCTTAACCTGACTGTGACTCTCCACTAAAAACTGATGTCTGTGATCTATATATGATGTGAAATGTACTGAATGTGTTAATGTATCATCTGAATGTATGATTGTGACATGAGACTGAGTAGATGTATTGTGCATGTGTGATGCTGGGAATGAGGTGTGGTTTTAACAAACAGGTATAAGGCTAAATGTGTGTGTCTGTAACAGAGAGAGTGCATTGTATTGCGATGTTATTTCTATTACATTGTACATCACTGTATCCATGTATTTTATTTATGTAACCAGGGACTGCAGATGGAAACTAGCTGTTGAGCTATAATCCGTCTTTGAGCTTAATGTCTCATTGTCCCTTCAAATAAAGACTAAACTAAACAAATAGATCAGATTAAAACACCACGATTTGAATCCCGTTCTGAAATGGGAAACGGCTTCAGCTTGGAGAGGCCAGTGGTGAATCCTGGTTCACTTTAGAATGTGAAAAAGCTTCCCTATTGTTGTGCTTGTGAGTGAATACTAACAACAAATGAGAAACATATTAGATGTATAAATATTTGAAATTATTATCATTTTTTTATTTTTTTTGCTTGTAGTTGTTGTTCAGAACTTTGGAAACTTATTGTTAATGAAATGTGCTTTATTAATTGGATTAATCCAGATGAAAATCAATTTAAAACCAGATCTTTGCAGGCGCAATAGTCCAATCTGCTGCTATGGTTTTCTGGCTGAGCACCATGGCCTCAGATTTTTAGGAGCTGGTTTAAGGCAAATAGTCAACAAGTCCGCAAACAGCAGAGATTTAATCCTAAGACCGGACTTCACCTGTGCAGCCGATGCCCAGGAGTGAAGACATTCTGTCTCCTCTTCATCAGTTAAAGACTACCCAACGCAGAGGAGCCAGAGATCTAAGGCATAAAGTCAAGAGTCTTCTGAAATGTGTGGTCAGAAGACATCAGAGGACTTATCCGCTGGTCAAAGCTGGCTCTGCTTCCTGCTTGGAATGTGTAGACGTGTTCCTTGCTGCTACGCTGCTTGCTTCGCTTTGTAATCTCTTTTAATCGTTTTATTTAAATTTTTATTCTACAAAACACGGATTACTCATTCTGCAGACTTCAGCTTTGTGAAATTTGTCAACATTAGTCATGTCCGGACGGAAGAAACGGAGAAATATCTGCGATGGCTGCTGCTCTCGGGAAAATCAGCTCAAATTTCTTCAAAAACGGATGGATATTTTGGAAACAGAAATGGGCCTTAACCCGACTCTTCCAATGAGTGAAAAAGGGATGAATGGACGGACTGTAAATGTAAGTTATGATGACGTAATTACTTTTCCCAAAATCAACAAAGAGAACTATTGGAATAAATGCGGCGCTAGACCCAAAGTTGACAAAGCTAAGAATGACAATGGGAGTGGAATTCTGCCACAAAATGTTTTGAAGACTTCAAATCGTTATGCTGCTCTGTTTGAAGAAGCAAAGCTACCGTCAGTTTCTCCCCCCCAGTCAAGGCCACGGTGTTTGCTGCTTTGAGATTCTGCCATTCGGAATGTATCTTTGAACTTTGTGCACACTTATTCTGTGCACTCGGCCAAAGTGTCTGAGATAAGAGCTCTGGTGCCAAAAGTGTTATCTCAAACCCGCGGTGTAGGTACATTGTTGATACACACAGGGGCAGTAGACATTCATGATAAATCCAGCGAGAAGTTGAGAAGAGATTTTTCTCTGCTGCTGGATGACCTTAAAAAATTGGAGTTACACGTGTTAACCCTCTAGGCGCCACGGTCGATTTAAGTCGACAAGCTGCGGTACTGTTAAAAAAGGCCGAGTGTGTCCAACTGAGTGTCAAAATTCATTCATACTCCCTGCCACTAGTTGGCAGACATGTCAGACTACCTCCCTGGCCTCAAAAAACTTCATGCTCTCATACAAAATATTTGAGCAAGACCGCGTTGAACCAGTGCGGAAATCATAGTGAAGCAATGCAGCTGCGGGGCAGCCTGCAAGTGTTGTACCGCACCAAACACTAACTTTAGACACTTTGCACAGAGTCTGCAGTGGGAACAGTGTTTCTTAGAGTAAGGCCAAGTCATTGGGAGGTTCGGAGACAGGTTAGATTTGCGGAAAACAAGCCTGGAACTCGCGTCGGGGCGCCGCGCCGCGACCTCCCGCCTCCGCTGAAGTTTCCGCCAAAGTCTCCGCTAAAAGTGCTTCCCACATATTTATTTTCAAGCCTCCCGTAATCACCGGGACAGTAACGTGTTGGATAAGCCTTGCCTTGTGTGTGTTAGACGAGAGAGAGATCAGGGGAGATGAGAGAGAGAGTGGGGGAGACATCTGCAGCAGGAGAGTCGCGGTGACGCGCTTCACCTGGAGGCGCGCGTCTGGGCAGACTGCTCAAAGCAGCACCATGATTTGTATTTTTTACTATTTTCATGAACATTTACAATGTTACAGTCTGTGTTCTGTGTATGTTCATGTATTAGTGATCAATATATGTCTGTCAGTTAGAAAAATACAAATATTGTATGAAAATTCTTAAATCCACTATTTCTAACGCCAAATTACGTCATAATATGCAAATTAGATGGGGGGATTTATTCTCGACATAAACTTTGGACCATCCTTAATATTTTTCTAATTTACAGAAAGCCTTTATCTCTTATCACTTTTAAGTTATAGCCTTTTGAAATTAAGATGTCAAAATCGAGCGTTTTGGAAAAAAAACCTCTGGCGCTTAAAGGGTTAATCAGTGGCCCCATTCCAAATGCAGATGGAAAAATCGAGAGAAGTTTAGCCGTCTGTACCAGTTAAATACATTTCTACACAATGAGTGTTCACGCAGAGGACTTGGATTCATTGAAAACTTTAATCTGTTCTGGAATAGGCTCGAGCTTTTTGAAGGGAAAGGCCCACATCTGAACAAATACGGAGTAAAAGTGTTGATGGATAACTTTGCATCTGCATTAAGACCTGAGCCTGCGCAGCGCGTGCAGCCGTTGAAAGAGGGGAAGACGCAAAGGGCACGACCTTCTCCACGGAACCCAGAGGTCTCGGCACCTCCACCGCCTCAAAAGAACTCAACACGTCCACCAGCATCATCATCAACAGCGGATACAGCACCAGCAGCAGCAGTGGCTGCCACAGCATCATCAGCGCCTTCAGCATCAGCGCCACCAGCACCAGCTGTGGCTGCTGCATCATCTTCAGCAGCACTTTCCCCACCTACAGCTCCCGTGAAGCCCCCCCCATTGCTCCAGGCTACAGACATGCCTGCACTGGGGGCCTCTCAACCACCTCCGTCTCCACCGAAGACTCCCTCATCACCTTCCATGGTCCCGGTTTGGGTCCCCCCCGCCACATCCACTCCATCTAAGGAAAATGAGGACGACCTTTCCCTGTGTTTTCCATCCCCGCCTTCACTACTGGAATTACCGGAGCACTCTACAAGCATGATAAGATCGGCGATGAAGACTGTTCCTCTCACACCCAGATCAAGAGTCCTATCAAACATTCTTAACTACTCCCCATACAAGGTCCAAAGCCACCTAGGGCGTCCAACTCAAATTCTCCCACAAAATCCACCGGTCCCTCCCCTAACCCCAAAACCATTCCAACCCCACCCCCACCCCCCCTCGTTTAGCCAACCTCCCCCCTAGCCCATCACCAAGAACCCCTTCACCTCCACTCCCCCCTCGTCCATCTCCCAACTCCTGCCCCTCCCCTAACACCCATCCACCTCCAACCCCCCACCTCTCCATCCTCCTCCCCCGCTTTCCCCTCCTCCTCTTATCTCTAAACACTAGGATGCACAGGGTCTCTGCTTCGCAGCCACTGGCAGTCTAGGTAGAGAAGAGACCCGGCTGGGGCCCTGTCATGAAGCCACCTGTGCCATTCCCTTAGTGATAACACAAAGAGTACATAACAGAAAGACATCTGAAGTTAGTCAGTCTAATCTGGAAAATCTAATTCTTGTTCCGTGTAAAAATCAGCTGACCACAACCGCTGATACTGAAACTTTGAAACTTGCTATGCTAAATGTCAGATCTCTTTGTAACAAGTCTTTTTTAATCAATAATTTTATTTGTTCTTATCTTGATCTTATGTTCATGGCTGAAACTTGGCTTGACCAAAATACAGGAAATGCAGTTTTAATAGAAGCATCACCACCAAATTTCAAATTTGAATTTGAAATACGGGAAAACAGAAAGGGGGGTGGCATAGCTGCCATTTTCAGAGACCACTTTGTCTCCCATAGAATGTCTCTTGGGAAGTTTCCGTCATTTGAATATGTGTCTTTTAAAATACAAAAAAAAAAACAATCTCCTCCAATACTCTTCATTGTCAAGCCACCGCAGTAGGGATGTACCGAATTCAGGTTTTTGGGGTTCGGCCGAATACCGAATCCAGTGGGCAGCCTCTTCCTCCATTGTTTCTATATCAGTGCTTATTTTATGCTTACGTGATAATTTTTTCAGTAATTTTCTGAAAGAGAGTTTGGCATAACACAGGGCCAAAAAGGATTCAACCCTATGAACAACCCTGAAATAGCAGCAGGTTATACTGACCTCATCAGAGTCCAGAGAGTTTCTGTATCTGATTTCATCCATCTTGTCCAACATCATGGAGTAGATAGACACTGCATCCGCTTCACTCTTATCACTCAGTCTGCTTACAAGAACTTCAGCCTCATCTTTGCTCAGGCTGGAAGATCGGGCAACTGTTACTGCTGCTTCATCCAGGATCTCTTTCACCTGCTCAAGTGCAGATGCAATGCTGGCCTGAGAAGCTGCTCTTGAAACTGGAGTGAGTAGAGTTTGAGTGTCTACATTGGAATCCTCCTCAGATGAACTCTGACTGCTCTCCTCCGAGTGCACTTGAAATGAGCAGCAGGTGTTTTCAGAGCTTTTAGTCACTCTCTTCCTTTTTATTGTTGTGCAGAAGCCTTCATTGCTTTTTGCTGCTGGTTTACAGACAAGTTGGTAATATTTTCCTTGTCACCCAAAGACACTGAAGGAGAACCAAAGCTCTTTTTTGGGGAGATGTGCTTGTGTTCTTCCTTTGATTGCACAAGGCAAGGGCGAAGGGCAAGGGGCTTGCTCTGGGTCTTCTCTGGGACTCGCTCCTCCATCTGAAACAACTCCTTGGGTACAGTTTTCTGGACTAAAGGTGCAGCCTCTTCACTCAAAGGCATTGAACAGGCTCCTGGAAGGTTTGGCCAAATAATCTCAGGAGTATATGTACCACTAGAGCTGTGAGTGGTCTGTTTGGTTGTCTCCTGCTCAGTTTCTGTTGGGAGACTCTCCACATGTGTTTCTTGTGTCTCAATGGTCGCAGAGTCGGATCTGGGTTTGATCTCTGGAACAAAATTTGAAATCCCAGAGGCACCGTGCTGAGACAGGTTTTCAGTCTCCACAGATTCAGCCATTCCCAGCCCGTTCCGTCTGAGTTCATTTCTGACTTTGAGACGTTTGGCCCTCTCTTGTAGCTCTTTGTCCACTGGCTTCTCCTCACCTGAGATATTTGTCCTGCATGGCCAACAGCATTGCATGAATTTCTGGGCATTGGAGACAATGCTGAGGAGCTTGTATCTGGACGGGGTGTAGCCTTGTTCTTTGTTTACTGTCAGTTTGCTTCCAGGAGATCCCATGCGACTCAGAACCGAGTTGACAGTGTCGGTCACCTCTGCGCTTATCTGCTCATGGACCTTCTCAAGTGCATAATACTCATCAGCAGAACTGGTCTTAAAGCTGGTTCGGAGGACAGCGCTCAGGGCGTCTTTCACGGCATCTTCTGAGAGCAAAGCATCACTTGGTGAAAGCTGTTTCTGGGCGATGATTTTCTTCCACACCGCTGAGGATTTAATCAGAGAAATTCATGATAATATCCATGAACAGCTGTGACATGTGTGTGCAAACCTGGTGCTCGGTGAAGCCTGCGGTCTGTACAGTCCTCCAAGAGTCAATCAGAGGATGGATCTGGTCTATGTTGATGGTGGGTATGGCGTTGTCCAGGGGTGAGCTGGGACGTTTACCCATCAGTCTGAATGATTGCATGAACTCTACTTCTCTGATTGGTTGCATTAGCTCATCCTTTCTGCTATGAAACCTGAAGTTTCATAGCAGAAACCTTAAGTTTCATAGCCATCTTGCGCATGCGTACTCCTTAAGGAGTACGCAGCCGGATTTGGATACAAAAAGATTTCCAAGCTTTAAACGTCTCAAGGAGCACTGTGCAAGCAATTATATTGAAATGGAAGGAGTATCAGACCACTGCAAATCTACCAAGACCCGGCCTGTCCCTCCAAACTTTCATCTCAAACAAGGAGAAGACTGATCAAGATGCAGCCAAGAGGCCCATGATCGCTCTGGATGAACTGCAGATAACTACAGCTGAGGATGGGAGAGTCTGTCCATAGGACAACAATCAGTCGTGCACTGCACAAATCTGGCCCTTTTATGGAAGAGTGGCCATTTCTCAAAGATATCCATAAAAAGTCTCTTAAAGTTTGCCACAAGCCACCTGGGAGACACACCAAACATGTGGAAGAAGGTGCTCTGGTCAGATGAAACCTAAATCAAACTTTTTGGCCACAATGCAAAACGATATGTTTGGCGTAAAAGCAACACCGCTCATCACCCTGAACACACCATCCCCACCTCAGCTTGTAGTTATCTGCAGTTCATCCAGAGTGATCATGGGCCTCTTGGCTGCATCTATGTGTGTGGGTTTTGTGTCTGTGTAGAGTATGTGTGTGTTTGTGTAGAGTATGTGTGTGTATGTGTGTGTTTGTGTAGAGTATGTGTGTGTTTGTGTTGAGTATGTATGTGTGTGTGTGTGTGTAAAGTGAGTGTGTGTGTTTGTGTAGAGTGAGTGTGTGTATGTTTGTGTAGAGTATGTGTGTGTGTTTGTGTAGACACTATTAAACCTGTTTGATACGTTTGGACTTGGTGAGTTTGAAAACAAAGTCCAGCTTAAACCTGACTCTGAAATTTCAGAAACTCAAAGTGAAAGTAAAGGTTTGACAGTCGGTCCTCTCTTTTGAATGTCTTTTGTAAAAGTCGCTTCATGGAACTTCTGGTGGGAATGAATCCACATGTTTCCACTTCAGTGTTTGTCCAGAAGAGAACAATGTTTTCAAGAGTCCAGTGGGTGAGAACAGAAAGTCACTGAGGGGGGTTGTGGGGTCAGAGCGTTTATCCAGGAAAGAATAGTAAAGCTGGTAGACCCTGAGTGTGTTCTCTATTAGTGAACAGAGACTTTACATCCATAGTAACAAGCAGAGGCTCACACACTCTTCCATTTGTAAAAGAACGTGTGTAGAATCTTGTAGAAATGATGCTAAAGAGCTCGTGAAGGGCTTCATGAAGAAATCCATGTATTTTCTGCAGGTTAAGCCAGATTCTTATGCCTCTACCTGGAATCAACACAAAAGATCAAATGGTTTATTAAAAACAGCCTTTTAGACTATGAACACAGATACACTGTAATCAATGAGTGACATTACAACCGTAGCCCACAAGGGGGCGCTCTAACACTATAAATGGTGTTACGTGGAACTTTATAATGAAAAGGCAAACTATATGTGTAGCAGAAACGGGCTGTTCTAAACTATACACACACAGACACACATATGTACATTATCCACATATAGCAGGGCTTATTATGGAGTGCTCCTACAGTCATGCACGTGGCGCACCACGTGTTGTAGCTACAAGGAGGAAGCGGACATTAAAGTATATAAATGGAGCATAAATATAGATTGGCACATGGTACTCACTTTGCATAGACGCACACAGAACTTATACACACAGGATTATTGATGGTTGGCATGACGCAACGCGCACAGGCTCCGCCCCTAACACTGTTAAAAGCAGCAGTAAGCGATTTGGTCGTTTCCGGCAGTTTCTTCTGCCTGAGCGAGTTAGTAGCCCCGCCCCCGTCCCCTCGTCACACCACATGAACGCGCATCGTCTTGGTGATGGCAGCAGCAGATTCATCTCCGTCAGGTCTACTCGTAAGTATATTAACAACAAACTCTGGGAGTGAAATATTAGCATAGAATAGCTTAGTTGTAACCTAGCTATAACACTGGAAGCAGCTTGGTGTTAACTAGGATAGCATCACTAAGAAAGAGATAAAAACAATCCAGTCTTTTATAGAATAATACCTGCTTTTATAGTTTGGCACACTGATAACTGTTTGTGATAAACATAATGTTGCAGATTGCAGTGTGACGTGTCTCAACATTATGCACTGTAACATCTGTTACAGTGCATATGTATTAGATGAATGTAATGCATATACATTACAACAACAAAGCTTTACATGAAGGTTTTTAAAGTAATACATTACTGCTTTCCTCACAATTTTGTATATTTGGAGTTTCTTTATAGACAACACTGTAGTAATGTATTATGTGAAAGTAAAGCTGCATCTCACTGGAAGCTGCCTTCTCAATGTCACAAAATAAAGATACATTTATTGATGTAATCAACATCTGTATTATGTGCTTATTGTTCAGAGAATGAAGACAAAATCAAAGTTGTAATCAGAGCTGTACAGTGAGATGTGGGACTGAAAAAACAATTCCAGTAAAGCTTGTCCGAAACGCAAAAGTACTGTCATAACTAATTGCGTTACACAATTACACTGTAAGGAAACTCACCACTTTGAAAGAAAAGCTACAAGTAAACAGAATAATAAAGTCATTTGTCATAACGGTTCTTTCAGGAAGCACTGAACGCCCTCTGTCCAGAGAAGCTGAGTGACCAGATCCTTTCCCTGATGCGTCTGTGAAAGGTGCCAACAGACATTGAAAACATGCTTTCCTCAGCGGCCCCCATGGTGCACGTCCTCAGCGGCCCCCATGGTGCACGTCCTCAGCGGCCCCATGGTGCACGTCCTCAGCGGCCCCCCATGGTGCACGTCCACTCTGTAAGCATGTTCTGAAATATGTTTGTAGTTGTACTATTACAAAATAAAAAAAAAATACATTCACCTCTTTCAATGTGCTTATGTTTTTATAGTAGGAAAACAAATACAGTCTGTAACGAGTCTAAGAAACTTTATTATGTTAAAAGAGATTTGAAGTTAATAGCCGGAAAAATAATACACAATGTCCCTACTAAGACAAATAGATTACAAGTGATGGTAAGGCAACGTTTGTGTATCACTTTTTGCTCAAATGAATAACACTGTTATTATTCAGGTCCTTATCCATCGCTGCTGCAGCGAACACTATCAGAGATATATAAACAAAATGTTAATCTTTATGTTGTAGCTTGTTTGAACACATTTCCTCAAAAATATAATTTTAAAGCAGCCACGCACACACAGCCACAAGCACACACAAGCACACACAGTCACACCAGGGACGTGCAGTCAGGGGAGGCAGGGGAGGCAAGCCTCACCTGCCATTATTGGAAACTAATAATTATTTTAGTTTAATATATAATTTAATATCCACTGTCCTATGCTTTTAATGTATATTCGGCCACGGTTCCCATCAGTTTTTGATCATTTCTGAAGTCCAAAATCGCCGAAAAACCCCGTTATTATCCTATTCAAAGAGACGAGGTGAGGCAGCGCTCCTGCGTGCCTCACCCCAGACCGCTCCCTCACAGTGTGTGTGTGTGTGTCTGAGTGCACTCAGCTCGTGCAGTTGATATATCACCGTTTGTTTTCAAATATCCTGCTTTAAAAACATTTTTTAAACTCCTCTTAGTGTTTAGTAGTGTATTGCACGTATGTGTGTACAATTTATATTTAGTTTAAGTCTTTTGATCGTAGATGAACACACAAGGAAAAAGCTTGGCGTGAGGCAGGCGGTAATCTGTGCCTCACCGCTAGGGGTGATAGTGAGCATAAAGTTCATACCAGAGTTGCTAACAAACAATCAGCCCAAAATGCCTATTTCTTTTGCTGGAAAATGGATGATTTGAATGAATGAGCACACACAGTCACACGCACACACAGTCACACACAGTCACAAGCACACACAGCCACACACAGTCAACAAGCACACACAGCCACACACAGCCACAAGCACACACAGTCACAAGCACACACAGTCACAAGCACACACAGTCACAAGCACACACAGTCACACGCAGCCACAAGCACACACAGCCACACACAGTCACAAGCACACACAGCCACACACAGCCACAAGCACACACAGTCACAAGCACACACAGTCACAAGCACACACAGCACACACAGCCACAAGCACACACAGCCACAAGCACACACAGTCACAAGCACACACAGCCACACACAGCCACAAGCACACACAGTCACACACAGCCACAAGCACACACAGTCACACGCACACACAGCCACAAGCACACACAGTCACAAGCACACACAGTCACAAGCACACACAGTCACACGCACACACACACAGTCACACGCACACACAGTCACACGCACACACAGTCACACGCACACACAGTCACACGCACACACAGTCACACGCACACACAGTCACACGCACACACAGTCACAAGCACACACAGTCACAAGCACACACAGACACACGCACACACAGTCACACGCACACACAGTCACACGCACACACAGCCACACGCACACACAGTCACACGCACACACAGCCACGCTTCAGGGGCCCAGGTTGAAGGAACTGGAGTCTTCCTCTGGCAGAGATTTTCCTTTGAAACATAATAGAAGAGACATCAGTTTTATCTACTCAAATATGACTTTGATATATTCATCATCAACATCATCAGTATTTATTGGTCACCAGGAGTGGCCCCTGATCCACAGGATCCTTGAACATGTTTATTTGGACTGTGAGAGACTGTGCATTGTGAGAGAAAGACACTTACATCGGCTGTTTTGGGAGTCGAGTGATTATCTCACTCCTCTTGATTGTTGAAGAAACTCAGCGACAGTTTTGTCAACACTGACTCCTGGAACATGATCGATATTCATTTTGGACCTCAGGGCAGCAACACAACTGTAGGGATGAACGACACACACATCACAACATCATTATCATAATCACTGCGTCCCATATATGCATTCACAACAACCTACATGACAAATGTGGGGTGTAAAGTCTTCCTCAGGAGATGACAATGGCCATTCTTCTAATTCTGGAAGCAAAGTCTTGTCTTCCCAGTCAATACTAGAGAAAGAAGAGGTCAGCAGAAAAGTATCTAGTCGTTATGGCATTTTTTTTTTTTTTTATAGTTATTTAACTTGCATTATGGAGGCTGTTGAACTCTTGTACATTGAAGACCTCATTCCAATTGATTTAGGCCATACTGGAAAAGATACAGAGAAAAGAATGCAATGAAGACATGTAAATTATTACAATGTCTATATTATATCATGCTCATAATTTATTTGGTAGTAGTCAGCAAGACTTTTCTTACTTATTCTCAATACATAATAATAAAAATGTATGTAGTGGTCACGGAAGTTAGATTTCAGGTAAAGAGATATTGTTTTTATAACAATAAAACTAATATACAGAGTGCAAGTTGCAAAACTTAGTCATTGAAGAATGAAATGCAGACCTACATATATATATATATAGTGCAAGCAACTATGTTTATTGGCAAAAACAAACGATTCATACAGATCAGAAGTGTTCGTAGCAGCCACATCATATTCACAACTACAGACAGCTAATGCTAACAGCAAACGCTAATGCTAACAGCGAACGCTAATGCTAACACCACTTCACGGGGGAACTCTGGTGATATGGTCTTACCAAATGGTACTCATTTAATTTTGTACATGTGGGGAACTAATAATTGACCGGAGTTTATGGATGGCTGAGGCTGGGCTAAGGCTTTGATGTTGTGTTGTCTGTTGTTGTTTCTCAAAGCTAAGCCAAAGTAATGCGCAGTTATTGCCACAAAATGCGGCCGTATTTCTACAACAGCTGGGGATTTTTAACTAGCTAACTTGGTGAAAGCCCGCATTACAGTCTCAGGCAACAATATGTATAAATAATACAACTACTACTGCCACTACTGAGTAACATGCTCACCTGTTCAGTCGGAGAGAGGAATCCACGGAGCTAGAGGTCGCCAACATGAATGCAGCTGGTCACCATGTTGCTCCTACTTTTTGTCCTTCCTCTGTTTCTGGCGTTTTGCCTGTATTTAATAAATCCATCCATGTATTTAGTCTGCAGCAGCGCTGGAGGCGGCTTTTCCTTCTCCGCCATGTTTGTTTTGAAGAGTGCGCGTGCACACACGGGAGAAACCCCTTATAAGGCGTGCTCTCTCGTTATTGGATAAGCGCATAGGATATGAGGTTTTTTTAATATATAGGTGGGAGAAGACTGGAAGGACTGAGAGATCCGTGTTTAGGTACAAACACTCTATATAAGTGATGGCTATTGGAATATATCAATATTTAAGACGTATATTAACACCCAAAAATCGCTTACTGCTGCTTTAAGGAAGGAATGAATAGGGCCATGTCTCGTGAGATGTTGACCTATAGTAATCGTTTGACCTCTGTTATTGCCAACAAAGGTTATATTACAAAGTATTGAGTTGAATTTTTGTTATTGACCAAATACTTATTTTCCACCATAATTTACAAATAAATTCTTTAAAATCCTAAAATGTGCATTCCTGGATTTTTTTTTCACATTCTGTCTGTCACAGTTGAAATGAACCTATAATGAAAATTACAGACCTCTGTCATTATTTTAAGTGGGAGAACTTTCACAATTGGTGGCTGACTAAATACTTTTTTGCCTCACTGTTGTAACCAAGTGCCTTTTTCCATTATGAATGTAACAATTCTGATATAAATAAATGTTCAAGAAAAATCTGACCTTTTGTTTTGAGGATAATGATGATAATGCGGTTGTGTCCAATTCTTTTGTAATTTTAGTTCACATGCACAGGTATAATACACTATTTAGACTACTAAACAGGCATGTCCCATGTTGAATAAAGTTAATACTGTAAAGTTGTGGAACCGGTTCTCTGATGTTTGCATAACATTTGTTTTGCCCCATAAGGATTGACTCCTCCTTCTTGAGGAATGGGGCAAAACAAATAACTCGTCCTTATCTAATTATCTGTGTATCAATCGTCATATACACTATAAAAAACCATTGAACTTGATAGAAAACATAAACAAAATAGGAGCATTTATTGCACAATTCAAGTCAGTTCAATTATTTGAAATAGTTCTTTACACGGTGAAAAGCAAAAACAAAAGCAGAGATTGAGTAGACTCTGTACAGTCCAAATACTTTCGTTTTGGAGGGAATTGGATTAATATGAGCTTTTTGCTTCATTCAATCCCTTTTCAAACCAAATCAAGGGACATTTAGAATAGGGAAAAAAATTGTGAGTTAACTGCAACATCGATGCGATTCATTGCGATAAATTATTTGAACCGTTTGACAGCACTAGTAATATTTTATTTGAGAATGGTTCTTTTTTTCTCTTTAGATACAGTTGATTATGTTGGTGTTATGTATACATACAATTTAAAGATATATTTAGGACTGTAACGATATAACCCCCAGGATCTTCTGAAGGGAAGTGGGAATCATTATATTTGAAGTCATTGCATTTATCTTATATTATGTATTATTGTATTATTATTATTATGTTTTATACTGATGTATTGTAAGTGCCTTTTTCAAATATGAATGTAAACATTTTCAAGAACAATCTCGTCTTGAAGATACTGTGTTTGTGTCCAATTCTCTGTTCATTGTAAGTCACATGAACTGGTATAATACACTATATTGAATTCTAAACGGTCATGTCCCATGTCGAATATCTATGCTGGTAAATGGAACTTGTGGAACCAGTTCTCTCAGATTTTTTCATATAATTTGAATCATCCTCCTTGTAGGATTGGGCAAAACAAATAACCCCACCTTATTTGATTATCTATTGCTCGCTGACAGCTGGTGTCAGTTGCGGGCGTCGCTGCTGTGAGACTCTTCCTATTGCAACTCCAGGTAAATATGTTGTGCTTTGTATCTATTTTAGAGGTATTTTCCCCCCATGACTGCAGTTTGGTTTCTACTTCCGTTGGATTTCAAATGTGAACATATTTTGTCTTTTCAGAGCTTGTCCAGAACCACCCACCTCCACTTTAGTCTCTACTTTTTCCTTTTTCACCATGTCCTCCCCTCATTCAACCTCTGATCATGAAGAGGCCTATGTCTCTCTGATGAGAGGAATAAAGCAGTTGGATCTCTGTGGTCCTTCTGTCCCAAGTGACTTGATTTTGACTGGAGACCATGCATTTCCGTTGGCGATGAACAGCCATGGACAAGTGCTTATGGCGGCTTCAAAGTACGGCTCAGGGCGCATTGTTGTTCTTGGGCACGAAGCTTTCCTGGGCTCGCTGCCTGATCTAGTAGAGAAAGCTCTACATTGGCTGAAAGAAGGAAAGGAGAAACATGTAACAGTCGGGTCACACAAAAATGTCAAGCATGTGTCTGAAAAACACAAATCAAAATTTCAGTTTCAAGTCATGAATGAGTTCAACAGTAGTCTGGGTGATGGGGTGTATGTCACTGATGCCTATTGTGTAGAAGGCAAAGAGAAGGAGCTGATAGCCTTTATGAAATCTGGTGGAGGGGTGCTCATTGCGGGACAGGCCTGGTCGTGGGCAGAGGGACGTCCCAAAGATAACCCACTGCTGCATTTCCCTGGGAATAAAGTGGCTGGAGTGGCAGGAGTCTACTTCTCTAAACATAGAGGAGACGCTGAGTGCATCCCAGTCTTCCCCACAATCCCTGCGTCCTGGATGTCTGTCGTGTAAGTCTATTTAATTTCAGTTTAGAATTTCACTATTTGATACTTATTCATCACAGTCAAAGGGAAAAGGAGAGAGTACAGAAGGTAGTTTATTCCATTTAACTCATTCTGTCTCACAAAGGACATTTTTCAAACAACTTTCTGTGCCACAGTGACCATAAGAAACAAAGATGACCCTAACTTTTCTTAGATACTTGTCTATTGTCATTTGTATGTGATACTCTTCTTTGTCTCATTAAGCCGGAATTCATTTTTCTTTTCGATGCCATAGAACTGGGATGGATTATGAGGACGACTTGGAGTTCTTACTTCAAGGCATCTCAGAGTTTGACATTAAAGGAGTGGTTGCCTCTGAGATCCTGATCCACGGACCGCTGGCCTTCCCCATCGGGACCATGCCAGACGGAAGCGCCTTCTTGGCTGGAGCCTACTACGGAAAGGGCAGAGTGATGGTGATGTCACATGAAAACCTGTTAAAAAGAGAGGTAGGAGACTGCTGTTTCGTACTAGAAATAATAAATAGTTTTGTGGTCAACAAACAGTGCCTTGCAAAAGTGTCAGGTCAGTTAGAACTCACATTTTGTCTTGTTGACACCACAAACAAAGGATCTTTTTAGGCCACAACAGACGACTGTGAAGTTCTGGGATAAAGGAGAGTTACAAACATGTTCAATAATCTTATGTGGGAATGGAAAGAGTTTGCACATCTACTAAGACTTAGCTGTCAGTACAAACATAACCTCAAATGAGGACAACGCTGATCACAGATGCAAACACGAGGCCCATGATTACATTGGATGAGCTGCAGACATCCACAGCTCACTTGGGGATATTGTACATGGGGCAGATATTAGTCATACACCACATACAAGTCTGCCCCCCCCCTCCAATATGGGGGTGTAAGCATCATGGCATCATGTTCATGACCCTTTCCCCGAACCCTCATTATTAACAAATCCTTTAAGTGGAGGCTGTATTACTGGGGTCAATACAAAAATAAATCAGTAAATAAATACTCCTGTACATACAGTACATACATGTACATAGGGAAAACATTAACACAAAAAAGGATAACAGGGCTAAGTAATAGAAGAACAACATTTGGAAATAGTTATACAATTAGTTAATTAATATAAAAATGAATTTTAGGGTGCTTATAAGACAAAAACAAAAATGACCCAAATATGTTTAAAATGTAAGTGAGTGAATGCATTTCGTTGGAGACAGGACCTTTAATGTGGAGCCAATCGGGGAATAATCAGTAACAGATCACCAGGAACATGATTCTGAAGAAAGTGAAAGCCTGAGACAGTTTCCATCAATGGATCCTCAAAGGTGTGCTGTGCTTAATTAGGTTATTAGAGCAAAATGAGGCGCCTACTCCACACTGTGCATCTCTTTCTCCATGGAAGAATAGATTGAGGTGAGACGTTTCTTTTTAAAGGGAGGAGGCTGCACACAATGGGATTGCACCGGACAAGCAGGTTTCTCCAAATAATTAAAATAACTGTATGGTAAATAAAGATTTTGGTCGACACCCATGATCAACTAAAAATAGTGTAGCTAAACTTGCATGAGAAAGCCAGATCCTGTCAGACCTCTAAAACTAAGCAGGGCAGGGGCTGGTTAATACTGTGATGGGAGACCTCCGGGCACACCAGGTGCCACAGTGGGGCGGCTGCGGCTGTAAAGTTCCAAACTGCCGTTGTGTCTTTAGGCAAGACACATCACCTACATTGCCCATGGTGTTTGTATGTGTGTGTGTGAATGGCTGGTGGTGGTCAGAGGGGCCACTGGCACATGCTAGTTGCCTCGCGTCTGTCAGTGTGCCCCAGGGCGTTTGTGGCTACTAAATTATTTTATCACTGTGTATGGAGTGAAAGAATAATGACATGAAAAGCGTCTTTGAGTGTCTTGAAAAGCGCAATTAATGCATTATATATTATTATTATTATTATTATTATTATCCTATTTAACACTTTTATATGGCTTTTTTCACAGACTTTTGCTCCCTTCATCAACAACGCTCTTCACTGGTTGGACGAGGGCAGACAGGGTGTAGTCGGAGTGTTTCCCAACCTGTACCAGGCCAAAGTGTTCAAGGAGTTCGACTTAAAGTGTGAAAAGACTGAGTTGCGAAAGGACTTGAGCGTGTATGTGTGCATGGTCTATAAGGACGAGAAGGTGGAGGAGATCCAGGAGTTTGTGGCCGAGGGAGGAGGCTTGTTGATCGCAGGACAAGCCTGGCACTGGGCACAGAACCATAAAGGCGCACATTTCATGACTGACTTTGCAGGTGTGTTTGCATTCTTGATTCATTAGTCATTGAAAAGATGCCCAAGGACATCTTACAATGGAATAAAGTAACACAATAGATTCAAAGATGAAACATTCAGAATAGAATACATTTACATGATGTAAATGATGTAAATCATGTAAATGTCATTTTATATTTCAATGGACAAGCCATATTGAAGAGGTATGAGATTTGATTTGAAAATTAGATTTGATTAGATTCAACTTTATTGTCATTACAAAGTCATAAAAATGCAACAAAAATGCATCCAATGATGAAGCCTATCAGTGTGGTGTCTTCTGCAAACTTGATGATGGAATTAGTGAGGGATACTGGTCTGCAGTCGTGAGTGAAAAAATAGTAGAGAAAGGGGCTTAAAACACAGCCCTGTGGGACTCCGGTGTAGATTTGGACCGTGGTGAAACTGTGCTTTTCCAATCGAACGTGCTGTGGTCTTTTAGTGAGGAAGTCTATGATCCAGTTACACAGAGCTGGATTGATGCCGAGATCATGGAGTTTGTTGATCAGCCTAGATGGAATGACGGTGTTAAATGCAGAGCTAAAATCATCAAACAGCATCCTGGCATATGTGTTGTTAATATCCAGATGTGTCAGAACGTTGTGAAGGGCCAGGGAGATGTCTTGAGTTTGGGGACAGAATTGCATTGTAAAACACTGACAGCTCCATCATCCATAATTCTGATTATTTGGACTACATGGCTAATTTCCAATTCTGTTGATAGTTCATAGTACATAAATCACAAACATGACATAGAAAGCTGGATATTACCATAATTACCAGTATATATAAATACTGGTCTGAAAGAATGCTTGCATCAAATGTATGATCTGTATTTTTCATTATTACTTTACCCATCAATTGAGGAAGGTAGATCTTAGAGTCAAAAGCTGAAAGTGAGTCATGAGCCATAATGCTCGAATTATGTTGCTTGAGCTTTGGGTAATGACCGAAAGGGAGAGATTGCAGATACATGAGTTCCCACGAGTGGCTGGGTGCTCCCTCAGAGGCCATACCTGCAGGTGGAAGCTAGATCTTGTCAGAGCTCTGAAGCTAAAGGGCAGGGCCTGCTCAGCTTCAAGACCCAGGACACGCTGGTGGTACCCTGTCTCTCTGCTGGCCTGGGAACACCTGGCATTCCCCTTGATGAACTGGGGGAAGAGGGTTTAGAAAACTCTGGATATCTCTTCTGACCTAACAAAAAAAATACACACACACACACTGTCCTAATCCCATGTATTTTTTCTACGTAATATTATTTCTTTTGTGTCCTTCATTTAGGAAACAAGATCTTGAACAAAATGGGCATGACTCTGTGGAAC